>CM077084.1:198643747-199843747 GCA_039513925.1 Platanthera zijinensis | reverse complement strand
CCCTCAGACAGGGGAGTCGATCGAATCGCAGGACGCCTAGCCATCCTAAAAATCAATACAACGCAAATCAGATCCAAATCCCACGACTAGAACCGACTACCAGTACAGACAATACATATGTAGATATAGACTTAAAGCTGCTAAACTTGCTCTGAGAGTTTATCTTCTTCACAATAATTAGATGATATGCCCTAACCTAGGATGGTTAACCACCACCTCACTAACTCTTGTGCCTAGATCGGATGCATGAACTTATGTTAGTTTGAAAACTTATGTGTGTACATATGTCATCCTGCAAATCTTTAGCTCGGCGCGTTGTGCTTATGCAATGTTATGATATGCATGATTGTGCTATGCATTCTAAAAAAAAGGCCCTAATGCATGATATGAGCGGCGTACACATGAAAATGTTATGCATCCCATACTACATAACATTTCCATGTAACGAAAAAAGAAACGTGCTAGTCGCAGTCATGTGGTGAGGTTATGCATCCCATACTACATAACCCTCACATGTAGCCCCTATGGTGGATCCATATACGAACACATATTATGCATCCCATACTACATAATATGCCCCGTATACTTCATGTTATGCTATGAGTGTAGTGTTCGTGCTTTTGCCAAGACGTGCTGATGACATATCGGTGTGTGAATGACATGATGCTGAACTACTAAAAGCATCCAAGGAAGGTTGCCCAACTAACTTGTCAAGCAACCTCCCTCTGATACCAACTGTCACAACCCGCATTTTCTCCGAATTAAGAATTATCAGAGTAAGAGAAAACACGCGTCATGATGCCACGTCAAGCAGGGGATAACTGCTGACGCTCAGGCAAATCCAACTACAATCTTTATGCAAGAAAATCGTGTGCTTAATGAATAGAAAATCAGTTATGTTTAGAGTCCGTATCCCTCGGCTCAGTGGATCATCTAGTCCACAAAAGAAAACTATATTTAAATGCTGCGGAAAAATACTTTAATTAGGTTTTACACCCTAAAGAGCGCATAAGGGTCCCAAGAGAACCACTCATGCTATGCAAGACACTACACTTAGTTTATATAATATATATAAGAAAACGGTTTTCGTACGTGATTTGGAAAATAGTGATTAAGTTTACAAAAAATGTTGATCATGAGCTTTATTTATAATAATAATTATAGTTTAAAAATAACTAACAACCTAGCATAAAACCTTCTCAAAGCAAGTAGACTATCTCCAGAAAAAAATAAATGGTAGCAGCAATAGTATATATCTAGTACAAGGTAAAAACTACTAGTGGGCGCCAACAACCTGACACGAACCCACCAGCACACATATATGTCTGTAAGAAAGTACTGAAAACAACCTCACAAACAAGGTAAACAGAACTCCAAAGGTCCGGAAGTCCACCAACAACACCACCTCCAACTAGCCACCAGACTGGCTACAGCTCAGAACCTGGGGTATTCCAAAAGAAAACAGAATACCTCAGCAAGCAAAAATCAAGGTAAAACTGCATGAAAGAGTCAACCAAAAGGACAAAAAAAAACAGGAAACATGCAGTAGAAAGAGTCACAACTGTCCAAAACAGGACAACAAGAAATGCACAACGTGCAAAGAAACAGCAACGACCCAGCCCAGGAACCATATCCTGCAGGGCCTACTAGGCTACCAAGAGCCAGAATGCTGCAAACTACCAAAGAAGAAACTTCTAACACCCTAAACTGCGGGAAGTGATAGTAGCAAAAAAAACAACGAGGAACCAGATCGAAGGCAAACGCAGTCCCCCAATCCACCATGTCCAAGTCAAAAGCTCGAGTGTCAACACGTGAAAACACAAGGGACCTTCCACCCGACATGCCCAGCCCGTACCTGGAGCAAGAAATCCATGGGTGGCCTTGGCTATATCACACAACTCCACCCCCATAAAGAGCTACAACCACCACTACTATCCACGACCCACGATTCGGCCTTTAGGAAAATAAAGAAAACGGCCGACAAGGAAAACCCAGAAATACAACTGGAAATCCACTCGGAAATGAAATACAAGGTAAAGGAAGAGTGTTGAAATAAATCAACACGACTAGGCGTTGAGTGAAACCCACTCAGTGCCTACCTAAACTTTGGCGTTGAGTGAGCTAGCCTCACTCGCCGCCAAAATAATGTTACTACCCCCAAACCCACTAAAGAATACGGAGCTCGACGACAGTCGAACGACCAAGGCAGAAGTTCCAGAACTCGAGTAGTTGCCTGCCACTTGAGTATCTAAACTCCCGCACTCGAAACCATCTAAATTCGCCGATCAAAAGAAAATATACAAAGCGCACGATCAGTGACGCACGATCAGTGGTCGTGCGCACTCATCGGCTGATGATCGTGCGAAACGAACCTGGAAAACCTGACAGAAAACCTAGCAACTGCGCACGATCAGTGTCGCACGATCAGTGGTCGTGCGCACTGTTGCCAGCGCTCGTGCGATTGCCCGAGACAGAACTTTGGAAACTGAAATTTATACGCGCACGAACAGAGGCACAAGACCAGTGGTCGTGCGCCCTAAAGGTTGATGACCGTGCGCGGTCAACCTGCACCGTTTGGAATTTCCCGAACGACACCGGAACGCGCACACGACTCACGCCACTGTAGTAGCAGTAGACAACTATCACGTCGCATGCTACTACCATTCAAACTATGCCTAACCATTCGAATAATATCTTAACGAAGGAAATTGGCAACACCCCCCCCCCCCTCCTAACTTTCCCTCTCGGCTATACCCGAACCTGAGCAACAATCAAAAATAAAGGAAAACAACGGCTCCACGCCGACAATTTGGATTCCAAACATCACAACATAGGGGGGGGTTTCAGTAAGGAAGAACTAAGCCCTATAGTTAGCAAGAAAATGAGAACAACAAGGCCTCTAACCTGGGCTAACCGGGATTTCAATTTCAGCAAATAAAATCAAAGAAAACACTTGGCAAGGGCAAGAATACCACTTGCCTCAAATCTCAGCGAAGCTTTGGACTGCTTTCCTCCTCTTCGCACGGATCAAAACGGCCGCAACACCTAGAACAAAGACTCGGCCATTAATGGAGGAAAACTTCCAAAACCGAAAATTCCAATCCTTCCAAAACTCCACGAAAATCGAATTTCTTACCGCAGGAATGAAGGTCTCGACGAGAGCAATCCGAATCCACTCTCGGAATCGAATTCCGTCCACAAACGCTCCGGGAATCGGCGTCCGAAGGGAAGGTAGGCGGTTACTCTGTTTCTCTCGTACAAGGGGCCGGCGGTTATTAATCGGGGAAGAAGATGAACGATGGCTCCTTTCATTCTAATACTATATATATATATAATTATATAATTATATTATTAATTACAAAATTACATAAAACACCAAATCCACGCGATAACCGAACTACCTCGGAATTCGACGAAATTCGCACCGTAGCTAAATACCCACGCTACGAACGCAACGGCGAAGTCGAAATTAACTTTCGACGAACAGAACTCGAGTTACACCCAAACAAAGCCAAACACAAACATCCCCCCGAGAGGCCACACCGGGTCACCAAAACGACTCGGTTTGCTAGGGAGATCTTGCCAGCAGGCTACCAAACAGGGCACTCAGTTCTAAGGAGCTAAACCGTACTCCACACATGGCACAAGCCACGGAAACGCGTCATCGTAACGCCAAACGAGAATAAAAATAATCGCTGAAAAAACGGGGCGTTACACCAGGCCCCCTAAAGAAGCCTCGTCTCGGCGGAGTCATGTATCTTGTTTTTCTTTATGTTGTAATGAGTCCAACCTCCGACCGGTAGGGTTGGGAGGGTCATGAAACCCAACTATTTTCCTCTTTTGAGGATGTTGAATTTTTGCAGAGTTCAGGTGACATGCCCCGTCCCTAAGTCCCTTAGCTCCGAGATGATTCCGCTGTTAGGCTCTCACTAGCTGGCAGGGCAGGTTGATCTCTCGTGGAAGCTAAGTCCTTTTGCTCCGAGATGATTCCGCTGCCAGGCTCTCACTAGATGGCAGGGCAGGCTGATCTCTCGTGGAATCTAAGTTCTTTTGCTCTGAGATGATTCCACTGCCAGGCTCTCACTAGCTGGCAGGGCAGGTTGATCTCTCATGGAAGCTAAGTCCTTTTGCTCCGAGATGATTCCGCTGCTAGGCTCTCACTAGCTGGCAGGGCAGGTCGATCTCTCGTGGAAGCTAAGTCCTTTTGCTACGAGATGATTCCGCTATCAGGCTCTCACTAGCTGGCAGGGCAGGTTGATCTCTCGTGGAAGATAAGTCCTTTTGCACCGAGATGATTCCGCTGCCAGACTCTCACTAGCTGGCAGGGCAGGTTGATCTCTCGTAGAGGTTGACTTTTTACCATAAGGGGGTCTCGCCACCCAGGCTCTCACCAGCTGGCATGGCAGGTTGAACCCCCATTAGGCTAAGTGCTTTTTACCTTGAGGGGGTCTCGCCACCCAGGCTCTCATCAGGTGGCATGACAGGTTTACCCCCCTAGGAGGCTAAGTGTTTTTTACCCCGAGGGGGTCTCGCCACCCAGGCTCTCATCAGCTGGCATGGCAGGTTGACCCCCCAGGAGGTTTAAGTGTTTTTTACCCTGTGGGGGTCTCACCACCCAGGCTCTCATCAGCTAGCATGGCAGGTTGACCCCCCCAGGAGATTTAAGTCTTTTTAACCTGAGGGGGTCTCGCCACGCAGGCTCTCATCAGCTGGTATGGCAGGTTGACCCCTCGAAAGAGGCCTCATAATCATTCGACACCGTAAAAGCAAGCTATACTCAGCGAATACGTTGGGTTGGATGTTTATTTCCGAGCTTGTGCCAAACTCAAAAAGAGCGGGGATTGTGTACAACCCCGTATTCGCGGAGTAGGGTCCCTTCGGCAGGCGCAGGGCCAGTTTTAAGCTTTTAAGCTTTTTGGATATTTTGGACTCTTGGTGGCCAATTTTGGCTCTAGCTTGGAAATATACTAGTAGGGGAGGAAAAATTGCCTTCCCCCTGGCCCCCCTCTTTGAGGGGCGGGAGCGGCAGGTTGGTTGGAACCCCCCGACTTGTTAAAGTACGCGGTGGGGGCAGCGGGGTCGAGCGGAGACCAAGGTCTCATCCCCCCTGTTGCACCTTAGGCCCCACAAGCTTGCGGGGCGAGACCGCCGGCCAGGCGGGTTCTCGCCCGCGCGGCCATCTTGTGGGTCGAGACCGCCGGCCAGGCGGGTTCTCGCCCTCGCGGCCAGCTTGCGGGGCGAGACTGCCGGCCAGGCGGGTTCTCGCCCGCTCGGCCATCTTGCAGTGTGAGACCGCCGGCCAGGCGGGTTCTCGCCCGCGCAGCCAGCTTGCGTCGGCGAGACAGCCAGCTTGCGGGGCGAGACCGCGGGCCAGGCGGGTTCTCGCCCGCGCGGCCAGCTTGCGGGGCGAGACCGCCGGCCAGGCGGGTTCTCGCCCGCGCGGCCCGCTTGCGGGGCGAGACCGCAGGCCAGGCGGGTTCTCGCCCGCGCGGCCAGCTTGCGGGGCGAGACCGCCGGCCAGGCGGGTTCTCGCCCGCGCGGCCAGCTTGCGGGGCGAGACCGCCGGCCATGCGGGTTCTCGCCCGCGCGGCCAGCTTGCCGGGAGAGACCACCGGCCAGGCGGGTTCTCGCCCGCGCGGCTAGCTTGCCGTGAGAGACCGCCGGCCATGCGGGTTCTCGCCTTTGGACCTCCTTGGGGCATGCTTTTACCTTTTTACCCCCGGGGTGGAATTTCCCTCTTCCCCCCCGGTGTGGAGGTTTGCTATTGGCTTGAGGCATTTTTGTCCTAAGGGCATTTTGGTCATTTTATCCCCAAGACTTGGAAAAACTATAAATAGACCCTTGAGGGTGCCTTCGAGAGCATTCATTCTTTTCCTTAGCCACTTGAATCTTTTTGGCTTTATTCCTCCAAGGCACCTAGCTCAAGCATTGGCTAGGGAGGGGGAGACCTCAAAGGTCTTCTGGGTGTGAGTTGAAACCTCCACGCTAGAGCCGAGGGTCAGTTCATAGCTTCCTAAGTCTTCGGTCCGTGACGTTCTTCCGAGTGTAGTAGGTGTGAGGTCACCCCTTTCCCCAAGGGTCGAACTCCACAGAAGTCAATTTTGGCCTCGGTCATTTTTGGCCTCAACAACCCCTTTACGAATATCCGGTAATAACTCGCAAGTCCCAAGAAACTTCGAACATCCGAGGTCGACTTTAGTGGTGGTCAATCCCGTACTGCCTGGACCTTCGCCGGATCCACTGCCAGACTTGCTCCACTGATGACATGGTCCAGAAAGGCCACCTCCTTTAGCCAGAACTGGCACTTGCTGTACTTGGCATACATCTCATGCTCCCGCATCTTCTCCAAGGTCAAGGCCAGATGTCTCGCGTGCTCCTCCTCCATCCTTGAATAGATAAGGATGTCGTAGATGAATACGATAATGAAGACGTCATTATACTCTTCGAATTCCTGATTCATCAAGGTCATGAATGCGGAGGGTGCATTCGTGAGCCCGAACGGCATCATGGTAAACTCGTATAAACTATATCTGCTGCTGAACGCCGTCTTCGGGATGTCGTCCTCTCGAATGCAAAGCTGGTAGTACCCTGACCTCAGATCCAGCTTTGAGAACCAATGGGCTCCCTCCAGCTGGTCAAATAGCTCATCTATCCTTGGTAAGGGATAAGTATTCCAGACCGTCAACCTGTTCAGGGCCCGATAATCTATGCACAGTCAAAGGGTCCCGTCTTTCTTCTTAACGAACAACACTGGAGCTCCGCATGGCGAAGAGCTAGGCCGAACAAACCCGGCCTCCACTAACTCCTGAAGCTGGCTTCAAAATTCCACCAACTCCTTTGGGGCCATTCGATAGGGAGCTTTGGATACCGGCTTAGCACGCAGTACGAGCTGAATATTAAAGTCCTTCTCTCGATGCGGGGGTAACCCTTGTAGCTTCTCCGGAAACACATCGGCGAAGTCTCGTACTACTGGAATATCTGAAATGGAGTCCTTGGCCTCGAACGACTCAAAAAGGACCTGATAAACTTCTTTCCCCTGTAGGTGGGCCTTAACGGCCTGCCCAAGATGATAATAAGGTACGGGGTGCTGTTATAATACCTTCAATGATAATAAAAGAGTCGTCGTGCCTCACGGTGATCCTCTTCACCACACAGTCGATCTGGGCATGGTTGCAGCACAGCCAAGTCATGCCCAGGATCAAATCGTAATCTGGCATCTTCAGAATCATCGCTAGTGCCTCAAACGCCTTCCCGCCGATCCTCGCTTCCATATTGCAATGAGCATAGGTCATTATCTCTGATCCATCGGGTAGGCGGACCCTCATCATCTTCCTAGTGAATGGCTCCACACCTGCTAGTCCTTTCACAAAATCCTTCGACACGAACGAGTGCAAAGCACAAGTGTCGAAGAGAGTGTGAGCGGGCTTGACGCTAACGAAGACTATGCCTAGGGTAATTAAGTGTCTTAGCATTCTTTTTTTTATGCAGTTGTCTTCTCTTAATTTCTAACTAGGTTATGTCTAGAATACTTGTTCATATGAAGAAAACTTAAAAGTAATGCCATACCTGCGATAAACTGCTCCGGGTTCCGGGGCTGTGTCAGGTCTAGAGCATAGACCTGCTCCCTCTCTAGCCTACGGCCTCGATCCTTAAATCCTCGTCCTCGGTCCTGTCCTCGTCCGCCAAACTGTCGGAGAGGTGGAGCGCCCTGATGTGCTAGTGGGGGTGCTCGCCTCATAGGGCAGTTCCTCTTGATATGACCCGGCTGATTGCACTGAAAGCATTCCGGTGCCTGCTCTGCCGTCCTTGGCATCTCCAGCATCTATAAAGGCTGGGGAGCCAATACCCCCTAACTCCTCTGCTCCTGCCCAATCTCCTCACGAGGCTGCTCCCCGTTCCTTCTCTCCCCAATAACCTGGCCTCGAGGACGTCTCTATGACCTCCAATCACATTATCATCAGTCGGTCTCTTCCGGCTCTTCACTGTAAGCTGATCCGCTTCTCTCTTCTTTGCCATCTCCAGAATCCTGGCCAGACTCACCTCTAAGACGAAAAGGAGGGTCTGTCTCATGTCATCTTACAGCCCCTTATAAAACCTCCGGGCATAGCAAGCATCGTCTAACTGGTAAGCGTCCGCTTAGCGGGCCAGATGAGTGAACTCCTAATAGTTCTCCACCACAGTCCTATTCCCCTACCTAAACTGCAGGAACCTATCCTCTAGGTCGTCCCTCGTTGACTGAGGTACAAAATGTCCCAAGAGCGCTGCTCTTAACTCCCCCCAAGTAATATCAGCGCAATCCATCCTCACAAAGGTGGTGTCCAGCTGAGATTTCCACCATTTCTTTCCGTGTGACTCCAGGCAGGAGATCGCCAAAGCAACTTCCTCCTCAGTGGGTCATCGAATCCCCGCTAGCATCTTCTAAATAGTATCAAACCATTCCTCCGTGCGTACTACAGACTCCGTCCCCAGGTAATATGGAGGTGAAAGTCCTCGGATGAAAGTCATCCAATTGGTCCCGGGGTTAGGCTGTGGAGCCGGGGCTTGCTGAGCTCTGAAGGCCTCCAGAATGGCCGCCAGTGTTTGTCCCATCTCCGTCTCCTAGAACGGAGCTGGAGCCGGCGGAGGTGGGACAGCATTCGGAGCCTGAGGTGTCCCCTGTTGTGATGTAGGGTTTGTCACAGGCTACAAGGAAAAATTCCACTTGTTAGAGGATGTATGAATGGAATATAAGAAAGGGTAGGATGGACTTTCACATGTGATTTCCCTTATGGGCACAGCACTACTTCCGCTGCTAGTTTGTCTGCAAACTAAGCTCGCACGGGGGTGGCCCAGGGTTTTGTTGACTACTTCTCTTCCGTTCGAGGTCTGCTCTGATACCATTTGTAAGACCCCCTATTTTTTCTTTTTCGAACACCGGGGTCTTATCCCAGAATTGCCGCTTTGCGGTGGCACCGACTCACGGGAAGGTCGCCACTACAAAATGCCAATTCTGCCGGCCGTTTTGGATCACAAGAGAGAGAAGTAAGTATACATAAAATGTAAACAGGTCCACAGAAACTTGTATGAAAAGAAAATCACAAATAGTCCATCAATAGATAATAACAGAAAATAGAAATATAAGTACTGCAAAGATACAATTCAGATGAAATATAGATAAACGGGCTCGAGCTGGTACATCAGAGTCCTCACTACAAATCACTCATCGCGGAAGCTATAAAAACACTAATCACTCACGGAGCTGGTCGCAGGTTCACAGGTGCTAGACTGACCCACCTCCATGCGCACCGTACTCCGCTGGTGCTGGTCCCTGGAATGCTGGTCCCTGTCTCCCATCCGAAGCTCCTGTAATGTTGTGGTTCGAAAACCATTAGTCATAAAGACTAAGCCCTATCATCCCCTACCCCTCCCCCACGGCTCCTAAGAACCGAGCGGAGAGGAGGAAAGGGAAGCTATAAAGGTGGAGAGTAATCAAGCAGATGACAATGGAGCTAATCTAACAACTAACATGGTGTATAAACAGTTATTTAGAATAATGTACATCTAACAATTCTACGGTAGTAAGTAATATAAATAGAAGAAGACAAGTAGAACAAGTAAGTAAGTAAGTAAGTAACCTTGTAAGACCCCCTTTTTTTTTCAACCACCGGGGTCTTAGCCCAGAATTGCCGCTTTGCGGTGGCACCGACTCACGGGAAGGCAACCACTATAAAACGCCAGTTCTGTCGGCCCTTTTCGATCACAAGAGAGAGAAGCATTTATACAAAAATGTAAACAAGTCCACAGAAATATGTAAATAAAAGTGAAATCATAACCAGTCCATCAATAATAATAATAGGAAAATAGATAAATGGGCTCGAGCCCAGTACATCAGAGTCCTCACTACAAGTCACTCATCGCGGAAGCTAAGAAAATACTAATCACTCACGGAGCTGGTCGCAGGTGCACCGGTGCTAGACTGTCCCACCTCCAAGCACACCGTACTCCACTGGTGCTGGTCCCTGTCTCCCATCCGGAGCTCTTGTAATGTTTGGTTCGAAAACCATTAGTCATAAAGACTAAGCCCTATCATCCCCTACCCATCCCACCACGGCTCCTAAGCACCGGGCGGAGAGGAGGAAAGGGAAGCTACAAAAGTGGAGAACAACCAAGCAGGTGACGGTGGACCTAACTAGCTAGTTATAACAGGTGAACAGTATAAATGTTGTAATAGGTAGAGCAATTAATAAGTAACAATTTGTATAAAATGGCAGCTAGAGAACAGTAAGTAAACAACCAAGTAAATAAGTATGTAACCTTAACTTATATGAATGCCCATACAAACTTATAAGTTAAGGGATCTTCTGCAAGGCTCCCATCGTATAAAAAGTCCCATACCGATTTATACGTTGGGGTGTCGGTTGTATGCAATTATGAGTGTAGTGATATGCTATGCAATGATTCATGCAAGTGCAACACACGCACACGACTCTATGCGCACAGACCTTTAGTTCCCCCTGTTCGGGCAGCTAGCTTCACTCCCAGGAACCTCCGTAGTGGCAAACGGAGACAGTGGGTCGGGCCCCCCACTCCTAGGCGGGCATCCACACTACCAGGCCTAGCCCTTCCGTAAGCCCCTAGAAGAACACAACCTAGAGTATCCGCGTACTACTGCTGGCTGTACCCACCAGACTTTCTTTGGCTAAGTGTCCCACACCGCCGAGTCAGCGTACCGATGTCGGTGTGAACGACAATCAGATACCGAAGACCCACCACCTATATTCTGTACTCCAACCCTCGAGCCCTCGGCCCCCCGGACAGTCCGTCCGTGCATCTACCTTCAGAGCTACTATCTGAAAGCAACCAAACCAATTATTCTACCTTTCTAGCTACCGAGGTGTGTGTATGTGCAATCCTAGTTATACTAGTTGCTCTTTCAATTTATTATTCCTATGGTTTACGTTAGCCCAGGACTGCCCCCGGTATACCCCGTGAAGGGCTCTCAAGGGCACTAGGAACCAAGACGGCGACTTTACGGCCCAAAGTTCTCTTTCGCAAGGCACTTATTATTATTGGTTGATCTCCCTTAACCCGATCCCCTTTTAGTTACTTTAGATCTAACCCTAGAGTATTAAGACTCTTCCATTCCTATCCGGGGTGGACGGTCTTTCGTCGTTCCCGTACTCCCTTATCCTAACCAGTCTCACACTCTACTTATCCTGTCTTCCAATGATGAACTCAATCTTAACTTGCCCTAACAACCATCAATTATCAAAATTCCGTGGTTTTACTATATGCAGACCATCCTAAGCTATATGAGGAATACAAGGGGAGGTACACCATATTATCTTCCAAATCTCCTATAATATTTA
The DNA here is from genome assembly GCA_039513925.1 of Platanthera zijinensis. Taxonomy (NCBI): domain Eukaryota; kingdom Viridiplantae; phylum Streptophyta; class Magnoliopsida; order Asparagales; family Orchidaceae; genus Platanthera; species Platanthera zijinensis. Next base: position 199,832,399 of record CM077084.1, on the reverse strand, counting down.
CTGGAGGTCTACCATATCATAATTTGTCTAAATCCAGAAACTTATAATTTTCCTAATTAATCTGATATTTATTTAATTTTCCCAAAGGACGGGCCATGGGTCGTTTTAAACATGAACTACATGATCCTCCTAAGTAATGGCTACTCAAAAATCATGATCATTACTTAACAGCAAGATAACCTCAAATACAAATTTCCAGAATTTTACAGAAAGTATTTAGCCTCTAAATAATTTATCCAGTATAATCACGTTAATTCTATGTAATGAAGGAAGTACTGAAATTGCTCATCGAAAAATTATAGGAAAATTACTAATCAGTATTATGGTATAAAAAAGATTTTTGTGCAAAGAATCATAATTTTACTAGCTTGCTAAACACCACTAAAGATTTAATCAAAATAATCAAGGTAAAACATACTTAATGAAGCAAGCCTTAAAATTAAACTTCCAAAAATCCCATAAATATTCACAGAGATTTAAAATCATAATAAACGTTCTCTGTCTAAATTTCATCAATTTCCAGGAAGTGTGTGTTCCATAATAAATTTTCTAAGCAAATCATACAAGCTACTAAATCGTTAATGAAGTACCCAAAATAATAATCTTAAAATTCATAGTAAAATATCCAGAGCTTGTACCATCCCTATAATTTACTCTACCCAAATCTCAACACTTTTCAATGTGATTTAGTGTCATTTCCTATCTCTACAAGTTTTGTACCCTAAACTAGGGTTAGGTTTTTAGGTATCCCAATGGTCTCCAAATCTACTAAGATTTCATCCAGAGAACTATATTGGCCCTATGGTTCTCCTCACCCAATTTCGGGTCAATCCAAGGTCATTTGACCCCATGACCTTCACAAACCACCAAGATCCATCCTTAGGGTTTGGCCTTGGATCATTAGGGCAAACTTACCACGATCCACCTCAAACTCTATGAGGAGGTGCTAGAGAATATTACTAGCCAGTGGTAAAAATCTCAGCCTCTGTTGAGGTGATCTGACCACTTAAATCTCAAAAGTGCACTTTTAACCTAAGACCCCTTATTAGGGCAAAACTTAGGGTTGATCATTTCTAATCCAAACAATATCCAAATAAGATGAAAAATTATACAGAATCTTATGGTGAACCCAGGGACCACTCACCAAAATTTGGGAGGGTTTGGATATTATTTAACTATCTAATTAAATTCGGCTAGTATTATTGAATTTTCCTAAAAACTATAGAAAAATATTTCTCAAAAATCCTAAATTTTGGACAGCATCTAAATATAGATAATATTAGGCCACACTCCAAATATCAAGTCATTTTGATGACTGGATTGGAGTGGGGAATTTTTCTATGGTCAAGACAGCCCTGTGGGTAGACCTCACCAAAAATGGTGCTGTGGTCTAACCAGGATTCCAAATTGAGTGAAATTAATTTTGACTTAAAGTAGACTTCAAGGGATACATTTTCTATGTTGATCATTTTTCCTGTAGGAGCCTCTAGTTATTTTTCCCAAATTATTTAAAATGACAAATATTTCATTCAGAAATTGTTTTAAAAATAAAATCTAATTTAACGGCACTGTTCATCTTCTTCTACAGCCCGAAACCAGAGCCCGGAAAACCTAATTTCCTGTAGCTTTTCCAAGCTATTTCCCGGCCATCCAGCCATCTCCCTGGCCGGCCACCACCACCACCACATCTGTTGAGGTGAGGGCTATCGTCGGGCGGCGGCACGGCCTCCGGAGAGGCGGTTTCCGGCGAACCCGCCACCATGAAATTTTCGGAAAACCACGAATACGCTCACCCGATCTGGCTCTTTTGAGCCCGATATCTCTCCTAATGATTTCTAAGATCTATCCGCAGAAGAAGAGGGAGGGGAGGACCTTGTTCGCGGGCTGAAGGCGTGCAGAGCGTCGGGAAGCCATTGGCGCAGTGGTGGCGTCGCCGGAAGTTCTTCAACAGCAAGGGGGAAAATCTGAAACAGTTTGAGGGAGAGTGTAACCTTTTCCTCTTGCTCTTAGGAGTCTTATATAGATCAGCAAGTGGGGAGGGGAAAGGGATGAAACGTCCGCGGCCATTAATAATTCCCTTAATGACGTTTCGGTTATGACGAATGGCAGTTGAAACGCTGGAGATGAAGAGGTGCTCGCCAGGTGGCGATTTCCTATTGGACCAACATTTCCTTAATTATTTAAATAATTAAAGTAGGAAACGGCCCATAAATACCCTTGGTTTTCATTCCCATAATCAGAATTTATTATGGCGTCGGTTACGGAAATTTCCAGTCTGGCTGTCGTTTCGGCCTTGGTCACGGGCGTGACACATAGGTCACGGGCGTGACAGGCCCGGTTAGCCAATTCTGGGTTCGGCGATCGTCGAACTGAGATCGACGATCGTCGAAGGGTGGTCACGGGCGTGACACCCAGGTCACGGGCGTGACTGGCCCGTGTGGCCAAATTCTGGGTCGACGATCATCGAATTGGGATCGACGATCGTCAAGCGTGGTCACGCCCTATGTCACGGGCGTAACAGGGTCACGGGCATGACGTGCCTGGTGACTAATTCTGGTTCGACGACCGTCGAACTGAAATCGACGATCGTCGAACGCGGTCACGCCCTATGTCACGGGCGTGACATTGTGGGTCACGGGCGTGACATGCCCGTGTGGCCAATTCCTGGCCGACGACCGTCGAACTGAAATCGACGATCGTCGAAGGTAGTCACGCCCTATGTCACGGGCGTGACATTACGGGTCACGGGCGTGACAGGCCATGAGGCAGATTCCGCGCCCGACGATCGTCTAAGTGAAATCGACGATCGTCGAAGGAGTCACGCCCCCAGGTCACGGGCGTGACGGGTCGGTCACGGGCGTGACCAACCCGTGACCCGAATTCTTGGTCGCTTTATTTCGATTTCTGGGCTCCCCAGGGTTCTACCATAACCAACCGACTCCTAGGGGTCTAGCCGGAAATGGGATGTTACAAATCCCAATAAATAAAACAAAGATTTCGTCCCCGAAATCAAGGTTAAGCCTACGGTACTCTAATCGGAAAAGAAGCTTGTAACATCCCATGAGAATTAAAGAAATTACATCTCTACGTTATGTTTGCTTTATGCGGTTTCAAGTCTAAGATTAATTCGTCCACCTAACTAGGTATATTCACCCCAATAAACAAAAGATTAGCCCTATTCTTGAAATTTCAGTCCCATTGGTTTAAAACAGGAAGGCAAATTGATTGTCCAGAGGGGTTGTGAGGTATACCTGACGAAAAAGTTCCGGGTATTTTTGCCGCATCAAGTCCTGTGGCTCCCATGTATGCTCCTCCTGCCCATGATTGTTCCACAGAACCTTGACCAACGAAACCTTCTTCCGTCGCAAGACACGCACTGCCGTGTCGTCAATCCTGATAGGCTCCAACTTGACTGACCGATCCGAGGCCACCGGGCCATCTGCCGAGGAAATCAGCTGCTTAGGGCGTAGCAGAGCCCTCCGAAGTGAGGAGACGTGGAAGACGTCACGCAATCCCGCTAACTCCGGCGGTAGCTCCAGTCTATAGGCTAAGGGGCCTATCCGCTCCAGGATCCTATAGGGCCCCATATATCTCGGACTGAGCTTCTTCTGCCCGCGAACCCGCGAGACTCCGTGCATCGGCCGTATCTTCAAGAAAACCCGGTCTCCTACCTGGAACTCTACTTGGCGATGCCTCGCATCGTAGTATTTCGCCTGTCTGCTCTGGGCTTCCAACATCCTGTCTCGGATCAATCTAATCTGAGCATCTGTATCTCCCACAAACTCCGAGCCTAGTGCCTGCGGATCCTCATCCTGAACCCATGATAGTGGGGTTCTGCACCTCCTTCCGTACAACGCTTCGTATGGAGCCATGCCTATGCTGGACTGATGAGCGTTGTTGTACGAAAACTTGACCAGTGGCAGTAATCTCTCCCAAGGCTCGCCACGGTCCAAAATACATAGTCGCAACAGATCCTCCAGTGTACGGTTAGTGTGCTCTGTCTGTCCGTCGGTCTGAGGGTGAAAAGCTGTGCTGAATGTCAACTGAGAACCCAGATGGGCCTGGACTGACCTCCATTCCCTGGATGTAAACCGCCCATCCCGATCCGAAACGATAGTCTTGGGCACCCCATGATAACGCACAAACTGCTCAATGAACCTCCGTACTAATACACTGACTGGTGCGCCCTTTGCCACTGGAATGAATCTGGCCACCTTTGTTAGCCTGTCCACTATCACCCAGATCGAGTCATTCCCCGCACGGGATCGAGGTAGCCCATGTATGAAGTCCATGGCTATATCCTCAAACTTCCATTCCGGCACCGGAAGCGGCTGCAGCAAACCTGCCGGGTTCCTACACTCCGCCTTCACGAGCTGGCAGGCCTCGCAATGCGTCACAAAATACGTAATATCTTTCTTCATACCCGGCCAGTACATCGTCCTCTTTAAATCCTTTACCATCTTGGTGATCCCCGGGTGTACCAAATATCGGCTGCAATGAGCTTCCGTCAAAATATCCTCCCGGATCCGTCCTCCTGCTGGTATGTAGACTCTGCCTCGGAAACATAGGAGCCCATCCCTCAATGAGTAATCTCCCGTCGTGCCTTCCTCCAAGGCTCGCAATATAAGCTCGGCTCTCTCATCCAGCATCTGCCCATCTCTGATGCGGTCCCGAATGTCATCAGTAGTAGCCATCGACCCCAGGTACTCCATGTACAGCTCTGGGTCATCCTCAGACACTAGCGAAATCTGCATCTCCTCGAATGATCTAATCAATTCCAAGGCCATCAGCTGCGGGCCTACTCCTGTCGTACTCGCTCTCCGGCTCAGAGCATCTGCGACCACGTTCGCCTTCCCCGGATGGTAGTGCATGGTATACTGGTAGTCCGACAGAAACTCCACCCAGCGTCTTTGTCTGATGTTTAACTCATTCTGGCTGTCGACGTACTTCAGATTCTTGTGGTCGGAGAAGATATCATAATGTACTCCGTAGAGATAGTGTCGCCAGATCTTAAGAGCAAAAATGACTGCCCCCATCTCCAAATCGTGCACGGGGTAGTTCTGCTCGTGCTGCTTCAACTGACGGGAGGCATAGGCTATTACGTGCCCATTCTGCATAAGGACGGCACCCATCCCTTGATAGGAAGCATCTGTATATACCTGGAATCCCTCCTTCCCTGATGGAAGAGCAAGGATGGGGGCCGAGGTGAGACGATCCTTTAGCTCCTGGAAGGCAGATTCGCATCGAGGAGTCCATATAAAAGGGGACTCCTTCTTCGTCAGAGACGTAAGAGGGAGGGCAATCTGAGAGATCCCCTTGACGAACTTCCGGTAGTAACCGCCAAGTCCCAAGAAACTTCGAACATCCATGGACGACTTTAGCGATGGCCAATCCCGTACTGCATGGATCTTTGCAGGATCCACTGCCAGACCTGCTCCACTGATGACATGGCCCAGAAAGGCCACCTCCTTTAGCCAGAACTGGCACTTGCTGTACTTGGCATACATCTCATGCTCACGCAGCTTCCCCAAGGTCAAGGCCAGATGTCTCGCGTGCTCCTCCTCCGTCCTTGAATAGATGAGAATGTCGTCGATGAATACAATGACAAAGACGTCCAGATACTCCTCGAACACCCGATTCATCAAAGTCATGAATGCGGAGGGTGCATTCGTGAGCCCGAACGGCATCACGGTAAACTCGTACAAGCCATATCTGTTGCTGAAGGCCATCTTCGGGATGTCCTCCTCCCGTATACGAAGCTGGTAGTACCCTGACCTCAGATTCAGCTTTGAGAACCAATGGGCTCTCTCCAGCTGGTCAAAAAGCTCGTCTATCCGTGGTAAGGGATAAGTATTCCGGACTGTCAACCTGTTCAGAGCCCGGTAATCGATGCACAGTCGAAGGGTCCCGTCCTTCTTCTTAACGAACATCACCGGAGCTCCCCACGGTGAAGAGCTAGGCCGAACGAACCCGGCCTCCACTAACTCCTGAAGCTGGCTTCGGAATTCCACCAACTCCTTTGGGGCCATTCGATAGGGAGCTCTGGATACCGGCTTAGCCCCCGGTACGAGCTGAATCTGAAAGTCCTTCTCTCGGTGCGGGGGTAACCCTGGTAGCTTCTCTGGAAACACGTTGGCGAAGTCCCGCACTACCAGAATACCTGCAATGGAATCCTTGGCTACGACCGCCTCAAAGAGGACCTGATAAACCTCTTCCCCCTACAGGTGGGCCTTAACGGCTTGCATAGACGATAGTAAAGTACGGGGTGCTGATATAATACCTTCGATAACAATGAAGGAGTCGACGTGCCTCACGGTGATCCTCTTCGCCACGCAATCGATCTGGGCATGGTTCCAATGAAGCCAAGTCATGCCCAGGATCAGATCGTAATCTGGCATCCTCAGAACCGTCGCTGGTGCCTCAAACGCCTTTCCGCCGATCCTTGCTTCCATATTACAATGAGCAGAGGTCAATATCTCTGACCCGTCGGGTAGGCGCACCCTCATCATCTTCCCGGTGAATGGCTCCACTCCTGCCAGTCCTTTCACGAAATCCTCCGACACGAATGATTGCGACGCACCAGTGTCGAAGAGGGTGTGAGCGGGCTTGCCGCTCACGAATACTATGCCTGGGGTAATTAAATGTCTTAATATTCTTATTGTAGTTTATCTTCTCTTAATTTCTAACCAGGTTATGTTTAAAATAGTAGTTTATATGAAGAAAATCTGAAAAGTACTGCCATACCTGTGATAACCTGCTCCGGGTTCCGGGGCTGTGTCAGGTCTAGAGCATACACCTGCTCTCTCTCTGGCCTACGACCTCGATCCTGAAATCCTCGTCCTCGGTCCTGTCCTCGTCCGCCAAACTATCGGGGAGGTGGAGCGCCCTGATGTGCTGGTGGGGGTGCTCGCCTCACAGGGCAGTTCCTCTTGATATGCCCCGGCTGGTTGCACTGAAAGCATACCGGTTGCTGCTCTACCGCCCTTGGCATTTCTAGCATCTGTATAGGCTGGGGAGCCAATACCCCCTGACTCCTCTGCTCCTGCCCAAACTCTTGACGAGGCTGATAACCGTTCCTTCTCTCTCCAATAACCTGGCATCGAGGACGGTCTCTACGTCCTCCAATCACTGTATCATCAGCCGGTCTCTTCTGGCTCCTCACTGTAAGCTGATCCGCCTCCCTCTTCTTAGCCATCTCCAGAATCCTGGCCAGACTCCCCTCTGAGACGAAAAGGAGGGCCTGCCTCATGTCATCTTGCAGCCCCTTATAAAACCTCTGGGCATAGCCAGCATCGTCTAACTGGTAAGCGTCCGCATAACGGGCCAGGTGAGTGAACTCCTGATAGTACTCCACCACAGTCCTGTTCCCCTGCCTCAACCGCAGGAACCTATCCTCCAGGTCATCTCTCGCCGACTGAGGTACAAAATGTCCCAAGAGCGCTGCTCTGAACTCCTCCCAAGTAATATAAGCACAGTCCATCCCTGCAAAGGTGGTGTCCAGCTGAGATTTCCACCATCTCTTTCCATGTGACTCTAAGCAGGAGACTGCCAAAGCGACTGCCTCCTCCGTGGGGCATCGAATCCCTGCCAGCATCTCGTAAATAGTGTCCAACCACTCCTCCGTGCGTACTGCAGACTCCGTCCCCTGGTAGGATGGAGGGGAAAGTCCCCGGAAGACAGTCATCCAATTGGCCCCGGGGTTTGGCTGTGGGGCCGGGGCTTGCTGGGCTCTGAAGGCCTCCAGGATGGCCGTCAGTGTTTGCCCCATCTCCGTCTGCTGGAACGGAACTGGTGCTGGCGGAGTCGGGACCACATTCAGAGCCTGAGGTGTCACCTGCTGCGATGTAGGGTTCGTCGCAGGCTACAAGTAAAAATTCCATTTGTTAGAGAGCGAATGAATGGGATTTAAGAAGAGTTAGGATGGACTTTCACATGTGATTTCCCTCATGGGCACACCACTGCTTCCGCTGCTAGTTTGTCCGCAAACTAAGCTCGCACGGGGGTGGCCCAAGGTTTTTGTGGACTACTTCTCTTTCGATCGAGGTCTCCTCTGATACCACTTGTAAGACCCCCTTTTTTTTTTCTTTTTCAACCACCGGGGTCTTAGCCCAGAATTGCCGCTTTGCGGTGGCACCGACTCACGGGAAGGCAACCACTACAAAACGCCAGTTCTGCCGGCCCTTTTCGATCACAAGAGAGAGAAGCATTTATACAAAAATGTAAACAAGTCCACAGAAACATGTAAATAAAAGTGAAATCATAACCAGTCCATCAATAGTAATAATAGGAAAATAGATAAATGGGCTCGAGCCCAGTACATCCGAGTCCTCACTACAAGTCACTCATCGCGGAAGCTAAGAAAATACTAATCACTCACGGAGCTGGTCGCAAGTGCACCGGTGCTAGACTGTCCCACCTCCATGCGCACCGTACTCCGCTGGTGCTGGTCCCTGTCTCCCATCCGGAGCTCCTGTAATGTTTAGTTCGAAAACCATTAGTCATAAAGACTAAGCCCTATCATCCCCTACCCCTCCCACCACGGCTCCTAAGCACCGGGCGGAGAGGAGGAAAGGGAAGCTACAAAAGTGGAGAACAACCAAGCAGGTGACGGTGGACCTAACTAGCAAGTTATAACAGGTGAACTGTATAAATGTTGTAATAGGTAGAGCAATTAATAAGTAACAATTTGTATAAAATGGCAGCTAGAGAACAGTAAGTAAACAAGCAAGTAAATAAGTATGTAACCTTAACTTATATGAATGCCCATACAAACTTATAAGTTAAGGGATCTTCTGCAAGGCTCCCATCGTATAAAAAGTCCCATACCGATTTATACGTTGGGGTGTCGGTTGTATGCAATTATGAGTGTAGTGATATGCTATGCCATGATTCATGCAAGTGCAACACACGCACACGACTCTATGCGCACAGACCTTTAGTTCCCCCTGTTCGGGCAGCTAGCTTCACTCCTAGGAACCTCCGTAGTGGCAAACGGAGACAGTGTGTCGGGCCCCCCACTCCTAGGCGGGCATCCACACTACCAGGCCTAGCCCTTCTGTACGCCCCTAGAAGAACACAACCTAGAGTATCCGCGTACTACTGCTGGCTGTACCCACCAGTATTTCTTTGGCTAAGTGTCCCACACCGCCGAGTCAGCGTACCGATGTCGGTGTGAACGACAATCAGATACCGAAGACCCACCACCTTTATTCTGTACTCCAACCCTCGAGACCTCGGCCCCCCGGACAGTCCGTCCGTGCATCTACCTTCAAAGCTACTGTCTGAAAGCAACCAAACCAATTATTCTACCTTCCTAGCTACCGAGGTGTGTGTATGTGCAACCCTAGTTATACTAGTTGCTCTTTCAATTTATTATTCCTATGGTTTACGTTAGCCCAGGACTGCCCCCGGTATACCCCGTGAAGGGCTCTCAAGGGGCACTAGGAACCAAGACGGCGGCATTACGGCCCGAAGTTCCCTTTCGCAAGGCACTTATTATTATTGGTTGATCTCCCTTAACCCGATCCCCTTTTAGTTACTTTAGATCTAACCCTAGAGTATTAAGACTCTTCCATTCCTATCCGGGGTGGACGGTCTTTCGTCGTTCCCGTACTCCCTTATCCTAACCAGTCTCACACTATACTTATCCTGACTTCCAATGATGAACTCAATCTTAACTTGCCCTACCAACCATCAATTATCAAAATTCCGTGGTTTTACTATATGCAGACCATCCTAAGCTATATGAGGTACACAAGGGGAGGTACACCATATTATCTTCCAAATCTCCTATAATATTTACTGGAGGTCTACCATATCATAATTTGTCTAAATCCGGAAACTTATAATTTTCCTAATTAATCTGATATTTATTTAATTTTCCCAAAAGACGGGCCATGGGTCGTTTTAAACATGAACTACATGATCCTCCTAAGTAATGGCTACTCAAAAATCATGATCATTACTTAACAGCAAGATAACCTCAAATACAAATTTCCAGAATTTTACAGAAAGTATTTAGCTTCTAAATAATTTATCCAGTATAATCACGTTAATTCTATGTAATGAAGGAAGTACTGAAATTACTCATCGGAAAATTATAGGAAAATTACTAATCAGTAGTATGGTATAAAAAAGAACTTTGTGCAAAGAATCATAATTTTACTAGCTTGCTAAACACCACTAAAGATTTAATCAAATAATCAAGGTAAAACATACTTAATGAAGCAAGCCTTAGAATTAAACTTCCAAAAATCCCATAAAAATTCACAGATATTTAAAATCATAATAAACGTTCTCTATCTAAATTTCATCAATTTCCAGAAAGTGTGTATTCCATAATAAATTTTCTAAGCAAATCATACAAGCTACTAAATCGTTAATGAAGTACCCAAAATAATAATCTTAAAATTCATAGTAAAATATCCAGAGCTTGTACCATCCCTATAATTCACTCTACCCAAATCTCAACACTTTTAAATGCGATTTAGTGTCATTTCCTATCTCTACAAGTTGTGTACCCTAAACTAGGGTTAGGTTTTTAGGTATCCCAACGGTCTCCAAATCTACTAAGATTTCATCCAGAGAACTATATTGGCCCTATGGTTCTCCTCGCCCAATTTCGGGTCAATCCAAGGTCATTTGACCCATTGACCTTCACAAACCACCAAGATCCATCCTTAGGGTTTGGCCTTGGATCTTAGGGCAAACTTACTCCGATCCACCACAAACTCTATGAGGGGGTGCTAGAGAATATTACTAGCCAGTGGTAAAAATCTCAGCCTCTGTTGAGGTGATCTGACCACTTAAATCTCAAAAGTGCACTTTTAACCTAAGACCCCTTATTAGGGCAAAACTTAGGGTTGATCATTTCTAATCCAAACCATCTCCAAATAAGATGAAAAATTATACAGAACCTTATGGTGAACCCAGGGACCACTCACCAAAATTTGGGAGGGTTTGGAAATTATTTAACCATCTAATTAAATTCGGCTATGATTATTGAATTTTCCTAAAAACTATAGAAAAATATTTCCCAAAAATCCTAAATTTTGGACAGCATCTAAATATAGATAATATTAGGCCACACTCCAAATTTCAAGTCATTTTGATGACTAGATTGGAGTGGGAAATTTTTCTACGTTCAAGACAGCCCTCTGGATAGACCTCACCAAAAATAGTGATGTGGTCTAACCAGGATTCCAAATCAAGTGAAATTAATTTTGAATTAAAGTAGACTTCAAGGGCTACATTTTCTATGTTGATCATTTTTCCTGTAGGAGCATCGAGTTATTTTTCCCAAATTATTTAAAATGACAGATATTTCATTCAGAAATTGTTTTAAAAATAAAATCTAATTTAACGGCACTGTTCATCTTCTTCTACAGCCCGAAACCAGAGCCCGGAAAACCTAATTTCCTGTAGCTTTTCCAAGCTATTTCCCGGCCATCCAGCCATCTCCCTGGCCGGCCACCACCACCACCACCTCTGTTGAGGTGAGGGCTATCGTCGGGCGGCGGCACTGCCGCCGGAGAGGCGGTTTCCGGCGAACCCGCCACCATGAAATTTACGGAAAACCACGAATACGCTCACCCGATCTGGCTCTTTTGAGCCCGATATCTCTCCTAACGATTTCTAAGATCTATCCGCAGAAGAAGAGGGAGGGGAGGACCTTGTTCGCGGGCTGAAGGCGTGCAGAGCGTCGGGAAGCCATTGGCGCGGTGGTGGCGTCGCCGGATGTTCTTCAACAGCAAGGGGGAAAATCTGAAACAGTTTGAGGGAGAGTGTAACCTTTTCCTCTTGCTCTTAGGAGTCTTTTATAGATCAGCAAGTGGGGAGGGGAAAGGGATGAAACGTCCGCGGCCATTAATAATTCCCTTAATGACGTTTCGGTTATGACGAATGGTAGTTGAAACGCTGGAGATGAAGAGGTGCTCGCCAGGTGGCGATTTCCTATTGGACCAATATTTCCTTAATTATTTAAATAATTAAAGTAGGAAACGGCCCATAAATACCCTTGGTTTTCATTCCCATAATCAGAATTTATTATGGCGTCGGTTACGGAAATTTCCAGTCTGGCTATCGTTTCGGCATTGGTCACGGGCGTGACACATAGGTCACGGGCGTGACAGGCCCGGTTAGCCAATTCTGGGTTCGACGATCGTCGAACTGAGATCGACGATCGTCGAAGGGTGGTCACGGGCGTGACACCCGGGTCACGGGCGTGACTGGCCCGTGTGGCCAAATTCTGGGTCGACGATCATCGAATTGGGATCGACGATCGTCAAGCGTGGTCACGCCCTATGTCACGGGCGTGACATTGAGGGTCACGGGCGTGACGTGCCTGGGGACTAATTCTGGTTTGACGACCGTCGAACTGAAATCGACGATCGTCGAACGCGGTCACGCCCTATGTCACGGGCGTGACATTGTGGGTCACGGGTGTGACATGCCCGTGTGGCAAATTCCTGGCCGACGACCGTCGAACTGAAATCGACGATCGTCGAAGGAAGTCACGCCCTATGTCACGGGCGTGACATTACGGGTCACGGGCGTGACAGGGCATGAGGCAGATTCCGCGCCCGACGATCGTCTAAGTGAAATCGACGATCGTCGAAGGAGTCACGCCCCCAGGTCACGGGCGTGACGGGTCGGTCACGGGCATGACCAACCCGTGACCCGAATTCTTGGTCGCTTTATTTCGAATTCTGGCCTCCCCAGGGTTCTACCACAACCAACCGACTCCTAGGGGTCTAGCCGAAAATGGGATGTTACAAATCCCAATAAACAAAACAAAGATTTCATCCCCGAAATCAAGGTTAAGCCTACAGGACTCTAATCGGGAAAAGAAGCTTGTAACATCCCATGAGAATTAAAGAAATTACATCTCTACGTTATGTTTGCTTTATGCGGTTTCAAGTCTAAGATTAATTCGCCCACCTAACTAGGTATATTCACCCCAATAAACAAAAGATTAGCCCCTATTCTTGAAATTTCAGTCCCATTGGTTTAAAACAGGAAGGCAAATTGATTGTCCAGAGGGGTTGTGAGGTATACCTGACGAAAAAGTTCCGGGTATTTTTGCCGCATCAAGTCCTGTGGCTCCCAAGTATGATCCTCCTGCCCATGATTGTTCCACAGAACCTTGACCAACGGAACCTTCTTCCGTCGCAAGACACGCACTGCCGTGTCGTCAATCCTGATAGGCTCCAAGTTGACTGACCAATCCGAGGCCACCGGGCCATCTGCCGAGGAAATCAGCTGCTCAGGGCGTAGCAGAGCCCTCCGAAGTGAGGAGACATGGAAGACGTCATGCAATCCCGCTAACTCCGGCGGTAGCTCCAGTCTATAGGCTAAGGGGCCGATCCACTCCAGGATCCTATAGGGCCCCATATATCTCGGACAGAGCTTCTTTCGCCCGCGAACCCGCGAGACTCCGTGCATCGGCCGTATTTTCAAGAAAACCCGGTCTCCTACCTGGAACTCTACTTGGCGATGCCTCGCATCGTAGTATTTCGCCTGTCTGCTCTGGGCTTCCAACATCCTGTCTCAGATCAATCTAATCTGAGCATCTGTATCTCCCACAAACTCCAAGCCTAGTGCCTGCGGATCCTCATCCAGAACCCATGATAGTGGGGTTCTGCACCTCCTTCCGTACAACGCTTCGTATGGAGCCATGCTTATGTTGGACTGATGAGCGTTGTTGTACGAAAACTCGACCAGTGGCAGCAATCTCTCCCAAGGCTCGCCACGGTCCAAAATACATAGTCGCAACAGATCCTCCAGTGTACGGTTGTGCGCTCTGTCTGTCCATCGGTCTGAGGGTGAAAAGCTGTGCTGAATGTCAACCGAGAACCCAGATGGGCCTGGACTAACCTCCATTCCCTGGATGTAAACCGCCCATCCCGATCCGAAACGATAGTCTTGGGCACCCATGATAACGCACAAACTGCTCAATGAACCTCCGTACTAATACACTGACTGGTGCGCCCTTTGCCACTGGAATGAATCTGGCCACCTTTGTTAGCCTATCCACTATCACCCAGATCGAGTCATTCCACGCACGGGATCGAGGTAGCCCATGTATGAAGTCCATGGCTATATCCTCAAACTTCCATTCCGGCACCGGAAGCGGCTGCAGCAAACCTGCCGGGTTCCTACACTCCGCCTTCACGAGCTGGCAGGCGTCGCAATGCATCACAAAATACGTAATATCTTTCTTCATACCCGGCCAGTACATCGTCCTCTTTAAATCCTTTACCATCTTGGTGATCCCCGGGTGTACCGAATATCGGCTGCAATGAGCTTCCGTCAAAATATCCTCCCGGATCCGTCCTCCTGCTGGTATGTAGACTCTGCCTCGGAAACACAGGAGCCCATCCCTCAAAGAGTAATCTCCCGTCGTGCCTTCCTCCAAGGCTCGGAATATCAGCTCGGCTCTCTCATCCAGCATCTGCCCATCTCTGATGTGGTCCCGAATGTCATCAGTAGTAGCCATCGACCCCAGGTACTCCATGTACAACTCCGGGTCATCCTCAGACACAAGCGAAATCTGCATCTCCTCGAATGATCTAATCAACTCCAAGGTCATCAGCTGCGGGCCTACTCCTGTCGTACTCGCTCTCTGGCTCAGAGCATCTGCGACCACGTTCGCCTTCCCCGAATGGTAGTGCATGGTATACTGGTAGTCCGACAAAAACTCCACCCAGTGTCTCTGTCTGATGTTTAACTCCTTCTGGGTGTCGACGTACTTCAGATTCTTATGGTCAGAGAAGATATCACAATGTACTCCGTAGAGATAGTGTTGCCAGATCTTAAGAGCAAAAATGACTGCCCCCATCTCCAAATCGTGCACGGGGTAGTTCTGCTCGTGCTGCTTCAACTGACGGGAGGCATAGGCTATTACGTGCCCATTTTGCATAAGGACGGCACCCATCCCCTGATAGGAAGCATCTGTATATACCTGGACTCCCTCCTTCCCTGATGGAAGAGCAAGGATGGGGGCCGAGGTGAGACGATCCTTCAGCTCCTGGAAGGCAGATTCGCATCGAGGCGTCCATATAAAAGGGGACTTCTTCTTCGTCAGAGACGTAAGAGGGAGGGCAATCTGAGAGAACCCCTTGACGAACTTCCGGTAGTAACCGGCAAGTCCCAAGAAACTTCGAACATCCATGGCCGACTTTAGCGATGGCACGGGCGTGACACATAGGTCACGTGCGTGACAGGCCCGGTTAGCCAATTCTGGGTTCGACGATCGTCGAACTGAGATCGACGATCGTCGAAGGGTGGTCACGGGCGTGACACCCGGGTCACGGGCGTGACTTGCCCGTGTGGCCAAATTCTGGGTCGACGATCATCGAATTAGGATCGACGATTGTCAAGCGTGGTCATGCCCTATGTCACGGGCGTGACATTGAGGGTCACGGGCGTGACGTGCCTGGTGACTAATTCTGGTTCGACGACCGTCGAACTGAAATCGACGATCGTCGAACGCGGTCACGCCCTATGTCACGGGCGTGACATTGTGGGTCACGGGCGTGACATGCCCGTGTGGCCAATTCCTGGCCGACGACCGTCGAACTGAAATCGACGATCTTCGAAGGTAGTCACGCCCTATGTCACGGGCGTGACATTACGGGTCACGGGCGTGACAGGCCATGAGGCAGATTCCGCGCCCAACGATCGTCTAAGTGAAATCGACGATCGTCGAAGGAGTCATGCCCCCAGGTCACGGGCGTGACGGGTCGGTCACGGGCGTGACCAACCCGTGGCCCGAATTCTTGGTCGCTTTATTTCGATTTCTGGGCTCCCCAGGGTTCTACCACAACCAACCGACTCCTAGGGGTCTAGCCGGAAATGGGATGTTACAAACCTTAACTTATATGAAATGCTCATACAAACATATAAGTTAAGGGGTCTTCTGCAAGGCTCCCATCGTATAAAAAGTCTCATACCTATTTATACGTTGGTGTGTCGGTTGTATGCAAATATGAGTGTACTGATATGCTATGCCATGATTCATGCAAGTGCAACTCACGCACACGACTCTATGCACACAGACCTTTAGTTCCCCCTATTCGGGCAGCAAGCTTCACTCCCAAGAACCTCCGTAGTGGCAAATGGAGACAGTGGGTCGGGCCCCCCACTCTTAGGCGGGTATCCACACTACCGAGCCTAGACCTTCCGTACGCCCCTAGAAGAACACAACCTAGAGTATCCGCGTACTGGTGTTGGCTATATCCACCATACTTTCTTTGGCTAAGTGTCCCACACCGCAGAGTCAACGTTCCGATGTCGGTGTAAACGACAATCAAATACCGAAGACCCACCACCTTTATTCTGTACTCAAACCCTCGAGCCCTCGGCTCCCCGGACTGTCCCGTCCGTGCATCTACCTTCAGAGTTACCGTCTGAATGTCAACCAAACAAACTTATTCTACCTTCCTAGCTATCGGCGTGTGTGTATGTGCAACCCTATTTGTACTAGTTGCTCTTTTAATTTATTATTCCTACGGTTTACGTTAGCCCAGGAGTTCCCCCGGTATTTTCCGTGAAGGGCTCTCAAAGGGAACTAGGAACTATGATGGTAGTTGAAGCTCACCGTTCCCTTTCGCAAGGCACTTATTGTTATTGGTTGATACCCGTTTCCCGATCCCTTTTAGATTACTTTAGACCTAGCTCTAAAGAATTAAGCCTCTTCCTCTCCTACCCGGGGCGGACGATCTTTCGTCGTTCCCGAACGCCACTTGACACTATCCAATCTCACACTCTACTTATCCTGATTTCCAACAATGAACTTATACTTAGCTTGCCCTATCAAAACCAGCAACTACCAAAATTCCATCTCCCCATGTTCATTACCCACTCTAGTTCAGTTTCTATGGTTTTACTATATTAAGACCATCCTAAGGTACCTGAGGTATATAAGGGGAGGTACTCCAAATTGTCTTCCAAATCTCCTATTATATTTACTAGAGGTCTATCATTACATAATTTAACTAAGTCCAAGATTTCCAAAATTTTTCCTTTTTATCGGGCATTTAATTTATTTATTCTAAGCCTCCCAATGCCCTAGTATGAACATGAAGTGCACTAATGAGCCAACAATAAATAATCATAAAATCAGTAAAAATCCTATGAGACATTTAAGCAGTAATTCGAAGTTTTGAGAAATTTCAGAGGTGTTTAGGCCTATATTTCCTAATTTACAATTTTAGGCCACTTCTACCATATTATGAAGCAAGTACTGTAAATATGTACCCAAAAATAACAAGAAAATTTCAAAAGCTTGACGGTTGCCTAAAACTATAAGAAACCAAGTCCCATGATTTTTCTCTAATATTGGGCTATGAATTTATTTTAATGTAAAATACTAATCTTCCTAGCTTAGTGAAGGAGGTATTATTTTTAATTATCTAAAAATCAAGAGAAAATTACAGGGTGACTATAATGGTTTGAAACACCCACTGACCAAATTTCATAATTTTCCAAATAATAATTGGGCATCATTTGTATTTTTGACTACATATCCCAAATGGTAAGTTACAGAAGCAAGTACCCAAAATATTCAGATAAAACTCCCAAGAAAAATACAGAAGGTTTAACATGCTATAAGATGCCCTAATTCAAGCTTTCATAACTTTTTAGTGAACAAAAATTCAAGAATAATAAGAATAAATATCTAGGGAATAATAAGAGTTGTGAATGAAGTATAGTATAAATTAACCCAAAATTCCCAACAAAATTATATCATGGCCATTTAGACTAGAAAATCATCCTGCCCAAATTGTATTTGATTTGTAGATCAGTTGATAGAATAATAGTTCAAATTAAGGTTGGTGACCTAAACTAGGGTTAGGGTTTTAGGTGGCCTAACTGTCTCCAAAGCCCTCTAAGATTTTTTCTAGAGAACTATAAGTGCCCCATGGTCCTCTCCACCAAATTTCAAGTCAGTCCAAGGTAATTTGACCCCATGACCTTCACAACTCTAAAAATCCCCATTAAGGGACCTACCCTAGGGTTCTAGTGCTACCCTATCCCAAAAAAACCCCAAATTACATTGGAGGGTGTGTCATGCTCCAAAAAGTCAGTGGACAAAATATCAGCCTCTGTTGAGGGTTTTTGACAACTCAAATCCCAAAAGGAATGAATTGACCTAATTAACCCTATAAGGGCCAACCTAGGGTCGAGTTAAAACTAAATCAAAACACTTCAAAAAGAGGTGGAATTTATACCAGAGTTCTAACATTCCCCCTAAGTCCTCCCACAAATATTTGGAGTGATTTTGAGGTGTTTAGGAAACCTAATTAAATTATACATAAATTATTAAATTTTCATAAAAACTATAGAAAAACATTCCCCAAAAATTCTTATTTTTAGATAAGTCCTAGGTATGGCTAATAGTAGACCATACCCCAAATTTCAAGTCATTTGGATGTCTGGATTGATGTAGGCATCCAAATCAATCTCAGGACAACCCTATGGATAGACCTCACCAAAATGTGTGTTGTGGTCAAACCAGGACACCAAATCGAGTGAAATAAATTTTACATTAAACTAGACTTCAAGAGATACATTTTCTATGTTGACCACTTTTTATGTTTTAGCCCCTACGGGCTATAATTTTTAGTTTAAACCTAGTGCACATTAAAGGGGGATTAATTCATAATTATACAATATACAATATAATAAAATGCTACTGTTCATCATCTTCTTTACCCGAACCCGAATAGCACCAGAAAAACAACTATTTATGTAGCCTTTCTAAAGCTATTTCCCGGCCACCCAGCCATCTCCTTGGCCAGCCACCACCACCACCTTTGTTGAGGTGAGGGATACCGTCGGGCGGCGACACGGCCGCCGGAGAGGCGGTTTCCGGCGAACCCGACCACCATTTATTTTGAAAAACCATGGAAATGCTCAATCAATCTT
This sequence comes from Platanthera zijinensis, assembly GCA_039513925.1. Lineage (NCBI taxonomy): Eukaryota > Viridiplantae > Streptophyta > Magnoliopsida > Asparagales > Orchidaceae > Platanthera > Platanthera zijinensis. The sequence continues at coordinate 199,813,469 of CM077084.1, read as the reverse complement.
GCTCCTTTGAGCTCGACATCTCTCCTAAATAATTTCTAAGATCTACCCATTGAAGAAGGAGTAGAGGAGGACCTTGTTCGTGGTTTGGAGTCGAGCCGATCGTCGTGATGCCATTTGCGCGGTGGTGGCGTCGCCGGAATTCTTCAACAACACAATGGGAGGCTCAAAAATTTCAGGTAAAGGCTGAGAAAACTTCCTCTTGGGCCTCTGAGGGTGTTAAAAGGCTTGGCCAGGGAGGGGGAACGTCCAAAAGCTGGTGGCCATTAATGTCCCATTATAGCTTTGCTCGGCCATGGTGATGGGGGGGGGGGGCTGAAACGGCTCTGTGACAGCTAGAGGAGGGCTGGAATCTCCTCCTCTCCATGAGAGGAGTTGAAACCAGCCATTCAAGGGGAAGAGGGAAAGCCATGGAATCAAATGCCATTGACGGCCATGAAGGCTGAGGCTCCGCCATGGCCATAACTGCTCCTTTGCAAATCTATCGGTCCATGTGTCAAGTTTGACCGGTCAACTTAAATTAAATAAGACTTATCAGGTCTTATTGGAGAAAACGGCCCACTCCCAGACCGGCCCGGTTCAGCTGAACCAGCACCCAGCCATAACCAATCTTCCAGAAAAATGGCAGAAAATATTCTAAGAACAATGGCGTTGAGTGAGCTCAGCTCACTCAACGCCATCCAAGCTACGACGTTGAGTGAGCTCTACTCACTCAACGCCATCCCAGACTATGGCATTGAGTGAGCTCAGCTCACTCAACGCCATTCAGATTATGGCGTTGAGTGAGCTCAACTCACTCAACGTTATCCAGATTATGGCATTGAGTGATCTCTGCTCACTCAATGCCACCCAGAATATGTTCTTTTTAAACAATGGCGTTTAGTGATCTTAGCTCACTCAACGCCATCCAGGTTATGGCGTTGAGTGAGCTCTGCTGACTCAACGCCATCCAGACATCACCAAATGACGTTGAGTGAAGTCAGTGCACTCAACGCCATTCAACTTATGGCATTGAGTGCACTAAACGCACTCAACTCCATCCCGCCTGCCAGTTTACGGCGTTGAGTGAGCTAAGCTAAATCAACGCCATCAAGTCTACGGCGTTGAGTGAGCTCAGCTCACTCAACGCCACCAAGATGACACCAGATGGCATTGAGTGCAGTCAGTGCACTCAACGCCACTCAACTTATGGCGTTGAGTGCACTCAACGCACTCAACACCATCCTGCTTATGGCTTTGAGTTAGCTAAGCTCACTAAACGCCATCCAGACCACGACATTTAGTGAGCTTAGCTCACTCAACGCCATTCCAAGGTCACAGGCATGACAGATCGGTCACGGGCATATCAGGCCCATGTTGAAATTTCTGAGCTCGCCGATCGTCTTTCTGAGGTCAATGATCGTCGAAGGGGTCACGCCCTAGGTCACGGGCGTGACCACACCTTGACTCGAAGTTTTTTGTCGATAATCTTCAATTCCTTGGTTTCCTAAGGTTCTGTTATGATAAAACCACTTCCAGGTGTCTAGCCGGAAATGAGATGTTATAGTTGGGTCCATTGATCCCAATGGCCCCAATTTGATGATGTCAAATAGGTCAATAAAATACACATAACTGTATTTGATGTGTGTGAAAGTTCATGTGTGCAGGATAGTTCTTCTGATAAAGATTAGGCAGGTGGACTCAAAGAAGTGGCTAGAAGGGCAGAAGATTTACCTAAGTCAAAATTCATTGAGTGAAGTCTATTCACTCAACGCAAGGTAAGTTAAATTATTGAGTATAGTCAATCAAACAATTGGCAAGCTAAAATTTTGGCTAAGTCCACAGGCATTGAGTGAAGTCCACCCACTCAACGCCATAACATCAAAATTGTTTAGTACTGCCCAGTCAGTCAAAGCCACAAAAATTCTGTGAAGAATTTTGACAAAGTCCATACGAATTGAGTGAAGCTTACTCACTCAATGCCATGAGATAGAAAATCTATCTAAGTGTTTAGGCATTGAGTGTAGCTCACTCACTAAATACCATAAGATAGAAAATCTGTCTAAGTGTTTAGGAATTGAGTGTAACTCACACACTCAATGCCATGAGACAGAAAATCTGTTAGGCGTTGAGTGATGCTTACTAACTCAACACTATGAGGCTATATCGCTAACTTAATCCTAGTAAGTCAGAGCCACTGTGTTTTCAGAAAAAGAAAATTTGTCTAATTCCAAATGCATCAATTGCTTTCACTTTCATCAAGCTGAGCTCTGAGTTCGTAGAACTGAGCTTTCACTTTTCATCAAGCTGAGCTCTGCATTGATTACTTTTACTTTCATCAAGCTGAGCTCTGAGTTCGTCGAACTGGGCTCTGAGTTCGTCGAACTGATATTTCACTTTTTGTCGAGCTGAGATCTGAGTTTGTCTAACTGAGTTCTGAGTTCATCGAACTGAGGGTTTCTTGAATACACAATCTGAAAGTAAAATATGGCCCTAATCTTATGCTCACTCAAATCTTTGAACGCCTAATGCATGAAAACCTTTCCATGTGTTTTGGCGTTGAGTGAAGGTTACTCACTCAATGCCTACTAGCTGTGAAAATTTTCTAAGTGTTTAGTAATTGAGTGGTTGAAAGTGAAGGGATATATCACACTAAATCTAGGGGGGGTGAAAAGAGTATTAAAAATCTTTTGATTAATTTTTACAGCGGATTAAAATAAGTGATAACTATATGTTAATAGGCAGAAATAAAACACAGAAAATCACAACACAGAAAATAATAAATAGAGCAACCAGATAACATAAAGATTTTATATTGGTTCCTGTTGGGTAAATTGATTCCAATGTCCTGAATTTGAAGAAGGTCTAGCAAAACAATATATACACATGTTTTGATCTAACTTGTATTTAAAGTGAATGATTGCAGTATGTCCTGATAAGCTATGATGGGACAGGTAGCCTAAGTTGATAAGTCAGGAAAGTTCGTCAAACTGATCTTTCACTTTTTGTCGAGCTGAGATCTGAGTTTGTCTAAATGAGTTTTGAGTTCGTCGAACTAAGGGTTTCTTGAATACACAATCTAAAAGTAAAATATGACCCTAATCTTATGCTCACTTAATGCTCTGAACGCCTAATGCCAGAAAACCTTTCCATGTGTTTTGGCGTTGAGTGAAGGTTACTCACTCAATTCCTACTAGCTGTGATAATTTTCTAAGTGTTTAGTCATTGAGTGGTTAAAAGTGAAGGGATAGATCACACTAAATCTAGGGGGGTGAACAGAGTATTAAAAATCTTTTGATTAATTTTTATAGCGGATTAAAATAAGTGATAACTATATGTTAATAGGAAGAAATAAAACACAGAAAATCACAACACAAAATAATAAATAGAGCAACCAAGATAACATAAAGATTTTATAGTGGTTCCTGTTGGGTCCATTGATTCCAATGTCCTGAATTTTAAGAAGGTCTAGAAAAACAATATATACACATGTTTTGATATAACTTGTGTTTAAAGTGAATGATTGTAGTATGTCCTGATAAGCTATGATGGGACAGGTAGCCTAAGGTTATAAGTCAGGTAAGTTCTTACCTAAGTTGTGGAAAGACAAAACTATCTAAGTCCTCAAGCGTTCAGTGAAGTAAACTCACTCAATGCCAGATGGCTTATAACACTTTGTGAAGCATATACACTCAAAGCCAAGTCAGTGGCAAGCTGAGAAAATGGCCAATTCCACAGGCGTTGAGTGAAGTCAACTCACTCAATGCCATATAGCAAAAGGCCGTGAGACAGACTACAGCAGTAAAAGCTGAAGTTAGAATGAGCTAAAATATGGCTATGTCCACAGGTGTTGAGTAAAGTCAACTCAAGCAACGCAATGCTACTGAATAAGCAGAAAATTGCCTAAGGCAGAAAGAGTTTAGTGATGCATGCTCACTCAACGCTCTCAACGCCATACTACTAAATAAGTTGAAAATTGGCTAATGAAGAAGCGTTGAGTTAGGTATGTTCAGTCAACCCTCTCAATGCTTATATTGCTGAATAAGCAGAGAATTGGCTAAGGCAGAAAGCGTTGAATGGAGGTTTCTAACTCAACGCTGTCAACGCCTAGTGAAGACAGAATTCTGTCTAAGGGGTTTGGCATTGAGAAATTCTTACTCGCTCAACGTCGAACAACTATAAGCTGATAAAGCAAGATTGGCGTTGAGTGGAGCTGATTCACTAAACACCTAGGATCAGTCTTAATATTCTAAGTAGTTTGGCATTAAGTGAAGATGACTCACTCAATGCCAAGTGATAGTGAATCTCTGTGTGATTTGATGTGTTGTTTTCTTTGTGCAGGAGAAATCATCATGAAAGGAGAAATTAATCAACCACTCAAGCAGCAAACAAAAATAAAGGAAAAGAATCAGAAAAGAGACCAATAACCTATTCACCCCCCTCTAGGTGATTTAGTTATCCTTGAAATTCAAGAATTTCAGTTCCCCTAAAATATGGGTACATCCAATCTTCTACCACCCTGGTAGGAATCCACTACAGGTTTTTTATCAGTTGCCCTGCCACCATAAGATCTATTTTCTAAGTGAGACCTTGCAACCCTTTGAGCTTTTGACCAAGTGCTCAAAAACCAAACTAAGTCTTTTGATAAGGAGACTTAACAACCAAAGGTATAAATTTTATAGGGAGTTAAAAACCCTTTTACAGTGAAAGAAAATAAAGATGATGTTGTTCTTCTCTGTCAATAATCTGAGAGAAGACTAGTGGATTTGTTGATGTTGTCAAAGCTCCCCCTGAGATGTAGAATAGTTCAGGAGAATGGAAGCTTTTCTCATGGTGTAGGCCACCAGATTGCTTGGTGATCTTCAGGAAGCTTTTACATAGATGTTAATGGATTGTCTCTTGGAAGCCCTGAAGCAAAAACTGATGAAGAACTTGAGTTATAAAAGAGCTGTTCTTCTTTCAGTTTCTCGCAAAAATAATTTTCAATCACACCTATCTCTCTGTGTCTATTCCTGTCTTACTACTGTCTACCTTGAAAAGAAATTCTTAGATATATTTCTTGCAGATTTCCGCATTTGAATTTTGAATTCTTTTCCTTGATTGACTGTAGAAATTCTAGGAGTTGAATGACTAGGAATTTTATTAAATGAATTTCCTCAACTGTCCCAATAAATAAGCCAAGTAGTAACTCTGTGAAAACCATAATTAATGTTTCCATGGAACGGAAATATTCATAAGAATATTGAGCATTAATTATCAGAGCATTACAGACATATTATAACATAATTTGATATTCTTCTTTCTTAGTCGAACTGAAATCATCAGACAATAGTCGAACTGAACCTGGGAGAAAATAGTTGAACTCAGCAAACGTTCGTCAACCTGAGATCCAAACTCGTCGAACTGAAAACTGCTTGATCGTCGACCTGAGATGGCATATTAAGAGGTTGAAGATCGTTGAACGAAGCTCCAATTTCGTCGATCAAAAAATACACTAGCCAATCTGAGCTCCAAGTTCGTCAAACTGAGAAGGCACTTAGTCGAGCTGAGAATCTGATATAAGCTCGCAGATCGTCGGACTCAGCTAGACTTTTGTCAAGCTCAACTCAGAAAAGGAACTCTGAGTTCGTCGATCTGAGATCTACGATCGTCGAGCTAAGTTTAGCTATCGTCGAACGCCTTTTCTGTCTCTTAAAAAACTGGTTTTCTATGGAGGTTTTCTGTCTCTAAGTCTTTTCAAGGAGAGAACTAATAAATCAAGGTTTGTTGACTTGACCTTGACAATGATAAAAACCTATGACCCTAGACTATACATATTAGGTCATCTAATAATCCTAATAGTGAACCTAACCCAAATAAACCCTAAACATAGGTGGGGTTCCAATAGTGGTGCTTACTTACTCAACGCCTAGTGACAGAATTTTTATCAAAGTCTTTTGGTGCTGTGTGATGTTCATTCACTCAATGCTTTTGCTACTGATGTTAGATTTTGTTTAAGTCCATATATGCTGGCGTTAGTAAAGTAAACAAAGTCAACGCATGTTCAAATGTTGCGGGAATGCTATTAGAGGCGCAAGGAGCCAATTGTCATGATTTTTTGCACTAGGAAACAGATTTTTTCATTCTTTATTGTCGGGGCCAACACAAAGCAAAGAGCTGTTGAATCAGCCGTCGATGGAAAGAAGGTTGTTGAATGGCGAAATCACAGCCACCAATTCTGGTGGGGCCCACTGCTCAAAGAGTCGTTGATCGATAGAAGATAAAAGGTGCAGGATCAGATCGAGAAAGCATTCTTCTAGGGTTTGATCTTTTTGCAAAGCGGCAAAACATCTTCGTTCTCCTCGCCATTGTTGTAGAGGTTCTGAGTCATTTTCTTTAAAGAAGAAGATGCAGTAGGTCTAACCAAGCTGTAGCATATCTGAAGCCGATCCATGATAGTTGGTGCCATCTTCATCAGCACAAACATGTTCAGAGACATCTTCTCTGAGAAAATAAGGTAGCAGCGAAGAAATAACCTAGCTTTTGTATTCTGGGTACTTCAGACAAAATAGGGGGAGATCTTCTCAAACAAGGTCGCAGCAAAAGAAGATTCCCCTACTACAGAATACATCACAGATCCAGCAGAACATTTACTGAAGATTTATTTCTGGAGTTGTGAAAAATAGAGAGTTGAGCTTATAGTCTAGTTCAGCAAGGTGCAGAATAACAGTTATGCAAGGAAGTAGCAAGGTCTATTGAAGCAGCAGCTGAAAGCTGAAGAAAGATTGTTGGTTCCTTTTACCCCTCCACCAACAAGTTCAGAGGAAACCTCTGAGGAATAAGAAGCAGCATAACGCCAATTCTAGCAGCAGTCAGTATACAGTTCAGGCTAAGCTTTCTTGAAGAAATTTTCTTGACTACGTAGAAGAAGTATGGACTGAGATAACTCAAGACAAAGGTTGACAGGCTTAGAGAAATATCTTTGTTTCCTTAGTAAAACCACCAACCCATATGTACCTTGAAGGTTCCTTTTGGATCTGAGTGGTAGGAGCCAATTGGCTCTGAGGTGTAGGATCCAAGTGTGGATCTGAGTTGTTGGGTTGTTTAGCCTAAGTGTATGATCTGGGTACAGATTTGAGAGTAGGATCCTCTGTGGATCTGAGAGTAGGGCTTTGTCCTGAGTAGTAGGATTCATGTTTGAATCTGAGCTATAGGATCCAGTTTGTATCTGAGGTAGGTGATCAGTTAATCACTGAGTGCAGGACCCTTTGTGCATCTGAGGTAGGGCTGTCCTCCCAGCTTGAGTTGTAGGGCCTTTATGCCTGAGGTAGGTGATCTTTGGAACATTGAGTTGTAGGGCATTGTGCCTGATGTGTATGTCTTGGAGGAGGCTGAGTGGTCCTCCGGGATCGTGTTGTAAGCTCTTAATAGCAGAGATTGGAGAAGTGCCTTATTTATCTCTAAGTTAGAAAGGTGGGAGGGAAAGTGGACGTACCAATAATTTGGGGAACCACTATATATCTTGTGTGTGTGCTTTCTGTGTGCTTCTTATTCGTAGGTTGTGTATATCTTGAAAGCAAAAAACCACTAACAACCATAGAACTTAAAGAAAGAAAACATAAAGATAGACACAAGTAACTAAGAAACCTATTCACCCCCCTTCTAAGTGATTTAGTTATTCTTGAAACAAAGAATTTCAGTCATTATATTACATTCATAAGATTTCATTGCACAACATTAGATCCTTATAATATAAGTTTGTATGGGCACTCTTTTATGATTAGTTACTTTACTATTAAGCAGATCCTTAACTTATAAATATTTATAGGCATTTTTATAAGTTTACTTTCTTTTTATATATTTATATTGTAACACCCAAAAATTCAGTGTTGAAACAGGCAGTGTTTGTACAAAGTTTGGATCTTGGTAGGGTGAACACGGCCTGTGACACGGGCGTGTCACACGGCCGTGTCTTGCTCAGGTCGTCAAATGAAGGACACGGTCTGGGACACGGGCGTGTCACATGGCCGTGTCTTGCTCAGGTCGTCCAATGAAGGACACGGCCTGGGACACGGGCGTGTCCTACGGTGTGTCAGTGCACACAGCATGGTACACGGGCGTGTCACATGTCCATGTACTTATCTGGAATATTTTGGGTTTTGTGTCGACTGTGGAACACGACCGTGTACTGGTTGATACGGGCGTGTCAAATTCGACACGAGCGTGTCGTCACCCGTATCCACCAAGCGACGTGATGGTTGGCATGACGGTTATTGGTGACACGACCCCTGGACATGGGCGTGTCGAGGGCCCGACACGGGCATGTATGGTTAGGACACGGGCGTGTCCCAACCCGTGTCCTTTTCTTTGCTTGATTTGGGTGGCTGGATCAAGGCACACGGCCTTGAACACGGCCGTGTGCAAAGCCATGTTTGGCCTAGGATTTAAGATTTCAGGCAAAACTGGGCCGTTCGTTATCTCTAAATAAGATCCAACGGCCCAGATGAGTTCCTTCTTGTGTTTAGTCCAGGATTAGAGGTTTTATTTCCTCATTTCATCCTTAATTCCCTCTTTCTAAGAAGTTAGAGAGAGAATAGATCAAGGAAGAAGGAAGAGAGGAATCCAGCCGCAGGCGGAGCATCGGAGCACAAATCTGAGAATCGAGACCGGATCTGTGGAGAGAATTCCTTTGCGAAGCTTTCTATTCGACTAGTTTTTCAAGGCGCCAAAGCGGACTTTAAGGGTAACGATTTTCAACATGAGCACTTGAAGCTTTTCTTCCTTTGCATGGGAAAACCCGCTCCCGCGAGTGTGCTGTGAGTGCGTGGTGTTCCTTGGGGTAGATATGTGAAGTCCCCCTTGTTAGAGTCTGGAATCGAAGTACGGGCATAGGCATTGTGTGTGAAGCCTACCCAGACGTGTTTGTTTGGATCGGTGATGTTGCATTGCATAAATGGCCAGAGAAGACTCTGTGCGTGGTTTTCGGGTTTCTACGTGGTAGATTGCGGCAGGGATCCTTGGTTATTAACTCCAAGGCGCACCTGGAAAACTCGGCGGAAACGTTATTCTGCTAACTTGGCGGCCGGGATGTCAGCCTTGAACATAACTGGGTTATGTGCTATTTGGTAATGATTTAGGATCCGAGTGAAGCTTGGTCCGCGCGTTGGTCTTAAAGTGACTAGGCGGCGTGAGCAACAGATGGGTTGAAACAGACTTGGGATATGCGGTTCTGTGCTAGAGGCCCTAAAGTGGAACTGGCCGTTGGCATAGTCAGGAGTCTTGGACTACGGTCGGAAGGACTCAAAAATGCTCACATAGCTTGCCATCCTAAGGATTGTGGTGAAGCCACGGAATTGACCGGATTCCCCATGAATGTGCCCTGAGTGCACGGGGTGTTTGGCTGAGCAAGCATACACCTGTGGCGAAACTCTTTTATGCACTTTATTATTTAACTGGGCTAACGTTATGTAGGGAAGTAGCACCGCGGCCCGAATAAGGGGGCGGAGTCATTATATTTTGGTCAGCTTTAGCTGACCGTTTCTTTGTTTTCCACCATGCAGTGGAATGATTGCTTGCAGTTGCTGCGGAACCAAGCGCCAAGTAGCCGGTTGAAGCCTGAGCTGTTGTGCAGGCCCTCGAAGGCCGAAGTAAAATGCTATTTTTATTTTCTGTCATGTATGGCCGACCTGCAAGCCGATGTTTGTAAGACATTACCTTGTTAAGAGAAACTTGTAAGGCCATAAGGCCATGTACTCTTTTATGTATTCATGTTATTTCATTCCTATGTTGGTTAGTGGACATTCATTCCCTGCTTGTGCAAATTTTTGGTTCTATTAACCGTTTAAAAGCTTCCGCTAGAATGCTTTGTTTTAGGACGAAGAGTGGAGTATTTGGAATTATTTTGTAACCCCTCCGACTGTCCATGGTATATTGCGTCGGGTTCCAATTGGACCATCTGTTATATACCATACGATGGATAGGGGCGTTACAATTTGGTATTATGCTAGGGTGTCGGTCGTCAGTAATCGAATTTGTGGGCGAATTCATTTAAGGGGTGGTGAGCACATCTATGTGCGTCATCGTATAATATAAAAGAACCTATGAATGTCCACTTAGGAATGAAAAATACACTTATTTTGGGAACCTAAGTGTTCCAATGATTGCTTTTAGCAATTTGTGTGTCGCCTAATCAAGGGTTTATGCTATTATAGGTGTCTAGAAGCAGTGCGGAGCATATCGCAGCATCCGCAATCAGCGGAAAGTAGTGCACCAAGAGACGTGGCTACAACACCTCCTTCAGCATAAACCATCAGATTGGTAGCTGAAGCAGTTTTTGCCATGATAAATGCCCAGAAAGTGCAGTACGCACCACCTGTTAATGAGCAAGAACCGACTAGAGTGGAAGTTCCGGGAGTAGTAGACAGTGTGGCAGTTGATCCGGTAGAACCAAGATGAGCCACGGAGAAACAGCTCAAGCACGTGATGAGTTTTAACCCTCCAATATTCGATGGGTTGGGAACGCCAACTCAAGCTGAGGATTGGCTCTCTACGATGAAGAGGGTCATGACCGCCACAGAAACTGCAGAGTGGCAGAAGACCACAATAAGGACCTTCCTATTGGCCAGTGAGGCAAGGATGTGGTGGGACGAGTTGGAGGTTCATCTCTAACTTGGAAGGCAACTTGCCGAAGTACCGATGGAGGAATTCTCAGGGTTGTTCTTCGCCAGATACCTACCTTCTGCCCAGAAGCTTGAGATGGAGAATAAGTAAATTAGATTGACTCAAGGAGCGAGTAGCATGGATGAGTATCTCCATGAGTTTACTCGGTTAGGTTGTTATGCTGGTGATATGTTTACTGAAGAAGAGAGGAAGAACAACCAATTTTATGAGGGTCTACGAAGCGACCTACCACTACTCCTTGCTGGGCCTAAGGTGACGGGCTTCCTAGCCTTGGTAAATAAGGCTCGTTCTTTCGAAAGGGTTGCAAGGAAAGTGCAAGATATGATGGACCCAGTGGAGAAGAAGTCAGAGTTTAAAGTGCAAAATTCAAAGTGAGGTTTCCGCAGGTTGAACAAGAAGCAGAAGACTTCGAGCTTAGCCCCTTTGCCTGGTACGATGGGGGCAAACCCTAGTTTAGCCCCAGGAGCCTGTTATAACTGTGGAAAGGTGGTACATTTTGCAAGAGAATGTTGGAGCAAACGTGCAAAGTCCGAGAGGAGGCAAGGAGCAACTTATGAGGAAAATGAGAAGGCGGCAGAGTCGACCGCATCCCACCATGCTCTAGCCCAGCCTAGAGTTTATAACCTTCTCCTACAAGAGGCAATCAAAAAAGCTGATGTGGTGAAAGGTATGAGTTAAATTTACTACAGTTTAGCTTTTTGTTGAAACTGTTACCTTTGTATGTGTTTGTTTATTTGTGTTGGTGCTAGGCTTTGTATTGATTTTCGATCGTCCGACGAAAGCCCTGTTTGATACAGGAGCATCGCATTCCTTCTTATCCGAAAGATTTGTATCGCTCATCAGAGTCCCCTCTTCGATGGGAAAGGACAAGCTGGATGTGTTGTTGCCCAATGGGTGCTCAATGCGCGCGGATAGAATCTGCGTGGTAAAGTTGCGGATTGCGGATCAGGAGTTTGATTTGCAAGCGTCGGTGTTGCCGTTAGTGGAGTTCGATGTAATCTTTGGAATGGATTATCTTTCGGAGCATCGAGCCTGCATTGATTGTAACCGAAAAGAGGTTAAGTTGGGACTGAATACTGAGCGTGAGACTAGGTTTGCGGGCTTGAAAGGGTCGAGCTAGATTATGATGTCGGCTCTTCGGGTGATTAAGGCAGTTCGGTCTGGGCTGAGCTGTTTGTCATTTCAGTTCAAGCTTCAATGCCTAATCCTAGTCTAGACAGTATTGCACTGGTGTTCTAGTATCCTGATGTATTTCTAGACAATCTCCCGGGAGCCCCTCCTCAACGTGAGATTGATTTTACAATTGAGCAAGTGTCGGGTGCCAAACTGGTGTCATGCTCTCCGTATTAGATAGCGCCTAAGGAGATGGTGGAGTTGAAGGTACAACTGCAAGAGTTGTTAGAGAAAGGGTATGTGCGTCCAAGTTTGTCACCTTGGAGCGCACTGGTCCTTTTCGTTAAGAAGAAAGACGTTAGTTTGCGACTTTGTATTAATTATCGGGAGTTGAACAAATTTACGGTAAATAATAAGTATCCAATCCCAAGGATTGACGATCTATTTGATCAGTTTGTTGGGTCAACAGTATATTCGAAGCTAGATCTGAAATCCGGATAATACTAGTTGAGGATAAGGGAATGTGACATCCCTAAGACAGCGTTCAGCATGCAGTTTAGACATTACGAGTTTACAGTCTTGCCGTTTTGGCTGACCAATGCACCATCCGTGTATATGGATATAATGAACAGGACGTTCAGAGAGTCCCTAGACCAATTCGTGATAGTGTTTATCGACGACATCTTGGTGTACTCGCGGTGTGAGGATGATCACTTCAAGCATCTGCATATGGTGTTGGAGACATTGAGGAAGAATCATGTGTATGTTAAGTTTTCCAAGTGTGAGTTTTGGTTGTCCTCAATAGCATTCCTCAGGCATATTGTTAGTGGTAAAGGGATTGTGGTAGATCCGGCAAAGATAGCGGTAATGCAGGAGTGGCCTGAGTTGACTACAGTGTAGAAATCCGGAGCATTCTGGGGCTTGCCGGCTACAACAGGCGCTTCATGGAGAATTTCTCACGGATCGCGCTACCACTCACAATGTTGACAAGGAAGGATCAAAAGTTTGTGTGGATTCTAGAGTGCGTGCAGGCTTTTGAAGAGTTGAAGAGGCGGTTGATCTCGGCACCTATCTTGTGTTCACCGAGTGGGTCCGAAGGATTTTAAATTTATAGTGATGCTTCAGGCAGTGGTTTGGGCTGTGTTCTACTACAGCATGGGAGAGTAATAGAGTATGGATCGCGATAGTTGAAGGTCCATGAGAGAAATTATCCGGTGCATGATTTGGAATTAGCGGCCGTGATATTTGCTCTAAAGCTGTGGAGGCACTATCTGTATGGTGTAAAGGTTGACATTTACAATGATCATAAGAACCTGAAGTACTTTCTAGATCAGAAGGACCTGAACATGAAGCAGCGAAGGTGGATGGAGTTCTTGGGGGACTACACTTTCAAGATACATTATGTGCCGGGGAATGGAAATATCGTGGCAGATGCTTTGAGTCGTAGGGCTCCGGCGCAGGCCAACTGGTTGGCATTGCATGATGAGAGATTAATCCGTGATTAGGAGGCATTGGAGATCTCTTGCGTCAACAAGCAGTCTAGTGCCAAAGCAATATTATGTTGGACGGAGGTGCAGTACGAACTAGCTGATAGGATTCGGCGGGCTTTGGTTCAGGATAGTAGTATGAAGCATGCATTGGATGAATCGTTGGATGGGTCAAATTCCAAGTTTGCAGTTGTGGATGGACTGCTAAGGAAGGACGGTCGCCTATACATTCCTAGTGCGGATAGTCTTTGGGAGGAGTTGATGTACGAGGCTCATCATACCAAGTACTCAATCCACCCGGGGAGCACGAAGATGTATAGGGACATGAAGAGGTTGTTCTGGTGGTAAGGGCTGAAGAAGGATATAACACTGTATGTTGCAAAGTGCCAAACATGTGCCTTAGTAAAGGCGTAGTGCACGAAGCCCGGAGGTTTCTTAAAGTCCTTGCCTATCCCGGAATGGAAGTTCGAAGATTTATCAATGGATTTTGTGCACGGTTTGCCAAAGTCGCAGAAGGGAAATAACGCCATTTGGGTAGTCGTAGATAGATTAATAAAGGTGTCGCATTTAATTCCGAATAAAAAGGAAGATCAAGTGGAAAAGTTAGCCAAACTCTATGTGGATAATATTGTACGGTTGCATGGTGTGCCCCGTAGTATTGTTAGTGACCGAGATGGGCGCTTCATGTCAAATGACTGGAGGCTGGTGCATAAGTTGTTGGGAACTAAGTTGGGTTTCAGCACAACCTTCCATCCGCAAACGGACTGTAAGATCGAGAGGTTCAACAAGAGGATGGAGGACATTCTCCGCATGTGCGTCCTAGATTTCGGAAAACACTTGGAGGATCACCTTTTCATGGTAGTGTTTGCATATAATAAAAGTTTTCAAGAAAGTATTGGAATGGAGCCTTTCGAGGCCCTATATGGGAGAAGGTGCCGCACACAGTTGTCTTTATTGGAAGCAGGCGAGTAAAAGTTATTCAAACGTCAGGCAGTGGAAGAAGCCACTTCAATGGTACGTACGATTCAAGAATGGTTAAGGATCGTTAAGGACAGGCATGCAAAATAATATAATGCCAAGCATAGGAATGCGGAGTTTCGTGTTGGCAATTGGGTGTATCTGAAAATCAAGCCGTTCAAGGGTGTCTCGCGGATTCGATGATTGAAGAAGCTGAGTCTGAGATACCTTGGACCGTTTGAGATCCTTAAGAGTGTTGGCGAAGCAGCGTATCAATTGAAGTTGTTGGTGGAGCTGAGTGGACTACACGATGTATTCCACGTATCGGTGTTGCGGAAGGTGGTTCAAGAGCCTTCACAAGTCGTTGCTGTCGACCAAGTGCCAATTGATAGTTGGTTGAAGACGAAGGTCAAGCCAGTTTTCATTTAAGACTTCAAAGTCAAACGGTTACGCAACAACGAAATTTGAATGATTAAGGTCCGTTGGGACAACTACGGACGTGAGAAGCTTTCTTTGGAGCGAGAGCAGGCTATGTTGGAGGAGTATCCCGAACTATTCAACGCATGTAATATTTAAATTATTTTGTGTACCCTTTTTCATAATTTTGTGGACGAAATTCATTAAGGGGAGGAGATTTATAACACCCAGAAATTTAGTGTTTAAACGGGCGGTGTTTGTACCAAGTTTGGATCTTGGTAGGGTGAACACAGCCTGTGACACGGGCATGTCAAACGGCCGTGTCATGCTCAGGAAGTCCAGTGAAGGACACGTCCTGGGAAACGGGTGTGTCCTAGGGCGTGTTAGTGCACACGACATAGGACACGGGCATGTAACATGGTCGTGTACTTATTTGGAATATTATGAGTTTTATGTCGACTGTGGAACACGCGCCCTGTACTGGTTGACACCGGCTTTTCAAATTCGACATGGGCGTGTCGTCACCCGTATCCACCAAGCGACGTGATGTTTGGCTTGGAGGTTATTGGTGACACGACCCCTAGACACGGGCGTGTCCAGGGCCAAAAACGGGTGTGTCAGGTTGGGACACGAGCGTGTCCCAACCCATGTCCTTTTTTGTGATCGATTTGGGTTGCTGGATCGAGGCACACGGCCTGGAACACGTCCGTGTGCAAAGCCGTGATCGGACCAGGATTAAAGATTTCAGGTTAATCTGAGCCGTTCATTTTCTCTAAATAAGATCCAACAGCCCAGATGAGTTCCTGCTTGTGTTTAGTCCGAGATTAGAGGTTTTATTTCCTCATTTCAACCTTAATTCCCTCTTTTAAGAAGTTAGAGAGAGAAGAGATCAAGGAAGAAGTAAGGGAGGAATCCGGCCACCGGCGGAGCATCGGAGCACCAATCTTAGAACCGAGACTGGATCCATGGAGAGAATTCCTTTGCGAAGCTTTCTATCCGACTATTTTTTCATGGCACCGAAGCAGACTTTAAGGGTAATGATTTTCAACTTGAGCACTTGAAGCTTCTCTTCCTTTGCGTGGGAAAAACCGCTCCCGCGAGTGTGCGGTGAGTGCGCGGTGTTTCATGGGTTAGATATGTGAAGTCCCCCTTATTAGAGTCCGGAATTGAAGTACGGGCATATGCATTGTGTGTGAAGCCTACCCAGACGTGTTTGTCTTGATCGGTTATGTTGCATTGCATGAATAGCCGGAGAAGACTCCGTGCGTGGTTTTCGGATTTCTACGTGGTAGATTGCTGCAGGGGTCCTTGGAGATTAACTCCAAGGTGCACCCGAAAAATTGGGCGGAAACGTTGTTCTGCTAACTTCGCGGCCGGGGATTCAGCCTTGAACATAACTGGGTTATGTGCGGTTTGGTAATGATTTAGGATCCGGGTGAAGCTTGGTTCACGCATACGTATTAAAGTGACTAGGCGGCGTGAGCAACAGACAGGTAGAAACGGACCTAGGCTATGCGGTCGGTGCTAGAGGCCCTAAAGTGGAACTGGCCGTTGGCTTAGTCGGGAGTCTTGGACTACGGTCGGAAGGACTCAAAAATGCTCACATACCTTGCCATCCTAAGGATGGTGGTGAAGCCATGGAATTGACCGGATTCCCCGTGAATGTGCCCTGAGTGCACGGGGTGTTTGGCCGAGCGAGCCTACACCTGTGGCAAAAGTCTTTTCTGCACTGTTTTATTTAGCTTGGCTAACGTTATGCAGGGAAGGAGCACTGCCGCCCGAATAAGGGGGCGGGGTCGTTATATTTTGGTCAGCTTTAGCTGACCGTTGCTCTGTTTGCCACCATGCGGTGGAATGATTTCTTGTAGGTGCTGCGGAACCAAGCGCCAAGTTGCGGGTTGAAGCCTAAGCTGCTGTGCAGGCCCTCGAAGACCAAAGTAAACTACTATTTTTATTTTCTGTCATGAATGGCTGTCCTGCGAGCCGATGTTTGTAAGACATTACCTTGTTAACAGAAACTTGTATGGCCATAAGGCCATGTATTCTTTTATGTATTCATTTTATTTCATTCCTATGTTGGTTAGTGGACATTCATGCCATGCTTGTGCAAATTTTGGGTTCTATTAACCGTTTAAAAGCTTCCGCTAGAATGCTCTATGTTAGGACGAATAGTTGAGTATTTTGTATTATTCTGTAACCCCTCTTAGTGTCCGTGGTATATGGCGTTTGGTTCCAGCTGGACCTTTTGTTATATACAATACGACGGATGGGGGCGTTACATATATACCTTGATGGATGGATATTGCTAGTGAAGAAATGTCTGAATAGAATAATGATAATAATGCTTTACATTGTTTCTATTACTACTCATGATATATAAATTCTCTACCTACTTATTATTACTACTTATTTATTGTACACTCTTCCGTTCTTTGTTCGGTGCCTAAGAGTCGCCGGGGGAGCGGATGTGATAGCCACTTAGTCTTTATTACTAATGATTGCTATGTTTTCCATTTTAGGAGGAAACCCCGCAGATACAACAGCAACAGGTTGTGCGGGAGGGCATCTAGGCCAGGGTTACAGGGCCTGATACGACGTTACCTACGCTGTCATTAGTTACATATGTGAGTTTTTGTGAATGACTCATATTGTAGCCCTTGGGGAAAATTTTGTGTACTCTAATATTATATAAGTTGTATTGCTTCTTATTATTGCTGTAGTTATTGGACTTATATGCTTGTGTGGATTTGAATTCTATATACATATTCTTTATATTGGGTTTGCTTGGATGATATTGATTTTAGCCAATCGGATAGGCATCTTGTAGTATCGGTCAACCCATGTGTTGGCATTACCGCAAGGCAGCTGTTCTGGGTATAAGACTCCCCTCGGCCATGTCTTGTGCTCTGGAAGGGGGGGGGGATTTACTGATGGTATAAGACTTGCAACGATCTTGAAATAAAGAATTCATTGAATTATGGTTTCACACCAGGTCGATTGGTAAGTTTGCGGACAAACTGATATAGCAGAAGAAATGGTGTGCCCATGTGTAATTCACACTAAGTATGTCCAGTCGTTAACCTACGATTATCCAACCTGACCTTTGGTTTGCACGTTTATATGTAGAGCAAGTAGCATGCAATCCCGCCCCTTATGTACCTACCCTGTTCCATTAGTGGGAGTTTGGATAGACGCTGACAGTAAGTCTTGACACTTTCAGGTCTCAACAGGCCCCGGTGCATCAACAAGCCCCGGGCTCTAACTTACTAAGTACCTTTCGAGCCCTCTCTGTGTTGTTTACCATGGGACCGAGTCAGCTGTCTGTACTATAGAATGGCTAGACACTGTGTAAGAGCTAATGGACAGAATTAGATGTCCAGCCAGTATGGATATGACCTTAGATGTGTCAGTCTTGGAAATGCACGCAAAGAGTTGGTGGAAGTCCCTCATGGGAACCACTTTCCAAGGATGAGTATAGAGTGAGATCAGTTGGAATGAGTTTACTGAAGCCATCTTGGAAATCTTCATTTCTTATACCGCTCGAGATAAGCTTGAGGAGAGATTCATGCAGCTAACGCAAGAATCCAAGTCTATGACAGAATACCAAACAGAGTTTCAGCTCCTCGCTAGTTTTGCTAACTTCTACAAGTTGGATGACCATGGTTATGCAAAACAATTTTACAAAGCATTGCGAGATCCCCTAAGGCAATCAATTTTGTTGATAGCGGCCTCGAGCCTAGCGGAGATAATCGATATGGCAAAAAGGTTGGAGGTAGATCACTTGGGAAGTGGTAAGAGACCCTCCGAGGGCATGATGGAAGCAGGCCCCAGTTATAGGAAAAGACAAAACAATAGAGGTGAAAGAGTATACCGAAGATGTGGAATCCGTTTCCACCAAAATTTCAGGAAGGAACGCCTGGCACCACAACCAGTACTACCTCCACCTCAACAAATCTATAAACAGCCTATAGAGCAGTACGAGCAAGTTTACTTCCAGTGTAATCGACCGGGCCACTTTTGATATTACTGCCTATAACTAGATGGAGATGTTCCACCTATTTTTTCCACTGGCAGCTCCGCGAGGATGAGGACAAGTTCATGGTACAGGGCGAGGACCAAGAGGAAGAAATCCTTAAATTGCTCGGGAGCAGATGTTCACGCTAGATATGGCTTAGGAGCGGAATCCTCAGGATGTGATTGAAGGTATTTCGTAACTTGATTAATATATTTATAAGTATCCATCCTTAGTTTGTCTAGGTTGTGCTAGGAATTTAACATTGAGTTTGTTATGATTTGGTACTTAGGCACCGTGATTGTTAGTGGGAAACCAGCCTACACCCTATTTGATACCGTTGCCATGCATTCGTTTGTCTTGGCGAACTTCGTAAAAGATTTAAATGGCGTGCAATACTTCGTTGGTATCACTCGGAGAGTATGCCTCCTCGACGGCTACGATATGACGTTGTCCGCCAAGTGCAACTTGGAAGTATACATTCAAGAAAAGATATTTGAAACCCCCACGATAGTGTTGGGGATGGCAGAATTTGATCATATTTTGGGCATGGAATGGCTGGATTTGCACCACTCAAAGATAGTTTGTGTGGCGAAGCAAATCAATTTGAGGCATGGAGACTCAGATGTCGTCTTCCAAGGTATTAGATTAGCACCCCGAATGTTGTTATCTTCAATAATGAACCTTAAGGCTCATATAAAAGAAGACGAAGTATATATGATATGCTTTGAACTAAAAGAGATGACTGCAAGTATGGAATATGTGCGGATAGTGCAGGATTACCCTGAGGTATTTCAGAAAAGTTGTCAGGCTTACCCCCACATAGAGAGGTGGACTTCCAAAATAAACTTGTACCGGGTGTCGATCCCATCTCTTGAACCCCTTACCGAATGACACCAAATGAACTGGTCGAGTTTAGAGTTCAATTATAGGAGTTGGTGGAATCAAGGTTTGTTCATCCCAGTTCATCACCCTAGGGAGCCCTTGTCTTATTTGTTAAGAAGAAGGATGGAACACTACAGTTGTGCATAGATTATGAGGAGCTCAACCGATTCATGGTGTGGAACACCTATCCTTAACCGCAGATCAATGAGTTATTCGATCAGTTGGTAGGACAGCATTAGTTTTCCAAATTGGATCTGCACTCAGGGTAGTATTTGTTGAGAATACAAGAGGAACATATTCAAAAGACAACATTTAGCTCAAGGTTTGGCTTATACGAGTTCTCCATGATGCCGTTCGGGCTCACGAATGCCCCTTCTGCATTCATGAGTTTGATGAACAAGGTGTTTGAGCCCTATTTAGACGTCTTCATCAACATCTTCATCGATGACATTTTGGTATACTCGAAGATGGAAGAGGAGCATGCTGAACACTTGGATTTAGTTTTGAAGAATCTAAAAGAACATTCCCTTTTTGCTAAGTTCAGCAAGTGCGAATTTTGAGTACGATAAGTTTCCTTCTTGGTTCATTTGATTAGTTGTGATGGATTGGCCGTGGACCCATCCAAGGTGCGTTCCGTGAAGGATTGGTCACCCTTGAAGTAAGCGGCTGATGTACGAATCTTTCTTAAACTAGTAGGATATTATCGTAAGTTTGTGAAGGGATTCTCAAAGATAGCCCTCCCCCTAATTGCCCTAACAAAGAAAGGTTTGCCATATGAATGGACACCCCAGTTTGAGGCTGCATTTAGAGAGCTGAAGGATCGACATACTACCGCACCCATCCTAGCTCTTCTATCAAGGAAAAAAGGATTTCAAGTTTACACTGATGCTTCGTATAAAGGGATGGGGAAGTATTAATGAAGAAAGGGCATGTGATTGCTTACACTTCGATACAGATGATGAATCATGAGGCTAATTACCCAGTGCATGATTTTGATTTGGGGGGATTTTTGTTTGCCTTAAAAGTTTGGAGATATTATTTGTATGGCATCCACTGCGAGATATTTTTGGGCCATAAGAATTTGAAGTATGTTCATACTCAGAAGGAGTTGAATTTAAGGTAGCGATGGTGTCTAGAATTATTGTGTGATTTTAAGTTTGCATTAAACAACCACCCCAGGAAAGAAAACATCGTAGCAGATGCTTTGAGCTGAGAAGTCCCAGAGTCGAGACCTGAGTCTCGGATGATGAGTACGGAATTGGCTCGAGTTCTCGAGGAGATTGAGTTCTCATTGGTGTGCAAGGAACATTCTGAGAAGTATACTGATTACATAACTGCTATGAGTATAGTTTATGTTATTAGAGATCAAATTCTGGCAGAGTAAGGGAAGGATGTTGCCCTGGCCCTTGTGAATAATGCAATAAAGGATGGATCTACTGAATAGTATGTTATTAAGGACAGCCTCATTCTTTTATGTGGCAGGCTCAACTTCCCAAGGGCGGTGAAACCCAAGAAGATATCTTGAGAGAGGCACATTGCTCCAAGTATTCGGTGCATACCGGGATTTCCAAGATTTATAGTGACTTGAGAAAGACCATATTTAGGCCAGGGATGAAGAATGATGTCACATACTATGTTACACACTGTGAGGATTTTTAGAAGGTAAAGGTGGAGTGTAAGAGCCCTAGAGAATTGCTACAATCATTTCTCATTCCAGAGTGGGAATTTTAAGGTATCTCCATGGATTTCGTTCACAGCCTTCCCCGATCACGATCAAGGAATGACTCTGTTTGGGTGATAGTGGATCGCTTGACTAAGGTTGTAAAGTTTATCCAAATGAGGAAGGAGGTGCATGTAGATGTATTGTTACGTCTCTTCGTGGAACAGTTTCTACGGTACTATGGAGTGCCTAAGACGATAGTCTCCAACCATGATGGTCACTTTACCTCCAAGGAATGGAAGGCGGTTCAAGCATATTTGGGTTCCTGCTTTACCATTAGCACAACCTTTCATCCTCAGACGGATGGTCAATGTGAGAGGACCATCAAAATAATGGAAGATCTATTGAGGATGTGTGTATTGGATAGAGGGGAGCCATTGGAAAGGCTCTTACCACTAGAGGAATTTTCATACGACAACAATCATCAGGCTAGCATCAGGATGGCCCCTCCATGAAGATCTTTATGGAAGGATGTGTAGGACACCTTTATCATGGGTGCAGGAACAGGACCCGAATATTTTGGGAATCTAGTATATTGTTGATATCGATGTTATGGTTAGATTGATACGTGGTCGCATGCTTGAGGCTCAGAGTCAAAAGACAGTATTATAATGTGAAACATAGGATGGTGGAATTTCAAGTGGGTGATAAGTTTTTATTAAAAATCCGACCGATACAGGGATTGTCACGTATGCGTGGTAGGAGGAAGAAGCTCAATCCAAGATATGTCGTTCATTATGCTATATTGGAGAGGATTGTCCCATTGTCCTATCGGCTGGAGCTACCCCAAAAGCTGGAAATTTTGCATGATGTCTTCTATGTTTCATCGCTTCGGAAAGCGCTACTATGGCCCGATCAGTATGTTCCTGCTACAAGTGGATTAGTGGTAATTAATAGATCTGTACGACTGAAGTCGGTACGGATAGTTGACACCGAGACAAGGAGCTTGTGTCAAAAAAGCACTCCTTTGGTGAAAGTCCTGTAGTCTAAACATGGGAAAGAGGAATTCACTTGGGAGCCGGTGGACTTGATGCGAAAGCGCTATACGTAGTCGTTTCCCAAAGGTACCCTTAAAAACATACTTAAATTTTTCATGCTTTACCTCCCCCATATACTTAGCCTGATCTCGGGGACGTTATATTTTATTTTGTTTATAGGATTTGATACGTCCCGATTCGTGCTAGACCCCTCACACGTATTTTGAGTCAGTAAAGTTGACTCAGGCTCGGGATACACTGGTGTGCAGGCATCAAGTGTGTTGAGTGGAACACAATGTGAAAGTGAAGGGATAGATACTACTCTAGAGGGGGGGTGAATAGAGTTATCAAATTTTGCACAGACAAAACTTAATCGTCTACCCAACTCCCTTGGAGTGAAGTGTGGAATGAAAAGATTATAGATATTGATTTAAGCTTAAAGCCTAACACAAGTGATGTGTACAAACACAAGCTAACTGTAATTACAGTTAAGCTTGGAAAACCTAATCAGCAACTAGCAACCTAGTTATATCTAATCACAGCCACAATGCAGGAATTAAACAGTTGAATCCAGACGACACAAGGAAATTTATAGTGGTTCCCCAAACAACTTGGGTACGTCCACTCTTCTACCCACACGGTAGGAATCCACTCAGGTTTTTGATCAGGTGCCCTGCCACCAACAGAATCTGCTTCAGGTAGATTCAGAAACTCTTTAGACTTTTGATCAGGTGTCTAAAAACCAAGCACAGGTTTTTGATCAGGTGCCCTGCCACCAAGGGATACTTTTGAAGGGAGTAATAACCCTGTACAGGAGGGGGAAGAAGGTTAAGATGTCTTCTCTATTTTTCAATAGATTAGAGAAGCACAAAAAACTTGCACTGAGCTAGAATGCTCTAAAGAATCAAGGCTCCCCCTGGCTCAAAGATGTCCAGGTGAAGTCTTGCTTCAGTGCAGAAACTCTTCAGAAAATTCTGAAGGAAAAGCTACAGGAAGAAAATAAATAACAAAAGAAATCTCTTCAAGCAGCTATTCTTCTTCTTCTTCTTCTTCAAAGAAACTCTGAGTTTGAACTTCCTGAAAGCAGGAGAACTCAGGTGAAGAAGAGATGAGGATCTTAACACTTCTCAGTTAGATGGAGATTGCTGAGAGCAGGAAGCTTGAGCTTGATGAAGGCTTGAGTGCTTTTGAATATGTGTGTAACACTAGCTTCAATCCTTCTTCAAAAGGTCCTTTAAATATTATCAGCAAGCCACGGCTCTCTTCCATTTGAATTATTTGTCTTCTTCTAAGCCTTGAGACCTGGGCTGTAAATATCAAGAAGACAGAAATATCTCCGCAGCAAAACATTCTATAAAGGGAATAAATCACTTTCTAAGAAGCTGCAGGCTTAAATCAGATAACAGAAGGACTAAATAAAGTCACATCAGAAACAATCTCTTTATAGCAAAAGAAGACTTTTCAGTCTAACGACTATAAAGGGCTGACAATAGATAAAGTAAATTAAAATGACAGCTAATGAGACAAACTACTTTATCTTAAAAGATTTGAACTCAGGCAAAAAGAATAGAGCAAATAATGCCTGGAAATATTATCATACAGCTTAGAATAGAGTGCCAGAAAATGTATTAATTAATTAAATATAATAAATAAATACAAAAATACAAAGGCAGACAGAAAACGTCGAACGACCTTCGAAGATCGTCGAACGACGCACAGAGATCGTCGAACTATCGGACAGATAGTCGAACGATCCAGATAGTCGAACTATGGAAGAAGATAGTCGAACTACCCCGGCAGATAGTCGAACTATCAGAGCAGATAGTCGAACCATCAGATAGTCGATCTAT
Organism: Platanthera zijinensis; assembly: GCA_039513925.1. Classification (NCBI taxonomy): domain Eukaryota; kingdom Viridiplantae; phylum Streptophyta; class Magnoliopsida; order Asparagales; family Orchidaceae; genus Platanthera; species Platanthera zijinensis. The sequence continues at coordinate 199,789,416 of CM077084.1, read as the reverse complement.
CTAGGACAGATAGTCGAACTATCAAGCGCACAGAGATAGTCGATCTATCAAGCAGATAGTCGACCTACCTCAGAAAACAGATAGTCGAACTATCAACAGATAGTCGAACTATCAAAACAAACCAGATAGTCGATCTATCACCAGATAGTCGAACTATCAGATAGTCGAGCTATCAGGACAGATAGTCGAACTATCAAAGCGGAACAGATAGTCGAACTATCAACAGATAGTCGAACTATCAGCGCAGAACAGATAGTCAAACTATCAACAGATAGTCGAACTATCAGCGCAGAACAGATAGTCGAACTATCAACAGATAGTCAAACTATCAGCGCAGAACAGATAGTCGAACTATCAACAGATAGTCGAACTATCAGCGCAGAACAGATAGTCGAACTATCAACAGATAGTCGAACTATCAGCGCAGAACAGATAGTCGAACTATCAACAGATAGTCGAACTATCAGCGCAGACAAAGCGTCGACCAACTGATAGACGATCGTCGATCAGCCGATAGACGATAGTCGAACGGCGTTCGACTATAGTCGAACGAAAAACCTACTTAACCAAATTCTCAATTTGGAAAAGCGAGGACCCTACAGCTAGACTCCTAACCATTTACCATAGATATTTCTTGGGTCAAGGGCACAAAGAAGAGGACTAAACTCAAATCAAACTAGGGTACCAACAATCTCCCCATATTTGAGTTAAGTCTCTCAAAAACTAAAACAGCTAGCAATAAAACAAACAAAATAATTCATCAAATAGTTAATCAATAAACTGGCAGATTATCAATCAGATAAACAAATAATCAAATATATCACAGCAGTTTAATCAAACTATTAAGAATCTTTAGGGTCAGGTAATGGATCAGAAGAACTAGAGACAAAAGAAATTTTTCGAAGAGGGTCATCTGATTCCTTCTTTGACATCTTTAAATCCTGCACTCCAAGGATCTTTAGTTCTGTAGCTCTGGGGACAACAGCTTCAGGATGTTTTTCCATGTACTTTGCTGGATCAAAAATCTCAGGATTGACTTGGAATTTCTCAAATTCTTTCTTTCTATAAGCTGACATGGTAGTAAAACCAGTTGTATCTTTACCTTCGGCTCTTGCTTTTCTTATTTGGGCTGCTCCTACAAGCTCTTGAAAGCAAGCCATCCTAAAATTAGGATCGAGCTCAGGATTTTCATATACGTGCTCAGGAGAAGCAGCATCAGCTATTATATCTAGATAAAAACATTAGAGAATACTTAGCAGAGAGGTTCTTGCTAGATAACTCAAAACAAAATAAACTATTTACCTTTCGAAACACTTTTCTCAGATTGAAATGGAGAAGGAGGTGGGGAAAAAGTTGGTCTTTGGGCCACAACCTCCTTCATTTGTCTTTGAGAACCATAAGATGATTTGCTTTGTGAACTTTGATGACCTTGTCTAGGCTGGGGCTGAACAGACGCAGATTTTCCATAGGCGGCAGATTGATTACCAGGTAGATTCCCAGAGGCTCCTGCACCTGGAGGTGGAGGAGGACCTTTGGGAGTCCATCTGGAGACTGGACTGTCATACCTCTTAGTTCTCTTCCTTTCTTTTTGCTGATTTTTCGAAAACCACATCCAATGCTTAAAATCCTTGGATTTGGGGTCAATGCCCTTCAAAATATAATAGGGAATGTCATTATCCTTATTTGGAGGAGGAGGAGGAGCAGCTTTTCTTTTCTTTGCAGCAGATTTCTTTTTCTTTGACTTTTCAGAGATATCAGAATCATCATCATCATCAGAATGGGATGATGGAGGGTTCTCATACGGATCATAGGATTCAGAGACAGCCTTTTCTTTAAGCTTTGAAGCAGATTTCTCCCTTTCCTCTTCCATGGCATCCAGAGCCAGAAGGGAGTCTAAATCTAAACCTGGAGAGTCATCCCAGATGGATGACTTTTCAGATATCAAATCTTTCTCTTTCTCTTTTAAGGATTGAACTCTTAATTCCCATGCTGCTCTTGCTTGAGCTTCTTCCAAGCTCAGAATAGAAGAGTCAACTTTGACTTCCTCTTTCTCAGACTCATCCTCTTTATTATCTAAGAAGGATTCCAACTCAGGGTCTACTTGAGTAGCAGGAATACTTGGGTCAGCCTCAGAAACTACTGCTATGATTTGAGCAGTTAAATCTTCTTTAATAATATCTGTAAAATTATGAATATAGATCTGCTAAATAAACAGAGATCATTCCTTCAAGGTATTCACAGACTATCAAATTAATAGACTCATCAACAAAACGAATGAAAGAGTTACCTTCATATTTAACCATCTCCCATGATTCATTCAGATAAGAAGTTATGATTCCTTCCAGGAATCTGGCAATCATAGGAGTAGTTAGATCCTCTAAGCATACTTTCACTGCAATTTCTGATAGCAGGATTCCATCTGCTATTTCCTTCTCAGTCAAAACTGGAGCTACAACTTGCTCAACTGGAGCAATCTCTTCCTCAGCTGGAGTTACCACTTCCTCAGCTGGAGCTGTCTCTTCCTGAACAGTCATAACAACATCTGGAACTTCTTCTGGCTCAACTTGAGAAGATTCTGGCTGGGCAGACAAGACTGAATCTTTCACAACTAGCGGAGAGGCAGGAAGGCCTGAGACATCTTCATTGAACATCTCCCCCTGCCTGATTTCAGTGGGTACTGAAACCAGGCCCCTAGAGGAAGATGGCTCAGCTGATTTGGAGAGGGATTTGATGGAAGCAGATAAGAGATCAATGGAGGCAGCAAGGGGAGCGATTGCCTCTTCAATCATGGTTTTGATTGATGGGGTAATCAGCTCCACAATGCGCGAGATGAAATCAGGAGTGATTTCAAAAGATGATGGATGAGAGGTGGATGGAGCTGCAGCAAATATGGTAGATGTGCTGGGATGGAGGATGGTGTGAACAGGGGATCGAGCAGGAGATGTAGCAGGTGATGGAGCAGGAGAATTTATTGGGGAATGAATTGGAGATACATGAGGAGTAGGGAATCTCTCTGATCCTAACAAATCAAAGCTAGGAGCAGATATCCTAGCCAGATGAGCAGGTAGAGGAGAGGCTGGAGGAGATAGAGGAACAACCATAGTTGTTTCAGGTGCAGCAGAAGAAGAAGGTCGTACCTCAGTTGAAGTTGATGGTACTTCAACTGAGGCAGACGGCAATGCAGAGGAGGAGGAAGGGAGAGCTGAGCCAGCTTCAACAGGTTGAGGAGCGACTGATGCAGTCCTTGTGCCCTCAGATGTTGCTGGAGCAGATTTCTCAAATGTCCTCTTCCACTTAGAGAACAAGTGGGGATCCATCTTCTTGCTGGCGTTGATTGTAGTTGCGGCAGAACTCAGCAGCTGGGGGAATTTCTCCTTAAGGAAAATTCCAATAACCCTTCCCAGGGTGACTTCCTTCTTTCCTGTCTTCTTCCTGATTAAATCAAATAGAACAGCTGCCCAATCGATCCTTTTTCGATTAACAATTGCACACATAAGTGCGAATTGCTGCCTTGTTATGTTATCATGGGCAGAGTGCTTGCCCAGAAGCACTTTTCCGACTACCTCAGCGAGGAACTTGATCTTGAAGGGGAAGTTTACCTTGAGCAGCTTGGTGGGAATGCCCTCGGCATGTCCCAGCTCAACAAGCATCCTTCCGAACTCCTGAGCATCTTGCTCATAATCTTCGTCACCAATAACTAAACCAAAAACATCAGAAAGAACGGCCGGAGTCAGGATAACTTCTACTCCGCCGATGGTACCGATCATCGATTCGTCTGTGGAAGACGACGTGAAAGCCCATTCTTTTATTTCTGGAATGTTGATCTTGATCCTTTCAGACATCAGCTTCTCTAAACCTTGATCCCTGCAGAGCTGGAGAACTTCCACGATTCCGGCATCGCAACTGCTGAAAGCTTCGAAATCCACACTGAATCCGGCATCAAACTTTACTACGGCTAGAACAGCTGGGGAAATCGCCATGGATTCGCCGGAGAAGGCACGAGAAAGCTGGAGAGAGAACGAGAAAGACGAAGCGCCAGAAAATCGCAAGCGGGAAAGCAGAATGCGAAAGGGCACGCTCCGTCGACGATAACGCACACGATCTTTTAACCTAGGTCGACTATCGGCTTTATATTGGACCGGAAATAGTCGATCTATTAAAAAGATCTTGAACCGATAGTCGAACGGCCGTTCGACTATCGGCTCAGAAGCAGAATAGTCGAACCATCGTTCGGCTAATTCTGGCTTCACAAGCAACAAGCTGTCGTCGAGTAGAGATCGACGGTAAGCTCAGCCTGTTCGACGATGGTCGAACGTCGATCGACGATCTTCAAACAGATAAGCTATCATTAACCAGAGGTCGACGATAGGCTCAATCCGTTCGACGATCTTCGATCATCGTTCAACGATCTTCAAGCAGACCTCAACATAGGCAGATATCGTCACACTTAGTCTCGTCCATTGATCATGCCTAGTTGAACTAAAAAGAACAGATGCTTCTGTTCATCTAAAGGCTTGGTGAATATATCACCTCTCTGAAACTCAGTGGATATGAACTCAAGACAGATCTTGTTCTTTTCCACACAATCTCTCAGGAAATGGTGCCTAATCTCAATGTGCTTCGTTCTAGAGTGGTGCACTGGATTTTGTGCAATAGAAATAGCACTGGTACTATCACACATGATCTTGGTGTTCTTGTGTGAGTAACCATAATCCACAAGCTGGTTTTGAATCCACAGGATCTGTGAACAACAACTGGCAGCTGCTATATATTCAGCCTCTGCAGTTGAAGTTGAGACAGAAGCCTGCTTCTTACAGAACCAAGAGACCAATCTCTCTCCCAGGAACTGGCAAGTTCCTGAGGTGCTCTTCCTGTCAACTCTGCAACCAGCATAGTCAGAATCAGAATATCCAATTAATTCAAACTCTGACTCAGCTGGGTACCAAAGTCCTAGATTTGGACATCCTTTCAGGTATCTCAGGATTCTTTTTAGAAGAATCAGATGAGATTCCTTGGGGTTGACCTGGAATCTAGCACAAAGGCATGTAGCAAACATTATATCTGGCCTACTTGCAGTTAGATATAATAGGGAACCAACAATGGCCCTATAAGTCTTTTGATCAACTGGCTTGCCGTGATAATCAGAATCAATAACTACATTAGTAGCCATGGGTGTAGGCATTGCTGAAGCATCAGCCATCCCAAATTTCTTTACCAATTCCTTGGCATATTTGGATTGGGAGATGAAGATACCATCAGCATCTTGCTTAACTTGGAGACCAAGAAAGTAAGACAGCACACCCATGCTACTCATCTCAAACTTAGAGTGCATCAAGTTGGAAAACTTTTTGCATAGTTTGGGATCAGTGGAGCCAAAGATAATATCATCTACATACACCTGAACTAACAGGATTGTGTCCTTGTGATGCTTGACGAAAAGGGTTCTATCAACTACTCCCCTAATGAAGTTGTGCTCTAACAGGAAACTAGCTAAGGTCTCATACCAGGCCCTAGGAGCTTGCTTTAGTCCATAAAGAGCTTTTGCAACTTAAAAACATGAGAAGGCTGAGTTGATGAAACAAACCCTGGTGGTTGTTCAACAAACACCTCTTCCTTAAGCTCACCATTTAGGAATGCACTTTTGACATCCATTTGGAACACCTTAAACTTCATGAAGGCTGCATAGGCCAAGAAGATCCTTATTGCTTCTAGCCTTGCAACAGGAGCAAAGGTTTGGTCATAGTCTATACCTTCCTCCTGTCTGTAGCCCTGAGCTACAAGCCTAGCTTTATTCCTTACTATGATTCCATTTGCATCTAACTTGTTTCTATACACCCACTTGGTGCCTATGATCAGTTTGCCTGTAGGTCTTGGAACCAAAGTCCAAACTTTACATCTCTCAAACTGATTGAGTTCCTCTTGCATTGCAATGATCCAGTGGGGATCTAGCTCTGCATCTTTAAAGGTGAGGGGCTCAACCTGTGAGAGGAAACAAGCATGCATCACATCCTGTCTTAATTGATGTCTTGTTTGCACACCAGCTGATATGTCTCCAATCACTTGAGATGTGGGGTGATCTCTAAGTGTGACAATATCAGCAGGTGGGATGTGATCTTCAGCAACAGTTGGGATTAATTCCTCAGGAGGAATTTGATCTACTGTTGGTGGTACAGCAACAGCTTCAACAGCTTCAGCAATGTCTTCATCACTGTCTGATTCAGTGATCTGAAGAGTTGAAAGTTGAAGGATTTCTTGAGGGGCATCATGTACCTGCAAAGAACTGGAGGAAGGAGAATTTTCTTTCTCCTTGTAAAACATCTGATGCTCATCAAATGATACATGCACAGATTCTTCTATCTTACAGGTTGATTTGTTATAAACCCTATAAGCTTTGCTTACTTGGGAATATCCAAGCATAATTCCCATTGAAGCTTTTGCTTCAAATTTTCTAATATATTCTTTATTATTGTTATGAATATAAACAGTACAGCCAAAAATTCTAAAGTAATTAATTTTTGGTTTCTTTCCTTTAAGCAACTCATAAGGAGTTTTACACTTAAGTTTGTGTATCAAACTTCTATTCAAGACATAGTTGGCTGTACTAACAGCTTCTGCCCAATAGGATAGAGGCATGTTAGCATCTGCCAACAATGTGCTAGCAGCTTCAATTAGTGTTCTATTCTTCCTTTCAACTACCCCATTTTGTTGGGGAGTTCTAGGAGCTGAGAAGCTATGTTTGATACCTTCTCTCTCACAGAATTCTTGCATGAGAAGAGAGTCAAACTCAGTACCATGATCACTTCTGATCAAGGCCACATGAGTAGAGTACTCAGTCTGCACACAAAGTAGAAAGTCTGTAAGGGCTTTGAAGTTATCAGACTTAGTTCTCAAAAAGAAAACCCAACTGAACCTAGAGAAGTCATCTACAATTACTAAAGTGTAATACTTCCCTCCTAAACTCTGTACATTTATTGGGCCAAAAAGGTCCAAATGTAATAAATACAGGATTCTAGGAGAATCACTTTTATTTACAGATTTAAATGAATTCTTGGTTTGCTTGCCTAGCTGACAAGCCTTGCATAGACTCTCCTTCTTGTAGGGGCAAGAAGGTAAGCCTCTAACAAGGTTGTGCTTAGATAACCTAGAGATATTCTTAAGGTTTACATGACTAAGCCTTTTATGCCAAAGAATTATTATTAAGGGTTAATTCATTAAACAGGCAGATTTCAGAGTGAGATGAATTAAAATCTACTAAATATATATTGCCTATTCTATTACCTATTAAAACAACATTATTATTTAAAGTAATATTGCAAGAGGAGTTAGAAAAAGAAACCTGGTAGCCAGCATCACATAGCTGGCTAACTGAAATCAGATTATGCTTCAGTCCATTGACATAAGCAACTCTCTTGAATGTAACAGCTCCAATCGTGATCTTGCCATATCCTTCTGTCTGACCACAGCTGGAGTCTCCAAAGATAACCTTTGGGCCGAGCTTAGCTTTGTACTTTGACAGAAGCTCTTTATTTCCTGTCATATGCTTAGAGCATCCACTATCCAAATACCACTTATTTTGAGTGATTGGATAGGCCTTCACCTGCAAAACAACTATTTAGACAGAGTGGACCCAGGTAACCTTGGGTCCCTTGTTTTTCACATAAGAAAAACTGGAAATATTAGAGAATGCAGGCTGAGGGTGATAACCTAGTGGGTGAGATCTCCTAGGTGGGATTCTCCATGCAGATGATGGGTCAACAAACCTAGGGTTTCTATTTTCATTTAGGTTTCTATGATACTGATTATGATTTTGAAAATCATGTTGAAATCGTCGATCGACGTTCGACGATGGGCGCTCAGATCGTCGAGCTTCGTTCGACCATGGAGCATCCGATCGTCGAGCGGCGTTCGACGCTCTTTGCATTTCTTTGAAAAACTTCTTTCTCTTTTCTCTCTTAGCTTTATTTAGGGTTTTATTTACAAGGTTTACTTGCTCAGTGTTCTTCTTTCCACTAGCTGAAATGAAGTTCACTGGAGTTGAAAGATTATTTTTAAGCAAGACTGGGGGTTCACTGGGAGAAGCTCCTAAGCCTAATTTATCATTACCTGACCTAGTGTTAGTCATGCTGGTAATTTCTAACAGCTTAAGGCTTCTACCATTAAGGGATTCTTCTAATCTCTTAGACTTAGCTAATTCTATTTTAAGAAATTTAATTTCTTCACTACAAGTAGTGAGATCTTCCTTTAACCTAATGTTTTCAGAGGCTATTGATTCAGAGTCAGCTAGCCTATTTCTAAGTTCTTTTATCTCCTTTTCTGAACTAATTAAGTCTAAACATAAAGATTTAAAATCTAACTTAAACTCTTCTGAAGTAAAATCATAAGATGAAAGTACCTCATCTTCAGTAGGCATCTCTTCATCAGAATCAGAACTCTCTGCAGCAGAGTGGTTGCTGCAGGCATCTATTGCCATTAGGCAAATTTCTTTGGCCTTCTTCTCTTCCTCATCTTCACTGGAGCTTGATGAGGATGATTCTTCATCAGAATCACTCCAGGTTTCAGCAATGAAACCTCTCTCCTTCTTCTTGTTTTTGTAGGAGGATGGCTTGGAGTGCTTCCTGTGTTGTTCGTTGTCTTTTCTCTTTTCCTTGTTCTTCTCCTCTGGACACTCTGGCAAAATGTGTCCAGGCTTCCTGCAACCATAGCAAATAATTTCTTTAGCAGGAGATCGATCATACCTTGGTTTGTCTTCATAGCGTGAAGACTTCTTTCTGAACTCCTTTCTCCCCATCTTGAGAAACCTCTTGGCAAACAGTGCCATAAGTTCCTCATTGGATTGGCTGCCTTCAGAAACATCTGCAGCCTTAAGAGCTAGAGATTGCTCTTTTCTTGTTGGAGTGGGGGTCTTGGCTTCAGCTTCTGCTTCTCTGGTCTTCAGCACTTGCTCAAAAGACTTGAGCTTGCCGAGGAGAGCTTCAGTTGAGATCTCATTGGTACTTCTGGCTTCTTTGATGGGCCAGATTCTTAGATCCCATGTGCTAGGGAAGCACATAAGAATCTTATCATTGACCTCTGTCAATGATATGTCCTTGTCCAGGGTCCTCAGCTCATTGATGATTGAGCTGAGCCTGGTGTACATAGCTTCAACTGATTCAGCATCAGTCTTCTTGAAGTTCTCATACTGTGAGATAAGGTTGGACCTCCTGTCCTTCCTTTCATCAGCTGAACCAGCTACAATCTGGTTCAGTGTGTCCCACATGGCCTTAGCTGAGGAGCAGTCAGCCACCTTCTGGAACACCTCATCAGACATTGTCTGAGCCAGTATGTTCATTGCCTTGGCATCAGCAATTTTGGCCTTCTTGTATTCATCATTATAGTCTGGAGGAGGCACTGCACTCATATCAGATGATGAGGCAGTGGCTGCAGCAGGTGCTCTTGGGGGACCTGACAAAATAGAAGCAAAAATACTCTCATCAATAGAGTTCATATATAATTTAATCCTTGCCTTCCAGATGCCAAACTTTGCTAAGTTGCATGCTGGAGGTCTGGTGCTAGAATAATCCTTAGACTGGGCCATGATAGTGAATATCTATAAGCTCTTGGTATCTATCAGGATCTTGTGACTTAGGTGTTAGCCTATACAGTCAGTCAACCTCCCTCTGATACCAATTGAAAGTGAAGGGATAGATACTACTCTAGAGGGGGGGTGAATAGAGTTATCAAATTTTGCACAGACAAAACTTAATCGTCTACCCAACTCCCTTGGAGTGAAGTGTGGAATGAAAAGATTATAGATATTGATTTAACCTTAAAGCCTAACACAAGTGATGTGTACAAACACAAGCTAACTGTAATTACAGTTAAGCTTGGAAAACCTAATCAGCAACTAGCAACCTAGTTATATCTAATCACAGCCACAATGCAGGAATTAAACAGTTGAATCCAGACGACACAAGGAAATTTATAGTGGTTCCCCAAACAACTTGGGTACGTCCACTCTTCTACCCACACGGTAGGAATCCACTCAGGTTTTTGATCAGGTGCCCTGCCACCAACAAATCTGCTTCAGGTAGATTCAGAAACCCTTTAGACTTTTGATCAGGTGTCTAAAAACCAAGCACAGGTTTTTGATCAGGTGCCCTGCCACCAAGGGATACTTTTGAAGGGAGTAATAACCCTGTACAGGAGGGGGAAGAAGGTTAAGATGTCTTCTCTATTTTTCAATAGATTAGAGAAGCACAAAAAACTTGCACTGAGCTAGAATGCTCTAAAGAATCAAGGCTCCCCTGGCTCAAAGATGTCCAGGTGAAGTCTTGCTTCAGTGCAGAAACTCTTCAGAAAATTCTGAAGGAAAAGCTACAGGAAGAAAATAAATAACAAAAAGAAATCTCTTCAAGCAGCTATTCTTCTTCTTCTTCTTCTTCAAAGAAACTCTGAGTTTGAACTTCCTGAAAGCAGGAGAACTCAGGTGAAGAAGAGATGAAGATCTTAACACTTCTCAGTTAGATGGAGATTGCTGAGAGCAGGAAGCTTGAGCTTGATGAAGGCTTGAGTGCTTTTGAATATGTGTGTAACACTAGCTTCAATCCTTCTTCAAAAGGTCCTTTAAATATTATCAGCAAGCCACGGCTCTCTTCCATTTGAATTATTTGTCTTCTTCTAAGCCTTGAGACCTGGGCTGTAAATATCAAGAAGACAGAAATATCTCTGCAGCAAAACATTCTATAAAGGGAATAAATCACTTTCTAAGAAGCTGCAGGCTTAAATCAGATAACAGAAGGACTAAATAAAGTCACATCAGAAACAATCTCTTATAGCAAAAGAAGACTTTTCAGTCTAACGGCTATAAAGGGCTGACAATAGATAAAGTAAATTAAAAATGACAGCTAATAAGACAAACAACTTTATCTTAAAAGATTTGAACTCAGGCAAAAAGAATAGAGCAAATAATGCCTGGAAATATTATCATACAGCTTAAATAGAGTGCCAGAAAATGTATTAATTAATTAAATATAATAAATAAATACAAAATACAAAGGCAGACAGAAAACGTCGAACGACCTTCGAAGATCGTCGAACGACGCACAGAGATCGTCGAACTATCGGACAGATAGTCGAACGATCCAGATAGTCGAACTATGGAAGAAGATAGTCGAACTACCCCGGCAGATAGTCGAACTATCAGAGCAGATAGTCGAACCATCAGATAGTCGATCTATCTAGGACAGATAGTCGAACTATCAAGCGCACAGAGATAGTCGATCTATCAAGCAGATAGTCGACCTACCTCAGAAAACAGATAGTCGAACTATCAACAGATAGTCGAACTATCAAAACAAACCAGATAGTCGATCTATCACCAGATAGTCGAACTATCAGATAGTCGAGCTATCAGGACAGATAGTCGAACTATCAAAGCGGAACAGATAGTCGAACTATCAACAGATAGTCGAACTATCAGCGCAGAACAGATAGTCGAACTATCAACAGATAGTCGAACTATCAGCGCAGAACAGATAGTCGAACTATCAACAGATAGTCGAACTATCAGCGCAGAACAGATAGTCGAACTATCAACAGATAGTCGAACTATCAGCGCAGAACAGATAGTCGAACTATCAACAGATAGTCGAACTATCAGCGCAGACAAAGCGTCGACCAACTGATAGACGATCGTCGATCAGCCGATAGACGATCGTCGAACAGCGTTCGACTATAGTCGAACGAAAAACCTACTTAACCAAATTCTCAATTGGAAAAGCGAGGACCCTACAGCTAGACTCCTAACCATTGACCATAGATATTTCTTGGGTCAAGGGCACAAAGAAGAGGACTAAACTCAAATCAAACTAGGGTACCAACACAATGCCTAAGAAGAAATTGACTCAAAAATATAGTAGTTTCATTAGGCGTCGAGTGCGTTGAGTTGTCTCAATGCCATTCGATGAGGCGTTGAGTGATACTCAACGCATAAGAAGAAATGGACTTAGAATTACTTGTTTCAGTAGGTATCGAGTGCGTTGAGTGGTCTCAATGCCATTCGACGAGGCATTGAGTGATACTCAATGCCAAAGAGGAAATTATCTTAGAGTAATTATGGATTCGGGAAGCGTCGAGTGCACTAACCGAACTCGACGCCACTCGATAAAGCATCGAGTGATACTCGACGATCCCGACACTTTGACTTAGAAAACTTGGACTCAACGAGGCATTTTGTGATCACAATGCTTTCAACGCAGCGTTGAGTGATACACGATGATCCCGACGCTTTGACTTAGAAATTACTGGACTTGGGAAGGTGTTGAGTGATCGCGATGCTATTAACTCAGTGTCGAGTGATACTCGATGATCTCAACATTTTGAATTAGAGAATTATGCGAATTAATGAGGCGTTGTGTAACACCCCTATCCGTCGCATAGCATATAGCAGTAGGTCCGGCCGGGGCCCGACGCCATATACTACGGACAGACCGGTTGGTTACGCGTTGAAACCATTCAACCAATCACCGCGTCTTAGACAACACCTAGCGAAAGCAATTTTATACAGTTGCAAAGAAAACAAGAACCCTGCTACACAGCATGAATGTCCACTACAAACTCAGGAATATAATCATACACAAAAGAGAACTGGCCTTAAGGCCTTATATTGTTCACTTAACAAAATAGTGTTTTTCCAAACTTCGGCACGCAGGCCGGACCATACATGAAAACGGGAAAAAAAACATAAGCAATTAGGCCTTCGAGGGCCGGCACAGCAACAAGGGCTTTAGCCCGCTATTTCCCGCTCTGCTCCGCAGCACCTGCAAGCCACAAACCACCGCCCGGTGGCAAACAATAGCAAACGGTCAGCAATGCTGACCAAATTATAACGATCCCGCCCCCAAAATCGGGGCGGCGATGCTCTTTCCCTGCACTTTATTAGTATAGGCAATATATTATGTGAACACACATCAACACAGCGTAGGCTCGCACGGCCACACACCCCGTGCACTTAGGGCACATTCTCGGCGAACCGGCCAACGTCACGTCAATTCAAGCCATAGACGTTCCCAATCCACCACCGCCTCCTGTACGGTCATCCATATGAGCATTTTGCCTTTCTGGCCTTGGTCACGGCAATTTAAGCCATAGACCGCCGAAGACCCTCATCCATGCCAACGGTCCTACCGAATGACATAGACCGGGTACGGTTCCGCCTGACCCGTGCTCATATCGCAACGGAAATTTAAGCCATATGCGCAGGTCAAGACTCACCGAGTCCCGTTTCCGCCACAACAATCACATAACCCGGTTATGTTCATGTTGGCTCCACGGCCACCGTGTTGGCAAAACCCGCTTTTGCCCAGTTTTCCGGGTGCACCTTGGAGTTAATCTCCAAGGCTCCCTGATGCAATCTACCATGTAGAAAACCCGAAAAACACCCAAACACCCGGAGTCTTCTTCGGTTCATATGCAATGCAACATCACCGATCTGGCTCTACTTGTCCGGATAGGCTTCACACACAATGCCTATGTCCATTTTCGCTTACGGACTCTATACAATGGAAACTTTACATATCTGCCCCAAGGAACGCTCCAACTCTTCGCTCACTCGCGAGAGAGGGCTTCCTATGCAAAGGGAAAAAGGGCTTCACATGCCCAAGGATGAGAAATCGTTACCCTTGCATTCTTGCGCGGTGCCATCGAAAACTATACGGTTGGAAAGCACCGCAACGGCGTCGCCTCCACGGATCTGGACTCGGATCGCGATTCGGAGCTCCGAAGCTCTTCCGGCGGCCGGATCTTGGACTCCTCGTTCCTCCTTGCTCTCCCTTCTCTCTAACTTTTAGAGAGAGATGGGCCAAAGAAAAATGGGTTTCTAAACCCTATTTCCCGGCCATAACCACCCAGGAGCAGCCCCCCACCATTGGATCCAAAGCCAAGGAAACGAACGGCCCGGATTAAATCCAAAATCATAAAATCTGGGCCGAACACGGGTTGGCACACGGCCGTGTGCCTGGCCGTGTAGCTCATTCGCCGTCTCCACCCAAATTGAAAACCAGCTCACGGCATGTGACACGGCCTCCGACAAGCCCGTATCGCCCGCGACATGCCCGTGTCGGGACCCGTGTCACGCCCCCCGTGTGTAATAAATCAACACTTTGCAGTCAGAGGGGTACACGGCTTGGTGACACGGCATCGGACACGCCCGTGTCAAACCAGACACGCCCGTGTTCGTGCCCGTGTCACTACTGGGACACGCCCGTGTCCTAGGCCATGTTCCACCACAGTACAGGTGTGACACGGCCTGGGACACGCCCGTGTCCTAGGCCATGTTCCACCACACGACCATCGTCGACCTGAACTGGTCGACGACACGGCCTGAGCTCGACACGCCCGACACGGCCTCCGACACGCCCGTGTCAGGGCCCGTGTCACCTGTACCAAAAATCTGACTTGGCCCAAAAACGATCCCCGTCGCTCCTACAACAATTTGGGGTGTTACAATTCTACCCCCCTTAAAGAATTTCGTCCACGAAATTAATAAAGGAAAAACAGGACTTAACGTAAAACAGTACCTGAGCGGAATAATTCCGGGTACTCCTCGACCATAGTCTGCTCCTGTTTCCAAGAGAGCTCCTCACGCCCGCAGTTATCCCACCGGACCTTAACCATCCGGATCTCCTTGTTATGAAGTCTCTTGACCTCAACATCTTCAATACGAACGGGCTTGACCCTAGTCGTCAACCCTTCGTCCACCGGCACTTGGTCAACCGCGATCACCTGCGAAGGCTCTTGCACCGCCTTCCGCAACACAGAAATGTGGAACACATCATGTAATCCACTCAACTCCACCGATATCTTCAAACGGTATGCAGCTTCTCCGACTCGCTCCAGAACCTCAAAAGGTCCAAGGTATCTTGGGCTCAGCTTCTTCAAGCGTCTCACCCGCGAAACCCCCTTGAACGGCTTCACTTTCAGGTATACCCAATCGCCTACCGTGAACTCCACGTTCCGGTGCTTGGCATTGTAATACTTCGCCTGCCGGTCCTGAGCGATCAACAAGCGCTCCCGGATGATCCGCACTAACGAGGTAGCACTCTCCACCTCCTGCTTCTTGTACAACCTTGCCTCTCCCATTTCAAGCCACGATAACGGCGTGCGACACTTCCTACCATACAGGGCCTCAAAGGGCGCCATTTGTATACTCGCTTGGTAGCTGTTGTTGTACGCGAACTCCACCAAATAAAGGTGGTCTTCCCAATGCTTACCGAAATCTAGAACACACATGCGTAGCATGTCTTCCATCGTTCTATTGACCCTCTCGGTCTGCCCATCCGTCTGCGGATGGAAAGCTGTGCTGAACATTAACTTCGTTCCCAGCATCTGCTGCACCAACCTGCAATCATTTGACGTGAACCGCCCATCACGATCACTCACAATGCTACGGGGCACACCATGCAGCCTAACAATATTGTCAACATACAACTTTGCCAATTTCTCCACTGGATCATCCTTCCTATGCGGTATGAAATGCGACACCTTGGTTAGCCGATCTACGATCACCCAGATGGCGTCGTTCCCCTTCTGCGACCTTGGCAACCCGTGCACAAAGTCCATAGATATATCGTCGAATTTCCACTCCGATATAGGCAAGGACTTCAAAAATCCTCCCGGCTTTTGGCACTCCGCCTTCACCAAGGCGCACGTTTGGCACTTAGCCACGTACAACGCCGCATCTTTCTTGAGCCCCGGCCACCAAAACAACTTTTTGAGATCACGATACATCTTCATGCTCCCTGGGTGGATTGAGTACTTGGTATGATGAGCCTCGTACATCAATTCCGCCCGGTGGTTACCCCCACTCGGGACGCACAACCGATGATCCTTCCTTAATAAACCATCTTCCACCGAGAACTGGGAATTTGACCCATCCAGAGCGGCCTCCATAAGCTCCTTCATGGAGTCATCTAACTCCAATGCCTGCGCGAACCCGATTAGCCAGGTCATACTGCACCTCTGTCCAGTTTAACATTGCTTTGGCGCTCGTCTGCTTGTCAACGCAACAGATCTCAAGCTCCTCCAACTCCCGTACTAGCCGCTCATCATGCACCGATAACCAGTTGGCTCGAGCGGGAGCCCTGCGGCTCAGTGCATCCGCAATTGCGTAATGTATTTTTGAAGGTGTAGTCCCCTAGGAACTCTCATCCACCTCCTCTGCCTCATATTAAGGTCCTTTTGATCCAACAAATATTTTAGGCTCTTGTGATCGGTGTATATATCGTCCCTTACGCCGTATAGGTAGTGCCTCCACAACTTGAGTGCAAATATCACGGCCGCCAACTCCAAGTCGTGCACCGGATAATTTTTTTCATGCACCTTCAGCTGACGCGATCCATACGCTATCACGCTGCCATACTGCAACAACACGCAGCCCAAGCCACTACTCGAAGCATCGCTATACACCTCAAAGCCCTCGGTCCCACTCGGCGAACTAAGCACTGGCGCCGTGGTCAATCGTCTCTTCAGCTCCTCAAAAGCTTGCACGCACTCTTGCGTCCACAAGAATTTCTTATCCTTCCTTGTCAACTTCGTGAGAGGTAATGCTAACCGCGAGAAGTTCTCTACGAAGCGCCTGTAATATCCGGCAAGCCCGAGAAAACTATGGACTTCCGCGACAGAAGATAACGCAGGCCACTCCCGTATCGCAACAATCTTCGCCGGATCCACTGCTATACCTTCCCCACTCACTACATGACCAAGGAACGCTACCGAGGGTAGCCAGAACTCGCACTTGGAGAACTTTGCGTAAAGCTCATTCCTCCTCAAAGTCTCCAACACCAAATGCAAGTGCTTGAAGTGGTCTTCTTCGCACTGCGAGTACACAAAAATATCGTCAATAAAGACGATCACAAAGCGATCCAGGAAATCTCTGAACGTCCTGTTCATGAAATCCATAAATACCGATGGCGCATTCGTCAGTCCAAACGGCATGACCGTGAACTCGAAATGCCCATACCTCATACTGAACGCCATCTTCGGGATATCACACTCCCTGATCCTCAGCTGATAGTACCCCGACTTCAAGTCCAACTTGGAGTATACCGACGATCCGACTAACTGATCAAAGAGATCATCAATCCTCGGGATCGGGTACTTATTCTTCTCCGTTAGCTTGTTCAACTCTCTGTAGTCGATACACAGCCGCATACTCCCGTCCTTCTTCTTAACGAAGAGGACCGGTGCGCTCCAAGGCGACGAGCTTGGACGCACATACCCTTGCTCCATCAGCTCCTCTAGCTGAACTTTCAACTCTGCTATCTCCTTAGGCGCCAACCTATACGGAGCACGTGACACCGGTTTGGCCCCCGGTACGAGCTCGATGGTGAAATCAATCTCCCGCTGCGGTGGGGCTCCGGAAGACTATCCGGGAACACATCGGGGTATTCGCAACCACGGGGATGCTATCCAACGGAGACTTTGGCTCCACAGCCCCCACTATTGCGAAGAACAGCTCTGCACTAGCACGAACTGCCTTCACCACCTGAAGAGCAGACATCAGTGTCCTGCTCGACCCCTTTAACCCCTCGAATGTAGTCTCCCGCCCTACACCCAACTTGACCTCCTTCCGGTCACAGTCAATCCAAGCTTTCTGCTCTGACAGCCAATCCATTCCAAAGATCACGTCAAACTCTACTAGCGGTAGCAATGACGCTAGCTAGTCAACCTCTTGGCTCCCAATGTGAACCTTTACGGCGCACACCCTGTCCGCATGCATCGAGCACCCATTCGGTAGCAGCACATCCAACTTGTCCTTCGCCATCGAAGAAGGGACTCTGATGCGCGATATAAAGCTTTCGGACAAGAAGGAGTGTGAAGCTCCCGTATCGAACAGTGCCCGTGCCAGACTATCACTAATCACAACAAAGCCTATACAAACAATATTAGGCTAACAAGCAATAGATAACGGTATTAAAGCTAACTTGCTATAAATTAACTCATACCTGTCACCACATCCGCTTGCTTGATGGCCTCCTGCTGGTCCAAGTTATAGACTTTAGGCTGAGTCGAAGCATAGTGGGACGCGGTCGACTCCACAGCTTTGCCCATCTCCTCGTAGGTAGCTCCTTGTTTCCTTTCGGACTTTGAGCATCCACTCCAGCAATCATGGGCAAAGTGCCCCGGCTTTCCACACGTGAAACAAGCGCCCGGGGTTCGATTGGTAGTTGCCCCCGAGGCACCTGAAGCAGCTGGACCCGACGTCTTAGCTTTCTTATAGAATCTGCGGTAGCCCGACTTCGACATAGTCGGTGCTTGAACTCCGCTTTCTTGCTACCGGATTCCTTCTTTGCTTGGACATTCTTCATGTCCTTCTCCAAGGACCGGGCCGAACTGACCAGGGTCATGAAACCCTGCGCCTTGGGCCCCGACAGTAGCAACCTTAAATCATCTCTTAGCCCTTCGTAGAAGCGGCTCGTCTTGCGCTCCTCGTCTGCAAAGGTAGCGCCGGCATATCTCCCCAACCGAGTAAACTCGTGGAGGTACTCATCAACGGTGCAATCCCCTTGCACCAACTTCTGAAATTCGCTTTCTAGCGCAATCCTCTGCGCCGAGGGGAGGTATCGAGCCATGAACAGTCTCGCAAACTCCTCCATCGAAACTTCGGCCAACGGCCTTCCCCGCAACTGATGTAGCTCTAGGCCTTCCCACCATAACCTTGCGTCCCCATCCAAAAGGAACGTCGCTATAGTGGTCTTCTGCCACTCTTCCGTTTCCGTCGCAGTCATCACCCTGTTGACCCTTGAGAGCCAATCCTCTGCTTGGGTCGGGGTTTCTGCCCCCGTGAATACCGGTGGGTGAAAGCCCATCACGTGCTTCAGTTGTCTTTCCGTTGCTCTCCGAGGCAACTCTGGCTCCAACACTACTTGCTCAACCCTCCTTTGCTCTGCCGTCTGAAGCGGTACTTGCTCCATAGCAGGAGCAGGCTGCTCCACCTGCCTTGCAGGCTACGCATTGATCATTTCCATGACCGCTTCTGCCACCAACCTAATTGTTAACCCCAGAATCCGCAACATTTCCAGCTAGGCATCTTGCCCTTCCCTCGCTGAACTTAAGTACTCAGTTCGCCCAGCTCGCCAGTGGACATGGTCTGTCACCTAGGCGGACTCCAGAAATCCGTCCGCTCAGGTCGCCCTCAGTTCCCAGCTCTGCTAGATCGGCGAGTCAGGCTCAGACCGCAGGCTCCGAGTCAGGCCGCCCAGGTCGCTCAGGTCGCGGCTAGTCTAAAAGTCACGCGCTCAGTGCGACCGAGGGGGGTCTCCAGCTTGCTGGCCCAGTCCGCCTGTCCCGCGCGGACTGCTTGTTCCTTCTCCTTTTTGATTCCCGTCACCGCTGCCCGGCTCTTTTGTACCCCGGGCAGCCGGTTATTTTTAGCCCTGCCCGCTTGGGCAGGCCCCCAGCCTATAAATAGGGGGAAGTGGTGCACTCAAAGCACGCTGACTCGAGCCCAGGAGCCCACTTGTTAAAGGCTGCGGACTCGAATCTCTGGCTTTGCGACCTCCGGCTTGCTTTCCCCGTTGCTTTCCTTTTCCTTTCTTGTAACCGCATCTTGGCAATAAAAAGCAAGCCCGTCGCAGGAGTGGCATTTAGGCCGCGACGGGCGAAGTCTGGTGTTGCCGTGCTCTACGGCTCTGTTGCTTTTCTGTTCCTTTTCTAGTCCGCCAAGTAGACTGCTGCTCGCAGTTTGTTTTTCCTTTTTCTTCCCCAAGTGCTCGAACGGTTAGCTGGTGGTGCCCGAGTCAGTCGCTTTTCGAGCATCAACAGTTAACACGCGACCTTCAGATTCGAGCAGTTTTTTGAAACCGCGGATAGAAATGTCAGACAGAAGCCGAGGTCGCCGCTCCGACCGCTCCAGCTCCCCCGATGATTCGCTGTGGGAGGCGTTGGAGCAGTCCCGCTGGGAAGCCGAAGTATCTCGAAGAGAGACTGACCAGCGGCTCAATGTCGATCCGGCCGCCAAGCCCGTCCAGCAAAAAAAGAGGGATGTAGCTGTCAAGCTAGCAGAGGCCATCAGAGAGGAGGTTGCTAAACTCCTCAAAGCGCGCTTCATTCAAGAGATTCAGTATCCTGAGTGGGTCTCAAATGTTGTAATGGTTAAGAAACCTGGGGGAAAGTGGCGTATGTGTGTAGATTTCACCCGTTTGAATAAAGCGTGCCCGAAAGATTTCTACCCCTTGCATCGGATAGATTTATTAGTTGATTCTGCGGTAGGGTATCCGTTTATGAGTTTTTTAGACGCATTCTCTGGTTATCACCAAATAAGAATGCATAAACCTGATATCCCTTGCACATCGTTCATCACTAATGACGGTTGCTATTGTTATCTTGTGATGCCCTTTGGGCTTAAAAATGCTGGCGCAACCTATCAGCGCATGATGGACCAAGTGTTTAAAGAACAAAAAAGTAGAAACCTCGAGGTGTATGTGGATGACCTTCTGATTAAGAGTAGGTCTCTTCCGCAGCACCTGGTAGATCTTGTAGAGACCTTTTCTACTCTACGAAGGCGCAAAATAAAGCTTAACCCGTTAAAATGCGTCTTTGGGGCAAGTAAATGGAAATTTCTCTCGCCATCTCCTTACTCCCGAGGGTCTAGCCCCCAATCCTGATAAGGTTAAAGCCATCCTTGGTATGACCCCTCCCCGTTCACCCAAAGAGGTTCAGCAGTTAGGGGGGAGGTTGGCAGGACTCGGGAGGTTCATCTCTCGAGTTGGAGATAAAAGTGCACCATTCTTTAAGACTCTTCGGGGAGCGTCCAAATTTCAATGGACAGAAGAGTGTTCCTTGGCTTTTGAGCAATTAAAAAAGCAGCTAACCTCGACTCCTTTGCTCCAAAGCCCCCGAGCAGGGGAGGTGTTGTTCCTATACCTAGGGGTTGGTCCCGAGGCAGTTAGTTCAGTTCTGATTCGCGAAGAAAGCAGGAGGCAGTTCCCTGTTTACTATGTCAGTCACATCCTGAAGGATGCAGAGGCAAGGTACCCCATCCTAGAGAAGCTAGCTTTAGCATTAGTTATGTCTGCTCGCAGACTCCGTCCGTATTTCCAGGCTCATTCAATTCAGGTAGTTACTGATCAACCTTTGAAGAATGTGTTAGAAAAACCAGAGCATTCAGGCAGGCTAGCTAAATGGGCAATCGAGCTGAGCGAGTTTGAAATTTCCTATGTGCCCAGAACAGCTATCAAGGCACAGGTGCTTGCAGATTTCATGATCGATACGACAGAATCCAGCTCGGACCAAGCAGCAAGGTCCCCTTTATCTTGGACCATTTATGTGGATGGAGCTTCTGGTAGAAATTCCTCGGGTGCAGGAGTAGTTTTGATAAACCCGAATGGTGTCAAGCTTGAGCAGGCCATCAAGTTCTATTTTCCAGTGACTAACAATCAGGCAGAATACGAGGCTTTATTAGCCGGCTTGAGGCTTGCGCGAGAGCTGGGAATTGATCACGTCCATATCAAGACTGATTCACTGGTAATGGCTTCACAAGTTCTTGGCAACTTCGAGACCAGGGAGCCAGTGTTGAAAAAGTACCTTATGCTGGTAAAGGTTGAGGTTGACAGGTTCAAAAGTTTTACTATTGAGCACATTCCAAGAACAGAGAATGAGGAGGCCGACGTTCTCGCAAAGTACGGGCTCTCGTCAGGAGGGACAACTTCTGAACTTTTCCGCCCAACGGTGGAGGAAGAAGGGCTAATGCAAATCGATCAGTGTCCCTCTTGGATGGATCCGTTCATTCTCTACCTGTCAACTGGGAATCTACATAGGTCAGTCAAAGATAAGAAGAGATTCAGGTTGAAGGCAGCACACTATTACTTGATATCCGACATTCTCTACAGGAAAACCTTCTTATCCACAATGGCAAGATGTGTTTCAGAAAGTGAGGTTCCCACCATTCTCCGAGAAGTGCATTCTGGCGAGTGCAGAAGTCATTCGGGAGCAAGAACATTAGAAAGAAAGATCCTGCGGCAAGGTTACTTCTGGCCTACAATGAAGAAGGACTCTGAGGCCTATGCGAGAAAATGTGTTCAATGCCAGAAATTCGCCCCTCTTCAGCATCAAGCAGCTCAATCTCTCAGGTCGATTACAACCCCTTGGCCCTTTGCTGTTTGGGGAATGGATCTCATTGGCCCTTTTACCATGGCAAGTGGGCAGCGGCGTTTTATTATAGTTATGATCGACTACTTCAGTAAGTGGATTGAGGCTAAAGCATTGGCAAAGACAACAACCCAGGTCGTGAGGAATTTTATTTGGGGAGAGATAGTCTGCCGACATGGAATCCCTATGGCAATAATCACCGATAATGGACCACAGTTCAATAATGCGGAGATGATAGACTTTTGCAGACAGATCGGAACAGAGCTGCGCTTCGCATCGGTGCATCATCCCAGAAGCAATGGTCAAGTAGAAGCAGCTAATAAGCGAATCCTCAACCTGCTTAAGAAAAAGGTTCAAAATCTCAAGGGCAGTTGGGCTGATCAACTTCCCTCAGTCCTCTGGACCCTGAGAACAACACCTTCATCTGCAACAGGAGAAACCCCGTTCAAGCTTTCTCACGGGTCCGAGGCATTGATTCCTGTTGAGTTTGAAGTTCTGTCGCCTAGAGTACTGCTTGCCAGGCAAGGCACGGAGGATTGGCTTGAGTTGAACAGCGAGGAGATGAGGTTCAGTTTGGAGCATATCGAAGAGGTCAGAGACAAGGCTGCTATCAGGCAGGAGGAAGTAAAAAGAAGAATGGCCCGTTACTTCGATAAGAACGTAAGGATCAAACACTTTCAAGTGGGAGATCTGGTTCTTAAAAAGGTCGATGCTGCTGCAAGAGCCAGCTCAGTTGGGAAGCTTAATCCTAACTGGACAGGACCATTCATTATCAAGGAAGCACTTCAGAATGGGGCTTACCGGTTACAAACATTTGAAGGAGAAGACATGCCGCACACATGGAGCGGAGATGACCTAAAGCGGTTCTTTTCCTGAACTTCTTTTCTTTTCTTCCTGTGTAAACTCTTTAAGAGGTTCACTATTAATAAAAAATTCCTTGCCAACACTTTTATCAAGTATCTTTGTGTTTCATGCGTTGGCAGTTAAATATATGGAGCAAGGATAACTCTAAACGATTCTCTCTGAGCTCTCTATTTTATGATTATACGAATCTCTCAAAATTAATACTTGCCTAAATACTCATACTAACACTTCTTCGAATGCCTCTTTTTCTTACCTCCTCGAGCAACTCCCGACAGTTGCTTGATGCCAGGAGATATCGCCGTGTTCAGCAAAAACCTCCCCTAGAACCGTTGGTGTCAGCATAACACCACGACGACCACGTGTTGCGGGGAGATTTCGCACCGTGTAGTGGGAGCCTACCAACTCTAGTGCGGTAGGATACTGGATTTCGGATCCCGGCTAGTACCTAACCCCACTTCTGCATTATGGAGGAGCGAAGTGGAGGTCAGCTCTACCACGCCACTTAAGGGATATTGTTACAACCCAGATGATCGCACGGGGAAAGCAATGCCGCTCCGGCCGCACCTACCCCCAGATCATCTTAGGGTTGTGACTCTCGAACACTCCTTGGTACCCTCAAGCAGTGCCTGCAGAAGACCCACAGTCTTGTCGATCTCAAAGGAAAGCAATGCCGGCTCCGGCCGTACCTGCCCGATAGATCGACTTAGACTGTACTTCAGGCAAGAGGGCAGTAATTGAGTTATTGAGTCTGCAGACTCCGAGGTCCAGTGGGGAAAGCAATGCAGCTCCGGCTGCACCTACCCACTTGGCCTCCGGACTGCGGCTTTCTTCTTCACAGGGGTTGTCATTATTAATGAAGTGCGGACTCCAGTTGCCTTATCCGCTCAGTCCGCCGTCACCTGGGTTGATTCTGTAATTCATAACCTTGTGAGGAAAGCAATGTCGCTCCGGCCGCACCTACCCGCTTGGTTGTGAATTACAAGTCATTTCTGATATTGTTCATTAATGAAGTGCGGACTCCAGTTGCCTTATCCGCTCAGTCCGCCGTCACCTGGGTTGATTCTGTAATTCATAACCTTGTGAGGAAAGCAATGTCGCTTCGGCCGCACCTACCCGCTTGGTTGTGAATTACAAGTCATTTCTGATATTGTTCATTAATGAAGTGCGGACTCCAGTTGCCTTATCCGCTCAGTCCGCCGTTCCATGGTTGATTCGATAATTCATAATCTTGTGAGGAAAGCAATGCTGCTCCGGTCGCTTCTACCCGCTTATTATGAATTACAGGTCACTTCTGATGTTGCTGACTGAGGCAGTGCGGACATTGGTTTTCTAATTCGCCTGGTCCGCAGAATTTGTTCGATGCGCACAATGTACTTAGAAGAAATTCAAGCGCGAATATCTGCGGATGGTGACCCTAGTCCGTCCAGTTCGTTTATTCATGATGTTTGGGTTAGCAGATTATGGTTTTTTTCGTTATCTTTGTTCTCGCAAAAACTGGCAAAAGTTCTGTGAAATGCGGACTGAGAACTGAACTCGTCCAAGTCCGCATCACTCGTCTCTTTCCCAAGGAATACATTCTGTTCATATTATAACAAGATTGTGGTAGTGAAATTTCAACTAGCAAAGATATAAGTGCAATCTCTAAAGTATCAGCAAGAAACAAGCAGAAAATCTCAGAAAATATCAAAAATATCCTTTTTTATATATATTCATTCAAAAATTACATGTCCTGGCGGACTCGCGTAAAGTCCGCCCCTCCCCCTTACATTAAAGAAAACCAAAAAATTACAATATATATATCCCTATTCTATCCTCTGCTTCTTGTCCGCAGGCTTCTCAGGGCTTGACCCATCCACATCCACTATAGGCGAGTAGCCGCCTGAGTCACTGTTGCTGCTGTCGTCAGAGTGAGAAGCGGCTGAGGGTTCTGTTCGCGAGCCACTCTCACCAGAGCTGGAGTTAGCGGACTGATCCGATTGACCTCCTTGCTGTTGGCTTGAGGCCACTTCCTCATCAGCAGACTCCTCCTCGTCATCTTCGGCAACCGCTTTTCCCTTATTAGCTTGCTCGAACTCGGCAACTTTATCCTTTAGCTCCGGGAAGAGCTTCAGGAAGGGAATGGAGTTTACCCCAGCCTTCGTGTACCCATCGCTGATAACGCGCTCGAGCGCGACCTCGACGCTTTCCCTTACAAAAGGAAACATGGCCTTTTGAAAGTCTGGGTTGGTTACCTCATATGCGATCTGCAAAAGATTTCAAAACATCAGTCCGCGAAGGATAAGCAAGATTAATGGCGATTAACTAAGCACTTACGGCCTTGTCTTCTTTATATTGATTAACTTTTACACCAAGTCGCTTTTTCTCTCTTTCAGCAAATCGCTTTCCTTCCTATGCCGCGCATTGTCCCTAAGCAGCTCGCGCGTAAGCCTGCCTAAGAAATGGTTGGTGACGGCAGCGTTCGCACTGGCCTGCGCAGCGAGAAGGGGGAGGTCATCAGGGCCACACCTTGCAGATCGCGGAGGTTTTGCTTCCCGTACAAAGCGGACAGGGCGACGTGGGCATGGCGAGATGGGCGCGGGCTCCTCCAAGAGGGAAGAGCCGTTGATAGGCGGACATACTTTTTCTTCTCATGCCAGTGGATCATGGGGTTGCCCCTCAGATCCTTCTGCTTCTCGCCGAAGCCCGCAATGTCGAAGCTGCCATCAGAAGAATAACCCGCGGCGGGGTCTCTGTCTTCCCTCCTCTTTTTTGCGATTTCTTTTCTCCTTTCCCCTTGCGTAGGAGTCTGTCCGGCAGGCGCAACGGGCAGATTTGCGGGCACCGCCAAGGTCGCTGCAAGTGAGAAAGTTAGCTAAAATTCCTAAGTTGTTGCGGATACAAACGAAGGTCGCAAGACTTACTCTCTTGGCGGCTAACATTATATAGCCCAGGCAGCAGCGGGATGTAATAGTCAACATCCAGCCTCGCTCCGTCAAGGAACTTGACGATGGCGGCCTCGGCATCGTTCAGCCGCACGCTCTTGAAGTCAGCGTCTACGCGCAGCTGCGGACAGGTATGAAGGAACCCCAGGTCGCCTTCAAAGATGAGATACCTAGAGGTCCAGTTGTGGATCTTATTCGGCAAGCCCACAACTTTCATTCCCCTACAGTAAAAGTAGATGATGCCTTTGTACTCAGGGTCTCCCGTCGGGGTAATAGAGCGAACAGAGAAAATCTTCCTGAAAATCTTCAAGGAAAATTCAATCCTCTCAGCCCGCAGGTAAGCAATGAAACTGCAGATCGCAACCATACTGTTCGGGGCGAGCTGGCCCGGAACCACCCCATAATGCTCAAAGATCTCCGCGACCTCCCAGAGCAGGGGAAATTTGAACCCGCAGTCAAAATGATCTATTGGAATTGCGAGCTGGGTAGCGGTTGAAAAATTCAGTCGTTCGTGGTGCTCGGGGAGCCGCGCGAGTACGGGCGAGTCCGCCATATGAACTCCCAAGAAAGCCTCCAGGTCGGCTTCGGTTAGTCTGCTCCTTTTATGATCAGCAGCGTGGAAGGCGGCTGCGGCTTCAGTGCGTGCGGATACCATGTTTTCAGACCGCAAGTCTTCAGCTTCCACTGCTTTCTACGCAAACAGAGAATGACAACCCTATTTATATAAAAATCGTCTGACATGACAGCCGTCAATCCGCTCAGATCGGTAAGCCAGTCCGCTCAGCTCGCCTCTTCCCTATTTTCCCTGCAATATCAGATATTTTTCAAGGCTTTGCGGATTCAAAGCCAGTCCGCTCAGCTCGCCTCTGTTTTCCCTGCAATATCAGATATTTTTCAAGGCTTTGCGGATTCAAAGCCAGTCCGCTCAGCTCGCCTCTTCCCTGTTTTCCATGCAATATCAGATATTTTTCAAGGCTTTGCGGATTCAAAGCCAGTCCGCTCAGCTCGCCTCTTCCCTGTTTTCCCTGCAATATCAGATATTTTTCAAGGCTTTGCGGATTCAAAGCCAGTCCGCTCAGCTCGCCTCTTCCCTGTTTTCCCTGCAATATCAGATATTTTTCAAGGCTTTGCGGATTCAAAGCCAGTCCGCTCAGCTCGCCTCTTCCCTGTTTTCCCTGTAATATCAGATATTTTTCAAGGCTTTGTGGATTCAAAGCCAGTCCGCTCAGCTCGCCTCTTCCCTGTTTTCCCTGCAATATCAGATATTTTTCAAGGCTTTGCGGATTCAAAGCCAGTCCGCTCAGCTCGCCTCTTCCCTGTTTTCCCTGCAATATCAGATATTTTTCAAGGCTTTGCGGATTCAAAGCCAGTCCGCTCAGCTCGCCTCTTCCCTGTTCTCCCTGCAAATAATTGCGAATTCACAGGAAGCCCACAGGGATCGCAATTTTCTAGTAAACAAGATAAGCAGGCATAAAACGCCAGTCCGCATAACTTACATTCCACAACAGGATTATCCGAAAAAATAATAGTATGCAAAGCAGAGTAGTATCACAACACAGATACAATCACACAACAAAGAGTTTCAGCAACAATATTATACAGCAGCTTAAAAAATAATAGAAAGCGAATGTTTAGGCCTTAGCGCCTTCCGCGGTCTCTCTGAGCAGGTCGCACCTCCTCCTCCATTCCAACATGTGCAGCCAGGTCACTTCCTCGCAAGATCTCGCAGTAGAGTTGGGAAACCAGATGGTGCATGTTATTGAAGGTGCGGTGCATATGAGCCATGTCTTTGGCTACCCGCGGAAACGGAATCAATTGAACTGCCAGGGTTGGATCTGCGACCACCGCGGGCTGCCCGCTTGTCGCAGGGGCCGATCCCTCCCCCACAGCAGG
This sequence comes from Platanthera zijinensis, assembly GCA_039513925.1. NCBI lineage: Eukaryota > Viridiplantae > Streptophyta > Magnoliopsida > Asparagales > Orchidaceae > Platanthera > Platanthera zijinensis. The sequence goes on along the minus strand of CM077084.1, from coordinate 199,761,613 downwards.
CTGAGACGCTTGCGGTCTCACCCCAGCGGCTTCGCTTACTTGCTTCTTTCCTTCTCTCGCCAAAGCCAAATATTTACTCCTATAATGGCGGACATCTCCGCTCAGACGATTTTTCTCCTTGTTCGCTCCTTCCAGTGCGGCTGAAAGGCTGGCGACCTCGCTTTCCAGGATTTTTTCCCGCGCTTTGCTTTTCTTTAGTGCAGTTCGAAGCTCGCATAACTCTTCCTCATTATTCTTCGCTAACAGTTACACTGTCTTCTTTAGCAGGCAGCTCCTCCTGTGCGAGTTCATCAGCAGTCCGCGCCGCGGCCTCCGTCACATTTGGTGGCGTAGGCACGATCTCGCCGACCTCGACAGAATCGGGCGTGGACTTCTGAACTGCAACAAAGAAAGTAAAGACGCCTCAGTATCCAGGCCGCAATGGCTCCAGAAGAAGAAAGAGAAAAGGGCAAAGGTTTTTATCCACTTTTGGTTATCTTCGCGGCGATCTGACAACTATCAAGGATAGGTCGCCTCACGCGCTCCGGATCAAAAGCCTCTAGGCGACGCCTCCATTCACGGCGGACTAGTGCTCTTGTCTCGGCCAGCGGTCTGCTCGAGGTAACTATGTCATCAGTTTCTGTAAGGATCTTGACTAGCCGTGACTTTCGTGGAGGGGATTTGTACAACCAAGAGCTCTGAAACCGCTTGGTCGCCGGCTGCAACTTACCGGATCGCATCAGCTCGGCAGCAATCTGAAGATCCTCAGTCCGCTTATCCACCCCGAGCTTCTCCGAGGCCGCTTCAACCTTCGCCTTCATTATTGCGAGTTGCTCCTCGATTTTCTTCCTCTCTTCAGCTGGAAAAAAAGAAGAAGGGTTGTCAAGATTTTCTCCTCCAGTTGTGGTATCAGGCTGCAGCACCTCCAGTAGAGAGCGATTTATACTCGCAAGCTGATCATTATCTATAGAGTCGAGTATCTCAGTGGTTGATAAGCTGAGCGTGGAAGGGGGATCACCTTCTGCGAGCAGAGGATCGGGGGTGACGAGATCGTCTTGGACTTCCTTTTCTCGCGGCCTATGCTGCAAGCTCGCAGCTCCAGTCCGCTTGGAGATATTTTTCTCTTTTCTAACTTTCAACTTCTTCTCTACCCGCTCGGCGGCATTACCATCTCTTTTCCTCTTTTTCTTCTTCTCAGGAGTCTTCTCTAAATCGTTGACAACCGTCTTTGGTTCGGGAACTGAGTTTGGAACGACAACTTGCTTTTCGATGGAACTGTTGGTCGCGTTTTCAGCGGACTCCTTATCTCGCTCCTCGGCAACCTCCTCTCCCCTTTCCACTATCGTCTCGCCAGCAGGAAGCTTCTCCTCGGTCCTTTGCTGCTGGACTTTCGGCGAGGAAACTTCCTTTTCCGTTTCTATCCGCAACATGATGGTCCCAGAGGGAGAGCGATGCACCTCCATGCTGGAGGAGTTCGCAGGGTTTTGGTCAGAAGCGGAGGGCGGATTCGGTTTCTCCCGTAGAGGACTTGAAGGAGCATTCACAGTCTTTACAGTATCGCGGACTAGATCTTGCTTCACCTGGTCTGAACTCTCCCCCTGGTGGCGGGCAGATGCATCTTTTCGATGGCTCGATTTCTTAGGCCGAGAACTCGCTTTCGGCTTCTCAATCGGAGCAGCCATGCTGCCAAAGAAGGACCCTAGCCTCGCCATGCAGGACTGGAAAGTCGAGACCGCAAGTGGTGAGTAACGACCCGTTGCGCAGACAATTCTGACAGAAGACAGCGCTTTCGGCAGTATTTATAGCACAAATAGCATTAATGATAGTTGCGGACTCAGCGGTTAAGGAAACATTTTCGGAATTTTCCAAAACTCAAAAATGTGCGGGGATTATGTTAACCCCAGAATCCGCAACATTTCCAGCTAGGCATCTTGCCCTTCCCTCGCTGAACTTAAGTACTCAGTTCGCCCAGCTCGCCAGTGGACATGGTCCGTCACCTAGGCGGACTCCAGAAATCCGTCTGCTCAGGTCGCCCTCAGTTCCCAGCTCTGCTAGATCGGCGAGTCAGGCTCAGACCGGCAGGCTCCGAGTCAGGCCGCCCAGGTCGCTCAGGTCGCGGCTAGTCTAAAAGTCACGCGCTCAGTGCGACCGAGGGGGGTCTCCAGCTCGCTGGCCCAGTCCGCCTGTCCCGCGCGGACTGCTTGTTCCTTCTCCTTTTTGATTCCCGTCACCGCTGCCCGGCTCTTTTGTACCCCGGGCAGCCGGTTATTTTTAGCCCTGCCCGCTTGGGCAGGCCCCCAGCCTATAAATAGGGGGAAGTGGTGCACTCAAAGCACGCTGACTCGAGCCCAGGAGCCCACTTGTTAAAGGCTGCGGACTCGAATCTCTGGCTTTGCGACCTCCGGCTTGCTTTCCCCGTTGCTTTCCTTTTCCTTTCTTGTAACCGCATCTTGGCAATAAAAAGCAAGCCCGTCGCAGGAGTGGCATTTAGGCCGCGACGGGCGAAGTCTGGTGTTGCCGTGCTCTACGGCTCTGTTGCTTTTCTGTTCCTTTTCTAGTCCGCCAAGTAGACTGCTGCTCGCAGTTTGTTTTTCCTTTTTCTTCCCCAAGTGCTCGAACGGTTAGCTGGTGGTGCCCGAGTCCGTCGCTTTTCGAGCATCAACACTAATGGTGTTGGCAGACGGAGGTGTTGCAGGCGCATCGCTTGGCGCACAGTTCGCCTCAAACCTGGCCGTTCGGACGGCCCAGCACCACTTCTGGTCACCTATAATCGTGCAAAACACCGATAAGCGACCCAAAAATTACTGCAAACAGCAATTATAGGAACACGCAGGTTCCTCAAACATGTATATTTTCATTCCTAAGTGGACATTCATGGGTTCTTTTCATGTTATAATGATGACGCACACATGTGCTCACCACCCCTTAAAGTGAATTCGTCCACGAATTCATTTAAGCTTGACCGAAACCAGAAGTCTGATACCAATTTGTAACACCCCTATCCGTCGCATAGCATATAGCAGTAGGTCCGGCCGGGGCCCGACGCCATATACTACGGACAGACCGGTTGGTTACGCGTTGAAACCATTCAACCAATCAGAACATCCTGCACAACACCTAGCGGAAGAAATTTTATACAGTTGCAAAGAGAACAAGAACCCTGCTACACAGAATGAATGTCCACTACAAACTCAGGAATGTAATCATACACAAAAGGGAACTGCCTTAAGGCCTTACATTGTTCACTTAACAAAATAGTGTTTTTCCAAACTTCGGCGTGCATGCCGGCAATACATGAAAACGAGAAAGAAACATAAGCAATTAGGCCTTCGAGGGCCGGCACAGCAACAAGGGCTTTAGCCCGCTATTTCCCGCTCTGCTCCGCAGTACCTACAAGCCACAAACCACCGCCCGGTGGCAAACAATAGCAACGGTCAGCAATGTTGACCAAATTATAACGATCCCGCCCCCAAAATCGGGGCGGCGATGCTTTTTCCCTGCACTTTATTAGTATAGGCAATATATTAATGTGAACACACATCAACACAGGCGTCGGCTCGCACGGCCACACACCCCGTGCACTCAGGGCACATTCTCGGCAAACCGGCCAACGTCACGTCAATTCAAGCCATAGACGTTCCCAATCCACCACCGCCTCCTGGACGGTCATCCATATGAGCATTTTGCCTTTCTGGCCTTGGTCACGGCAATTTAAGCCATAGACCGCCGAAGACCCTCATCCATGCCAACGGTCGTACCGAACGACATAGACCGGGTATGATTCCGCCTGACCCGTGCTCATATCGCAACGGCAATTTAAGCCATATGCGCAGGTCAAGACTCACCGAGTCCCGTTTCCGCCACAACAATCACATAACCCGGTTATGTTCACGTTGGCTCCCCGGCCACCGTATTGGCAAAACCCGCTTTTGCCCAGTTTTCCGGGTGCACCTTGGAGTTAATCTCCAAGGCTCCCTGATGCAAACACCCAAACACCCGGAGTCTTCTCCGGTTTATATGCAATGCAACATCACCGATCCGGCTCTACTTGTCCGGATAGGCTTTACACACAATGCCTATGTCCGTTTTCGCTTACGGACTCTACACAAGGGGGACTTTACATCTCTACCCCAAGGAACGCTCCAACTCTTCGCTCACTCGCGAGAGAGGGCTTCCTATGCAAAGGGAAAAAGGGCTTCACATGCCCAAGGATGAGAAATCGTTACCCTTGCATTCTTCCGCGGCGCCATCGAAAACTATATGGTTGGAAAGCACCGCAACGGCATCGCCTCCGCGGATCTGGACTCGGATCGCGATTCAGAGCTCCGAAGCTCTTCGGGCGGCCAGATCTTGGACTCCTCCTTCCTCCTTGCTCGCCCTTCTCTCTAACTTTTAGAGAGAGATGGGCCAAAGAAAAATGGGTTTCTAAACCCTATTTCCCGGCCATAACAACCCAGGAGCAGCCCCCACCGTCGGATCCAAAGCCAAGGAAACGAACGGCCCGGATTAAATCAAAATCATAAAATCTGGGCTGAACACGGGTTAGCACACGGCCGTGTGCCTGGCCGTATAGCTCATTCGCCGTCTCGACCCAAATTGAAAACCAGCACACGGCATGTGACACGGCCTCCGACACGCCCGTGTTGCCCGCGACACGCCCGTGTCGGGACCTGTGTCACGCCCCCCGTGTGCAATAAATCAACACTTTGCAGTCAGAGGGGTACACGGCTTGGTGACACGGCATCGGACACGCTCGTGTCAAGCTAGACACGCCAGTGTTCGTGCCCGTGTCACTAGTCGTGCACCCAACCACACAGCACAGGTGTGACACGGCCTGGGACACGCCCGTGTCCTAGGCCGTGTTCCACCACACGACCATCGTCGACCTGAACTGGTCGACGACACGGCCTGAGCTCGATACGCCCGACACGGCCTCCGACACGCCCGTGTCGGGGCCCGTATCACCAGTACCAAAAATCTGACTTGGCCCAAAAACGATCCTCGTCGCTCCTACAACAATTTGGGGTGTTACACGTTGAGTAATCACGACGAATTTTGACGTTTCATCAAGTGTGTGTTGGTATATATGACGATTTCACTTATAGCATTTTTCAGCCTTGGCGGAATTCGCTATCTTGTATTTATAGGCTAAACCGGGTTCGGGAAATGTGCCAGATGACTCATGTGGACCGATCTCTTCAACAAGACTTGTTTTAAGTAATAATGAGAGGTCCAATATTTGGGTGACACGCGACAAGCTATCTAACCGTATTTCTTCTTATAAAAGGAAACATAGGGGAAAACCCTTGCTTTCACTACATTCTTCCGGCCTAGAAGTTACTTACCGAACCCTACTGAAATGAAGAAGGTCGCCGGTGTCGGAATATCCGGAAGAAGAACTCCCATTCACATAGAATGATGTCGCCGAGAAGGATAACAAGATCCATGGCCGTAAATGAGGTGAGATTCTGACCCACTCCCTTGGTGCTAGATCTTTACTTATAATCTAGAAGAGAAGTCGACTCAAAAGAGTTGGACTTGTGCGAGATGAAGATCTCGTAAGAAGATACCATGCTAGGACCGGTTTCCTAGGGATTTGTTTCTTCAACCTCCCCTCTCTACATTGTGAAGGTGATGGACTTGGATTCGTGAAGAGAATTGTTTATTGAGGGTGAATAAGGGGGGAGGAAAATCTGTGCATAGTTTTAAACATATGGCTAGAGGAATAAGATGAACTGATGTTGTTCGTTTTGCTTTAAGATGCAAGCAGAAATCTATTTTCTACACGCAGTGGACTTTGAGGCCATTTTTGGTTGTGAAACAGACGGATCTAGTTCTTGGGCTGAACACGAAATATTTAGTCCTCAGAATGTCCTTTTAAACGGATGGTTACACGTTTTCATATGAGTCATGTAGCCTTGAGATTGTCTAGTCGAGTTTGCTGCAAGGTAACACTTACGTTCACACTGACTCAGGTAAGTGTTTAGTCAGATCTGGACTCTTTAGGAAGATCGTAGCAAGATAATGTTGAGTTTTGAGTGAATTTAGTTTATACGTGATTATGATAAATAAATGGTGGATGGAATTCTGTTGTATAATGATATATTCATGATAGCCGGTAAAGGGACATCTTAGTGATAAATACATGAATGTGTAACATATAACTATGTTATAGTTCCTAAAGAACATTGGAAGTATAATTATAATGTTACGATAACCTAAGGGAGCATAAGTGTTGTGAATGCTTGATTATAAGTAAGGAATTGGATGAGGTAAATCTTCTGGCCGTAGAACATGTGGAATCATAATCTCAAGTCTTGATACGATATTTGGAATAGTCCACTGCTTAGAGTTATGTTTCCCTACGAGTAGCAGTATAGGTTTAGTATGTTATATAAGGTGGCTTACCACCTGTGTAAACGATGAACCCTTAAGTGCTCAGGAGAATTGGAATGTGTAAGGGTGCGAGTGCATGAGTATTTGACTGCACTGGATTTGTAATGATTAAAAGGGACTCGGTTGGAGCCCTTGGATGGTTGATGGCAAGGACATGTGAAATTGCATGCGATGTGAGTTCATACGTGGAATCATAATCCTGGGTTAAGAATAGTGTGGTAGGTATACGGGCTCTCCCGTCGTCACACGACGGGTGTGGACAGATAGACTTGGAAGGTTGGGCCTTGGTCCCCAGTGCATCTTCTCGGAGCACCCTCCGTGCAAGTGGATTGTTTGCTTTGATACTTTGGTAATACGATCCCATAGGCACCTTCCATGCTTTGATGATAGGATAGTTAGGCTTTGCTCTTAGTGCAAATCTACCCAAGACCCCTTCTAAGCTGTACTACGTAGGGAGCTCCGTTGTTATGTTCTTAGCGTTGAGGCGTACAGAGGCTTAAGCAAAGTAGTGTGGATAGCAGCTTAGTAATGGAGACGCCCACTCTACTGTCACTTTCTGGCCATGATGGATGATGCCTTAGTGGTTAGCTAACTGCTCAAGAAGTGGAAACTACGTGTCGGTGTCGACATAGCAGTGTGCATGTGTGTGATCATGTGTGAGTTATCATATTGCATTCATAACATTGCATTGAACTCCATGAGATCCTTATCATATAAGTTTGTATGTGGGCTCTTATATTATGAGTTACTCTACTGTTATGCTGATCCTTAACTTATAAATATATATGGGCATTTTTATAAGTTAAGTTACTTTCCTAATATAGATCTATATACCTTGATGGATGGATATTGTTAGAGAAGAACTGCTAGAATAGAATGATGATAATAATGTTATACATTGCTGCTATTACTACTCATGATATATAGATTCTCCACCTGCTTGTTATTACTATTATAAATACTGTACCCTCTTCCTTTCTTCGCCCGGTGCCTAAGAGCCGCCCAGGGATCAGAAGTGATAGCCACTTAGTCTTTATGACTAACGGTGCTACACTTTCCATTTTAGGAGGAAACTCAGCAGATTGAGCAACTGCAGGTTGTGTAGGAGGGCAGCTTGTCCAGGGTGACAGGGACTAATACGACATTACCATTGTTGTCATCAGTTATTGATGTGAGTTTTTGCGAATGAATCATATTGTAGCCTTGGGGACAATTTTGTGTACTCCGATATTATAGAAGTTGTATTTCTTCTTATTTTTGTTGTACTTATTGGACTTATATGCTTGGGTGGATTTGACTTCTATATACATATTCTTTATGTTGGGTTGATATGGATGATATTGATTTTAGCCGACAGGATAGGCGTCTCGTAGTATCGGTCAACCCGCGTGTAACGCCACCGGGTTTTCTGTGATTGTTTAAACTTTGTTTGGCGTTACGTCGGTGCACGTTTTGGCCTTTTTCATTATTAAAGCGTGGTTTTAGCTCTTTAGGATCTCTGAGTGGCTTGTTTTGTGGCCTGTTTGCAAGGTTCCCTAGCGAGCCGGAGTCTGTTTTGGTGACTCGATGGAGCATTTCCGGGAATGCTTGTGTTTTGGCTTCGGGAAGTGTTAGCCCAAGTTTTGTTTGTCGGATTACGATTCTGACTTTGCCAGTAGATTTGTAGCATGGGTATTTAGCTACGGTGTGAATTTTGCCAAATTCCGAGATTGTTTGTTTTTCACGTCATCTTTTTGGCATGTTATTTAATTGGCTGATATAATGAATAATGGTACCAGTTGCCGGTTATGCTTGGGCAAGTGTTGCTAACTTGTTAGCTTGAATTTTCTATACGTATATATATGTACATATATATACAGTGGCTGATTTTTAGATATAATACAATAGTATATATACTATTATATATATTACCGTGGCTGTACATATAATATTATATTATATTATTGTGGCTACTAGTTTAGTGGCTGGGTGCGGCTATAATATTATAATAGATATTTATGTTAGCATATTTTTGTCTTATGCTTATTCCTCTTCCCCAAACCCGACAGATAGCTTCTAGCGGAAGGAGACGGGCGACGGAAAACCTTGAGCTTTGGCCGGTGATTTCTTGCAATCTAGAGCTAGTTTTTTTCGGGTAAGGGCAGATTCAGACTACTCTCACCCGGATCTTCCTCCCTTGGTAAGTATTTCTTATTCTAGAGTTGTCTTTGTAAGATAGGGTTTTTCGGGATTGCTCATCTTCCCTCTAAAGCTTCATGTTTGCCTCTTAGGTGGCTGATCTTGCCGCGGGTGTCGGATTTTTGAAGGCAGCTGCTGTTTCCTTGAGATAAGGCAAGTGGCGCTCTTTGCCCATGCCAACCTTAATTTTTATTCCAATTAATATTGTTTTAGTATCTCATTCTTTCTTTTTCCTAGAAGCTAGGTTGGCTGCAGTTTTCATCCCAGCTAGATCTTGTCCAGATTTAAGTTATTTTCTCTCCTTAGTTGTTGTTTTGTGTCCAGGTAGTGGCTGGAGGTAGGATTTTAGTTTGGTAGTTTTAGCCCAGCTTGGTTGGTAGCTTTCGCTGGGTAAAAGGAGTAGGAGAGAGGAAATTAGATTTTTTTTTTAGTCTCTGGATGGGAGCATTGAGTGAGCCTTGAGCAGAAGTTCATTCTGTAGGCTCAGTATAAAAGCGTTGAGTGTGGTGGACACACTCAACACCTAGCATTTTGGTTTGGAGACTAAGTCCAAAAGCATCGACAACGTTGAGTGAGTGGAGCTCACTCATTGCCGTCTGCCTTTGGCGTTGAGTGAGTTGAGCTCACTCAACGCCGTCTGCCTTAGGAATTTTTCTAAGTCTTTTGGCATTGAGTGAGTTGAGCTCACTCAACGACGTCTGCATTTGGCGTTGAGTGAGTTGAGCTCACTCAACGCCGTCTTGCTAGAGACTTTTTCTAAATCTTTTGGCATTGAGTGAGTTGAGCTCACTCAATGTCGTATGCCTTTGGCGTTGAGTGAGTTGCGCTCACTCAACGTCATCTTGCCAGACTTTTGGCATTGAGTGAGTTGAGCTCACTCAACACCGTCTGGTCAGGGATGGTTTTTTTTCTAAGTCTTTTGGCGTTGAGTGAGTTGAGCTCACTCAACGCCGTCTAGTCCGGCGATGTTTTTCTTCTATGTCAAAAGCGTTGAGTGTTGTGAAGTCACTAAATGCCTTCGGCTTATAGCATTGACAACGTTGAGTGAGCTGAACTCACTCAACGCTGTCGTCCAGTGAGTTTTTGTAGCTAAGTCTTTTGGCATTGTGTGAGTGGAGCTCACTCAACATGGCGTCGAGTATACTCAATGCCTTCTCAGCTTAGTGTTTGGCATTGAGTGAGTAGTATAAACTCAAAGAGACATCGAGTTGACTCGGCGCTTTTTCCTTAGGCTGGTGTTTTTCTCCCGAGTTGGTTAGTATGGGTTTTATTTCGGTTTGGTGTTGTGTTTTCGGCTAGTTTTTGTATGCCGAATCATGGATTATGACAGGTGGTTTTTTTCTTGTGGCTCTATAAGGGGTGATTTTTGGGTGTTGAGTTGTGGCCACCACCTGTTAGGCCCCGATTTGGGCTGGTTTGGTTGGGTGTGGACCCTGGAGCTGCCACTGGTTTTTTTCACCCTGGAGAATTTTTTTTGGGTCTGGTTGTTTGGATGAGGGCTGTTTTCGGCTACCAACCCGGACCCAAGGTTTTACCACTACTATTAATTCACAAGATAGGATTATTAGTTCCTTTCCTTTTCTAAATGGAAATATTTTGGCAAATGTTTGCCTTGTTGCTGATGCAGGTTTTTAGCAGGGCACGTTGTTATTTATACTCGCACTAGGTGTGCTTTGATTGTCCCATGGATAGTGCTTCTTTTTGCTATCTTTTTTATTTCCTTCTGCTAAATTTGTTAGCATTTTATTTCAGGGTTTGGTAAACTTCTTTTTTTTATTGCATATGACCTAAAGCTCAATTTCTTTTTGATTATATTCTTGCTGAGGTGTTCTTTTTTTGAATTCCTCGGGTTCAGAGCAGTAGTCGGTTGAGCGACTAGATTTCTTTTGGGGCCTTGCTAGTGATCTCTTAGGCTATGTAGATTCCCCTTCCTCAGTTTATGAGGTAGATCTTTTCTTGTTTCCTTCTGTATAGACATACATACTCACCAGTGGGTTCGTGTCAGGTTGTTTACGCCCACTGATGGTTTTTGTTGTGATGCTAAGTATGTAACTTAAACTGCTATTTTTGCCTTTTTGGGGGTCTTGCTCTCTGGGAATGATTTATGCTAGGATGCATGTCAGGTATTTTAACTCGTAAAAGCGTTACAATATGTACTTCATAATTGCCATATTTTTAAACCTAAAATACTATTTTCCGAAGTAATGTAAAGACTATTTTCATATTATACTAAATTAAGAGTCGTACATTTCATGAGTTGTCCTAGGGGACGATTATACTCATGTAGGATGTCAAATCACCTCAACCAAAGTATTTTCCACTGCGTATAGATATATTTTTAATTATGGACTAGCTGATCCACTGTGCCGAGGGATACGGCCATCAAATTTAACTGGTTTTCTTTCATAATAAATTGTGATTTTCTCCAAAGATATCGAGTCTGCAGTTTTCCCTGAACGTGTGCAGTTATCACCTGCACGACGTGGCATCATGGAGTTTTCCCTGAACGAAGTGTTGAGAAAATGCAGGTCGTGACATGTTATATCAGAGGGAGGTTACTTGATAATTGGTCGGGCAACCTTCCCTTGTTGGTGTTAGTTGTTTAGTGTCATATCATACACACACCCATGTGTCATCAGTAAGTCTTGGCTGAAGCATGAGCACTAGACTCATAAGCATGAGAGGAAGTATACGGGGCATATTATGTAGTTTGGGATGCATAATATGTGTTTGTATATGGATCCATCATAGGTGGCACTTGTGAGGGTTATGTAGTATGGGATGCATAACCTCACCACATGAATGCCTATTAAGACGTTTTCTATTTTCGTTGAATGTAATGTTATGTAGTATGGGATGCATAACATTGCATGTGTATGCTGCTCATAACATGCATTAAGGCTTTTTTAGAATGCATAGCACAACATGAATAGAAAAACATTGCATAAGAACAACGTGCCAAGCTAAAGATTTACATGATGACATATGTACACACATGGTTTTGAGTCTAAAGGAGTGTAAATTCATGCATTCATGGTCTAAGCACATGAGATAGGTTGATGATGGTGAATCATCCTAGATTAGGCATAACATCATTATTGAAAAATCCCAGAGCAAGTTAGTTGTTGAAGCTCATATTTAAGTATGTTTTGTCTGTACTAGGTTTTCTAGTTCTAGCGGTTGGGCTAAGTTCTGACTAGTTGTGTGTATGTTAATAGTATGTCAAAGTATCCTTCGACATGGCTGACTCCCTAATCTGAGGGCAAGTCTTTGGGTGCGTAGAGCAGTGCGATGATCGAGAGTCTGCGATAGAGCAATGAGGCCTTGTCAAAGAAGATGGTGGATGTGCAGTCCCAGATCCAATCTCTGATATCAGTTGTGTCCGAGATAGCTCCGAGAGTACATTACCCTATTGTGGGTCTAGCTATTCCTGCCCCTCCTGCTCCTCTGGTGTCTCCGCTATTTGTTCCACCAGAGATGACGTTTATCTCTCAGTTTCAGGGACTCAGGCCTCCTACTTATGATGGAAAGGCAGATTTCATGATCTTGGATGATTGGCTTATATCGATCGAGGAGATGTTTTCCTACTCTGGAGTTACTTACGATTAGAGAGTGATGATCGCCGCCTACCAGCTCAAAGGGTTAGCAAAAAGTTGGTGGCTAAGGGAGAAGGAGAGCATAAAAGATGGATGCTCTTGAGAATCTTTTAAGGAGATGCTATTGGGAAAGTTTCTACCCTCAGTCGAGAGGGATCGTCTGATGAATGGTTTCTTACAATTAAAGCAGAGGCAACTCACAGTTAGTGAGTATGAGATTTAATTTAGCACATTAAGTCGGTTTTCTCCTTGTTTGGTAAATATTGAAGCTGATCGAGTTAAACGATTTATGGGTGGTTTAAGAAGTGACATCCAGCAGCTAGCTAGTGCTTATGGAGCAGTGAGTTATACCGGTGCGGTAAAAGCTGCCTTGATGGTCGAGGAAATCGAAAATTCTAAGAATAGAGGCCAGCAAATGAGAAGAGGCAAAAGGAAATCGGTTGAAGGAAAGAGTCCCCAGCCATCCAGTGATGTTTCAAGAAAGAAGAGAAGGGAAGATTGTAGCTTATGTGGCCGGCCGGGCCACCCATTAGAGAAATGTTAGAAAAGGGAGAGAGCTCAGAAGAAAGAGCAGGTTCAGGCGATACAAGGTGCTCCCAGGAAAGATTTATTTTATTCAGCATGTAAGCGATCAGGGAATTATGTTGCCCACTGTTGGGGAAAGAATAAGACAAGAAGTTGTTTTCTATGTGGTCAAGAAGGGCATATCAAGGCTCAGTGCCCGCATCTCCAGCCTATGCTTCAACCAGTCACACTTCAGGCATTGCCACCGCCTCAGAGATTAGATAAAGGTAAAGGAAAGATGAATGTTATTTCTTCGAAGGAAGCACAGAATTCGACTCAGGTTTTTTCAGGTTAGATTTCTCCCTAGCCTGAATGTTTTATTCTTAGCGAACGTTTAGCATTTGTTTTCCTTAGTTGCGTGTGCAATCTTATAGGAAGATTTAAGGTGAAGAACTGTTGGGCGCGTGTTCTCTTCGACTCTGGCGCTACCCACTCATTTGTTGTTAGAGCCTTCGTGGATCGGTACCGTTTGGACCTAGATCGAGTTGAGGATACATTTTGCTTCAAGTTCCCTTCTAGTGATTCTGTGGTTTCAGATCCGGGCATTTAGAGTTTTCTGATTATTTTAGGGGATTTTCTAGCAAAGGCAGATCTGAAGGTGATCGACTTGGAAGACTTTGATGTTATCTTAGGCATGGACTGGTTGTCTAATTATGATGTTATTTTCCAGTTATGATGTTGTTATCAAGTGCAAGGGTAAGCGCTTGGACTTCATAAAGGACAACGGTCAGCCTGGGAGTGTTTATGGTGATCCGCACCTGGAGTCTCTAGTCATTTCTACGGTATGTGCTCGAAAGATGCTGGTTTTCGACTGTTTTGCTTGTTTGGTCTCGATTTTTGGGACCGTGGGTAGTTTGCCGCGTTTAGAAGAGATTCATATTGTGCGCGAGTTTTAAGATGTGTTTCCTGATGATCTTCCTAGTCTTCCACCTGATAGAGATGTTGAGTTTGTGATAGATTTTGAGCTGGGCCCGCGTCCTATTGCAAAGACGCCGTACCAGATTGCACTTCGAGAGCTGGAGGAGTTGCATATCCAGCTGGATGAGTTGTTAGACGAGAGTTTTATAAGGCCGAGTTCGTCGCCTTGGGGTGCTCCTTTTCTGTTTATTAAGAAGAAAGACGGATCGATGAGGCTTTGCATCGACTATAAAGAGTTGAACAAGGTTACTTTTAAGAACAGGTATCCTTTGCCAAGGATTGACGATTTGTTTTATCAGTTGCCCGGTAGCCCGGTGTTTTCAAAGATTGATCTTCGTTCTGGCTGCCATCATCTCAGGATCCGCGAGTCAGACATTCCGCGGACAGCTTTTCGATCGAGGCATGGGCATTTTTAATTTCTGGTAGTGTCATTTTGTTTGACCAACGCGCCCTCAGCCTTTATGGATATGATGAACCGTGTGTTCAAAGATTTTCTTTACAAATTCATAGTCATGTTTACAGACGATGTTCTGGTATATTCCTGCAATATTGAGGAGCATGACCAACATCTGCGATTAGTTATATCTTCTTTGAGGGACCACAAGCTATTCGGCAAATTAAGCAAGTGAAAGATTTGGTTGCCTCAGGTGTCATTTCTGGGCCATGTGGTTAATAGGAATGGGATTTCAGTCAACCCAGAAAAAATAGCTGCTGTGATGGAATGGAGTAGGCCTGGCACACCCAAAGAGATTAGGAGCTTCTTAGGGTTGGCCGGCTACAGGAGGTTTGTGGATGGTTTTTCTACCCTGGCTGCACCTTTGACTAGATTGACTCAAAAGAATGCGGCTTTTATTTGGAGTGAGAAGTGTGAGGAAGCCTTCCTAGAGCTCAAGAATAGATTGTGCACTGCTCCCGTTTTTACTTTGCCTACGGAGGGTATGGATTATGATGTTTTTGTGGATGCATCACTCTTTGGGCTTTGTTGCGTGTTGATGCAAGACGAGAAAGTGATTGCGTATAGGTCTAGGCAACTGAAGACTTATGAGTGGAACTACCCTACTTATGATTTAGAGTTTGCAGCCATGATTTTTGCGCTGAAGTTGTGGAGACATCTGCTTTATGGCGCACAGTGCAAGATTTTTACCAATCATAAGAGTTTAAAGTATGTCTTCACCCAGAAGGAATTGAATCTGCGCCAGCGGCGATGGTTGGAGTATGTTGCCAACTACGATGATGAGATCCAGTACCATCCAGGCAAGGCTAATGTGGTGGCTGTTACCCAAAGTCGGAAGACGGGGAAGATTTTTAGTCTCTCCGCCGAGCTATTAGTGGAAGAATTTCTTTTGATGGATATTTCTGTGGGGAGCTGCGACTTGCAGAGTAATTTAGTAGTAGCAAAACCTTCTTGGATTGCGCTTACAAGGTTACATCAGAAATATGATCCAGATTCTCTGCATTTATATCTTAGATTTGAAAAAGGGGAGTTACCCGATTTATCGATTGATGATGCAGGTACTTTGAAGTACCGCGATAGATTTTGTGTCCCCTCTGTTATGGATATCCGAGTTATGTTGTGAAGAGAAGCGCATGGTTATAACATTGCTTACCATCCAGGATCTACCAAGATGTATCATGACTTAAAGTAAATTGCCTGGTGGTATGGGATGAAGGGAGACATAGCCAGGTTTGTTTCTGAGTGCTATACTTGCAAGCGTGTTAAGGCCGATCATGGTAGGTCGGGTGGCAAGTTGACTCCGTTGGAGATTGTGACTTGGAAGTGGGAGAGCATTTCGATGGATTTCATCACGGACTTACCGAGATCTCCTAGTGGATATGATTCAGTTTAGGTGATTGTGGACAGATTAACGAAGTGTGCTCACTTCGTACATTATATGATCGACTATCCGATGAAAAAATAGCTGAGCTGTATTTTAATGAAGTCATCTGATTGCATGGTGTTCAAGTCAGCATTATTTCAGACCGAGACTCCCGATTTACATCTCGCTTCTGGAATAGTTTGCAAGAAGGTTTGGGTACGGATTTGAAGTATTCAACCGTATACCACCCGTAGAATAATTGTCAGACAGAGCGAGTAAATTAGATAGTTGAGGACATGATCAGATGCTACATTTAAGACAACAGAGGTGCGTGGGATGAGCGTTAGAGGCTTATGGAGTTTGATTATAATAGCAGTTATCAAGAAAGCTTGCAAATGGCTCCTTTCGAAGCTTTGTATGGGAGGCACTGCAGGACTCCCTTATTTTGTGCTGAGGTTGGCGAGAGACCTTTGTTGGGTCCGAATGCGCTCAAAGAGATGGAAACTGCTGTGAAGATTATTCAGGAGAAGCTTTGGATAGCCCAGGAGAGATATGAGAAGAACCCCAACCGGCGTAGATCTGATCTGGTGTTTGTTGTCGGGGACTTGGTAGTTCTAAAGGTTCTCCGATGATTTGAATCAACAGGTTTGGTAAGAACCGAAAGTTGGACCCGAGGTATGTGGGGCCATTTAAGATAGTTGAGCGGATTGGTGTGGCAGCTTATAGCCTTGATTTGCCCGCGAACTTTCCTAGCGTGCACGATGTTTTTCACGTTAGCCAACTCCAGAAGTGTGTGCTAAGCGACAGGCAAGTTTTGAATTATGTGCCTAAGTTAGAGCCAAAACTTTCTTATGTGGAGATGCCTGTCCGCATTCTGGATGCTCAAGATCGAGTGTTGCAGAGGAAATATATTCCAATGTGTACAACCCCGTGTCCGCCGGAGGATCTTAGACCCCTCTACCCGCTCCTTTACGCGGGCCAGCCTCGACCCGCTCCTTTAGGCGGGCCAGCCCCGACCCGCTCCTTTAGGCGGGCCAGCCCCGACCCGCTCCTTTAGGCGGGCCAGCCCCGACCCGCTCCTTTAGGCGGGCCAGCCCCGACCCGCTCCTTTAGGCGGGCCAGCCCCGACCCGCTCCTTTAGGCGGGCCAGCCCCGACCCGCTCCTTTAGGCGGGCCAGCCCCGACCCGCTCCTTTAGGCGGGCCAGCCCCGACCCGCTCCTTTAGGCGGGCCAGCCCCGACCCGCTCCTTTAGGCGGGCCAGCCCCGCTCCTTTAGGCGGGCCAGCCCCGACCCGCTCCTTTAGGTGGGCCAGCCCCGACCCGCGTTTCTCGGTTATCAGGTCGGGACGGACTGCGCATAGCTGGTCAGGACAGCGGGATTAGGCTGTTGGCAGACCATCCCCAGGGGTCTTTCAGTAATTTCAAGCCATCAGAGGTTAGTTATTGGCAGGCCATCTTCTAAAAACTATAAATAGGCCCCAAGGGGTACCTCAGAGGACACGGACTTGTCTCCTAGTCTTTCAGTGTTCTCTGAGATACCTTAGCCCGACCTTTTTGGCTAAGGAGGGGAAGCGCTCTGAGATCTTCCGGGTTTGTGGTGGGACCTCCGCGCCAGGCAATTGGTCTAGTCCTCTGTTCTTTCCTTCTCTTCGGTTGCTTTTATTGCAGGAACGAAGTAGGTGTGCGACCACCCCTTCCCCAAGGGTGAACTCCACAGAGACCGATCTTTCGGTTTCAACATTTTGGTGCGGTGAGCGTGGAAAGTGGTCAACTCAGAAAACCTTCCGCAGGATTAATGACTGGAGGAGAAGGGCAGGGCTCGGACAAGACCGACTCGCCACCCCCACCCCCACCCACCATCGCGGGGATGTTTGAGGAATTTAGACAGGAAATGCTCGGCGTGGTCAGGCTCGCACTCGGCATGCGGGCCGAAAGTACGACCCCGGTAATCCCGGTTCTCGCGGACCCGGCACTCGGCGAGGCGGCTCCCGCCCGGCGAGCTGGGAAGGAAGTGGTCGATGAGGGCCAAGGTGCCGAGCTCCCAGGGCGAGTGCTCTTCCCAGGCTCGGGGAGCGGCGGTCGATTCGGCGAGCTAGAGGCGCGAGACCCTCCAACCCGCCCGGCGGGTGGAGGCAGTCCTTTCAGCGAATTAGTCTCTTCCGCGCCAGTCCCGGATGGGTTCAGGGAGCCCGAGGTATCCTATTACACCGGAAGGGGAGATCCGGTCCAACACGTCCAGTTGTTCGAGGACGTGGTCTCCATCAGGCAAATGTCGGACGGGTTCAAGTGCCGACTCTTCGCTATCACTCTCAGAGAGAAGGCGAGGGAGTGGTTCCATCAGCTACCATCCAACTCCATCCACTACTTCGAGGACCTCCGTCGGGGGTTCGTGCTGAGATTCACTACCTCTAAGAGGAGGAAGAGGGAGTCAGAATCTCTGTTCTGTATCAAACAAGAGGCGAACGAGACCCTGGGAAGCTATGTTGACCGCTTCTAGGAGGAGGTTACCCAGGTTCAGGAGACGCCGGGCCATACCCTGATGATGGCCTTCACACTGGGACTGCAGCAGGGTTTCTTTCGCATGGAGTTGAAAAGGGTTCCCCCCTTTCCTATGAAGAGTTAATGGAAAGGGCGGCGAGAGAAGTCGACGGAGAGGCGTCGAATCCAGAGTTTGCCCAGAAGCTAGCCAGATGGGCTACGGAAGAGGAGAGGCCAAAGGGAGGTAGAGGCCAGGAGGAGAGGAGAGCCGAGCGCCGGCAGAGGGACGGGCAACATCAGCAGCAACATCAGCTGCCCAGGTGGGGGCGCCAAGAGCCGAATCACCGGCTAGGATGGAGGCCAGAGTGGTAGGAGCAGAGGGCGAGGAGAGGGTTCTATAGAGGGGACCGTCACCAGGGAGGCCAAGGTCAGTTCTACCCTCCCGGAGGAAGGCAAGGCCGAAGGCCACCTCTTCCCGACCAAGAAGAGGCTATGGCCATAGCCATGGTGGAGAGAAGAAGGTCGGCGAGAAGGAGGAGAAGAGAAGTCAGGGTGGAGATGCCATACTGCGATTTCCACCAAGAAGAAGGGCACTCCACCGTCACGTGCCCGGAGTTCCTCGAGATGAGAGGAAACAGGGAGCAGCAGCGCCAACAAGATCACCAGATAGTGCGGATCGAAGAAGTCCTGCCTCGGAGGGAGGAGGACAGATGCGAAGATCGGGCTGATGTGGGGTCCCGGGGAGGGATCAGAGCAATCCACGGGGGGGCGGGGGTCGAGGCCTCCCGCAAGGCGAGCCTCCACACCATGTACCGTAGGAGCGTTGGCTCCACATCCCAGACCCCGCCCCCAGAAGAGAGAATCACAATCTCCATCCAGGACATGCCAGGTCACGAAGATCCCTTTTACGATGCGCTGGTCATTCAGACAGCCATCGAAGATTTCACCGTCTCCCAGATCCTCATCGACAACGGGAGTTCGGTCAACGTCATCTTTAAGAGGGCGTTCGACGCGATGAAGGTGGAGGCCAGGAGGGTGTTGGCCTCGGATGGGCCCCTGTTCGGCTTCTCCGGGGAGAGGAAGGAAGTTGAAGGAGGAGTGGGACTCAATGTTTCCCTGGGGGGGCAGTCTCGCAACTGCAAGTTCGTCATCGTGGACGCCCCCAGCAGCTACAGCGCCATCTTCGGGAGGCCCCTTATCAGCGCCTTCCGCTGTGTCCCCTCGTCCTTCCACCAATGCCTCAAGTTTAACGTCGAGGGGGTCCAGGTCCGGGTCCGCGGAGATCCCAAAGTGGCGAGAGAATGTTACGTCAAGGCAGTGAACTCTATCTCTTGGTTAGAAGGAGCCGAGGAGATGGGACGGAGGATGGAGGAGACGAAGCAGGAGGCTGGCAGAGAAGATATGGAAGTGGAGGAGAGCCGCGCCTAGGAAGAAGTGGTGGAGGAAGTCCAGGGGCCGGTCGAAGCAATGGCCGTGGAGGAAGTCGAGGAAGAAGTCTCCGCCCCCGGAGGAGTTACTGAAGAATGGGGGAGCAGTCCCGTCTGGAGGCAGCAGAAGAGGTGGTGGAGGTGGAGATCCTCACCTTCGGTGGCAGGGTCGAGAAGGTCCGCGTCAGCGGAGGTCTGACTCCGGAGGCTCAAGGCAGGATGCTGGAGTGCATCCAGAAGAACGTGGATATCTTCGCATGGAGTACTGCGGAGATGCCGGGGATCGACGCGGACGTGGCCTGCCACCGCCTTAACCTGAACCTGGAGGCTCGCCCCATCCAGCAGAAGAAGAGGGCCACAGTGGACAGTCTGGCCGAGCCGATTTGGGAGGAGGTGGCCAAGCTCCTCAAGGCCGGTTTCATTTCCGAAATCCAATACCCCGGCTGGGTCTCCAATGTTGTAATGGTTAAAAAAGGAGACGGCCGGTGGAGGATGTGTGTCGATTTTTCTTTACTTAATAAAGTATGCCCTAAGGATTGTTATCCCTTGCCTCGGATCGACGCGCAGGTAGATTCAGCCGTTGGTTTTTCTATAATGAGTTTCCTAGATGCTTTTTCAGGTTACCACCAGATTAGGATGCACCCTCCCGACGTCAAAGATGTCTCTTTCATCACGGGGGATGGGTGTTATTGCTACAAAATGATGCCCTTCGGGCGAAAAAATGCAGGTGCGACCTACTAGAAAATGATGGACAGGATCTTCCGAGAGCAGAAGGGCAGGAACCTGGAGGTGTACGTAGACGATCTCATGGTCAAGAGCCTCAGCATCGACTCTCACCTCCTGGACCTGGAGGAGACTTTCACTACCCTTCGGAAGAATAAAATGAGATTGAACCCCTCGAAGTGCATCTTCGGGGCAAGCAGGGGGAAATTTTTGGGGCATCTCCTCACCCCTGCTGGAGTAGAGCCCAATCCCGACAAGGTGAGGGCAATTCTGGAGTTAGGGTCACCGCGGAATGCAAGAGAAGTGTAGCGGCTGATGGGGAAGTTAGCAGGGCTGAGCAGGTTCCTTTCTCGGGTCGGAGAGAAGTGCTCTCCCTTATTCAAAACCCTGAGAGGAGGTCGGAAGTTCGAATGGACCCCGGAGTGCGAGGAAGCATTCCAGGCCCTGAAGAGACAGTTGACTCAGGCTCCCCTGCTCCAGGGACCAAAGGAAGGGGAGGACTTATTCCTGTACTTGGGCATTGGGACAGGCCCTGAGCTCTGTGTTAGTTCGGGAAGAGGGGAAGAAGCAACTCCCGATTTACTATGTCAGTAGGGTGTTGAGGAAGGCCGAGCTCCGCTACCCTATTCTGGAGAAGTTGGCATTTGCTCTGATCATCTCGGCCTGGAGGCTCCGGCCTTACTTCCAGGCTCATTCAATCCGGGTAGTGACTGACCACCCCCTCCGTAACATCTTCGGGGGGGGGGGGGGGGTGGAGCATTCGGGCAGATTGGCAAAGTGGTCGGTGGAATTGAGCGAGTTCAACGTCTCCTTCGTCCCCCGTCTCTCGATCAAAGCACAAGTTATGGCAGATTTTCTAGCTGAATACGTGATCGAGGTGGCGGAGGAAGAACTCACTCGCCCGGTTCCTTGGAAGATTATGGTGGATGGTGCTTCGGGAAAAAATTCCCTGGGAGTCGGGATCATCCTGGAAAGCACCCATGGGACAAGAATAGAGCAGACAGTGGTAATACACTTCCCCATCACCAAAAACCAGGCGGAGTATGAAGTAGTGATCGCAGGGCTGCGCCTGGCTCGGGAACTGGGGGTGCAGGATGTGGAGGTCCTCACTGATTCCATGGTGGTGGCCTCCCAGATCAACGGGGAGTTTGAGGTCAGAGAGCATACTCTGCAGCTATACTTAACTAAGGCGAAGGGGATCATCGGCTCGTTCCAGACTTTCTCCATCCGGCACGTGCCCAGAGTGGAGAACGAGTAGGTAGACCAACTAGCAAAGCATGGTCCCCGGGCGGGGGGAACTATCACCGACTTATTTTGGCCCTCCATCGAGGAAGGAGAATTGATGGAGGTGGAGCAACACCCCTCATGGATGGACCCGTTCACGACTTTCCTATCCACGGGGGAATATCCCGAGGGGATGGACCGGAAGAAGCTCAAGTATAAGTCAGCCTATTACCTTACGCGAGTCGGTCAGCTGTACAGGAAGACCCTCTCAGGAATGTTAACTCGTTGCGTGGCCGAGGGAGAGGTCCAGAGAATCTTGGAGGAGGTTCACTCCGGAGAGTGCGGGAGCCATTCTGGGAGTCGGACATTGGAAGGGAGGATCGTCAGACAGGGGTACTTCTGGCCAACCTTAGGCCGCGACGCGGCAAAATTCACCAAGGAGTGTCACAAGTGCCAGCTCTTCGCTCCACTCCAGCTGCAGCCGTCCCAACGTCTCAGGAGCATCTCAGCCCCTTGGCCCTTTGCGATCTGGGGAATGGACTTGGTTGGACCCTTTCCCCAAGCCAGCGGACAGAGAAGATTCCTGCTCGTGATGATCGATTATTTCTCAAAGTGGCTGGAAGTGAAGGCGTTGGCCAAGGTTGTAACGGTCCAGGCCCGCCAACCCCGCGGGACCCAGCTGGTACCGCCGGCCCAAGTAGTCCAGTGAGTAAGCCTATCACATTCAAGCCTGCAGGCCGTGGCGGGTTGTTGAGGCCGGGGAAAACCCGAGACCTCCTTGATAAGGAGTTTTCAAACCACTCCTCATCACCAACTGATCTGCAGCTTGTGGAGGGAGAGGGGTTGGGGTGCATGGCCTGCAGGCTTGAATGTGATAGGCTTACTGCCAGTAGTGGGCCCGGGTCTGGACTACTGGTGGGCCGGCGGTGCCAGCTGGGTCCCGCGGGTTGGCGGGCCTGGACCGTTACAAAAAAAATTAAATGAAACTTTATACAGAGCTTCCCTAGGTCCCTAAGGACCTCCCACCAAAATTTTGGGGGATTTGGAGGTCATTAGACCCCTTAATCACTCTAAGATATGATTATTAAATTTTAACAAAAACTATAGAAAAATGTTATCCAAAAATTACCATTTTTGGATATGTCATAGGTGTAGGTAAGAATGACCCCTACATAAAATTTTAAGTCATTTGGAGGTCTGGTTTGATGTGGGCAACCAAAATGGTGTCTGACCTAGCCTAAGGACACCTTCCACCAAACTGAGTGCTGAGGTCAGCACAGTTATCCAAATTGGGTGAAATCAATTCTAAAATAAGGTAGACTCAAAGTGCTACAGTTTTCATATTAACCATTTTTCCTGCAGAGGTCTCTAAGTAATTTTAATATTTATTTTAAAACCACCCAATAACTGTTACAGAAATACATATAAATCTGGAAATTATATGGCAGATCTTGCCCGAATCTCAAAGCCCATCCGACGGCCCGCCGTCATCTTCTTCCTCCAGCCGACGGCGGCGATTCGCCCGTCCTGGGTAATATTGCGGGAGGTTTTCCCGGCCCCCGGCCACCCGGCCACCTCCCCGGCCGACCACCACCACCACCACCTTCGGGAAGGTGGGGGCTACCCCTAGCCGGCGGCACCGCCGCCGGAACAGTGGAATCCGGCCAACCCGAGAGGTAGAATTTCGGCCGATTTTCTCATTTTTTTCGAATTGGATCGGGCTCAATTGAGCTCGATTCTTGTTCTAATGGATTCCTAGGATCTATACATGAGTAAAGAGGAGGAGGAGGACCTGAGTTGAGACGGGCTGAATTCCTCCTTGCCATTTTCGGCCACCAAGCTTGAGCTCCTCTCCAACTTCTACACCAACCTCTCTGGAATTGGAAAAGGAACGGGGGAAAAGCTTGCCCTTGCTCTGGTGAAGCTTCTTAATGAAGGAATTTGGGAGAGGAGAAGTGTAACTCCCCAATTTTGAATTTCCCATTAATGGCCATTAAGCCTATTTTCAGTTTTTCCTCCAATTGGTGGGGCTGAGCCACCCCCTTAGCTGGCCACCTTAGGGAAACTCTTCCCCTCCACCAGAAGAGTAAAAGCCCCATGATGGTGGGGGGTTATGGAGCCTCCATGGCCATGATGGCCATTAAGCCCCTCTTTCTCTCTCCTCCAAATTGGGGAAAATTTGCATTCCTCTCTCCTAGTCACCCCTTTCTGAATTTGGTGGGCCCAAACATGTCCCATTATTTCCTAAAACTCATGGGCCACACTACATGGGCTTAGCCCACTTGAAATGGGCTAGGTTAACCCTATAAAGCCACTTTCCCTCTCTTAAATAATGGGGAAAATCCCATTTTTCTCTCTCCTAATCATCATGGATGATATTGCTGGTGGGTCCAGCCCAAATACACCCATTTTTTAAACTCATCAAACAAGGTTAGCCCAAGTGGATTGAGCTTGGACTTGAGTTAGCCTATTTGGGCTAGTTTGACCAAATTAGGGCTTGGGTTGACTTTGGTCAATTTGGCCACTTCACTTGCCCCCAATGGGTTCTTAGTGACCCTATGAACCACCTAAAAGGTTAAGGGTGGTGTGGTGAAGTTCTGGGAACAAGATGGGGTCCTTAAGTCAACCCTAAGGGTAATTATCAAGTGTTATTTGCAACCCATGATGATCTCACCTTCTTTCCTTAGTACACTTGGCTTTCTTGGGCTCCTAAGGGTTTTGTCATGACCTAATCATGACAAAACACTCCTAGGGGTCTAGCTGTCTGAGGGATGTTACAAAGGTGACCTCCCAAGTCGTGAGGAACTTCGTATGGTGGGAAATCATCTGCCGTCACGGACTCCCCCAAGCCATCGTCACAGACAACGG
This sequence comes from Platanthera zijinensis, assembly GCA_039513925.1. Taxonomy (NCBI): domain Eukaryota; kingdom Viridiplantae; phylum Streptophyta; class Magnoliopsida; order Asparagales; family Orchidaceae; genus Platanthera; species Platanthera zijinensis. Next base: position 199,737,445 of record CM077084.1, on the reverse strand, counting down.
ACCTCAGTTCGCGAGCGCCGAATTCTTCAGCTTTTGCGAGCAGCTCGGGATTGATCTTAGGTTCGCCTCGATCCATCACCCGAGGATTAATGGGCAGGTGGAAGCGGCAAACAAGATCATCGTCAACCTCCTCAAAAAGAAAGTGGAAAACTTGAAGGGAAGTTGGGTGGAGCAGCTCCCCTCGGTCCTCTGGGCTCTCAGGACCACGCTCAACGCGGCCACAGGTGAGACCCCGTTCAAGCTCTCCCACGGATGCGAGGCATAGAACTTGAAGTCCAAACACCCTGGGTGGCTGAGGCAGGAGAAGGCAATGAAGAGTGGAGAGTCGGGAATGAGGAGGAGCTGCGACTCTCCCTTGACTTAGTAGAAGAGCTGCGGGACCTCTCTGCCATCAGGCAGGAGGAGGTGAAGAGGAGGATGGCCAAATACTTTGACAAGCACGTCAGGATCAAACAATTCGCGGAAGGGGACTTAGTATTGAGAAAGGTGGACGCAGCAGGAAGATCAGCCGCAGTGGGGAAACTTAACCCCAACTGGGAAGGGCCATACATAGTGCAAGAAGTCTTAAAGTCAGGTGGTTATCGCCTTCGAAATACGGAAGGTGCAACCATGGGTCTCACCTGGAATGGAGACGACCTGAAGTGTTTCTATCCCTGAGTCATGTAACTTTCGCTCTATGAAATAAAAAGTTCTTTTTTGAAATGCTGAGGTTTACATGTTTTCGTATGAGTCAGAGGAATTTACCCCGGACCCCGAGCAGATCCCGCTGTCAGGCTCCCATCAAGCTGGCAGGGCTGGATGTCACTCGGTGGAATTTACCTCGGACCCCGAGCAGATCCCGCTGTCAGGCTCCCATCAAGCTGGCAGGGCTGGATGTCACTCGGAGAAGTTTGCCCCGGACCCCGAGCAGATCCCGGTGTCAGGCTCCCATCAAGCTGGCAGGGCTGGATGTCACTCGGAGGAGTTTGCCCCGGACCCCGAGCAGATCCCGCTGTCAGGCTCCCATCAAGCTGGCAGGGCTGGATGTCACTTGGAGAAGTTTGCCCCGGACCCCGAGCAGATCCCGCTGTCAGGCTCCCATCAAGCTGGCAGGGCTGGATGTCACTCGGAGAAGTTTGCCCCGGACCCCGAGCAGATCCCGCTGTCAGGCTCCCATCAAGCTAGCAGGGCTGGATATCACTCGGAGGAGTTTTCCCCAGACCCCGAGCAGATCCCGCTGTCAGGCTCCCATCAAGCTGGCAGGGTTGGATGTCACTCGGAGTAGTTTGCCCCGGACCCCGAGTAGATCCCGCTTTCAGGCTGCCATCAAGCTGGCAGGGCTAGATGTCACTCGGAGGAGTTTGCCCCGGACCCCGAGCAGATCCCGGTGCCAGGCTCCCATCAAGCTGGCAGGGCTGGATGTCACTCGGAGGAATTTACCCCGGACCCCGAGTAGATCCTGCTGTCAGGCTCCCATCCAGCTGGCAGGGCTGGATGTCACTCGGAGGAGTTTTGCCCCGGACCCCGAGCAGATCCCACTGTCAGGCTCCCATCCAGCTGGCAGGGCTGGATGTCACTCGGAGGAGTTTGCGCCGGACCCCGAGCAGATCCCGCTGTCAGGCTCCCATCCAACTGGCAGGGCTGGATGTCACTCGGAGGAGTTTGCCCCGGACCCCGAGCAGATCCCGATGTTAGGCTCCCATCAAGCTGTCAGGGCTGGATGTCACTCGGAGGAATTTACCCCGGACCCCGAGCGGATCTCGCTGTCAAGCCCCCATCAGGCTGACGGAGCCGAATGTCACTCGGGGGAGCCAGTTTAGGCCCCAGCCAGTACGAGCCCGCGGGCGGTGTTTGACTATCGTCGATCTCCCTCTCAGCCAAGGTGCCGTTCGACTATCGTCGATCTCTGCTTTCATCGAAGCGCCGTTCAACTATCGTTGAGCTCCGAATAGAGATAGTCGAGCTTCAGTTTGTCTTAATTCCGCTGTCCGCTCGACGCTTTTCCGGGGAAAGAACGCCGAGCTCGGATTTGTTTGAAGTCGTTCGACGCTCTGGCGCCTTTCCAGGAGGAGATGATTGGCCGACCCGCGCGAGCTTTAGCGCGCCTACTCTCCCGCTTCGCGGCAAAGAGTATGACAGCGAACTCGGACAGGCGATGCGAGTCGCCCATCCGCGTCGCGACTGCCCGGCGTTCCTCGCACTCCCAAGTCAAAAATCTCACTCAAGAGCGACTCTACAACTTCACTCGCGCGCCACGGCAAAGACGCAAAGTGAGCGACTCAAGGCAAAATACAAGAGGCGAACGCGAGAAGCGAATAATGAAGAATGAGCAAAGAAAGCATTCACATTACAGCGAAAAATGAAAGATTTATCATTGCACTTAGGTTTGTCAAAAAGAAAATATTACAAAAACCCCAGACATGGGCCCTCGACGCTGCGACAAATAGAAAAGGAAAATCAAGTGTGCAAGCCCTCGGCGAGGCGAACCCTAAGCTGCGAGCCCCCTCATATGGGGTGAAAGGGAGACCCACCCGGCTTCAGTATCGGGAGGAACAGCTCCGGTACCACCTCGTCAGCCGAAAGCTTGGCACAACTACTCCTAAGGAGATTGGCCCGCTGCAACGTCTGGAAGGTGTATTTCGCCGCGTTGGCCGCATTCTTCTGCATCATCACTTCTATATCGTAGTCGCTGTAATGAGTAAGTTGACAGCCGCTTGTGGATGACGGTGGCGCAGCCGCAGCAGCCTCCAGTGCATCCACCCGCGCCCGTAATGCCTGCTTCTCCTGCTGAAGGGTGACGATTTCAGTGCCCATCCGGCTAGCCGTCGCCGTGTCCTGCGAAAAGGAAGAGTATTGAGTCAGATCGCTCTGGGCGAGGAAAGGCCGACGCGAGTTAGCTCGCTTACCACTCCCCCCAAGTATTGCGCGAGGGCGGCATCAGATGTCTCGGCCCGCTTCCGTAGCTCGTCCGCCTCCTCTTGAGCAAGCTTGCGAGCCGTCTCCTTCTCGTCAATAATTTTTTCGAGGGACGGGATGTTCTTCTCCATCCAAAGGCATCGCCGGCTGACCATGTGGGCCAGCTCAAGGATGCGAAGCTGGGCCCGCGTGCTTTCGTAGACCAGCACCCGCGTCCCCTCCTCGCCATAGATGGCGGCGTCCTCCCGCCCGTAAACGCCGAAGGAGAGGTTATACGCATCTCTGCGGCTGGTTTCCTGCTCCACCCAACTCGGCAGCGCCGAGGATATGGAGACTCGGTTGATCTCTCTATCCCACTGAAGTAGCGGGACCCCGAGCTCGTCCAAGGGCCCCTCCCCGAATCCGAAGTTGCAGTGTCCCCGGGGGACCAACTTCTTCGCGGGCTGACCCCCTTCTAGTGATTGCGATGTGCCCGCCCCCACACCGGCTGAGCCGATGGCCGGTGCGGCCGAGGGACAAGGCGGAGGAGGATCAACAGACTGTTGACCGACAGGAGCCTTGCCCTTGTCGGGAGTCGGGAGAGGTGCGCCACTCGCCTTTTTGGACTTCTTGGGCGGCGGCAGATCCTGGGTCCGCTTATGACTGGGTCGCTTTGAGGTAGCGGGGACTGATTACTCGCGGTGTGCAGCGGCCGCCGCCTCAGCCCGGGCGAGCTCGCCGGATGCGAGTCACGCACTCTCGTAGGGAGGACGGAGGGGAATATCGCGCTCGCCTGTAAAAGTGAAGAACTTAAGGTTACTCGAAGAATGGTTTTGGAAAACGGAAGTAGTCGAGTCGCTTAAATTCACCAGGCGGGACGGGGGCGAGATCGTCCAGGTTCCTGCGGAGGTATGCCACCTCAAAGTTCTTCCCGGCTAAGAACCTGTACAGTGCCTCCTCGTGACCCCCCAAAGATGGGGGGCGATAGCTCGCCTCGCTGAGCTGAACCAGCGAGAAGGGGACATTTCCAAAGTCCCCCTTGACGAAGACAAACTTCTTTAGCCAGTTGTGGCTCTTGTTCACCGTCTCTCGCACTTTCGCCTGGCTGCTGGCGAAGCAGGCGGTCCCGTCCTTATTCCTGTGGAAGAAAAACAGCTTGCGGAAGACCGCGAGGCTGAACTCAATCCTCTCCTCCCGAAGGTAGCAAGCAAACCCAACCGCCACCGCGACGAAAGTTAGGGGTCATCTGCCCGGGGACAAACCCCAAAGTACTTGAAGATTTGACGGATTTCCGGCCACAGGGGAAGCCGGAGACCTGCCTCGAAGTGGGCAGTAGGAAGCGCGAGCTCGTCCTCTGACAGATCATTTATGCGCTCGCTCGCCTCAGGCCGCCTCGCCTCAAAGCCCGGCGGGATGAATCGACCAAGGACTTCAAGGAATTCAACCTCGGTAATGACGGCGGGAGGGAAATCGTGCTCAGAAAAGGCCCAAACACACTTCCCCCTCCCGTCCGCATCACCGCTGCCGCCATCGCCAACCATCTTGCGAAAAGGTTCACTGGGCGAAACGAGGAAAGGTTCTCGCGAGAAGAAGGAAGAATCAGCTATTAATATGGTAGGTGAAAAGTGGATCGGCTGAGTCTACTTATAGAGTTGAGAAAGGCGGGAAAAAACCTTGGTGGCGGGAAAAGTGCGGATAGCAAGATTAACCCCGACGCTTCGACTTCTGAACCCGATCGGGATCCTCGTCGGCTCGCAGGACGCCCACGAGAGGTTCTCGACCGCAAACCTCCCTCGCCCGCTCTCGCGTGGGAGAATGAATGGCGACGCGGGCCCCTTCAAGAACGACGCGCGAGCCTATAAGAGGGGGGCCCACGGGAAATTGGCCCGCTTTCGGCAGCATAAATGCGGTTAAGGTCTAGGCAGGTTAGCTCCTCGGCATCACGCGAGTAAGAAGACGAGTTTGCGGGGGCAGCTCACTTCGCCCGCATCTCCTGAATAGGGTCATGGACTATTGTTACCTTGAAAGGGTTGGCCAGAACAGTCAGCCGCGGGTCGACGAATATCGTCGACCACGGATCGACTATCGTCGGCCGCGGATCGACTATCGTCGATCGCAGATCAGCGCGAATTGACTACTGACGACCGCGAGGAGAGCCAGAATATAAAACAGAAGAACACAGTAAGCACATGCCCATGATCGGGCAGGACAGATCCTGAAATATTACAGAAACCATTGTTCTCAAAACAAATGTCTTGCAGACCTAATAGCTTCGACCGGCATCCGAGGCGACCCGGACCCAGCAAGCGGTGGCAAGCACCGACGAGAGCGAGGCAAGCGGCTCAATATTGAATCCATTTCCACCTACCCCGCCCTCGCTTGCCGGATTGGGGCGGAACGCGAGGATAGTGATACTCGCGAACCGCCGTCAGCTCTCGCTGGGTCAAGTCGACCTGCTCTGAAATCTGCCTAAGTCGCTCCTCGGCTCGCGTAATATGCGCGTCCGGCGATGTTGCCCCATCCTCGCCAGCAGTTCGCCCAGCTCCCTCTAGAGCTGTGAGTCGCCCCTCCGTCTCAGCTTTATCTTTCTCTACTCTGTCGAAGATTTCATTCAGCAGCAGCGTGTGTTTCTGAAATAATCGCGTCACTTGCGTCTTCATCTTCGCGGCATCAAGCAGGTCGCCCAGGTAGCCTGCGATGTCGTCCAGCTCGGGGGGAGGCGAGTACCCCTCACTCATTTCCACATCAGAAGAGACCGTGTTGTAACCTACAAGGTTAAAGTTAGAGGGAGCCGGCGATTGATAAATGGCCTAGAAGCAAAAGAGTTACCAGGCGTCGGCACGACACCCGCATCATTAACGGGTCGAGAAGAGCCCGGCCGACCCTGGAATGCAGGTCCTCCCGGGGTGACGAACGGTTTCCCCAGACCCAGGGGCCTTGGTGACGAGGAAGATGCAGGAGGAAGATGCGCCGGAAGGGAAGGACTGACGGCCCGACTCGTCGCCTTCAGGGGAGATTTCCCTGACCCCCCTTCATCCACTCCGACGTCTTGAAGCGTCTCCTGCCAAAAAGAGAAAGTCAGGAGGAACGGCGGATCGGACAAAGTGATCTCCTATCGAAGGAACAACCTCGGCGTCGCCGGCCGAGCCAGAGGCAGGATCATCATCCGGTCGGGGGCGCCGAACGATCTTTCCTTTCACCGGCTTGAAAAGAGGACCGGACGCCCCCCGCGCTAGCCACGGGGCGGCTTCTAGGGCAGCCTCCCGGGCGCCCTCCCTCGCAGCCGCCAATCGGGCCCGCATCTCCTCAGACGTAGGCATCTCTCAGCTATGAGCAACGGGAAAATGCCAGGAAAAAGAGGTGGTCTTCCAAAAGCCCGACACCTTATTTATAGAGCCAGGGTGGGACCCTTCATCAAAGATTCCCTCCAGCTCAGCAGTACTTCCACCGGACACGTAGGGTTGGATGTTTCTTTCCGAGCTTCTGCGAAGCCCGTAAAGAGCGGGGATTGTGTACAACCCTGTGTCTGCCGGAGGATCTTAGACCCCTCTAACCCGCTCCTTTAGGCGGGCCAGCCTCGACCCGCTCCTTTAGGCGGGCCAGCCTCGACCCGCTCCTTTAGGCGGGCCAGCCTCGACCAGCTCCTTTAGGCGGTCCAGCCCCGACCCGCTCCTTTAGGCGGGCCAGCCTCGACCCGCTCCTTTAGGCGGGCCAGCCCCGTCCCGCTCCTTTAGGCGGGCTAGCCTCGACCCGCTCCTTTAGGCGGGCCAGCCCCGACCTGCTTCTTTAGGCGGGCCAGCCCCGACCCGCATTTCTCGATTATCAGGTCGGGACGGACTGCGCATAGCTGGTCAGGACAGCGGGATTAGGTTGTTGGCAGACCATCCCCAGGGGTCTTTCAGTAATTTCAAGCCATCAGAGGTTAGTTATTGGCAGGCCATCTTCTAAAAACTATAAATAGGACCCAAGGGGTACCTCAGAGGACACGGACTTGTCTCCCAGTCTTTCAGTGTTCTCTGAGATACCTTAGCCCGGCCTTTTTGGCTAAGGAGGGGAAGCGCTCTGAGATCTTCCGGGTTTGTGGTGGGACCTCCGCGCCGGGCCCTTGGTCTAGTCCTCTGTTCTTTCCTTCTCTTCGGTTGCTTTTCTTGCAGGAACGAAGTAGGTGTGCGACCACCCCTTCCCCAAGGGTGAACTCCACAGAGACCGATCTTTCGGTTTCAACACAATGGATAATGTTTTGTGGAGAAATCAGGGCGTGGAAAACGCGACTTGGGAATTGCAGTCGGCTATGAGGGAGGATTTCCCTCATTTGTTTCTCTGACTTATGCCTGGTATGTTTTGCATTTTCTATTATAGCTCTTTCTTGGCTATTTCTTTTTTCCTTCTTGATAGAAGTGTTGTGTGTAAAGTTTCGGGGCGAAACTTTCTTGTAGGGGAAGTTGCTGTAACGCCCCTGGGTTTTCTGTGATTGTTTAAACTTTGTTTTGCATTACGTCGGCGCACTTTTGGGCCTTTTCATTATTAGAGCGTGGTCTTAGCTCTTTAGGATCTCTGTGTGGCTTGTTTTATAGCCTGTTTGCAAGGTTCCTTAGAGAGCCGGAGTCTGTTTTGGTTACTTAGTGGAGCCTCTCCGGGAATGCTTGTGTTTTGGCTTCGGGAAGTGTTAGCCAAAGTTTTGTTTGTCGGATGACGATTCTGACTTCGTCACTAGATTCATAGCGTGGGTATTTAGCTACGGTGTGAATTTAGTAAAATTCCGAGATTGTTTTTGTTTCGCGTCGTCGTTTTGGCGGGTTATTTCATTGGCTGATATAATGTATAATGATACATGTGGCCGGTTATGCTTGGCTAAGTGTTGCTAACTTATTAGCTTGAATTTTCTATATGTATATATATGTACATATATATACAGTGGCTAATTTATAGATATAATACTATAGTATATATACTATTATATATACATTACCGTGGCTGTACGTATAATATTATATTGTATTACTATAGCTAATAGTTTTGTGGTTGGGTGTGGCTATAATATTTTAATAGATATTTATGTTAGCATATCTTGTTCTTATCCTTATTCCTCTTCCCCAAACTCGACGGATAGCTTCTAGCGGAAGGAGACGGGTGCCGGAAAAGCTTGAGCTCCGACCGGTGATTTCTTGCAATCTAGAGCTTGTTTTTCTCGGGTAAGGGCAGATCTGGACTGCTCTCACCCGGATCTTCCTCCCTAGGTAAGTATTTCTGGTTCTAGAGTTGTCTTTGTAAGCTAGGTTTTTTCGGGATTGCTCATCTTCTCTCTAAAGCTTCAGGTTTGCTACTTAGGTGGCCGATCATGCCGTCGGTGCCAGATTTTGGAAGGCAGTTGATGTTTCCATGAGGTAGAGGCAAGTGGCGCTCTTTTCCCTTGCAAACCTTGATTTTTATTCTAATTAATCTTGTTGTTGTAGCTCATTCTTTCTTTTTTCTAGAAGCTAGGGTTGCTACAGTTTTCATCCCAGCTAGATCTTGCTCGATCTTGTCCAGATTTATGTTATTTTCTCTCCTTAGTTGTTGTTTTGCCTCCAGGCAGTGGCTGGAGTTAGGAATTTGGTTTGCTAGTTTTAGCCCAGCATGGTTGTAGTTGTAGCCGGGTAGAAGGGGTAGGAGAGAAGAAATTAGATATATATTTTTAGTTCTTTGGATGGGAGCGTTGAGTGAGTCTAGGGCAGAAGTTCATTTTGTAGGCTAAGTACAAAAGTATTGAGTTTGGTGGACACACTCAACGCCTAGCTGTTTGGTCTGGAGACTAAGTCCAAAAGAGTCGACAGCATTGAGTGAGCTCCATTGAGTGAGTGGAGCTCACTCAATGCCGTCTGCATTTGGCGTTGGGTGAGTTGAGCTCACTCAACGTCGTTTGCCTTAGGAATTTTTCTAAGCCTTTTGGCGTCGAGTGAGTTGAGATCAATCAACACCGTCTGCATCTGGCATTGAGTGAGTTGAGCTCACTCAATGACTTCTTGCCAGAGACTTTTTATATGTCTTTTGGCATTGAGTGATTTGAGCTCACTCAACGCCATCTGCCTTTGGCATTGAGTAAGTTGCGCTCACTCAATGCCGTCTTGCCAAACATTTGGCGTTGAGTGAGTTGAGCTCACTCAACACCGTGTAGTCAGGGATTGTTTTTTTAATTCTTTTGGCATTGAGTTAGTTGAGCTCACTCAACGCCGTCTAGTCCGGCGATGTTTTTCTTCTAAGTATAAAGCGTTGAGTGTGGTGAAGTCACTCAACATCTTCGGCTAATAGCATTGACAGCGTTGAGTGAACTTAACAAACTCAACGCCATCGTCCAGTGAGTTTTTGCAGCTATGTCTTTTGGCGTTGAGTGAGTGGAGCTCACTCAACGCGGCATCGAGTAGACTCGACGCCTTCTCTCCTTAGTGTTTGGCATTGAGTGAGTATAAAACACTCAATGCGGCGTCGAGTTGACTCGACGCTTTTCCTAAGGCTTGTGTTTTTCTCTCGAGTTGGTTAGTGTGGGTTTTATTTCGGTTTGGTGTTGTGTTTTCGGCTAGTTTTTGGATGCCGAATCGTTGATTATGGAAGGTGGTTTTTTTTCTTGTGGCTCTGTAAGGGGTGATTTGTGTGTGTTGAACTGTGGCCACCACCAGTAAGGCCTCAGTTTGGGCTGGTTTGGTATGGGGTGTGGACCCAAGAGCTGTCACTGGTAGTTCTCACCCTGGAGAATTTTTTTGGGTCTGGATGTTTGGATGAGGGCTGTTTTCGGCTACCAACCCGGACCCAAGGTTTTACCACTGCTATTAATTCACAAGATAGCATTGTTTGTTCCTTTCCTTTTCTAAATTGCTATATTTTGTCATATCTTTGCCTTGTTGCTGCTGCAGGTTTTTAGCAGGGCATGTTGCTATTTATACTCGCACTTGTGTGCTTTTATTGTCCCATGGACAAGGCTTCTTTTTGCTGTCTTGTTTATTTCCTTCTACTAAATTTGATAGCATTTTGTTGCAGGGTTTGGTAAATCTCTTTTTTATTGCTTATGACCTAATGCTCCATTTCTATTTGATTATATTCTTGTTGAGGTGTTCTTTTTTTTTTAAATTCCTTAGGTTCAGAGCAGTAGCCGGTTGAGCGGCTAGTTTTCTTTTGGGGGCTTGCTAGTGATCTCCTGGGCTGTTTAGATTCCCCTTCCCTAGTTTGTGAGTTAGATCTTTTCTTGTTTCCTTCTATATAAACATGCTTACTCACCAGTGGGTTCGTGTCAGGTTGTTGACGCCCTCTGGTGGTTTTCCTTATGATGTAAAGTATGTGACTTAAACTGCTATTTTTGCCTATTTGGAGGTTGTTTACTTGCTCTCTGGGAATGATTTATTCTAGGATGCATGTTAGGTATTTTAACTCGCAAAAGCATTACAATATGTACTTCATACATGCCATATTTCTAAACCTAAAGTACTATTTTCCAAAGTAACGTAAAGACTATTTTCATATTATACTAAATTTAGACTCCTGCATTTCATGAGTTGTCCTTTGGGGACCTTTACACTCATGAAGGATTTCAAATCACCTCAACCAAAGTATTTTTCCGGTGCGTATAGATATATTTTTAATTATGGACTAGCTGATCCACTATGCTGAGGGATACTGCCATCAAATTTAACTGGTTTTCTTTCATATTAAATAATGATTTTCTCCAAAGATATCGAGTCTGCAGTTTTGCCTGAATGTGTGCAGTTATCCCCTGCACAACGTAACATTATGGCACGTATTTTCTCTTGCTCTGATATGACTTAATTATTGAGAAAATGCGGGTCGTTACACCACGGGTTGGCATTACCGCAATGCGGCTGTTCCAGGAAAAAGACTCCCCTCCACCATATCATGTGTTCCGGGAGGGGGGGGGTATTACAGTAAACCTAACTAATCATATAAAAGATCTCATATTAATTTATAAGATGAGGATATTATGCGGTGCAATGCAATTCAATGCAAGGTAATGAATGTATGATGACGTACCCATGCTTACACACACACTCTGTTTGTTATGTCAACATAGACCATACTTCCCACTTTTTAAGAGGTAGAGAACCTCTCAGGCATCCCCCGTCATGGACAAACGGTGATAGTGGAGTGGTCATCAAACTATTAGGCGGACATATACACTACCAGGCCTAGGCCTCTGTATGCCTCAATATTAACAACACAAATATCATAATTCCTGCGTACTATGACATAGAAGGGGTCTTGGTTAGATAAGCACTAAGATCTAACCCAACTGGCCTAAAAATGCATGGAAGGGGTCTTCAGGAATTAAACACAAAAAATCCCAGCCTAACCGGCTCACTGGCACGGAAGGGGTCTTTAGGAAGAAAGCACCAAAGAACCCAACCCAACAAGCCAAGGTCTGTATGCCAGCTTCCTTTGGTGTGACGATCGATAAGCTCGAAGACCTGCCACATGTAATCCTTAACATGGAATTTTTCAACAACCGTATATAAACATAAACCCATACAGTTCTACCGTACCAACGAGCCAAGAAGCTCCCAAGGACTTCCAAACGCGTCCTTACACAATAAAACCTAGGATATATCATATCCTACCATAGCCAACAATTCGTCAAACAAGTGATTAATTAAGTGGTTAAGACAACCAAAATCCCCTAAAGATTTCTTCCATGTGTCATGGTTTACATCTTGAGCGTTTAACAAAATTTTGGCTCATTCGAATCATCATGACAACCATTCCAATAATTTATAACAAAAAATTGGCAGTTCACATCAAGTATATATAAAAATAATGAAATTAAGTAGGGAAGTCTATATGGTCATGAAGCAATTATATGCCAATATTTCCAAAGTTTTCGATAAATAATTTTGGAGAAGTCATGAGTTATCAAAATCTGTGCATTTACATCGTACCTTACGGAAACTGGACATCCTAGAGCTATATACCACCAAAAGTTAGGTTTGACTACATTCCAAAAAGTTATTTCCAAAGACTACAACTTTCCTATAAAGTCTTTGGTCCAGATCTTATTCTATCATACCTAAAATCGAGTTTGAACACGACTGTGTAGATCTAAAAAGAATCTATCCTGCAATTATGGCTTCATTATTTTCAGGGCACTAATTTTGAATTGACTTTTAGGGAGATATTTAGCTCCCTAGAAAATACGTCTTTCCAGGGACTACAACTTTCATGTTGAGCCTGAGACCTTAATCAAAATGTATCATGCCTAAAAAATGGACTTGAAGTCCATCACACACACATCACAGATTTGTATCTGAATAGCATAAGTAAATTCCTTCACAAATCTTAACGGGAAACGGACATTAACTGTTCATCCAGTTTCTCCAGCCAACATAAATGGTGACTTTAACTTCTATCCTCCTTTTTTCCCTTAATAGACCACCATTCTTCACGAAATAAAGTCCGTCTCATTCGTATTTATGAGAGGAAGTGATTGAAGATATTTTTGTTGTGATCGATGCCCTAGAACTAAAGTTATATCATGATCTTCTCCTAGGAAACCCTAATAACTCGCAAAGTTAAGCTCTCTTTAGTCAACATCACTCATAATTTCAGATCTAAAGATCTAACAACAAGTGAGAGGGTAAGAAGCTCACTAGTTTTTGGCCATGAATCGAGTTCTCCTTATTAGTGGAATGGCGTGTTCGACTTCCGACGACCTAGGTCCGTTCCTTCATTCTTTTCTAGAAGAACGGTCGGGACGATGAAGAAGAAGAAGAAAGATCCTTCCAGTAAGTATGAAATTGAGGGGTGAGAGAAATTCGACTGATTTGAGTAAGGGTTAATGGATCCCATACCTTGGAATGACTACCATGCCACATGTCACTCTCCCATTGGACCATACATAGTTATATTCTTAAAATAAGACTTTAGAAAGACTTATATGCCATTTTGTACAAGTCTCAAAATGTACCTCAGTCCTGGATTGACCCATACCTTTTTCCTGGGATGTAAATAATCAAGACATCCCAAATGAATTTTGTCAAGTTCGTTCATTTAGTATTCTCGACGATTCATTAAGAAAACAAGATTGGTTCGTCGAGTCCTTCAAATGAGTTCGTCGAGTCCTGATGGATCGTCGAGTATCCTTAGGGTTTCTCTAATTTCGTTCGGTCCTACTAGCCAAACAAGGCGACACAGATCACGCATGAGGGTATATCTCAAAATGGGATGTTATAAATCCTATTAAAAAATAAAAAAATTCATCCCCAAAATAGATGTTAAGTCTACGGTTAAGAGAGTATGAGATATACAAGTTAAGTTTTGAATTTACCTTGGGAAACAATTCTGGGTAACATTGAAGGATAAGGTCCATCGGCTCCGAGGTGTATTCCTATTTCCCATGGTTGGACCATGGTACCTCTACCAAAGGAACATTTTTTCGCCTCAGCCTTCGAACTTCAGTAGCTATTATCAGCACAGGCTCTAGCCGGACCAATCTATCTGAAACCATAGGGCCAGACGTGGCGGTGACAAACTGCTCAGGCCGAAGTAGTGCCTTCCAAAGGGATGACACATAAAAGACGTCATGTCATATTTCCAATTCCTGTGGTTGCTCTTGCCTATAAGACAAGAGACCGATCATTTCTAAAATGGTATAAGGCCACATATATAAGAGGCTGGGCTTCTTCTTTCCACGAATACGTGACACACCATGCATCGGCCTAATATTTAAGAATTCCTTGTCACATACTTGGAATTCCACCATCCTATGTTTCGCAATATATTGCAATACCTACCAGCTCTGAGCCTCCCGGATGCGGTCCCGAATCAACCTAATCATATTTTTAGTTACATCTATGTACTCCACCCCAATGACTTGGGATCCTCTTTGTGGATTGGAGATAATGGCATTTTGCACCTCCTACCATAAAGTGTCTCATAGGGTTCCATTCTGATGCTTGCTTGGTGACTGTTATTATATTAAAACTCTACTAATGGTAGAAGTCTCTCCCATGGCTCTCCCCTATCCAAAACCTATAACCACAGCAACTCCACCATAGTACTCATAGTTCTCTCAACCTGGCCATTAGTTTAAGGGTGAAAATCTATGTTGATGGTAAGTCAAGGGCCCATATATCCTTGAACTGCCCTCCATTATTTAAAGATTAAGCGACCAATACAGTCGAATACTATTCTCTTGGGCTGTCCATATACCGAACAAATTGTTCCACAAAGACATGCACCAACACATCAACATGCGTCTCCTCTTCATCAAGATGAACCTTGTAATATTTGTCAAGCGATCTACTATTTCCCTAATTGAATTATTCTTAGAGTAAAATCGGTGAAGGCCGTGAACAAAATCCATGGAAACTTTCTCGAACTTCCACTCTAGGATAGGCAATGAATGCAAAAATACACTAGGGATCTTAAACTCCACCTTCATCTTTTGACAAGTCTCGCAGCTTGTAACATAGTACGTGACATCTCTATTCATTCTTGGCCAAAATATGGTCTTTCGCAAGTTAGTGTACTTCTTGGCAAATCTGAGATTCTCAAAATACTTGGTGCAATGGGCCACTCTCAAAATGTATTCCTGAATCCCACAATCTGCAGGAACGTAAAGTCTGCCATGGAAATGAATTAGGTCTTCATTTAACAGGTATCAATAAACTAATGCAACTACAATGGTGTAACGCCCCTATCAATCCTATAGCATATGACAGAAGGTCCGACCGGGGCCCGACGCCATATACTACAGACATGTAAGGAGATTACTTGTTGATTCCAAATCCAAATTCAACAATGAATGTGTCCTAACACAAAACATTCTAGCAGAACCATTTATGTTAAGAACCAATTACAGTAGGAATGTCCACTACAAAAGCGTGTATAGGAAATATATATAATATACAACACATGTTTTGGCCTTTCAGCTTTACAACTGTTTTATTTACATCAAGTGACTTCATACATCGACACGCAAGTCACCCACACATGAAAGAAGTAAAAATTTCTCCTTTGGGCCATCAAGGGCCAGCTAATCGCAGCACAAGGGATTCAGCCTGCTACATTCCACTAGGCTCTCTAGGACAAGCACAAACACCACACACAAATATGGTAAACGAAGCAATGGTAAGAATTTTGCTGACCAATTTATAATGACCCCACCCATTACTATGTACGGCGAATCTTCTTCCATGCAAACAATAGCATGTATATATATATATATAGTGGCAATTGCAAAGTGCATTTAAGCACCATTCACCACAGACGTATGCTCAACGGCCAGACGCCCCGTGAACTCAAGGCATATTTTAAGTATACAAGATTTTCCGTGTATCACCACCGTTCAGAGGTACTTAACTTGACGACTATATGGTTTAGAGGTACTTAACTTAACGGTAACCCTTATCGTTCAGAGGTAATTAACATGACTGTACAACCACATATTCGCTGAGTGGGACCCAAAAACACCAAGGTCCAGGTTTGGGCTAGCTTTGGGCTAACCCCAGGTGAAGAAAACTGCTCTCGCCCAATCAGGATTGAGCTCGACTTTCGTCGAGCTTAGCTTAGGTCTCGTCGAGCTGGGCTTGACATTCGTTGAGTAGATACAGAACAGGAGAGATCTCGCATTGTGGTAGGCGAGAATGATGTTCTTAGGTAAGAAGTTCGTCGAGTAGAGCTCGACGCCCGCCAAGGAGGGATTGGTTTCGGCCGAGACATTGTCCCGTCCAGAGGCGAGCGAGAAGGCTCGCACCTCATGAGTGCGGAAGCAGGCGTATCTAGTGGCATTCTTCAACAGTTCTATACACTTTTTAACTCCCACCAGGTGAAGGAGGGAGTGTTCTCTTTAAGGCGTAAGCACCTTCAGTTGTCGGCAGGAATGTTCACGCCGGGTATGGCCTAGGGTGAAATTACCTGGATGCCCTAAGGTAAAATAACGTATATACCCCCAGGGTTAGCATTTAACTCCTCAAAATACCGGAGTTTGGTTGTTGGCAGACCAGCTAGGGGTAATTTAGTAATTTTAGATCAGCAAAGTCTATAAATAGACCCATGGAGGCTTCTCAGAAAGCAAGCTTTCATATTTCTCTAAGATATTCTAGTGCTTTCTGAGGAGCTCCAAGCACAGCTTTTTGATTTGGAGGGAAAGCTCTCAGAGATCTTCCGCGTAAGAGGTGGGACCTCCCTATTGAGGCTTTGGGTTAGTTCTTGATCCTTTACAACCAGTCAGAGATCGGAGCTTGGGGGAAGTAGGTGTTGGCTACGCCCCTATTTTTGAATATTCGTTGAGGTCAAGTTTTTTATTTATCAGTTCTTGTGCGGTGAGCATGGAAGCTAGCCAATACAAGAAAGCCTTGAGTTTAGTCCCATGGCTGGAGGTGAATGTGAAGAATCTAGTTCTGGAGGTCCCCCCCCCCCCCCCCCCCGTCAAGGAGTGGAGGCGACAAAGAAGATGTTGGAGGACTTCAGGAGAGAGGTCCTGCAGACCATCCGCCTGGCCTTCTCGGCAAGCAACTAGTGGGAAACCACTCAAGTTCCAGTAGAGGCGGACCCGCTCTTTGGAGAGAATGCTCCTAGGCAGCATCCCGAGAAGGAGGTCCCGACGGAGGTTGGCGAGAGGGACGTAGCATCCCGGGAAGGATGTTCCGGAAGATGTTGGTGATAGGTAGGAGGCTGTACGAGAGATCTTCCCTGACATGGTCTTGCGGATCGGGCCAGCCAGCTAAGGCCGCAAGACGTGCCTCCTCGGCAGGCAGGTGGTAAGAGCCTTTTCAATGAACTCATCATCTCGACTTTGGTGCCATAGGGGTTCTAAGAGCCCGACATGTCCTACTATTCGAGGAAAGAAGACCCTGTGTAACATGTACAGTGGTTCGAAGATGTTGTTTTGATAAGGCAGATGATACATGCCTTCAAGTGTCTGATGTTTTCTATCAGGTTGAAGGAGAAGGCCAGGGACTAGTTCCACCAGTTGAAGACAAGTTCGATCTACATTTTTGAGGACCTGCATCGAGGGTTCCTGTTGAGGTTCTCGACATCGAAGATGCGGAAGAAGGAGGCGAAATGCTTGTTTGCGGTTAGGTAGAAGCAATATAAGACGCTGGGTCATTATGTTCACCGGTTTCAGTAGGAGATCCTCCTGGTCCAGGAGGTCCCAGGGTAAGCCCTGATGCTCTCTTTTACCCTAAAGCTGAGGCCGGGATTCTTTAGCATGGATTTGAAAGAGTGCCCCCTTCTCTTTTGAGGAGCTCATGGAGAGGTCGGCGAAGGAGATAGACTTCGAAAGGGCCAATTTGGCTTCTTCCAGAAAGCTGGCAAGGTTGGCGGAGGATGATGTATAGGAACCAGGAACAGGAAGGCAGAGGGATCAAAGGGAGAAGAGGGTGCAGAGAGAAGAGAGAAGGAGGGAGTAGGCCCGAGGGTAGGGGCTGTATCAAGGATGGGGGGCTCGAGAGTCGAACAACCGGTTGGGTTGGAGGCCTCAAGAGTGTCGGCCCTAGGGACAAGGAGGAGGCTTTAGGGAAGATATAACTTCCGCGAGCTAAGTAGGTTTGAACAGTCGGTGTGGAGGCAGGGGCAGAGGGGTCACTTTCCTCCACAGCAAGAAACAATGGAGGTCGGTTGAGGTTGAAGAGGAAGGAGAGGAGTTTGGGGTGGAGCTGGAAGAAGAGGATGCAGAGAAGGAAGAGGGGGCAGGGTGGCGTTGCCTTTCTGTGACTTCCACCATAAGGAGGGTCACGCGACGACCACCTGCTCAGAGTTCCTGGAAATGAGAGAGTTCAGGGGACTAGGGATGCAGGATCCGTCAATAAGGATTGTGGAGGTGCATCAGGGAGAATGGGAAGACAGGTGCGAGGACCAGGCAGACGTGGGAACCCGGGGAGGGATCGGGTGTTCCATGAAGGAGTTGGGATTGAGGAAACTTGCAAGGGGAGGCTTTAAACGATGTTCTGAAGGTAGGTCACCTCGACCTAACGCTCCCCCTCCGGAGGAAAAAATTATTTTTTCATTAGCAGATATGCCAGACTTTCAAGACCCATTCTGCGATTCTTTGTTAATCCAGCCGGCAGTGGAGAACTTCACGGTCTCCAGGATCTCGGTCGACAACGGGAGCTCAGTGAATGTGATCTTCAAAAAGTCCTTTGACAAGATGAAGGTCGAGGCAAAGAGTGTGTTTGCTTCAGATGGGCCATTGTTTGGATTTTTAGGAGATAAGAAGTAGGTAGAAGGAGGAGTATGGTTGCATGTGAAGTTGGGGGGCGTGTCACGGAACTGTAGGTTCATGATAGTGGACGCCCTATGTAGTTACAACGCCATCTTTGGGCTCCCCCTCATAAGCTCCATTCGGTGGGTCCCCTCCTCGTTCCATCAGTGCCTCAAGTTCAACAACGGACGGGTACAGGTGATGATCTGGGGGGACCTAAAGGTGGCGAGGCAATGCTATATGACGATGGTCAACACCGTATCTTGGATGGCAGAGGCGGAAGAGCTAGAAAGGGAGATTGCGGGCATGAAGAGGTTCTTGGAGAGGAGGTCAGCCTACAAGAGGCGATCAGGGAGATGGTGGAGGAGCAGAGAGGAGTTTTGCAAGAGGTCCACAGGGACGAAGGGTCAGATCCGTAAGAGGGTCGGCAGGAGGAAGGAGTAGAGGAAGGGCGAGGAGGAGAAGGAGTTGAGAAGGAGACCCAGAGGGGCATGGAAGTTGAGCAGCAGCATGAGAGCCCAAGGGAGGCAATGGAACTGGAGGAGGAAGGAGGGGAGGAAGAGTTTTGGCAGGAAGAGGATGTGATGGCCGGCTGGGAGCAGTCGCAGCTGGAATCGGCTGAGGAGGTAGTGGAGATGGAAGTCTTCACGAGCGCCGGCCAGGTGCAAGGGGTGTGGATCAGTGGGGGCTTAGGTCCCGAGGACCAAGAGCCAATACGGACTTACATCCAGAGCAACGTTGACTTCTTTTCTTGGAGCGTGGAAGACATGTCGGGCATAAATGTAGATGTAGCCTTCCACCGCCTGATCCTGGACCCCCGGGCACGCCCCATCCGCCAGAAGATAAGGACCATCACTACCAAGCTGGAGGAGCCCATCTGCCAGGAGGTTAAGAAGCTTTTTGAAGCTTGCTTCATCTCAGAGATCCGGTATCCGAGCTGGATTTCAAATATGGTAATGGTAAAGAAGGGAGGAGGAAAATGGCGCATGTGTATTTACTTTTCCTTATTAAATAAATCATGCCCCAAGGATTGTTACCCTCTGCCTCGGATCGACGCGCTGGTAGATTCAGCCGTTGGTTTTTCTATTATGAGTTTTTTAGATTCTTTTTCAGGTTATCACAAGATCCGAATGCACCCACCTAATGTCAAGGATGTCTCCTTCATCACGAGAGAGGGATGTTTCAGCTATAAGATGATGCTCTTTCAGTTGAAGAACACCGGGGCTATATACCAATGCATGATGGATTGTGTATTCTTGGGTCAAAGGGGGAGAAACCTAGAGGTCTATGTTGACGATCTGATGGTCAAGAGCAAGTGTATGGACTCGCACCTGCGGGACCTAGAGGAGACATTCGCGACCCTACGAAAGTTCAAGATGAGGCTGAACTCCTTGAAGTGTGTCTTCTGGGCGAGCCGTGGGAAGTTCCTTGGACATCTTCTGACCCCAATAGGGGTAGATCCTAACCCAAATAAGGTGAATGCCATCTAAGAGCTGGAGTCACCACGCAATGCTAAGGAGTTCCAGCACTTTACAGACAATGGCCCCCTGTTTGCCAGCGAAGAGTTCATCAGATTCTTCACCCAACTAGTTATAGACCTTAGTTTTGCCTCTGTCCACCACCCAAGGAGCAACGGCTAGGTGGAGGCGGCAAACAAGATAATTGTCAACTTATACAAGAAGAAGGTGGAGAATTTGAGGGGGAATTGGGTGGAACAGCTCCCCTCAGTTCTATTGGCATTGCGAACAGCACCGAACACGGCCACCAGCAAGATCCCCTTCAAACTATCTCATGGGTGTGAGGCGGTCCTGCCAATGGATTTTTAGGTTTGGTCCCCGCGGGTCACGGTCGCGGGAGAAGGAGACAAGGTTTGTAGGTTGGAGAATGAGGGGAAGTTGCGCCACTAATTGGATATGGTGGAAGAGCTATGCGATGTCGCAGCTATCAGGCAGGAGGAAATCAAGTGGCGAATGACCAGGTACTTTGACAAGCACATCAGAATCAAACAGTTCGCAGAAGGAGATCTGGTGTTAAAGAAAGTTGATACTGCGGGAAGATCAACCCCCTTTGGCAAGCTCAACCAAAACTGGGAAGGACCTTACATTTTTGAAAGGGTTCTAAGAACGGGAGGTTACCACCTCCAGGACGTGGAGGGGAGATCCATGTGCAACACCTAGAGCGACGATGACTTAAAAATCTTCTACCCAGGAGGGGGAAAGGTGAAATTGTATATCCAAAGACAAATTATTATATTATACACACTAACTTGTTGTTGCTTTGGCATTACCTAGTGTGGAATTCTGATGATAGGATGGTCGGATGTTTTCTTTACCATGAGCCTGGCTCAGCCCCAGGTAGACCCGCTGCGCAGGCTCTCATTAGATAGCTGGTTTGAAGGCACGCCTGTTGGGGTAAGGGACCCCGAGTATAGCTCGGCCCTAGGTAGACTCGCTGCTCAGGATCACATTAGCTGGGAAGGGCAGTAGGCACGCCTGGGGGGAAAGGACTTGATCTTGTATTTGTTCTTAGAGATACTTCGGCTCGAATGTTTGCACTACCCTGAGCCGTGCTCGGCCCCAAGTAGACCCATTGTGCAGGCTCTCATTAGCTGGCAGGTCCTAAGGCTCGCATGTGTGGGTAAGGGACCCCGAGTGCTGCTCGGCCCCAAGTAGACTCGCTGCTCAGGCTCTCATTAGCTGGGCAGGGCTGATGGCACACTTGGGGGGAAAGGACTTGATCTTGGATGTGTTATTGGAGATACTTCGGCACGAATGTTTGCACTACCCAGAGCCTGGCTCGGCTCCAGGTAGACCCGCTGCACAGGCTCTCATTAGATGGCAGGTTTGAAGGCTCGCCTGTGGGGGTAAGGGCTGCTCGACCCCGGGTAGACTCGCTTCTCAGGCTCTCATTAGCTGGGCAGGGCGGTAGGCACACCTGGGGGAAATAACTTGACCTTAGATGTGTTCTTGGAGATACTTTGGCTCGGATGTTTGCAATACCCCGAGCCTGGCTCGGCCCTTGGTAGACCCACTGCGCAGGCTCTGATTAGCTGGCTGGTCCAAAGGCTTGCCTGTGGGGGTAAGGTACCTCGAGTGCTGCTCGGCCCAGGGTAGACTCGTTGCTAAGGCTCTCATTAGCTAGGCAAGGCGGTAGACACACCTGGGGGTAATGGACTTGGTATTGGATACTTTCATGGAAGTACTTCGGTTTGAAAGTTTCTATGCCACCCCAGTGAGGCTCGGCTCCGGACAAACTCACTGTCCGGATGCTCGATCAAACAGACAGGACAAGAGATACACCTGGGAGGCAAAGGAAAGAATTTAAGAACCTTTTTGAGCAAGAGGGTCTCGGACAAGAGGTTCTCGGCAAAGAGAGTTTTCGGCAGGAGGGCCTTCGGTGGGAGCTCTCGGACGGACAGCGGGAGGTCCTCGACAAGCGTCTGCTTGATTCACGCACTACAAAGGGGAGGCGACTCTCTTAAGAACCTACGGTCGGCATTTTCGGCAAAAGGTTCTCGGTGGAAGGCATTCAGCAAAACCACGCTAGGCCTTGAGCTCTCGGCAGGGTCCCACCTATTAACCTATCACTATAGGATGCGACTCTCCTGAGGTGGCCGAAGGCCCCGGCGAATACGCACTTGAGAAGTATTAGTTAACATAAGCTTCTTTTATAAGGTTGCTTTTATAAGAAGACAAGAATTAAACCGGTCATATATATATATGCATATACCAATTTGTTCACAAAAATTGACTACAAGTTAGAACATCTCGTGCATCCAAAAAGAGCAAAAATGAAAGGGGCGGTGAAAATCCTCAGCGGGTTTCCCCGGATTCCCCGCTCGAGCTCTCGCTTAAGCTCCCGCTGGTATCTCGCCAGATCTCTGGTCGGATGTCCCTCCATCAACTATGGGAGATTTTGGGACATCCGAGGGAGGGGAATCGGGTTTTTCCGGAGGCTTGGGGATAGGCTCAAAAAGCTAAGGGTGAAGCCAGCGGGAAACGATGGTTTCGTCGCTCTTGTTTAAGCAACCCAACCTCCCACAACATCTCTATCGTCAGCCTGGCCATTGCTTTGGCATTGACCTGCAATAGGTTGACGATATCATACTCTGATTAGTGGCAGCTCCTCAGCCTCTCGTCCAACGAGGGAGGGGGGAATCACAGCTATAGCCGCTTCCTCACGCCGAGCCTGGTCCTTCATCAAGATGTTCTCGCACTCTAGTCCGGCCAGCTTTGCGCGAAGGAACATGCTTTGGGTAGCATCCTGTGCACAGAAGAGACGCCCGTCAATACAAAGAAGGGAAAGCGGATTATGAACTAAAGGGAGGGTGAGCGATAAGCCATGGAAGATCTTGCTTACCTCAACCGCCGGGCGTAGAGATAAAAGCAGCTGGGCACCCGCCAGCTCGACCTTCAGGGAACCCGCATTGGACGCCGCCTTGTCCTTCGATCTGTGCATGTCAGTGAAGTTGCGGTCGATGGTAATTCTCCTGCACGCACACATATGTGTGAGCTCGATCCCACGCATCAAGACCCTCATTGAGTCGAAGGCCAGGAGCTTGGTGGACGATCGGTCAAACGAGACGACATCTTCTCGGTTATAAAGACCATTGCCTAGCGTGAAGGCATCGCTGATGATCTCATCCTGCTCCACACAGATGGGGAGGAGGGTAGAAATGGAGACTCGGTTGGCCTCAGGATCCCACTGGAACAAGAGTTTCCCTTCCGCATCTAATAAATTCTCGCTAAGGCCGAACTTTCGATTCCCTTTTGGCATCTGCTTGGGAGGGTCCTAGGCGGAAGCCTCAGCGGCCGCCCTCTCATCACCAAGTGACTGACAAGCTCTCGGCAGGGGCCCTGACGGTAGTCTCGATGGTGGTCGTCTCCTCGCCCACTATCAATAGGCTCTCGGCGTAGGACCGGCCCTCGGCACCATTTCGAGCGGCAGATGCTGCCACGGATTTTCCCTTTTCTGCGGCGGTTGGCTTTGGTATTTTTAGAGCAGAGAGGGGGAAGGCGCTTGGCTTTCGCTTCCCAGCACCGAACTTGGAAGGAGGAGAAGGCTCATCTCGACAAGCGAGAGCTGCAGAATTTGCAAGGGCAAAAGGGTCGGTCGCAGCCCTGGTTATGTTGAACGACTGATTAAGAGGGATTTCTCGCTCTCCTGCGAGATCAACAGTAATTAGTTATCTTCATCTTGAAGCGTATAAGACCATGGTAAAGGCGAGGTCATACCTTCGCCGTGGAGTACGTGTTGATGGTACTGAATGTCCCGCCTGAGGAACTGGACGTCGAAGTCCTTAGTTCCAAAAAATTCGAGGATGGCGCTCTCGCGCGACCCAAGAGCAGGTGTCTTGTAGGCAGCATCTTTGTACTGGATGGGTGCGAAAGGAACGTTGTCGAAGTCGCCAGAGACATAAATGAACTTCCCTCTCAAGTGGTGATTTTTGTGGGCTATGTCGCAGGTCTTGAGCATCTGTCCTGAGAAAAAGACCACCCCGCCGCTCTTGGCCCGGAAGATGAAGTGCTTCTGGAAGATGGCTAGGTTGAACTCTATTCGCTTGGCTCACAGTTAGCAGATGAATGCTACCATGATGGAGACCGAGTTAGGATTAAGTTGCGCGGGAACCACCCCATAGTATCGGAGGGCTTGCCGCATCTTAGGCCAGAGGGGGAGGCGGAAGCCCACCTCAAAATGCTCTTGGGAAATGGCGAGCTCCCCCTCTCACGCGAGATTAACCCTGTCATTATTGCTAGGGTTTCTCACGGTGAAGCCGGTTGGGATGTAGTTGGATGTTATCAGTTTGAGCTCGTGTAGGGTCAAGTGGCAGGTGGGAATCTTATGCTTAAGAAAAGCTTGCACGCAGTTGGAGCGGCCTTCGATCTCGCCCGACCTCGTGATTAAGGGGACTAGGCAAAAATTGTTGGAAAAAAAGCGAGAGAGAGCAAAGCGACAGCATGAGAAAGAGGCGAAAACAACTGAGGTTGAAGAGAGGCGCGAGAACGGTTAGGAAGGATACAGATGTTTCGGATCAGAGAAATAAATGTGGTAGGTGCATCAGCCTATTTATAGAATATTGTGGTAATGATGTTCTTCCAAAAAGACGGCGGGGGAATAAATGTCAAGTCCCGAGGCGTCGGCGCCTCGCTTTCCATTCTAACACGCTTTAGTGGACTAGTCCAGCGGTGAGTAAGTCCCTATCTTAGTGATAAAACGGTAACTAGTATACAGGGTTGATGTTCGCGCAAGCACCACTGAAAATAAAGCATAAAACAAGAGCATATGGAAGAGCAAAAATGAAAGAGGGACTCTTGCCGAGCGAGAGCCTCATAATAATAAAAAAAATAGATGTTTATTAATTATTGTCCAAATTCCTATGATACATCAAGGAAGGGTAGGTCGAGAGATGGGAGAGGCGAGACGTCTTTGATTCAATATTATTCCCAATGCCATCATCCTTAGTTCTGCCTTCGTATCCTTAGAGGAACCCGTGGGTTTAAGTAGGACATCAGGGCATTGCATCCAAGGTTGATCACACGCGCTTGGTCCCGAATTCGCGCAACATACCGCCCTTGGGAGGTCTCATCAGTAAGAGTGTCCTGCCACTCTGTCTCACACACAAGGTGGCTGTAGTCCCGCTCGATGACCGCCATGCGCCGCTCCACCATCCTGTGAAGGCTCCTCACAGCTGAGGAGTTTGCCCGCTCACTCCGCATGAGATTTGAGAACTGTGTCGCCACCCTCTTTCATTATTTCCTGCTAATCCCGGTGGTATCTTGGAACTCTTCCATCTCGTCAAAAGAAGTGAAGGGGGAGATCTCGTCGTCTTCCTCTTCCTCTTCACCCTCGCCTCCATCTTCCTCTTCCTCCTCATCGAATTCCACACGGGGCTCTGCATCCACTGGTGAGATAGGGAATTCCATTAATGATAAGGGTAAAGTTAAGGAAGTGATGATTTCTCGCATACTTGCAGCATGGCGAGGGCCATAACTCGGCGGCGGGTGAGAAGGCCCCGGCTCCCCCTAGTTTCCTTCCCAAACGGGAGGTGGATCGGCTTTCCCCGCCCCGATCAGAATGCCTTACGCATGTCGATCCCAGCCTGGCCGAGATCATGGGCGGAGTCTTCTTCCCTCGTAGGGTGGCGAGCCTCCTACGGAGGTGCGGGGGTCTCAGTGGTCACCCCTCCCGCAAGTGGGGCGGGATCAGCTGTCTGGGTGCCCGGATTGGCGAGTACGATTTTGTTCCCTGATAATACGTTTTGTAGCCTAAACTATTATCGTATTTTCTATTTTATAGTGTACAAATAATGTCTATTATTAGTTTATTTTTATCCTTTTTATGTAAATATTATTGCCACTAACATTTTCTTGTCCTTTTGCAGGTTTTCAGGAAATTGGTCAAAAATGACCTAACACGCCCCCCTGTCACGCCCAACCTGGACGTGACCTAGGGCGTGTCACCCTATCCCGAGGACTTTTGTTGGAAGGGACAGGAAAATGGACAAAACCGCTGTCACGCCCCCTGACACGCCCTCCCTGGGCGTGTCACCAGGCGTGACCATGGGCGTGTCGCCCTCTGCCGCAAAGCCTGCCGCCGCATTAAATGCCATTTCTCCACAGCACGAAAATAGTACTGTCACGCCCCCAGTCAAGGGCGTGACCTGGGGTGTGACATCAACTTTTCAACGACTGATGGATTTCCGACCAATGATTTGGACATGACGTTCCTGTCACGCCCCCCCCCCCTACACGGGCGTGACCTAGGGCGTGACCACCGACGTACCGAAGTAATCATCCCTCCCGCCAGAATCCAGAGCCCGAGGTCAACATAGTACTGTCACGCCCCCTGACACGCCCCCCCTACGGCGTGTCGGAGGGCGTGACCAACCAGAGAAAAAATCTATAAATTGAGACCCCCCACCTCCATTTCAGCAAGCTTTGGTTGAGAGGGGGAGGTGCTGCCCCTTTGTTTCTTATTCCTTTCTTATGCTTTTTCTCTCTCTCTCTCTCTCTCTTTGTAATTTTTGTTAAACCCTAGTTTAATCTTAGCTTGTTTATGCTTTTGTTGTAATCTTGCTCTTGCTTAGTGCTAATTGTAGGGCTAGAATAGGATTTCATTTTCATGCACTTGTAATTTTATTTTCATTAGTGTAAATTGCCCCTTTTCATTAATAGAATTGTTCTTTGTTTAGCTTGTGTTTTTTTATGCTTTACTACTCATCCCCCCTCCTCCACTCCATTATGATTAACTAATCCTCCTTGTACTCGATCTTGATGATCCGAGGTTAGAGCGATTAAGTTATGATGTTTTAATTAATCTTTTCTTTTTAGGTTAGGGCCTTGAATTACTCTTGATTAATCACGGGTTGGAGGTATATTATTGATATATACTCTCCGCCTTAGCTTTCATTCTGGGCTAGCCGAGAGGCCGAAAGAATGAAGTGAGCATTCAAGAGTAAAGGGAGTTGTACGCACCCCTCGAGAGAGGCAGACGTCCAAATCTCCCGGATTGGAGTAAAATCCAATAGTGGGGTTCACCGCGTAAAGCGATTTTTAGGCCTCCGATTTAGACGAGAGTCGGTCGGACCTTCCTAAACTCAGTTGGGCACGACTTCGAGAGAAGCGTGTTCAAGCTTTAGGAACCTCCACGGTCAAGGACCTTTATCCTATTAAGTTTAGATTTTTATCGCATTTTCTTAATCATCTTTAGCCGAGGTGATTCTTGATCGAGTGCATTTCCATTTCATAGTTTCAACCTTCTGTCGTAATCATTTTACTTAATAGCACTTTACTTAATTGCATTAGCTCTCTTTCTAGCATTAGTTTTATTTCCTTAATCTCAATTAGATTCTCTAAACCCTAGTTTTTTCGTCGATAAGATATTAGCGTTCGTGTGAGTAAGCATACCCAACAGTTCCTGGATTTCAATACGACACTTGTGTCCCCTAGGTACAATTCGATAGGTATACTTGCCTCATCGGGTTGCTAGTTCGGTTGCGTTTATTTTCTTCGAACCCTAGCGCGCAACAAGTTTTTGGCGCCGTTGCCGGGGAACCAATTTCCGTTGATATATTGAAAACACGAACCTATTAATTTTATTTTTTCTCTTTCTCAACCTCCTTCTTTAAATTTTAAAAATCAAAAAAAAATTATCACCGCTCTTAATAGTAACCAACCTCACAATTTTTCTACGCCACCTAATTCACTCAAAAAGGGCAAAGGGATTTAAGCGCCACTGCCTTGTCTAGTACCTTGTGAACCCTTCACGGGGTAGTCCTTGGGAAGATCGGGAGTTAATCTATATAAAAAATCTATTTCAAAAAGAAAAAAAAATTTAATCTTTTTTCTAGTTTATCCTTTTTCTCTTCCTCTTCTTCTTTTCTGTTCTTTTAGTGCATGACCCGCGGGAGTCCGTCGGTTACTTTGGACTTGGATCACGAAATTGAGCGTACTCTTCGGAGAAGATCACGATTTCAAGGTCCTACTATCCAAGTGCCGGTTGAGGACTCCGAGTCATTTGCTACTTTAAGAATGGAAGAACCCAACGTAGATGAGGCCGTGCAAAGGACAATGTCCTATTATGCACGACCGAACCTCGAGGGAACAGAATCAAGTATAGTCCGCCTTGCTATAGCAAATAATAACTTCGAACTAAAGCCTAGCATAATTCAAATGGTGCAGCAATATGTGCAATTTGACGGACTTCAAGATGAAGATCCGAACGCACATATAGCTAGCTTTCTTGAAATTTGCGACATCTTCAAGATAAATGGTGTCACAAATGATGCAATCAGGCTGAGACTCTTCCCCTTCTCTCTAAGAACTAAAGCTAAGCAGTGGCTGAACACACTTTCGATAAATAGCATAACCACTTGGAATGAATTAACTGAAAATTTTTTGGCGAAGTATTTTCTGCCAGCTAAAACTGCAAAACTTAGGAACGACATCTCTGCCTTCGGACAAATAGACTCTGAAACCCTATATGAAACCTGGGAGAGATTTAAAGAATTAATAAGACGATGCCTACATCACGCCCTGCCTGTATGGTTACAAGTGCAGACGTTCTATAACGGGCTAAATAAAAATACAAAGCAAATGATAGACGCAGCCTCTGGCGGTACTTTAAATCATAAGACCCCGGAAGCAGCTCTTGATCTTTTCGAGGAAATTGCAATGAACACTTATCAGTGGAATGTGCTAGGTATCTATGATGTGGACAACGTCTCCCAGCTCGCTCTGCAAGTAGAAATCCTAAGCAAAAAAATCACGGAGATGACTGCTGCCTCCGCCCCTCAGGTATGGGAATCTGCAACCCCTACTCCAGAACATTTAGATTATGTTAATAATATGCCTAGAACTGCTTTTAATAATTTTTCTGCTGCGAATTTTCATCCGCCTGGTTTTAATTTTCCAAATAGTTATAACCCCGCTTTAAGAAATCACCCGAACTTTTCATGGAGTAATCCATCGAATGCGATGCGCCCACCCCCGCAAAATGATTTTTCTGCACCACCACCACCACCACCACCTCTTCAAAATTACCCAAAACCTCCAAGATTGGAGGAATTACTTTCTAAATATATCACCACAAAGACGCCACTATAAGAACTTTAACCGGAAGAGTAAAAAGTCTAGAAAATCAGGTAGGACAGCTCTCGAAAATAATTTCTGAGCGACCCGCAGGGTCTCTTCTTTCCAATACCGAACCCAACCCGAGAGAGCAAGCGAAAGCTATAACTCTTCGGAGTGGGAAGCAAGTCTCCGGTATGGTAAGTGAAGAGCCCGAGGCAAGCTCCGCTCCCGCTTTTAAAAATCAAAGCTCCGCTCCCGCTTTTAAAAATCAAAGCTCCGCTCCCGCTTTTAAAAATCAAAGCTCCGCTCCGCTTCCACCCTCTGTTGAAGAAGTTATCACCACTATTTTAGAAAATAATCTCACTCCACTACCCATCTTCAAAAATAATTCAACTCCTCCATACCCCTCTGAACTTAATAGACAACGTCAAGATGATCAGTACTCCCGCTTCTTAGAGATCTTCAAACAAATCCACATTAATCTTCCCTTCCACGAGGCTATTTCGCAGATGCCGAAATACGCCAAGTATCTTAAAGACCTCCTCACAAACAAGAAGAAGTTAGAGAATCTTCCGCACGTCACGCTAAACGCCGAGTGCTCCGCCGTTTTAACAAACGGTTTGCCGAAGAAAATCAGTGACCCGGGTAGTTTCTCTATCCCGTGTGTCTTCGGTGATCTTTTTATTAAACACGTGTTAGCCGACTTAGGCGCTAGTATAAACCTGATGCCCTTTTCGTTATTTAAAAAGTTAGGGATTGGTAGCCTTAACCCCACGCGTATGAGTATCCAGCTAGCCGATAGATCCGTGAAGTAACTGTTAGGAATAGTGGAGGACGTTCTAGTGAAAGTCGACAAGTTCATCTTCCCGGTGGACTTTGTCATTTTGGACATCGAAGAAGACGTCGAGGTTCCCCTGATCCTTGGCCGACCCTTCCTTGCCACCTCCCGAGCCATCATTGAGGTAAGCAATGGTAAGCTCTTTCTTCGAGTAGGCGACGACGAAGTCACATTTTCTATCACCCCTTCGATGAAGAACACCTTAGCAAATGATGACTCATGCTTTTTCGTAGACGCCGTGAGTCATGATTCTTCCTACTACCTCTCCGACTTTGAAAAAGAATTTTCTACTTTTTGCTCCTCTTCTCTTACAACTGAATCACTGCAAGGAAGTGATGAATCTTCTTATTTTCTTTCTGAGTTTGAAAAAGAATTTTCTGATTTTTGTTCTTCCTCTTTTCTTCCCACTGAATCGCTACAAGAAGCCGTCTTGGATGCTAGCCCCACCCCTTATTACGTTCCTTATAAAAAAGTTTATGAAGATATTATTTTTGAAAAAGAAAGAATCTCAAAATCCTCTTATGAAGAACCCCCTACCCTAGAACTTAAAGAACTTCCCGAACATCTTAAGTATGATTTCTTAGAAAAAGATTCCAAGTTACCAGTTATCGTTTCGGCCTACCTCACGGATACACAAAACGATAAACTTCTTCTAGTTCTACGTAAGCATCGCCGGGCTATTGCTTTGCAAATTTCTGATATCAAGGGAATAAGCCCATCTTTCTGTACCCATAAAATTTTAATAGAAGATAATTCGCGTAACTCTATCCAACCTCAGCGCCGTATAAACCCGAATATGAAAGAAGTAGTTAAGGGCGAGGTTATGAAATTATTAGACGCAGGAATTATCTACCCTATATCGGACAGTAAGTGGGTTAGCCCCGTTCAGGTAGTTCCCAAGAAGGGAGGGATAACCATAGTTTGTAATGAGAATAATGAATTAATCCCGACACGTACGGTGACGGGTTGGCGTATGTGTATAGATTATCGTAAGTTGAATGACGCCACCCGCAAGGACCACTTTCCTTTACCGTTTATCGACCAGATTTTAGAACTTCTCTCCGGCCATAGCTTTTATTGTTTTCTCGATGGCTTCTCGGGGTACTTTCAAATACCAATCTCTCCCGAGGACCAAGAGAAAACTACGTTTACTTGTCCCTTCGGCACCTTCGCTTACCGAAGAATGCCGTTTGGATTATGCAATGCGCCAGCTACATTCCAGCGATGTATGCTCGCAATATTTGACAAGTACGTAGAAAGCATTATGGAGGTAATCTTGGACGATTTCTCCGTGTTCGGCGAATCCTTCGATAGATGTTTAGAAAACCGCGAAAAAGTCTTAGAATGATGCGAAGAAACTAACCTTGCCCTAAATTATGAAAAATGTCATTTTATGGTGAGGGAAGGGTTAGTTTTGGGTCATAAAATTTCTGCTAAAGGTATTAAGGTAGACGTTGCCAAGATAGAAGTTATTGAGAAGTTGCCGCCGCCTACAAACATAAAAGCTATAAGAAGTTTCCTAGGCCACGCTGGTTTTTATCGTCGTTTTATAAAGGACTTCTCCAAGATCACAAAGCCCCTCACCCATCTCTTAGAAAAAGACGCTCCATTCATTTTTGATGACTCTTGTATTTCTGCCTTTGAATCAATTAAAGAGAAGTTAATTAACGCACCGATTATGATAGCTCCGGTGTGGGACCTTCCTTTCGAGATTATGTGCGATGCGAGTAGTTTGGCGGTGGGAGCCGTATTAGGTCAACGCATATCTACAAACTTCCACCCCATCTATTACGCTAGTAAAACCCTCATATCTGCACAAGAAAATTACACCACAACCGAGAAGGAGCTCTTAGCTGTAGTATTCGCCTTTGATAAATTCCTCCCTTACATTACACTTTCAAAAATCATTGTTTTTACGGACCACTCGGCCCTCAAGTACCTTCTTGCCAAAATGGATGCCAAGCCTCGCTTGATTCGCTGGGTCTTACTCCTCCAGGAGTTTGACTTAGAGATCCGTGATAAGCGAGGAGCCGAGAACTTAGCCGCCGACCATCTATCAAGATTAGATAACCCCTTTATAGAAAAATTAAATGAAAAATCTTTTAATGACTATTTTCCTGATGAGACGCTGCTTTTAGTTAATACATCTACTTCTCCTTGGTTCTCGCACATCGCCAACTATCTAGTGGCCCGGGTGCTCCCAAAAGAGTTCTCCTCTCAGCAAAAGAAGAAATTCTTTTCTGAGCTGAAGAACTACTTTTGGGAAGACCCACATCTTTTCAAAATTTGTGCGGATCAAGTGATAAGGAGATGTGTTTCTTATGATGAAGGAATTGATATTCTAAAACAATTGCATGAAGGTCCGACAGGTGGGCACTATCAAGCTGCTCGCACCGCTCACAAGGTGCTTTGCGCATGTTTTTACAGGCCTAGCCTGTTTAAAGACGCGCAAGCCTTTGTGAGCAGGTGTGATAGTTGCCAACGGTCGGGCAAAATTTCTAATAAAAATGAAATTCCGCAAAATTATTTCTTAGAGTGCGAAATTTTCGACCTCTGGGGAATTGATTTTGTTGGCCCCCTTCCTTCTAGCTTCGGAAACAAATATATTTTAGTTGTGTTGATTATGTTTCACGATGGGCTGAGGCCCAAGCTCTTCCTACGAATGACTCCCGAGTTGTAGTCACGTTTCTAAAAAGATTATTTTCTAGATTCGGTACGCCACGCGCGATCGTTAGCGATAGGGGTTCCCATTTCTGTAACGCACTATTTTCAAAAAATCCTTACCAAATACGGCATTACGCATAAGCTTTCCACTTCCTACCACCCCCAAACTAATGTACAAGTCGAAGTAGTTAATAGAGAAATAAAAAGAATATTAGAAAAGACTGTTTCAACTTCTAGAAAAGACTGCTCAGCCAAACTTGACGATGCTCTATGGGCCTACCGAACAGCGTACAAAACCGCCCTCAGATGAACGCCGTATCGGCTGGTCTATGGAAAATCGTGCCATCTGCCCGTAGAGTTAGAGCACCGCGCCTTTTGGGCCCTAAAAGTTTTAAACTTCGATCCTCACTCAGTCGGTGATCTTCGAAAATTTCAACTAAATGAACTCGATGAGTGGCGCTCTTATGCTTATGAAAATAATAAACTTTATAAAGAGCGGACGAAGCGTTTACACGATAAACACTTAAGGCACCCTAAAAACCTTAAGCCGGGCGACCAAGTCCTTTTATATAATTCTCGTTTACGTTTATTTCCAGGCAAATTAAAATCTCGCTGGTCTGGCCCGTTTTCTGTTTTAGAAGTATTTCCTTATGGAACTGTTTTAATTTCTCACCCTGATAAGGGTAATTTCAAAGTGAATGGTCAGCGTCTTAAACTGTATTTCTCTGGTGATGATGATGTCAGTCCAAACATTATTAAGTTTCTGCTTCACGAACTCTAATCTTGAACTTTTATTTTTTTGCTAAAAACAATTTTATTTCTGGACAATAATATTTTTGGACAATATTATTCTTTTGATGCGTCGAGCTCAACGACGCTTTAACCAAAGGGCGCTCTTGGGAGGCAACCCAAGTTATCTTTTTCCGTTTTCTTTATTTTACAATTTTTTGTCTCGGACGGCTCCGACAAGCTGAAGCTTCTGCGATCGCCTGCTCCAACATTGCTGAATCTATCACAAAGTCCAAAGAAGACATTCGGGGGGCGGCATCACTCAGCTTTCGCAGCAAAAAAATCCGGGGAAGTACCTGTATTTCAATTCTGTCTTTCAATTCTGTACTTTATTTTTCTCTCCTTCTCCAATCCCCTTCTTTAGCCATTGAGGACAATGTCTGTTTTAAGCTTGGGGGAGGACTTCCTCCTGCATTTTTGCTTAGTGTAAATATTTTTCTTTTTGTATATATTTTAAATATTTCCAAAATAAAAAATATTTACATGAATATCATAAAATTCCAAAAAAAAGAGAAAAAATTTGCAAAATCCAAAAAAAAGAGAATATTTCTCAAAATTAAAAAAATATATATATGTGTTTTTGAATAGTTTAGACATTTTGGTATTTCAATAGTACCCCTAGTTTTTGTTTTTGTTTTACTCAAAATCTCCTATAAACAACTTAGTTAATTATAATATTTCTAATCGACCTTTTTAATTATGTTTCACAAGTAAAATGTTGGCCATGTTGTGTTTCTAAATCACGGTAGCATGTTAAGGTGAAATATTTTTCTAAAACTCGCATTTCTATTATGGTTTTTTTTATTTCCTTTACTTTCTCGAAAATTCATCATCCACTATTTTCTTTTTCGTTTTTGAATAATTTTTGTAAAGTCAACTTTTGAATAACGTAGTAGATGTGAACGATCCAAGTCACCTATTATTTCTATTTTCAAGTTAATTTCATCAATCTTCTTTTATTATCTAGGACTCGCTTTTTGAAAATTTTCAAACCTTTGTTTTAAATAAATTCAAAAGCGTGAAAATGATTTAGGCCATTTTTGTTTTCGTTTGAGCTTTCCTGCCAAGCTAAAAACTTTTACCACTAGTTAGCCGTTTTTGAGCCTTTTTCTGATTTCATTTGATAGCTCCTCCCTTCATTTCAGTTTCACCAAAGCCAAAATTTCCAACCTATCGAATCATACTAGCCTTTTAGAGTTTCATAAATTATTTTGACGATTTTGATAGGGTATTTTGTGATTTTTGTGGGAGAAAGGTTTTCGAAAAAAAAGTAGAATGTTCAAAAGTGATGTTTATTTTTGTTTGGCCAATTCAAAAAGGAAAATAAAAATATTTATGGCCTTTCTTTTGAAAAAAGAAAAAAAAAGAAAAAAAATGTGTATATAATTTTATGAAAGTTTTTGAAACTCTTTGCTTTGGTTTAGTGTGCTTTTAAAACCTTCACGTTTATCTTTGAATTCCACTCCTAATCATATTCCTAAACCAAACGTTTCTGTCCTATTTAAGTCCTTTTGATTCACGCTTTTTGATTTTTATTTAACAACTAAGAAAAGAAAAAAAGTAAATCAGTTTTAGTTTTGGATTTAAACCTAGATTTTTGTTAATTAAATTGATATAATTATAATGCGTTGCTTGGATCTAGTAACAACTCAATGCGTGTTTTTCATTTTCGTTGCTTTGCTTAAGTCTATTTAAAAAATCTCGTTAAAATTTTGGATGATTTGTTTTTATTGAGTAAAGTTTATAAAAGTTTTACCATACCTAAATAATTGTTTTAGACTTACATTTCACCTTTTCCCAATTAGAATTTCGCATAGTACTTGTGTAGGCATAATTAGAATTTTTTGATTAGTCTTTTTTTATCATTATCTAATTTTTATATTTTTGCTTGGGGACAAGCAAAGCTTAAGCTTGGGGGAATTTGATAATACGTTTTGTAGCCTAAACTATTATCATATTTTCTATTTTATAGTGTACAAATCATGTCTATTATTAGTTTATTTTTATCCTTTTTATGTAAATATTATTGCCACTAACATTTTCTTGTCCTTTTGCATGTTTTCAGGAAATTGGTCAAAAATGACCTGATACGCCCCCCTGTCACGCCCACCCTGGGCGTGACCTAGGGCGTGTCACCCGATCCCGAGGACTTTTGTTGGAAGGGACAGGAAAACAGACAAAACCGCTGTCACGCCCCCTGACACGCCCTCCCTGGGCGTGTCACCAGGCGTGACCATGGGCGTGTCGCCCTCTGCCGCAAAGCCTGCCGCCGCATTAAATGCCATTTCTCCACAGCACGAAAATAGTACTGTCACGCCCCCAGTCAAGGGCGTGACCTGGGGTGTGACATCAACTTTTCAACGACTGATGGATTTCCGACCAATGATTTGGACATGACGTTCCTGTCACGCCCCCCCCCCCTACACGGGCGTGACCTAGGGCGTGACCACCGACGTACCGAAGCAATCATCCCTCCTGCCAGAATCCAGTGCCCGAGGTCAATATAGTACTGTCACACCCCCTGACACGCCCCCCCTAGGGCGTGTCGGAGGGCGTGACCAACCCGAGAAAAAATCTATAAATTGAGACCCCCCTCTCCATTTCAGCAAGCTTTGGTTGAGAGGGGGAGGTGCTGCCCCTTTGTTTCTTATTCCTTATGCTTTTTCTCTCTCTCTCTCTCTCTTTGTAATTTTTGTTTAACCCTAGTTTAATCTTAGCTTGTTTATGCTTTTGTTGTAATCTTGCTCTTGCTTAGTGCTAATTGTAGGGCTAGAATAGGATTTCATTTTCATGCACTTGTAATTTTATTTTCATTAGTGTAAATTGCCCCTTTTCATTAATAGAATTGTTCTTTGTTTAGCTTGTGTTTTTTTTATGCTTTACTACTCATCCCCCCACCTCCACTCCATTATGATTAACTAATCCTCCTTGTACTCGATCTTGATGATCCGAGGTTAGAGCGATTAAGTTATGATGTTTTAATTAATCTTTTCTTTTTAGGTTAGGGCCTTGAATTACTCTTGATTAATCACGAGTTGAAGGTATATTATCGATATATACTCTCCGCCTTTGCTTTCATTCTGGGCAAGCTGAGAGGCCGAATGAATGAAGTGAGCATTCAAGAGTAAAGGGAGTTGTACGCACCCCTCGAGAGAGGCAGACGTCCAAATCTCCCGGATTGGAGTAAAATCCAATAGTGGGGTTCACCGCGTAAAGCGAGTTTTAGGCCTCCGATTTAGACGAGAGTCGGTCGGACCTTCCTAAACTCAGTTGGGCACGACTTCGAGAGAAGCGTGTTCAAGCTTTAGGAACCTCCACGGTCAAGGACCTTTATCCTATTAAGTTTAGATTTTTATCGCATTTTCTTAATCGTCTTTAGTCGAGGTGATTCTTGATCGAGTGCATTTCCATTTCATAGTTTCAACCTTCTGTCGTAATCGTTTTACTTAATAGCACTTTACTTAATTGCATTAGCTCTCTTTCTATCACTAGTTTTATTTCCTTAATCTCAATTAGATTCTCTAAACCCTAGTTTTTCCTTCGATAAGATAATAGCGTTCGTGTGAGTAAGCATAGCCAACAGTTCCCGGATTTCAATACGACACTTGTGTCCCCTAGCTACAATTCGATAGGTATACTTGCCTCATCGGGTTGCTAGTTCGGTTGCGTTTATTTTCTTCGAACCCTAGCGCGCAACATTCCCTCAGGTGGCGAGACCTGGGCTGGTGTGAGCTGCCACTGTGGGAGGTCAATTCAACAGTTCGTAACACAGTTATTGGGATTATAAAATTGGACGAAACAGGGGTTACAAGTCACTTGGAGTTCTCGAAGGATCAGCCGGAGGAGTGGCCTACGGGACCTGGAGTGGATCCTTGGGGAGGAGAGACGTCGATTCTAGGGGTGCTAGCAAGGACCCGGCGTTGCCATCTTGAACCGCTCCTACAAGAAGTACTGCATATCAATCGTCAATCTTTCTTCATCAATTCACAGTTCTTGATAGTCAGCAAATCACAGGGACATACCTTCTGCGGAGGTGAAGGATTATCCGCATGGCTTGGAGATGGGGTTGGAAAGCCCCGGTTCTCATTCAAGAGGCCTCGCTTGTCTGATTTTGCCCTCTTCTTTTTCTTCTTCGTCAGCTGTGTGGGCTCAGCGACTGATGCCTTTCTCTCAAGCGAGGGGGCCACCAAGGAACTGTTAGTGCGAGCTAGCTCCTGTGTCGTATCAATGCAGACTTACAGGACTTGCGAGAGCGGCTTCTCGATGTGTCCAGGGTGCTTGGCGAGTTTGCACAAGGATTCCACGGGTAGATAACAACGGCAGGAATGAAATTTTGTCTATCAACCGGTTTATATATATATAGCCATGGGATGGCCTACCAAAAGATTCCCTTTTTTAGGAAAGCACGTGCTCAGCGAATATAAAGTGTTGGACAAGTCTTTTCAAGAGCACGACTAGCTCGAAAATAGCAGGGATTTTTTAGAACCCCATATTTGCTGATTGGGACCCAGAAACACCCAGGTCCAGGTTTGGGCTAGCTTTAGGATAGCCCTAGGTGAAGAAAACTACTCTCGCCCAATCAGAATTGAGCTCGACTATCGTCGAGCTCAGTTCAGGTCTCGTTGAGCTAGGCTCGACGTTCGTTGAGCAGATACAAAATAAGAGAGCTCTTGCATTGCGGTAGGTGAGAACGATCGCGCTCAGGTAAGCAGTGCGTCGAGTAGAGCGGGAGATTTCTATACCCTTTTTAGCCCCTACCAGGTGAAGGCGGGAGATTTCTCAGCAAGGCGTAAGCACCTTCAGTTCTCGGCAGGAAGGTTCCCGCCGGGTAGGGCCCTGTGTGAAATGACCTGGATGCCCTTAGGTAAAATTACCTATATACCCACAGGGTCTTCATTTAGCTCCTCAAAATAGCGGAGTTTGACTGTTGGCAGACCAGCCAGGGGTAATTAAGTAATATCAGATCAGCAAAGTCTATAAATAGACCAATAGAGGCTCCTCAGAAATTCTTTCATATTTCTCTTAGATCTTCTAGTGCTTTATGAGGAGCTCCAAGACCAGCCTTTGGCCTTAGAGGGGTCTCAGAGATCTTCTGGTTAAGAGGTGGGACCTTCCTGCTGAGGCTTTTGGTCGGTTCTTGATCCTTTACAACCAGTCAAAGATCGGAGCTTGGGGGAAGTCGGTATTGGCTACGCCATTATTTTCGAACTTTCATTGAGGTCAGTTTTGGCTTCAACATTGACGACTATGTCATTCAGAGGTACTTAACTTAACAACTGACTGTCGTTTCAAAGGTACTTTACATGATGACCCAGTCATTCAGAGGTACTTAACTTGGCGCCATAGTAGATGGCCTCCATGGCTCAACTCAATCATAAGCCACACGGCTTTGTACGATTTCTGGCTGGCACCTACAATTGCTTGACAATTTAAGCCTACAGCTCTGTATACAATGGCCCCCATGTCTCTTAGAGATAGGCCACACAAAGTATTAGCTCATAGGGAGCTATCACCTGGCGATATTCACTGTTGTCTATCGACATCAATAGTTCTCATAGCTGTGATCTTTCCCGGGTATTTTGCTGGAATTGAACTCCAGTACTTCCTGTTACTCTCCTTTCACATGTACAACCCTTAGACTCTGTACAACTACACGTTTATACTCGGAATCTTCTCTAACACACATAATAAACATCATCAATCCAGACCAACCTCTTCGGATGTGCTTCACACAGCATGCCTTATTCATACTCTAAAATTCCAAACCTATATTCAATATTAAATAGGGATTATACCGATCTACACATCGGAAACCACCTTTTCTTCACCTTTTGGTGTCGGGTTCCATGCAAGTATGCATTTTGAGGACTTCACTTTTCCAAGGATAAAATCGTTACCCCTATAGTTTTCTTAAGAGCCATGGCTGTGATCTTTGATCAGGATTGAATTGATTGTCACAACTTCCTCTCCGCGAAACTAGCATCGACTCGCGATTCCGATCAAAAGCACACCTTGGATCGATTCTCCTTTTGAGCTTCTCGACTTTTCCTCCTCTTCCCTCTCCAGAACTTAGAAATATAGTGTGTGAGAGAAAATGAGAATTAAATCTCAAGTCCAGCCTTTATATGAAAGCTACCACCGCGCTGTAACTTATACCGTCGCGCAGTATCATAGACGGTAACTACTTTGAGCAGCCAGCACCGCTATCTAGATCTATCGCCCCACTTTAACTCTCTAGCGCCTGGCGGTAGATCGGTTACTAAAGAAATCCTTCTCGACACTCGTCGAGAGTATAGAACGGCGCAGTAGCACCTATCACCTGGAGATAGATAGGTTACTCGAGAAATCCCTCTTGCCACTCGTCCAGAGGCTAGTGCGGCTTGGTATGCCTATTGCCTGGGGGTAATAACCCGAGCCCTGGTCTTTTTATTCACTGAGCTATCTTTGGCGATAATCCTATCACCGCGCGATAACCTCAAATGACCACTTCTCCTTTTTGGGTGTTACATCCCTCCCCTCCCTTAGAAATTTTGTCCCGAAATTTGTATGCATCTATACGGATAACCAGCAACTAATATGTTAAAACATATTTTCCTTTCACAAAACAATATTACAATATCATTTTACAAATAACTCAGGTTATTATTCGCGTAGGTTTTCTCTCGCTCCCATGTTAGCTCTTCACGGCCACAGTTGTCCCAACGGACCTTGACCGTCCATGGTCATGTTTCGTAATTGCTTGATCTCCATGTCCTCGATACGAATTTGCCTAACCTTCATCATTAGCCCGAGATCAACCGGTACTCGATCATTTGAAATCACATGCGTCGGCTCTTTCATTGCTTTATGCAACACCGATATGTGAAACACATGGTGCAAGCCACATAGCTCTGTTGACAGAGCTAATTAATAAGCGTCTTCTCCAACTAGTTCCACCACTTCAAAGGGGCCAAGATACTTTGGACTTACTTTTTCCAAGCGCAAAATCGAGGACATGCCTTTGAATAGCTTGATAATTAAGTATACCCAATCACCCACCGCAAACTCCACATTTCGGGGTTTGGAGTTATAATATTTCGCCTGCATATCTTGGTCTATCAGTAGCCGCTCTCGTATAGTATGTATGGTAAAATTTTCATCTTCGGCCTTTTTACATTTATAGTGCTTTAACTCGCCTGTTTCCGCCCATGGTAACAGTGTACAACACTTCCTACCGTATAAAGATTCAAAGGGAGCCATCTGTATACTAGCTTGATAACTATTATTATTTGCGAACTCAATCATATAGAGGTGATCTTCCCAACTCTTCCCGAAATCCAGGGCATACATCCGGAGCATTGGTTATCGCTAAGCTTCGAAGACAATAAAGCAACCGAACTAACAATCAAATTAGGCAAGTATACCTATCGAACTATAGCTAGGGGACACAAGTGTCGTATTGAAATCTGAGAACTATTTAGTACACTTACTCACACGAAGACTATTATTTTATCGACGGAAAATCTAGGGTTTATATAAACTAATTGCAATTATGGAAAGGAAATAAAGCTAAAGAGAATTACTTGCACTAAAAAGAAAGAGAGCATAAAAGAAACGATTACGATAAAGGGTTTGAACGATGAGATGGAAATTCACTCGATCATGAATCACCTCTGCTAATGTTTATTAAAAACACGATAAATAAACCTAAACTTAGTAGGGTAAAATTCCTTGACCGTGGAGGTTCCTAAAGCTTGAACACGCTTTTCTCGAAGTCGTGCCAAACTGAGTTTAGGAAGGTCTGACCGACTCTCATCTAAATCGAAGGCATAAAGCTCGCTTTACGCGGTGAACCCCACTATTGGATTTTACTCCAATCCTGGAGATTTTGACGTCTGCCTCTCTTGAGGGGTGCGTACAACTCTCTTTACTCTTGAATGCTCACTTCAAACTATCGGTCTCGGCTAGCCAAGAATGAAAGCTAAATTGGAAATTATATATCGATAATATAATTCCAAACGAGAAAAATCAAGAGTAAATCGAAAGCCTAAACCCTAAAAAGAAAAGGTAAATTCAAAGCATCATAACTTAATCACTCGAACCTCGGATCTTCAAGATCGAGTACAAGGAGGATTAGTTAATCCTAGGGAAGTGGAGGAGGGGGGATGAGTAGTAAAGCATTATAACACCAAGGTATAAGAAAAGATCACTTTTATTAATACTAAAAGAGAGCAACACTTGCATGAAATTGAAGTTACAATTGCATGAAATGAAAATGTAGGCTAGCATAACATTGAGCTACTAAAATAAATACAAGAGCTAGTACAAAAGCTTTAACTAAACTAGATTTAAGGGAAAACACGAAATGAGAAAGGGAGAGACAGGGAAGAACATGAAAAAGACAAGAAACCAAAGGGGCAACACCTCCCCCTCTCAACCCAAGCTTCTTCTGAAATGCAGGGGATCGTCTTAATTTATAGAAATTTTCACGGGTTGGTCACGCCCTGCGACACGCCAAAGGGTGGCGTGTTTTGGGGTGGGTCAGGTACGAGGTGGACCTCGGGCTCTGGATTCTGGAGGGAAGGATGATTGCTTCTATACATCGGTGGACACGCACTGGGTCACGCCCGTGTAGGGGGGAGCGTGACACGTACGTCAAGTCTCAATCATTGGTTGGAAATCCGTCAGTCTTGGAAAAGAGGGCGAACACGCCCTTGGTCATGCCCGTGATGGGGGGCATGACAGTACTGTTGGTGTGCTGACGCGAAATGGCATTTAATGCGGCGGCAGGCTTCGGTCAGAGGGAGACACGCCCCGGGTCACCTCAGGGGGCATGCCCAGAGAGGGTGTGTCAGGGCGGCGTGATAGCCATTTTTCCTGTTATTTTGTCTCTGTCAGCAAGCTTCATCGAGATCGGGTGACACACCCTAGGTCATGCCCAGGGAGGGCGTGACAGGGGTGTGTGCCAGGTCATTTTTGGCCAAAATTCTGGTAACCTGCAAAAAGAAAAGAAAATATTAGTGGAAATAATATTTATGTAAGAAAGATAAAAATGAAGCAAATAAGACACAATTAGCGCCTTCAAAACTAGAAAATACGATAATAGTTTAGGCTACAAAATGTATTATCAAATTCTCCCAAGATTAAGCTTTGCTTGTCCCCAAGCAAAAATATAAAAACTAGATAACCATAAAAAGTGACAAATCAAAAGATTCTAATTATGCTAACACAAGTATTTTGCGAAATTCTAAGTAGGGATAAGGTGAAACGTAAATCTAAAACAATTATTTAGGTATGGTTTAACTTTTATAAACTTTACTTAACAAAAATAAATCATCCAAAATTTAGATGAAATTCTTTAAATAGATTTTAATAAAGCAACGAAAATGAAAAAACCGCATTGAGTTGTTACTAGATCCAAGCAACGCATTATAATTATATCAATTCAATAACAAAAATCTAAGTTTAAATCCAAAACTAATACTTATTTACTTTTCTTCTTTTCTTAGTTATTAAAAAGAATTCAAAAACATGAATCTAAAGAACTTAATAGGACCGAAGCCTTTGGTTTAGGATTATGATTAGGAGTGGAATTCAAAGATAAACATAGAGGCTTAAAATTACACTAAACCAAAACAAAGAGTTTCAAAAAATTTCATTTTTAACAAAAAAAAAAATTTCTTTCTTTTTTTTCAATTTTTTTTCTTTTTCAAAACAAAGGTCATAAATATTTTTATTTTCATTTTGAATTGGCCAAAAAAACAAATATTTATTTTGAGCATACTTTTTTAAAAAAACATCTCCCCAAAAATATCACAAAATAACATATCATAATCATGAAAATTCTTAATGAAGCTAAAAAGGCTAGTGTGATTAGATAGGTTGGAAATTTTGGATTTGGTGAAAATGATAGGAAAAGAGGAGCTATCAAATGTAATTGGAAAAAAGGCTCAAGAATAACTAACTAGTGGTGAAAGATTTTAGGTTGGCAGGAAAGCTCAAACGAAAACAAAAACGTCCTAAATCGTATTCATGCTTTTAAATTTATTCAAAACATAGATATGAAAAATTTCAAAAAGCAAGTCCTCGATAATAAAAGAAGATTGATGAAATTATCTTGAAAATAGAAATAATGGGTGACTTGGATCGTTTACATCTACTACGCTATTCAAACGTTGACCTTACAAAAATTATCCAAAAATGAAAAGGAAAATAGGGGATGATCAATTTTTGAGAAAGTAAAGAAAATAAAAAACAAAAACCATAATGGAAATGCTAGTTTTAGAAAAAACATTTTACATTAACATGCTATCGCGAATTAGAAACACAACATGGCCAACATTTTACTTGTGAAACATAATTAAAAAGGGTGATTAGAAATATTATAATTAATTAAGTTGTTTATAAGAAATTTTGAGTAAAACAAAACAAAATCATGGGGGAATACCAAAACGTCTAAACTATTTAAGTAATGAAAAAAAACATATATAATTATTATTTTATTTTGAAATATTTTCTATTTTTTTTT
This sequence comes from Platanthera zijinensis, assembly GCA_039513925.1. Lineage (NCBI taxonomy): Eukaryota > Viridiplantae > Streptophyta > Magnoliopsida > Asparagales > Orchidaceae > Platanthera > Platanthera zijinensis. Next base: position 199,694,018 of record CM077084.1, on the reverse strand, counting down.
ATTTTTAAGATATTCATTTTTTTTGGATTTTTTAAAAATATTCACACATAACAAAAATAAGTAGTAATTCCTCCCCCAAGCTTGAAATGGACATTATCCTCAATGGAGAAAAGAGATTAGAGAAGGAGAGAAAATGAAATTATAGAATTGAGAGTACAGTATTGAAAAACAGGTACTTCCCTGGATTTATTTGCTTTAAAAGCTGAGTGATGCCGCTCCCCCATGCTTGTGCTTTTTGATCTTCATAAAATGTCTTCTTTGGACTTCGTGATGGATTCAACAATGTTAGAGCAGGCGATTGCAGAAGCTTCAACTTGTTGGAGTCGTCCAGGGCAAAAATTGTTAAATAATGAAAACAGAAAAAGATAACTTGGGTTGCCTCCCAAGAGCGCCCTTTGTTTAAAACGTCGTTTGAGCTCAACGCAACAAAAAAATAATAATTTCCAAAAATATTTTGTCCAAAATGATAATAATTAAAGTTTCTAACAAAAAATAAAACTTCGAAGTTAGAGTTCTTGCAGCAGAAATTTAACAATATTTGGACTGATATCATAATCACCAGAGAAATATAGTTTAAGACGCTGACCATTTACTTTGTAATTACCCTTATCAGGGTGCGAAATTAAAACAACACCATAAGGAAAAGCTTTTAAAACAGAAAATGGCCCAGACGATCGTGACTTTAATTTCCCCGAAAATAAACGTAAACGAGAGTTTTACAAAAGAACTTGGTTGCCCGGCTTAAAGGTTTTTGGGTGTATTAAGCGTTTATCATGAAAAAATTTTCTCCCCTCTTTATAAAGTTTGTTATTTTCATATGCGTAAGAGCGCCACTCATCGAGTTCGTAGAGTTGAAATTTTCTAAGGTGGCCTACTGAATGGGGATCGAAGTTTAAAAATCTTAAGGCCCAAAAAGCGCAGTGTTCTAGTTCTACGGGTAAATGGCATGATTTTCCATAAACCAGCCGATGTGGTGTACATCCGAGGGAAGTTTGGTACACTGTTCGGTAGGCCCATAGAGCATCGTCTAATTTGGCTGACTAGTCTTTCTAGATGTTGAAACAGTCTTTTCTAAAATTCTTTTAATTTCTCTGTTCACTACTTCGACTTGTACATTAGTTTGGGGGTGGTAGGTAGTTTAAAGTTTATGCGTAACGCCGTATTTAGTAAGGATTTTAGAAAACTGTGCGTTATAGAAATGGGAACCCCTATCGCTAACGATGGCGCGCGGCATACCGAATCGAGAAAATAATTTTTTCAAAAAGGCAACTACAACTTGGGATTCGTTCGTAGGAACAGCTTGGGCTTTAGCCCAACGTGAAACATAATCGACAACAACTAAAATATACTTATTCCCGAAGCTAGAAGGAAGTGGGCCTACAAAATCGATTCCCCAGAGGTCAAAAACACCGCACTCATGGATATTGTTTTGCGATATATCATTTTTATTAGAAATATTGCCCGACCGTTGGCACCTATCACACCTGTTCGCAAAGACCTGCACGTCTTTAAACAGGCTAGGCCAGTAAAAACCCGCACTTAGCACTCCGTGAGCGGTGTGAGAAGCTTGATAGTGACCACCCATCGGTCCTTGATGAGTATAAAAATATACAATTTTGTATCGTATTAAATTTGCATATTTATAAATAAAATCTTAGTTTTGATATATAAAACTAACTATTTTTATAATTTTATATTTTTATGTTTTATATTTATTTTCTAAAGTTTTTCTGAAATTTTTGTATTTTTACTTAGGCCACGCCCCTAGGTCACGCCCGTGACCTAGGGCGTGACAGCCCTTTTTTAATTATTTTTTTCTGTTTCTATTTTTCCCAGGAAAATCGGGAAATAGCTGAACACGCCCACTGAACACGCCCGTGACAAAAGCGACACGCCCGTGACCTAGTGAAGTTCTATCCAGAAATCCAGCGAGCTGCCACGCTATCGCCACGCCCCGTGCCGCCTGATGAATCAGCTACCCGACACGCCCGTGACATAATGTGTCACGCCCGTGACCTGCTCAAATTCTATCCGAAGTTCAGCCCCGCTTGGCACATGTCCCGACAGGCTGTAAGTCACGCCCGTGACCCTGTCACGCCCTACCCGACACGCCCGTGTCAGGGGGCGTGTCACTTGAATTTTTTTTCTATAAATAGGAGGGCAGGGCTGAGTGGAATTATTCGAACACCTGCAGCTTCCTTAAGAACTGTTAGGACTCCCCAGCTCTCTGACAAGGAACTGGTAGTACCTTTCAATTATTTTAAAGTTCTGTAAGTTGTAATATTTTCAGCTTTATTTTCAGCTTTTTAAAAAGTTGTAATAATTTCAGACTTTATAAAATAAACTCTTTTAATTTTAATTCTGAGTAATTTACTGTTTTATTTTCAGCTTTGCTTTCCTTTATTTTCTCATACTATCCCGAATGAAAGGCAAAGCTCTGCTTATGTCCTGGATTAAGATAGCGTGGAACTGCTTTCAAAACTATTTTCAAAACCTTATTATTTCGAACTATCCCGAATGAAAGGCGAGGCGAAAGCCAATGACCTTGATTAAGATAGTGTGGAAGCTCTGCAAAATTTTACTACCCTATCCCAAAAACAAAGGTGAAGCGAAAGCTTAAATCCTGGATTGAGATAGATAGGTAGATATTATTTTCTGTACTTTATACCGCCCCCATCCTGAGAAGAGGCTAAGAACCCTTAGCACTTGGTCAAGATGAGCTCTTGGCTGCATACTATTTTCAACTATTTCAACTCTACTTTCTAGTTATTCTAACTAGGGTTTTCTGTTAATTGATCATATACCAGGTGACGAGACACTACGTTTACGTTAACCCATTTAAACGCAAGCCTTCCCGGTCATACTTTCGAGTCAGTGATTCTACCAAAGGGATCCTCTCGTGAAGTTAGATAATTAAGAAATAAAGTTGTTCTTTAATAGGTGAATTAATATTCGCTCAAAGTAATTCTGAAATCGAGGACTAGTTTCTAAGTCCCTATCTTAATAAAATCACGTATATATAATTTTTTTTTATCTTAAGTTTTTAAATATAAACTCCACTGCATTCGTTCGATAATATAATAGTCCGTTCTAGAAAGTAGAATAATTAACACCGATCCCAGGAAAAATACGACCTTGATATTTTCTACAAAATACTATACTCATATACGATAGGTACTCTTGCCTTAATCCACAGGATATAAGTAAGTAAACAAAGAGATAGACTTATATACGTAAAAGATTATATAAAACCAAATCTATCTTCTTTAAAACAAAATTTACTTATCAAGCTTTTTGGCACCGTTGCCGGGCATTAGTTTATATGTGTTAATATTTGAAAATAAAAGAACGCTATTACTTTTATCTTTTCTTTTTCTTGTTATTTTAAAACCTTAGTTTTTATAAAAATAAAACAAACATAAAATTCCCTAAATTAAAAACTTTATTTTTATAAAACCTATCTTTTTATTAACAAGTTTATTAACTACTAACAAAAAAAAACCTAACCTACTATTTTAACGTATTTTATATAAAAATTGAAAAATAAAAAGTAGTTTATAATAAAAAACCTGCTTTTATTATAAAACTTCTTTTATAGAAAACATGTTTTATATAAAAAACTTGTTTTTAGTTATTTTCCGTTTTACGTCTTTTTGTGTGTTTGTATTTATTTTTAACTTAGTTTTTTTTCCCTATTTTTGTTTTTATACAAAAAGTCTTTTGTTTAGTGTATGACCCGCAGAACTCCATCTGATTTAACTCTTGAACGTGATCCTGAAATCGATCGCACCTTTCGCAAACGCCTCCGATCTCTGAATCAAGAGCTTGTCTTAAATCTGGAAGAGTCCGTAGGCACCACACACGTTCAAGAAATGGCAGCAGAGCAACAACAAATGCCAGAGGTGGTCCCCCAAAGGACCATGTCTTATTATGCACGACCCAATTAAGATAACACCAGGGTCTAGTATCGTTCGTCCACAAATTGCTAATAATAACTTCGAGATTAAATCGAGTATAATCCAAATGATTCAAAATTCTGTTCAATTCGATGGATTTTCCGACGAAGATCCAAACACGCACTTGTCAAACTTCTTAGAAATATGTGACACATTTAAGATAAATGGTGTCACTGATGATGCCATCCGTCTTTGCTTATTTCCTTTTTCATTACGAACGAAAGCCAAATAGTGGCTAGGTTCTCTCCCCAGAGGATCTATTACCACTTGGGCTGAAATGACCGAAAAATTCCTTACAAAGTATTTTCCACCTGCAAAAAATGCACGTCTGCGTGTGGATATTTCTTCCTTTGTACAAGGCGAGTCTGAGTCTCTTTATGAGACTTGGGAGCGTTTTAAGGAATATCTACGTCGGTGTCCACATCACGCACTGCCAACTTGGCTCCAGGTACAAATATTTTATAATGGTTTGAATATTCAAACCAGACAAGCCATTGATGCTGCCGCTGGGGGCACGCTCAATAACAAAACCCCTGAGGCCGCTCAAACCATCTTTGAGGAAATGGCCATGAACGCGTACCAGTGGAACGTGCCAAGGTCACACCCTAAACAAGCTGGGATTTATGATCTTGACATTTCCTCTACTTTAGCACTCCAAGTAGAAAATTTAACTAAACAATTGGCTGGAATATCTGCTTCCTCCGCCACAACTACTTGGGAATCCGAATAATAATGTAATTGAAGAAATCGATTATATGGGAAACTCTTATAGACCTTCCTATAATCCTAATATGAACTTAAATAATAATTGTTATAATCCAGGATATAGGAACCATCCTAATTTTTCATGGAGCAACCCCAATAATGCTCAACGCCCTCCGACTGCAAATCTAAGTGGATTTGCACCGCAACCCCCATAACCACAAACACCACCACCACAACCGCACCAATTTAGGCCAACCCCGATAGAAGACATATTCACGAAATATGTCAGTATTAATGAGTCTAATATCCGGAACCTGACCGGATCAATTAAAAACATAGAAAAACAAATTGGACAAATATCAAAAATGCTATTGGAACGCCAACCTAGTAATTTGCCAGGAAATACGGAACCAAATCCGCGGGATACAGGTCATTCCAGTAACCCAAGTTGACAAGCCGTCAAACTACGAAGTGGCAGGGAGCTACCACCACCCGTTAGGGTAGAAAAAGAAGCTAAGGTTAGCCTTCCTACACCACTTCCCGTTACGTCTCTGCCTCCTCAACCCCCGCGAATTTCTTCCCCACATGTTGTTTTACCTTATCCATCTAAATTAAAAGATGAGCGAGAAGATGAACAATATAAATTTTTTCTAAAAATGCTAAAACAAATTCAAATTAATATACCTTTCTGCGAGGCAATTGCACAGATGCTTAAATACGCAAAATATTTAAAAGCGTTATTTTCAAATAAAAATAAACTCGAAGATATTTCGAGAGTTTTTCTTAACGCCGAATGTTCAGCCGTTTTATTACATAAATTACCCCCAAAATTAAACGATCCGGGACGATTTTCCATCCCGTGTCTCTTCGGTAATCTATTAATAAAAGATGCGTTAGCAGATTTAGGTGGTAGCATAAATTTAATGCCATACTCGCTCTTTCTAAAACTAGAATTATGTAACCCCAGCCCAACTAAAATGAGCATCCAGTTAGCAGATCGTTCTATTAAATATCCAGTAGGGATAGTAGAGGATGTTCTGGTCAAAATAGACAAGTTTATCTTCCCGGTAGACTTTGTTATACTTGACATAGAGGAAGACACCGATGTTCCCATAATTCTCGGTCGTCCTTTTCTCGCAACCTCTCGCGCAATAATAGACGTAAGTAACGGTAGACTTCTCTTACGAGTAGGAGATGACGAGGTTACTATCGATATAGATCCCTCTATGAAAAATTCTTTAATAAACAATGATTCCTGCTATCTTGTGGAAGCCTCTTTTTAGGAAAATGGTTTTTCCTATTCTGATGTACTTTCAATAACTGTAGAAGAATCCGACTTGGCAGACTTACCCCTTTCACAAGAAATGCCCACCGATGACCCTTTAGAACCTTTTATATCTTTAACTTCTACAACTCTAAAAACTCCAACTTCGTATAAAAAACCACCAACCCTCGAGCTGAAAACACTTCCTGCACATTTAAAATACATTTTCCTTGAAGCCGAATCTAAACTCCCTGTTATCATTTATGCCGAATTAAATGATAAGAAAACATCTGAATTAATAGAAGTGTTAAAACAACATCGTCATGCATTAGCATGGCAAATTTCTGATATCCAAGGACTCAACCCATCTTTCTGTACGCATAAAATATTTTTGGAAGATAAACCTCGTAAATCTATCCAGCCCCAACGACGTTTAAATCATAATATGAAGGATGTCGTAAAAGCTGAAGTAATGAAATTATTAGATGCAGGAATTATCTATCCAATCTCAGATAGCACATGGGTTAGTTCCGTACAAGTCGTCCCTAAGAAGGGCGGTATAACGGTGGTGCCAAACACTAATAATGAACTAATTCCAACACGTACTGTTACGGGTTGGAGGATGTGCATCGACTATCGAAAATTAAATGATTCCACCCATAAGATCACTTTCCACTACCGTTTATAGATCAAATATTAGAGCGACTCTCGGGTAACTCATATTATTGTTTTCTCGATGGTTATTCGGGGTATTTACATATTCCTATAGCCCCTGAAGACCAAGAGAAAACTATGTTCACTTGCCCCTTTGGTACTTTCGTCTATAGGCGAATGTCGTTTGGACTTTGTAATGCGCCAGCTACATTTCAAAGATGTATGCTAGCTATTTTCGGCAAGTTAGTATAGGACGTTATGGAAGTGTTTATAGATGATTTCTCCATATTTGGAGACTCATTCCATACGTGTTTAGATAACCTCGCTCGTGTTCTTCAACGCTGTGAAGACACGAATTTAGTATTGAACTGGGAGAAATGCCATTTTATGGTCCGCGAAGGTTTAGTTCTCGGTCATAAAATTTCTTCCCAGGGAATCGAGGTCGATAAGGCCAAAACAGAAATAATTGAAAAACTTCCTCCTCCAACAAATGTAAAATCTATTCGAAGTTTCTTAGGTCATGCAGGTTTCTATAGACGGTTCATTCAAAATTTTTCTAAAATAACAAAACCGTTAACTCATTTATTTGAAAAAGAAGCCCCATTTATATTTGATAGTGAATGCTTAGTAGCATTCAATATTATTAAAGACAAACTTATCAACTCTCCTATTTTAGTAGCCCCAGACTGGTCCTTTCCTTTTAATATCATGTGTGATGCGAGTGATTATGCGGTAGGAGCTGTCTTAGGACAACGAGTAGACAAATATTTTCATCCTATCTATTAGGCAAGTAAAACTCTCACATCCACACAAACCAATTACACTACCACGAAAAAGGAACCACTGGCGATTGTATTTGCATTTGATAAGTTTAGATCTTATATTACACTATCGAAAGTTATAGTTTTTACGGATCATTCTACTTTAAAATATTTACTAACAAAGGCAGATGCAAAACCCCGTTTATTACGTTGGATTCTCTTATTACAAGAATTTGATTTAGAGATCCGAGATAAGAAAGGCGCATGGAATTTAGCAGCCGATCATCTTTCTCGACTAGAGAATGCTGCAACAGATACACTCGTGGAAGCCGACATCGAAGATAAATTCCCTGAAGAAAGTCTCCTCGCTCTCGAAAAGGTAACAAACTCTTCTACTCCTTGGTTTGCAGACTTGGATAACTATTTAGTAGCCCGAGTCCTCCCAAAAGCTTTTTCAATTCAAGAAAAGAGAAAATTCTTTTCTGACTTGAAAAACTACTTTTGGGAAGACCCGTATTTATTCCGAGTCTGTGCCGACCAAGTAATTAGAAGATGTATTTCGAACGAGGAAGGACTAAAAATACTACGGCACTGCCACGAAGGACTAACCGGCGGAGATTATCAATCCAACTGGACTGCACGTAAAGCCCTTGAAGCAGGATTCTTTTGGCCTACTTTATTCAAGGACGCTCAAAAATTGGTAAGCGTTTGCAACCAATGCCAACAGTCAGGTAACATTTCCCGTCGGGACGAAATGCCCCAAAACGTTTACTTAGAATGTGAAATTTTTTATCTGTGGGGTATAGATTTTGTAGGCCCTTTACCTCCTTCTTTTAAAAATCATTATATCTTAGTAGCGGTCGATTACATTTCACGGTGGGCTGAAGCGCAAGCTTTACCCACCGCTGACTCGAGAGTCGTGGTTAAATTTCTAAAAACCTTATTTTTCACGTTTTGGCATGCCTAGGGCTAAAGCGCATATTAGAAAAGACTGTAGATACCAATCGAAAAGATTGGTCCCTCAAATTAGATGATGCACTTTGGGCCTACCGTACAACATTCAAAACTGCGATCGGTTGTACACCTTATCGTTTAGTATATGGAAAGGCATGTCACCTACCTGTAGAATTAGAACATCGCGCATACTGGGCGCTAAAATTTCTTAACTTAAATACAAACTTAGCCGCCGAACAACGTAAATTTCAACTCAATGAACTTGAGGAATGGCTTGCAAACGCCTATAAATAATAAATTTTATAAAGAGCGATCTAAGTTTTATCATGATAGGAAAATTAAATTTCCAAAATCTTTTTCACCAGCTGACCATGTCCTACTATATAACTCACGCCTTAAATTATTTCCAGGAAAATTAAAATCCCGATGAACCGGACCCTATACTGTTAAACAAACCTGGCCATATGGGACCGTTCTTTTTTCTCACCCTGAACTAGGAACTTTCAAAGTAAACGGGCACTATTTAAAACTATATTTTACTGGGGACCCTTTTCAAAAAGAACCTGAAACCCTAACACTACTCCATAACCTCGAAATATAAATTCACTTGTATATTTTCATCTTTTATGCTTTTGTATATTCTGTACATATTTTTCACTTCATACCTATGCCTAGCATAAGTATGGGGGTGCTTTTAGCTGCAATTGTTTTTATCACTTATATGTTTTAAATAAAAACATTGTTTATTTTAGTACTCATTTCAAAACAAGTCAAAATTTTCAAAACTATACTATGTATATATATTCCAAAAATCTGAGTTGATCAAAAATGCAAAATATTCAATTTTCAAATTTACTACTCCTTCTCATAACTAGATAGATATAAATATCCGGAATAAACTTGTAATTCCTACCTTGTAAAAATTCATTACACTCAGAGTTAGTTTTTTAGCAAGCCTGCTTTAATATATCAAAAATACATATATATACAATAAAAGCAAAACATATTATGTTCATCAAACAATTTTAGACTGTAATTATCATTACTCCAATCTTGTTAAAATATAGAAAATATCAAGCTATTACCATTGCTCTCAAAATCTTTTATCAAAATTTTTTTTACAACCACCTACCTACTATTTCGCTTGGCATGTTTCTTTATGCACGCAAGCATCTAGGAGTATGTGCTCCTAGAAAAGAAAAGATCTTATGTCCATGGGAATAAAAAATTCCGTAAACATAGGCATCCAATAAATGTAAAAAGACCATATGAAATTGAGTATGTGCTCCTAAACATATGCATTGGATTAATTCAAAGTTCAATTCTGCAAAGTTTTTTTTTCTATTTTGGAAAATATTTTCCTAAAATAGTTGTAACAATGCATGAATTTGAGAAAAAAAAGGGTGAGAGGATAAAATTCATCACCTCCTACATTCAAAGCCTATGTATGGGCAAAACCACCAAGTTGATATCCCCTAAAACCACTACAAAATTGAATTAATTTTGCTTAAAATTTTGAGAGAGCATACTTAATAGGTTGTAATTTTTCAACATATCTCATGCAAGACATAGTAGTCATAAAGCCAATCTATCTTTGTGATATCTCATTTTAATATATGCTTACTATTTGTTTTCAAAAACTTTTTATGGCTATAAATTCTAACTCTGGTATCAATGATATATACATGATAGCATGTAAACTCTTTATTCACCGGATGTTTATAATACCTATTTTATCTTGAAGAAATAATTTGATAGTAAATAGAAAATTTCATAAACTTGTAAATATACTCAACTCTATATTTGCTCTGGAATAGCAAAATCTAAGTATGGGGGTATTTGATGAGTATAAAAATATAAAATTTTATATCATATTAAATATGCATATTTATAAATAAAACCTTAGTTTTGATATATAAAACTAACTATTTTTATAATTTTGTATTTTTATGTTTTATATTTATTTTCTAAAGTTTGTCTGAAATTTTTGTATTTTTACTTAGGTCCCGCCCGTGACCTAGAGCGTGACAGCCCTTTTTAATTTTTTTTTTTGTTTCTGTTTTTTCCCAGGAAAATCGGGAAATAGCTGAACACGCCCGCTGAACACGCCTGTGACCTAGTGAAGTTCTATCCAGAAATCCAGCGAGCTGCCACGCTGTCGCCATGCCCCGTGCCGCCTTATGAATCAGCTACCCGACATGCCCGTGACATAATGATTCATGCCCGTGACCTGCTCAAATTCTATCCGAAGTTCAGCACCGCTTGGCACCTATCCCGACAGGCTGTAAGTCATGCCCGTGACCCTGTCACGCCCTACCCGACACGCCCGTGTAAGGGGGCGTGTCACTTGAAATTTTTTTCTATAAATAGGAGGGCAGGGCTGAGTGGAATTATTCGAACACCTACAGCTTCCTTAAGAACTGTTAGGACTCCCCAGCTCTCTGACAAGGAAATGGTAGTAGCTTTCAAGTATTCTAAAGTTCTCTAAGTTGTAATATTTTCAGCTTTATTTTCAGCTTTTTAGAAAGTTGTAATAATTTCGGACTTTATAAAATAAACTATTTTAATTTTAATTCTTAGTAATTTACTGTTTTATTTTCAACTTTACTTTCCTTTATTTTCTCATACTATCCCGAATGAAAGGCGAAGCTCTGCTTATGTCCTGGATTAAGATAGCGTGAAATTGCTTTCCAAACTATTTTCAAAACCTTATTTTTTCGTACTATCCCGAATGAAAGGCGAGGCGAAACCCTATGACCTAGATTAAGATAGTGCGGAAGCTCTGCAAAATTTTGCTACCCAATACAAAAAACAAAGGTGAAGCGAAAGCTTAAATCCTGGATTGAGATATATAGGTAGATATTATTTTCTTTACTTTATACCGCCCCCATCCTGAGAAGAGGCTTAGAACCCTTAGCACTTAGGTCAAGATGAGCTCTGGGCTGGATACTATTTTCAACTATTTCAACTCTACTTTCTAGTTATTCTAACAAGGGTTTTCTGTTAATTGATCATATACCAGGTGACGAGACACTACGTTTACGTTAACCCGTTTAAACGCAAGCCTTCCCGGTCATACTTTCGAGTCAGTGATGCTACCAAAGGGACCCTCTCGTGAAGTTAGATAATTAAGAAATAAAGTTGTTCTTTAATAGGTGAATTAATATTCGCTCAAAGTAATTCTGAAATCGAGGACTAGTTTCTAAGTCCCTATCTTAATAAAATCACGTATATATAATTTTTTTTATCTTACGTTTTTAAATATAAACTCCACTCCATTCGTTCGATAAAATAATAGTCCGTTCTAAAAAGTAGAATAATTAACACCGATCCCAGGAAAAATACGACCTTTATATTTTCTACAAAATACTATACTCCTATACGATAGGTACTCTTGCCTTAATCCACAGGATATAAGTAAGAAAACAAAGAGATTGACTTATATACGTAAAAGATTATATAAAACAAAATCTATCTTCTTTAAAACAAAATTTACTTATCAGTCCTTCATGCAAATGTTTAATAATATCTAAACCTTCTTCAAAAGAAACACATCTCCTTATCAGTTGCTCCGCACAGACTTTAAAAAGATGCGGGTCCTCCCAAAAGTAGTTCTTCAACTCAGAAAAGAATTTCTTCTTTTGTTGAGAGGAGAACTCTTTAGGGAGCACACGAGGCACTAAGTAGTTAGCGATGTGTGCAAACCAAGGAGAAGTAGATGTGTTAATTTAAAATAGCTTCTCGTCGGAAAAATAATCACTAAAAGATTTTTCGTCTAGATTATACTTATTAGGGTTATCTAGGCGTGAGAGGTGATCGACAGCCAAATTCTCGGCTCCTCGCTTATCACGGATCTCTAAGTCAAACTCTTGGAGGTATAACACCAAGTCAATCAATTGCGGCTTGGCATCTGATTTAGAAAGAAGATATTTGAGGGCCGAATGATCCGTAAAAACAATAATTTTTCAAAGTGTAATATAAGGGCAGAATTTATCAAAAGCGAATACTGCTAGGAGCTCCTTCTCGGTTGTGGTGTAATTGTCCTGTGCAGATGTAAGCGTTTTACTAGAGTAATAGATGGGGTGGAAGTTTTTAGATATGCGTTGACCTAATACGGCTCCCACGACGAAGCTACTCGTATCCCATATTATTTCAAATGGAAGGTCCCACACCGGAGCTATCACAATTGGTGTGTTAATTAACTTTTCTTTAATTAATTTGAAGGAGGAAAGACAAGAGTCATCAAAAATAAATTGGGCGTCCTTTTCTAAGAGTTGAGTAAGAGGTTTGGTGATCTTGGAGAATTCCTTAATGAAGTGACGGTAATAGCCAGCATGCCCTAGGAAACTTCTTATAGATTTTAGGTTCATAGGCGGCGGCAACTTCTCGATAACTTCAATCTTGGAGATACTTACCTCAATTCTTCTCGCAGAAATTTTATGACCCAAAACTACCCCTTCCCTCAACATAAAATGGCATTTTTCGCAATTTAGGGCCAGGTTAGTTTCTTCTCATCGTTCTAAGACTTTTTCGAGGTTTTCTAAACAACTATCAAAAGCATCACCGAACATGTAGAAATCATCCACAAATACCTCCATAATGCTCTTTATGTACTTGTCAAAGATAGCGAGTATACATCGCTGGAATATAGCTGGCATATTGCACAATCCAAACGGCATTCTTCGGTACGCGAAGGGTCCTAAGGGACAAGTAAACGTAGTTTTCTCCTGGTCCTTAGGAGAGATGGGGATTTGAAAATACCCCGAGAGGCCATCGAGAAAACAATGAAAGCTATGGCCGGATAATCGTTCTAAAATCTGATCGATGAACGACAAGGGAATGTGATCATTGCGGGTGACATCATTTAACTTACGATAATCTATACACATTCGCCACCCCGTCACCATCCGTGTCGGGATTAAATCATTATTTTCATTTACAACTACAGTTATCCCTCCCTTTTTTGGTACTACCTGAAAAGGGCTAACCCATTTACTATCTGATATAGGATAGATAATTCCATCATCTAAGAGTTTCATAACCTCGCCCTTAAATACTTTTTCATGTTTGGGTTTAGACGACGCTGAGGTTGTATTGAATTACGTGAATTATCTTCCATTAAGATTTTGTGATTGCAGAAAGATTGGCTTATGCCCTTGATATCAGAAATTTTCCAGGCAATAGCCCGACGATGTTTACGTAAAACTAAAAGAAGTTTATCATTTTGCGCATCCGTGAGGTAGGCCGAAAATATTACTGGCAGTTTGGAATTTTTTTCTAAGAAGGCATACTTAAGATGTTCAGGAAGTTCTTTAAGTTCTAGGGTAGGGGGTTCTTCATAAGAGATTTTAGAAATTCTTTCTTTTTCAAATACTATATCATCGTAGATCTTTTTAGACGAAAAATTAAAAGGGGTGAAGCTTGTGGCCAAGGCGGCTTCTTGCAGCGATTCAGTTTGAAAGTAGAGGAGGAACAAAAATCAGAATTTTTTTTTCAAATTCATATAGACGATAAGAGGATTCTTCACTTTATTCACTTAGGTGTAGCGATTCAGTTGGAAGAGAAGAGGAGGAACAAAAATCAAGAAAATTCTTTTTAAAAATTAGAGAGGAAATAGGAAGATTCATTACTCGCGGCATCTACGAAAAAATAGGAGTCATCATTTGCTAAGATTTTTTTTATTGAAGGGGTGATTGGGAAAGTTACTTCATCATCGCCTAATTGAAGGAAGAGCTTACCATTGCTTACGTCAATGATGGCTCGGGAGGTTGCAAGGAAGGGTCGGCCAAGGATCAGGAGAACCTCGACGTCTTCTTCGATGTCCAAAATGACAAAGTCCACCAGGAAGATGAACTTGTCGACTTTTACTAAGACATCCTCCACTATTTCTAACGAAACATAACAGATCTGTCGGCGATCTGGATACTCATGCATGTGGGGATTGAGGTTACCAATGCATAACTTCTTAAATAACGAGAGGGGAACCAGGTTAATACGCGCACCTAAGTCGGCTAATGCTTTCTTGACAAAAAGATCACCAAAGATACACGGAATAGAAAAACTAATCGGGTCTCTGATTTTCTTTGGTAAGACATTTATCAAAACCGCAGAGCACTCGGTATTTAACGTGACGTGCGACAAGTTCTCTAACTTCTTCTTGTTGGTCAGGAGGTCCTTAAGGTACTTAGCGTACTTCGACATCTGGGAGATCGCTTCGTGGAAGGGAAGATTTATGTGGATTTGTTTGAACATCTCTAAGAAGCTGGAGTACTGATCATCCTCACGTTGCTTATTAAGTTTGGAAGGGTATGGTGGAGTTGGATTATTTTTGAAAATGGTGGGGGGGGGAGTGAGATCTTTTTCTAAAACGGGGGTAATAACTTCTTCAGTAGATGACAGAATTTTTAAAAGGAGCTTTGATTTTTAAAAATAAGGGCAGAGCTTGCCTCGGGCTCTTCACTAACCACATCAGAAACTTGTTTCCCACTCTGAAGAGTGATTGCATTCACTTGCTCTCTCGGGTTGGGCTCGGTATTGGAAGAACGTGACCCTGTGGGTCACTCAGAAATTATTTTTGCGAGCAGTCCTACTTGATTTTCAAGACTTTTAATGCTTCCAGTTAAGTTTCTTATAGTAGCGTCATTTGTGGTGATATATTTTGAAAATAAATCCTCAAAGCTTGGAAGTTTCGGAAAGTTTTGAAGAGGTGGAGTTCGTGTAGAAAAATCATTTTGTGGTGGTGGGCGCATCGCGCTGGAAGGATTACTCCATGAAAAATTCGGGTGATTTCTTAAAGCAGGATTATAACTATTTGGAAAAGTAAAATCTGGAGCAGGAAAATTCGCAGCATAAAAATTATGAAAAGCATTTCTAGGCATATTGTTAACAAAATCTAATTGTTCTTGAGCAGGAGTTGCAGATTCCTATACCCGAGGGGCAAAGGCAGCAGTCATCTCCGTTATTTTTTTTCTTAAAAGTTCCACTTGCAGAGCGAGCTGGGAGACATCATCCACTTAAAAGATACCTGCAAGTTTGTTTCGATGGGACATAGGCACATTCCATTGATAAATGTTCATGGCCATATCCTCGATATGATCAAGAGCTGTTTCCGGGGTCTTATGTTTTAAAGTACCGCCAGAAGCTGCGTCTATCATTTGCTTTGTATTATGATTTAGCCCATTGTAAAACGTCAGCACTTGTAACCATACAGGCAGTGCGTTATGTGGGCATCCTCTTAATACTTCTGTAAATCATTCCCAAGTTTCATATAATGTTTCAGAGTCTATTTGTCCAAAAGCAGAAATATCATTCCTAAGTTTTGTGGTTTTAGCCTGCGGAAAATACTTTGCCAAATATTTTTCAGTTAATTCATTCAAGGTTGTTATGCTGCTTTTAGGTAGAGTGTTCAGCCACTGCTTGTCCTTCTTTCTAAGAGAAAAAGGAAAGAGTCTTAGCTTAATTGAATCATTTTTGACACCATTTATCTTAGAAGGTATCACAAATTTCAAGAATGCTTGATATATGTGGGTTCGGATCTTCATCTTGAAGTCCGTCATACTGCACATACTGCTGCACCATTTGAATTATGCTATATTTCAGTTCAAAATTGTTATTAGATATCGTAGGGCGCACTATACTAGATTCTGTTCCCTTTAGATTCAGTCGTGCATAATAGGACATAGGCCTTTGCACGGCATCCTCCACGTGGGGTTCTTCCATTCTTAAAGTAGAAAATTACTCGGAATCCTCAACCGGTATTTGGATAGTAGGACCTTGAAATTGCGATCTTCTCCAAATAGTACGCTCAATTTCGTTGTCCAAGTCCAAAATAACTGACGGACTCCCGCGATTCATGCACTAAAAGAAGAGAAGAAAAATAAGAGAAATAAAAAAACTAGAAAAAGAGAACTAATAAATTTTTTTTTAAAATAGATTTTTTTAATAGCTTAACTCCCGAACATCCCAAGGGGTACCCAATGAAGGGCTCGCAAGGTACTATACAAGATACTGACACTTAAAGCCCTTTGCCTATTTCGAGAGAATTAGGTGGCGTAGAAAAATTATGAAGTTGGTTTCTATTAAGAGCATTAATAAATTTTTTTGGATTTCAAAATTTTTTAGAAGGAAGATGAGAAAGAGAAATTATAAAATTAATAGGTTCGTGTTTTCGATATGTTCGCCGAAACCTTTCCACAAGGTCATACTGTACCTCTATTCAGTTCAGGCACGCACTTGCTGTAGCATTCTTGTCCATACAAGAGATGTCTAAGGCCTCCAACTCCTGGATTAGATACTCATCATGCATCTGCAACCAACATGCCCTTTCCGGAGTCCTACAACTCAAAGCATCTGCCACTACATTTACCTTCCCGGGAGTACAATATATTTGGAAGGTGTAGTCCCCGAGTAATTCCATCCACCTCCGATGTTGCATATTTAGATCCTTCTAATCCAGCAAATACTTAAGGATTTTATGGTCCGTGAAGAAGTCAACTTTCACTCCATATAAGTAGTGATGCCACAGTTTAAGTGAAAATATTACAGCCACCAAATCTAGGTCGTGGATTGGATAGTTCCTCTCATGTGCCTTCAAATAGCATGAGCCATAAGCTATTACTTTACCAAACTGAAGAAGAATGCAGCTTAAGACGCTCCCTGATTGATCACTGTAAATTTCAAAGCCGTCCGAACTTCATGGTACCGTCAAGATTGGCGTTGTAATCAGAAGAATTTTCTGCTCCTCAAAAGCTCGCGTGCACTCTAGTGTCCAAACAAACATCTTATTTTTCCTCGTCAGTGTGTTGAGAGGCAATGTTATTCGCGAGAAGTTCTCTACGAAGCGCCTGTAGTAGCCTGAATGTCCAAGAAAACTCTGGACTTCAACCACAAAAGACAAAACCGCCCACTCCCGTATCGCAACTATCTTCACTGAATCCACCGTAATGTCATCTCCACTTATCACGTGACCAAAAAAGGCCACTGACGACAGCCAGAACTCACACTTTGAGAATTTGGCGTAGATCTTGTTCCTTCTCAGGATGTCCAACACCATTCGTAAATGATTTGCATGGTCTTCTTCAGATTGAGAGTACAATAATATGTCGTCAAAAAAGACGATTACAAACAAGTCCAAGTACTCTCGAAACATTTAGTGCATTAGGTCCATGAATAATGATGGCGCATTTGTTAGGCCAAACAACATTACATTGAAATCGTAATGACCATAACGTGTACCAAACGCTGTGCTGGGAATATAACATTCCTAAATCCTCAATTGATAATAGCCAGACTTTAAATATAGCTTCGAGTCGACAGTTGAGCCCACTCGCTGATCGAACAAGTTATCAATCCGTGGAATCGGATACTTGTTCTTTTCCGTCAGCTTGTTCAGCTCTTGATAGTCAATACATAGTCACAAGCTTCGATCCTTCTTTTTCTCAAATAGGACCAGAGCGCTTTAAGGTGACATACTTGGGCGTATAAATCCTTGCTCCAGCAGCTCTTGCAATTGAACCTTTAGTTCTGCCATCTCCTTTGGCATAACACTATATGGCGAGCGAGCCATAGGTTTCGCACCTAGCACCAACTCAATAGCGAATTCAATCTCCCTCTAAGGCGATAACCCCGGAAGATCTTTAGGAAACACATCAGTGTACTCCGATACAATAAGAACATCTCTCAAACTTGGACTCGGCTCAATAGCCTCCAACAGCGTGAAGAACAACTCCGAGCTCTTCTAAAATGTCTTGACTACTTAGATAACAGACAGCATTATCTTTCTCGATCCTCACATACCAGCAAATTTAGTCTCTGGTTCAGTGTTTTGTCCGAGTGTGAATTCCTTAGAGTAGTAATCTATATAGGCACGCTGCTCCGAGATCCAATCCATACCAAAGATTACATCAAACTCCAATATCGGTAGCACAGATGCTTCCCATCCAAAATCCCGATTTCCTATCCGCACCTCAACACAGTAGGCTCGATCCGCCCGAAGCCAGTACCAGTTAGGTAGCAGCACATTCACTCGATCTGTCGTCGTAAACAAAGGCCCTACAATATGCCCCACGAAGTCTTCCAATAGAAAGGAATGAGAAGCTCCTGTATCGAACATTGCTCTCGTCGGACACTCCGAAATAAAGATAAAGCCTAATTCTAACCTATCATGCACAAGACAATGCATAAGGTACTAAGTATGGAATGATGTAAAAACTGTATCTTAACTCATACCTCTTATGACGTCGCTTTGTTTTATGGCCTCCTGTTGGCCATTATTATAGCCTCGGGTTTGGGCTTGAGATGCAGTTGATTCCACCACCACCTTTCCCTTTTCAGCATAAGATGCAACCGTTTTTTTCTCTCCTTTTGGAAGGCCACTCCAGCAATCTTGATCCATATGCCCCACCTTGCCACATGTTTAACATGTGAGCGGACCTCTCGCAGATGTTGCACCATATGGAGGAGAAGAAGGAGCCGACATAGAAGTTTTAGGCTTCTTTTACAACCGTCCATACCCAGATTTTGAAGAACTAGGTACCTTGAACTCTGGCTTCTTCCCTGCCCAATCATTCTTACGCTGCACCCGCATTATGTCCAGATCGAGGGAGCGGGCGGTATTGAACAAGGTAAGAAAACCCTGCGTCATCGGTCCTAAGAGAAGCAACCGCAGGGCGTCTCTCAGCCATTCATATAACTGATTTTTTTTTCGTTCCTCATCTGCAAACATATAGCCTACATATCTTCCCAATCTCGTAAACTCGTTCAAGTAGTCATCCGACGACCTCTCACCTTGGGTTAACCTTCAAAATTGGTTATTCATTGCAATCTGCTGTGCTGATGGAATGTATCTAGCCAGAAAACACCTTGAGAACTCCTCCATTGAGATCTATATCAATGGCCGACCAGCAAACTGGTGCAGCTCCAGCTCATCCCACTATAGTCTTGCCTCACCATCCAACAAGAAGGTAGTCATAGTGACTTTTTATGACACTTCCATTTCAGTTTCCTTCATGACCCTCTCTATTCTTGATTGTCAATCTTCGGCTTTGGTAGGGGTTCCAATACCCATAAACACAGGGGGATTGAAACTCATAATGTGTTTCAGTTGCTTATCTGTCACTCGCCTTGCGAACACTAGCTCAACAGCTACTTGTCTCACCGCTACGTGCTCGACCACGCCTATCAGTTTCTGGACCATCGCAGGAATATGAGGTTGTCTATGACCCCCTAGTTGCGCATTAATCATTACGAACATGACTTCCGCAACCAACCATATAGTTTCTACCGAAGGAGGTGTTAGCTCCTCATTTTGTGCACTACTCTCCACCAAGCGTCGAGGTTCTAACTGCCCCGAACCACTTCTAGTCACCTACAGTGTGAAACACACAATAAAACAACCATGAATAATGCCAAAAGCAATTATAGGAACATACCAGGTCCTCAAACATGTGTATTTGCATTCCTAAGAGGAAATTCATGGGTTCAGCTATGTTATTAAGGTAGAGTACATGCAAGTGCTCACCACCCCTTAAAAGAATTCGACCATGAATTCGAAGAAGAAAGTCTGTGAACGGGCTCTAATACCAATTTTGTAATGCCCTCATCTTTTGTATTGCATATGACAAGAGGTCCGGCTGGGGCACGACGCTATATAGTACAGACAAGTAAGGAGATTACTTGTTGATTCCAAATCTAAATTCAATAATGAACGCGTTCTAACTCAGAACATTCTAGCAGAAGAATTTAGGTTTAAAACCCATAACAGTAGGAATGTCCACTTAAAAATCTTGTAAAGGAATGATATATATATATATATATATATATATATATATATATATATAATATATATATATATAATATATTATACAACACATGTTTTGGCCTTTCAGCATTACAATTATTTAATTTACATCAAGTGACTGCATACATCAGCACGCAGACCGGCCACACATGAAAATAGTAAAATTTCGCATTTGGGCCTTCAAGGGCCAACCAATCGCAGCACAAGGGCTTAAGCCCGGTACTTTCCACTTGGCTCTCAAACACCTACACAAATGTACCACAAATGCACACAAATGGCAAAGAAAGCAGCATAGTCGGCTTTTTTACACTGACCCCAATTTATAAGAACTAGGTACCCACCCCTTACTCGGGGGGCGGTTCTCCTTCCTTGCAAACAACAACAAATATATATATATATAGTGGAAATGACAAAGTGCATTTAAGAACCATTCACCACAGACGTAGGCTCAATGGCCACACGCCTCGTGCACTCAGGGCAAATTTTCAGTGTACTTGATTTCCCGTGTATCACCACTGTTCAGAGGTACTTAACTTGACAAATATGTCGTTCTGAGGTACTTAACTTAACGGTAACTGTTGTCGTTCAAAGGTACTTAACTTGACGACTATGTCATTCAGAGGTACTTAACTTAATGACTGACTTCCCATTAAGAGGTACGTAACTTTATGGCATAGTAGTTGCCTCCATGGCTCAACCATCATCATAAGAATATCGATTTGTACAATTTCAGGCTGCCACTATCATTGTTGGATAACTTAAGCTCACGCTCCGCACAATGGACTCAAGGTCTATTAGAGACAGTCCACACAAAGATTTATCTCACACGGAGCTTCACCAGACAACATTCACTATCACCTGGAGACATCAACAGTTCTCTGAACTGTGATCTTTCTGGGTATTTTCCTTGAGTTTGAACTCCTTGCTTCTTACTGGTTACACTCCTTTCATAGGTAAAACCCTCAGACTCCGTATGACTACACATTTATACTCGGAGTCTTCTTCGGCACGCATTATAACATCACTAATTAAGACCACCCCACCAGATGGCTTCACACACAATATTCCGTACTTATTTTCAGGACCTATATGCAATATTACACGGGTACCGATCTACCCATTCGAAACTTCCTTTCGTCACCTTTTTGGTGAGGTTTCCATGCAAGTATGATATTAAGGAATTCACTTGATCCGAAGGAGAAAAGTGTTGCCCTTGAAGTTATCTTGGGATCCATGACCGTGATCTTTGATCCGGATTAAATTGATTGTCACAACTTTCTCTCCGCGTATCTAGCGTCGACTCGTGATTCCGATCACAAGCACACATTGGATCAATTCTCCTCTTGAGCTCCTGGACTTTTCCTCCTCTTCCCTCTCTAGAACTAATCAAGAGAGAGAAAATGATATGAAATATCAAGCCGACCTTTATATGAAATATACATATATACGGTAACTCTACCATCGGAGCGGTACTCCTACCGCTACGTGTTATCATAGGCAGTAACCACTTTGACCTATCGATACCGCTATCGAGAGTTATCGCCCCACAATAACTCTCTAGCGCCTGATAGTAGTTCGGTTACTCGAGAAATCCTTCTCGACACTCATCGAGAGGCTAGCGTGGGGCAGTAACACGTATCGCTTGGCGATAGATCGGTTACTCGAGAAATCCTGCTCGCCACTCGCCGAGTGGCTAGCGCACCGAGGTAGCGTCTATCGCCTGGAGGTAATAACCCGATCCCTTTGTCTTTTACTTCACGAGTTATCATCAGCAATAGCCTATCCCGCGCGATAACCTCCAATGACCACTTCTCTTTTTTGGGGTGTTACAAATGTCTTGGAAAATATGGGCCAAAGAAGCATCCTTCCCTTGTTCCTCCTAAATCCGATATCGGGTGTCACAAACTATAGTCATGGTGGCCAGGTACTCCGTATATGCCTCAGAAAAAGCCTTAAACACCTGTGTAATATCCATATCTTCAAGTACTCGAGCCAACTTCATAGCCATTAATTGAAACCCAGGGCTCGACACGGGTGCCTTCCTTCTTAGAGCATCCACCACTAACTTCGCTTTCCTTGTGTGTTAGTTTAATATAAACTCATAATCACACAGCTACTCCAGCCACTACAGCGGTCTTAAGTTCTGATCTTTCTGGGTGTGGATATATTTCATGTTCTTATGATCTTTAAAGATCTCGCAGTTGAAGCCATATAGATAGTGCCTACAAATCTTCATACTAAAGACCACTGCTCCCAGCTCCACATCATGCACTGGATAATTCACGTAATGCATCTTAAGTTTTCTAGAAGTGTTTGCAATCACATGCTCAAGCTCCATTAATACCTCCCCCAAGCCTTAATAGGATGCATCAGTATAAATAAGGAATCTTTCCTTCCCTGAAGGGAGTGCGAGGATTGGCCCAGAGGTAAGGCAGCCCTTCAGCTCTTGGAATGTAACTTCACACTTGGGTGCCAATACAAAAGGTACACCCTTCTTTGTCAGAACAGTGAGGGGAAGGGCGATCATGAAAAATTCCTCCATAAACTTGCGATAGTACCTAACAAGTTTGAGGAAACTTCATGCATCGGTCGCTGACCTCAAAGGCGACCACTCATTCACACCATGCACCTTGGTTGGATCTACTACTAGTCCTACTCCACTTATAATATGGCCCCAAAAAGCAACTTCTCGAAACCAAAACTTGCACTTACTTAACTTAACAAACAAATAGTGCTCTTTCAGCTTCTCTAAAACTAAGGCAAAATCCCATATTCCTTTTTTGTCCTTGAGTGGACCGAAATGTCACCAATGAATATAATGACGATGGCATCCAAATATAACTCAAACAAAATTTTCATCAGACTCATGAATGCTGAAAGTGTTTATTTTTAAGGTAGCTTACAATCTAGAGGGTGAATAGGTTGTCTCACTGATATCCGTAGCTATTAATTTTATCTTTCTTAGTAGTTAGTGTGTTGGAAGTAGTTAGATTTCAAGTACCCGTACAAAGAAAATAACACAAAAAAGCACACAGATTTATTGTGCTTCCCCAACTTTTGGGTACATCCACTCTCCTCCCACCTTGCCAACTTCCTATTAGTCAAAACGCTTCTCCAAAGAGCTTACACCTAAGATCCCTCAGGATCTCTCAGTCTCCTCCAAGACTTACAACTCAGCCACATAGGCCAACAACTCAGTGATTAGAAGATCACCTACCTTAGGCCAAATGCCCTACACTCAGGCTGGGAGGATAGCCATACCTCAAATACACTAGGGATCCTACATCAGACCCAAAGGTCCTACTCAGAAAGAGTATTCCTCTCATACAGCTCAGTGATCAATTTACCACCTAACTCAGATCATAACTAGATCCTACAGCTCAAGTAAATTTTTCTTACCTTAGACTCAAAGAGCAATACAACTGAGATCCAAAAGGATTTTACTAGAGTGAAATAGATTTATGTTTATCACAAAGAAATTTCTCTTTGATAACCCCTTGAGCTGAGTTATCTAAGCTCTAACTTTCTTCACAACTACAAGGATCTTGAGTTGGAAGTAACTAGCAGTAAACTGCTCTGCTTCCTCTTCCTTCCCAGGAAAGAATCAACAACTTTGTTCTTTCTTCTTCTCAGCTTAAGAAGTAGATATTAGGATTTGAGCTTGTTGAACTAAGAAGCAACTTTATCTTCAAAAACCTGTTCTTTGTTTCTGCTCCTCCCTCAGAAGGAAGTCCTTCTGAACTTACTGGCGCAGGTGAAAATGGCACTAGCAAACTGAATTTTTGTTTCTTGTAAGATTCTTCAAGCTTTTTCTCAAGAGTAATGGCATGGAATATGAAGTCCTGTCATAACTTTCTAAATCAATAAATCCATAAAAGTTATTTTTGTCCTGGCCAATCTCTTAATTTTGTAGTTTACCGATCAATGACTCTAAGAATCAGTGTGGGCCACCTGCAGCTTCCAGCTGCCCCTTTGCTTTAACCAAAGAAGATGTATAGTAGCTTCTCGACAGAGTTTTTCATGTCCTGTAACTTCTTCATACTTGATTTGAAATTTGTTAACTTTGTTAATTTTGCTGACTTTGTTGACGTAAGCACCTGTGGACTTAGCCAAAATCGAGCATCAGTAGATTAGGCATTGAGTGAATGAGCTTAACTCAATGTTAACACTTAGATAGAATTTTTTATATCTAGGCGTTGACAGCGTTGAGTGAGCAAGCCGAAATGAACGCTTTTTGGCTTATCTTAATCTTTATCCTTTTCTACATGTTTGGCATTGAGATCGTTGAGTGACCACGCTTCACTCAACGCCTTTTGCCTTAGCCATGCTTTCTGAATTTTAGCCGTTGAGAGCATTGAGTGAGCACTCCTCACTCAATGCTTTCTGCCTTAACCCATTTCCTGCTTCTTTAATATCTTTAGAATTGAGAGCGTTGAGTGAGCATGCCTCACTCAATATTATTTGCTTTAGCAAGATTTTCTGAATCATGGCGTTGAGAGCATTGAGAGCGGTTAGTGATTATGTCTCACTCAACGCTTTCTGCCTTAGATAGATTTTTCTGCATCTTGGCGTTGAGTGAGTAAGCTCCACTCAATGTATTTGGACTTATCCAAATGTCTTTCTATTCATACTTAGGCTGTTACTATATTAGCTTGTCTCACGGCATTTTGTTGTCTGGTATTGAGTGAGTTGACTTCACTCAATGACTGTGGACTTAGCCACTTTCTTAGCTTATCACTACTTTGGCTTTGACTATATAGGCTCCACTCAGCACATAAGTCATCTGGCGTTACATAAGTAACCTTCTTGCAATGCCTATGGACTTGGGACGAATTTCGGTCTATCCACATCTTAGGTACGTGTTTTCCTGACCTGGACGCTTAGGCTACTTATCCCATAATTATTTCTAGGACATCCCTGCATGAATGAACTCTGACACACATCAAATACAACTTAATGAATATAATTGACAAGATTTACTTCCTCAAATCTAGGACATTGTGGGCAATGGACCGAATAATCTCACCATAAGGAAGTCAAAATCCATAATCAAATGTTTCAATAATGAGTCAATGACATACATAGCAATGTGCTGCAGTAAGAATTTAAAAAAGAATATAACAATGGGGAGTGATCTATAGTTACCATACCACCTTGGGTGTAGGGTGAACTACTACACCTGCTCCCCCTGAATTGATGTTGTTGATGCGTGAAAACGGACACCAAAAGTTTACGGCTCGAACACGGGGAAAAGGAAGGAGGAAAAGAAAAGATAGCAAGCAGTTATCTACTGGCGGACTAGAGAAAGCAGAGTCATAAGCCACGACAATAACAGACTTTGCCGATCGCAGCCTGAATGC
Organism: Platanthera zijinensis; assembly: GCA_039513925.1. NCBI lineage: Eukaryota > Viridiplantae > Streptophyta > Magnoliopsida > Asparagales > Orchidaceae > Platanthera > Platanthera zijinensis. Next base: position 199,668,567 of record CM077084.1, on the reverse strand, counting down.
CTCTCTTACGACGGGCTTTCCTTTGATTGCAGAAAACGGATTACAAGTAGAGGATAGAAAATTAAATGGAGAGCAAGCTAGAGACCGCAAAGCCCGAGATTTGAGTCCGCAGCCTTTAACAAGTATGCTCCCTTGCTTAAGTCGGCGTGCATTGGGTGCACCGCTTTCCCCTATTTATAGGTTCGGGGGCCTACCCAAATGCGCAGTGCTAAAATAACCGGCTGCCCGGGGTACAGGAGAACCGGGCAGCGGTGACAGGAATAAAAAAAAGACGAGCAGTGCGCCCAAGAGGGGAAGACTGGGCTCGCGAGCAGGAGCTTCCATCTGGCTATAGGGCGCAATCCTTGCTGAAGGGCCGCGTCCTGTGCGGGCTGGTGCTTGAGTCCGCATGAAAAGCTGGAAAATGATCTGGAAGCTGATCACCAGACGCAAGGCGACCTGGGCGAACTGGATGATCGAGTCCATCGCTGAAGAAGGTTGGCACTGGGGACCTGGCTAGGAGACCTGGGCGGACTGAAAACTGAAGTCCGCCGCTGGGGGATCCTTGGATTAATGATCTTGATGACCTGAGCGGACTGCCAAAGCCGAGTTCGCCGAAGGTTGAGAAGGATCTGTCCTGCCAAACATGTTGCGGATTCTGCAGTTAACATAATCTCTGCACATTTTCAAGTTTTTGAAAATTTTGAAAATGTTTCCTTAACCGCCGAGTCCGCAACTCTCACAAATGCTCTCAACGCTATAAATACCAATGAAAACTTAGTATTCTGTCAAAACTATCGTGCCACGTGTCGGTTTTCACCTCTTGCGGTCTGCACTCTTCAATCCAGCATAGAAAGACTTGGATCGTTCTTTGGTAACTTTGCTAAAATAGAGAAACATAAGAGGAGCAAAAAAACTAAGAAGGTTGTACATCGGAGCAGAATGACTGTCCGCCATGTGGGGGAATGTTCGCAGAAGGGACTGGAGAAAACTGATTCAGTCCGCAGCATCAAAGGATTATAATGCGAGAAGTCCACAGACGCCTCTTTTGCTCAGAATCTACCATCGCAGAGTGCAAATAGAATCTCTAATCCGCCGCTGATTTCTGACCAGAACCATGCGAACTCATCGGGTACCACAATAATTCCTTCTACCTCTGGAACATATATGCTGCAGATAGACTATGACAATGAGGTGTCGTCACCGGAAGTTCGGTAGTCTGATACGGAGAAGCGGCTTACTAAAGAAGTGGATGAAGAGATACCTGAAGAGCAACTTGAAAAACAAGCTAAGGAAATGGCTGGAGAACAAACTAAAAAACAAGCTAAGGAAACTGCTGGAGAACAAACTGAAAAACAAGCTGAGGCACCAGTGTCCTAAATGGCTCTAGTTGTCGTCGACCCAATCACAGTCCGCGAGGGTCTGGCGGACTCGCAGCAGGTCGTCATTGACCTAGAGAAAAGGACACCCTAGATGAAGAAGAGGAAACGGGACAAGTCCACTGTCGCTGAGCGAGTGGAGAAGAAGTTGCGTTCTTGGAAAGAGAAAAACGTCTCTCTGCAGACTAGTGCCGCGAGCTTGCATCATAAGCCGCGAGAAAAGGAAGTCATATATGATGTCTTAGTAACTCCAGACGCTCCCATTACATGAGCCGATTCTTTATCAACGGTCAGTTTGTCCACTACTAAAATACTCGACAACATCGATAACGAGTAGCTCCCTGATATGAATCAATCTCTGCTTGAGGTGTTGCAGTTCTGATGTTGAGATATGATGACTAGTTTTAGTCATCGTTTTTGGGGTAGTTTATTATTCAAAATGCCTAAGTTTATTTATATTTCATGCTTATTATTTCGTGTTTTAATGTCTCTTTATAATATATTAATTCCTAGTTTAATTATATTTTAAGTATTTTTGTGCTTATTATGTTTTATTTCTTATTTAAAAGTCTTTTATGTTATAATAATCTCTTATTTTATTTTATGTTTTATTTTATGTTATGTTATTTTATTTATGTCTTGTTTAATCTTTAATAATTATTGTTATGTTTGTTATAATTATTATTATGTTTGTTATTGTTATAATTATTGTTATGTTTATTATTGTTATAATTATTGTTATGTTTGTTATTGTTATTGTTATTGTTATATTATTAATATTATATTATAACATCTAACATATATTTGCTTTGTTCTTGTAGGTTTAATGTCACTTGGAGCAGCCCAATACATGCAAGCCGAGCCCTCCTCCACTACAAGCAGCCCACCATCCAGCCCGAGCTCAAGCAAGTCCCCATCAAGTGCAGCCCGGCCCTCATCAACTCCTACCCGAGCCCAACACATGCAGCCCTTCAATTTGGAGCAGCCCGGCCACCTCAAGCCTCATCAAAGCCCACTCCAAGCAGCCCACAAGCATGGCCGGCCACCTTGCCACCTTTATTTTCCCATACATGCACCTTGTATCTCTCTCTCCATCATTATTAAATGCATGCATTCATCCCCCTAAGCATGGCCGAATTCCCCCTCTCTTGCCTCTTCTACACAATTCCATTCATCCCCCCTCTCCATTTTATATTGTCCATAAATATAATACATTTCATGTACCCTTCTCTCTCCCCTCATTTAATGAAATGCATGAACATCCACCACATCTAAATGGCCGGCCACCCCCCTTGGTTTCCCCCTCTTCATTCCCATCTAGAACCTTCCCCTTCATCTATAAAAGGAGCCCCTCCCCCTCTTGTTTATGTTAAGTAGTTTAGTCTAAAGTAGTTTGGTAGGGATAGCTAGTTCAAGTGCAAGTTTTCTTCATTGTTGTAATAGTCTTCTTTAGTGCAATTTTATCTTGTCTTTTTTAGTATTATTATTTTTGTATCTCTTTTATTATGCAATGAATATATTTTCTTTTTCTCTTATTCTCATCTCCTTCTCAATCATGCGTAGCTAAATAATTTTTGTGCCCGATCGCGATGATCATTGCGATATAATAACGTATCTTTATTTTTATGTTTTCCTTTGTAGTTTTCTATTTTTGATCCTTCCTTGAAATATCTCGTATCGACTCCGTATTTCTAGTATACGGTAGTAGATTCCGATCTCGTATTTGAGTAGCCGAGAGGCTCGTGAATATGAAAGATCACTCAAGGAAGGAAGGAGTTGAACGCACCCCTAGAGATAGGATGACGTAAATCCTCCGGATTGGAGTCAAATCCAATAGTACGGGTCACTTCGATAATGCGACTTTAGGCCATTTTGACTTGTAAAGAGATTTCGGTCAAAACGTCTACAAGTTAGGGGATTTAATGCTCTAGCGAGATTACTTCCTAATATCGGATCCGTCACGGTCTTAATATATTTACAATTGTTAAACTAAATTATTTTGTTATTTTATTTCAAAGTGAATCGTCAATCGCGCACTCTTTTCTCGTAATAGTTTATTTTTTTTAAGTTTAGTTTATTTTAAATTTCAAACATCATTAATCGTTCGGTAGAATAATAGAGTCGTTGTGAGTAATAGTACTTGCCTGCCCCGAGTTTTTATACGACCTTGATATTTTTCATATCCTATGCTATATTTCGATAGGTACACTTGCCTTAATCGAGTATAGATTGGAGAATACGATTTTCTCTATCAAGTTTTTGGCGCCGTTGCCGGGGATTTTTTGGCAATATTAAGAAAGCTTCGAGTTTATTACTTCTACTAAAATTTAAAAAAAACAAAAAAATTATTATTATTATTATTATTATTATCCACCCACCTCATCTTATTTCCACCCAACCTAAAATCTCTCGAAAAGGGTAAGGGGCTTTAAGCGCCACCATTTTACCTAGTACCGGGCGAACCCTTCACCGGGTAGTCCTCGGGAAGTTCGAGAGCCAATCCATTAAAAAAATCCTATTTTAAAAATATATATATATCTAAAATAAACAAATCAAAATTTTTTTTTTTTGCTTCTCTTTTTCTTTTTGGTAAACAGTTAATTTTTCTTTATGGAATCGTCGTATTTTTGCGCTTCTTGCGGGTCGCCCGACCACTTCTATTCGGAATGCCTTTCGGGAGCCCATCCCTCTTTTGATTTCAATTTTTCTGGAGCGGGTCAAACTGGCCAATTTGACCCTTACTCCAATTTTTGTCCAACTTGGGAGATGGGCAACCCGTATTTTTCTTATGATTTTGCCCCGCAAAGCGCCGTGCATCTAAATTTTTATTTTAATTCTATCGATCATGGGTATCTTGAATTGCAAACTTCTATTGATAATATTAGTTTGCATTTCAAGACCATGATGGATTATCTTTCTCGCGAGGCCGCTTCTTTTTCTTCGTCTTCTTCTCCGTCTCCTCGAATTTCTTCATGTATTGAGTCACCGGATATCCCGGCTTGTCTTGTTCCTCTCGAGGAGGATAACTATTCGGATATCCCGGATTGTTTCCTTCCTCCTTTGGAAGACACCTCTATGGATCTTCTGGTGTGCTTCTTACCCGTTGAGGATGACGAGACATCTCCTATCTCTCCATCTGAAGACGTTGGTGATTCCATTTCACTTCAATTTTTAACTGTTCCAAATTTTTCTAGTTTTAGCGAGTCTTTTTCTTCTTCTTCTTTTATTTTAGAAAATTCTTCTTTAGTCCTCTCTCCTCCTTCTTCTCCCAAAATTTCACAAGACACTCTTTCTCCTTGTGAAATTTCCTTTGATGAAAATTCTTTTTCTACTTCTTTTATTCCTCTTTCTATTTCTTCTTCTTTTCATTCTCCTTCTTTTGACGACCCATTCTTTCCCATTTTACATACGGCGGAGTTCTTCTATAACTCCGTCCGTTCTTTTTTGGGCGTCACTCCCTTGAAGATTCCACCGCATATCGGTGCGATTCTTCAACTTTTCAGTTTTTTTAGTTTACTCTCCTAAGCGCATACTTAGGGAGTTACCACTTCATTTTAGTTTTTATTTTCCATTTAGCTAACAAATAACGTCGGGCTCAGCCGACGTTAAACAGAGAGCGCTCTTGGGAGGCACCCCATGTTTATCATTTTTGTTTCTTTCTTTTTGTTTATTTTGTTTTGCAGGAATAAAACCCCCGGCGGTTCGTTTGGCTCCATCAATTCATCTCTTCCTTAGGCCCGAGCCGGTGTCCAGCTCAAGCATGGGGGAGCGACATCTGCAATCGGCCTTACGACTCCGGGGAAGTCGTTTTTTTTTCTTTACTTTATTGTATCCCCCCTCCCCTTTCTTCTTCCTTTTTCTTTCTTATTTTTATTTTTCATTGAGGGAAATGAAAGGTTGAAGCATGCATGGGGGAGGGTTTTGTTGTTTTCTTTTTTCTTTTCTTTTCAAAAAAAAAGAAATTTGTTTTAAATTTCAAAAAAATTAGTATAGTTTTATTAAGTTTTAAATTTCAAAAAAAAGATAAAAAATCCAAAAAAAAGATAATATCTCAAAACTCAAAAAAATGAAAAAAAATGTCAAAAAAATCAAAATATAATAAACCTCATGCTTAGATTTTTGTTATTTTCAGAAATTTAGTTTGAGTTAGTTTATAAGCATTTTTATTTGCTAATCTTTATTTCATCATATTTAGTTAAATTTAACTTTTAGTGATTTAGTTTTGAGAATCATCTTATGATTTTAATTTGCTTAGAGTAATCTATTTAGCACTTTTTCTCTTTTATTTTAAATAGTTTTAATTTTGTAGTAATTTTGCTAAACAATTTTGGATTCCAATTATTCTTACATCATGCTTTTAGATTCTTAGGAAATCTCAATCTACTAGTAGATGCTCTCTAGTATTTTAGTTTATTTTCTAAAATTTTGTTTAAACCCATCATTTTTTCTTTTATTGTTAGATCATATGTCATGTGAATAAGAGAATAAAATTCATTATTCCTTGGTAAACATATGCAACCCAAAAAATGAAGAGAGGAATTTAAAAGTTCATATATGTCGGGGAAAGTGATAGGATGTTAGTCTATCATTTCCTGGTATTACATATATATTATTTTAAAAAAAAATATTGTGTGGGGTGTGAAAAGAAAAAAATTATGATGATCACCTCCAATCAAAGACCTCTTCATGTTAATTTCTCCCTAAACCCCTTAGCCAATATCATTGTCTTAGTTTTTTAAATTAAAATATGTGGAGAGCATAAGTAGTAGGTTGTCTTCTTCCTTATGTTTCTTTTAAGTTAAGGTTTTTATAATTTCAATCTAACTTTGTTTGCACTTTACTCCATTTTGAATGCTAGTTAATTTATTAGAGAATTTTTGGCTAAATATTTCTCTCTTTTCACTTTAATTTCATAATTTAGGACTTGATTCTTAAATCCCTAAATTTTAATTTTGGCTAGATTTTGATGTAAATAAATTTTTAGTTTAATTACAAATTATATAATGTCTTATAAATATTTCTCTTCCTTTTGCTCTGGAATAGCAAAAGCCTAAGCATGGGGGAGTTTGATGACTAGTTTTAGTCATCGTTTTTGGGGTAGTTTATTATTCAAAATGCCTAAGTTTATTTATATTTCATGCTTATTATTTTATGTTTTAATGTCTCTTTATAATATATTAATTCCTAGTTTAATTATATGTTTTAAGTATTTTTGTGCTTATTATGTTTTATTTCTTATTTAAAAGTCTTTTATGTTATAATAATCTCTTATTTTATTTTATGTTTTATTTTATGTTATGTTATTTTATTTATGTCTTGTTTAATCTTTAATAATTATTGTTATGTTTGTTATAATTATTGTTATGTTTGTTATTGTTATAATTATTGTTATGTTTGTTATTGTTATAATTATTGTTATGTTTGTTATTGTTATTGTTTTTTTTATATTATTAATATTATATTATAACATCTATCATATATTTGCTTTGTTCTTGTAGGTTTAATGTCACTTGGAGCAGCCCAATACATGCAAGCCGAGCCCTCCTCCACTACAAGCAGCCCACCATCCAGCCCGAGCTCAAGCAAGTCCCCATCAAGTGCAGCCCGGCCCTCATCAACTCCTACCCGAGCCCAACACATGCAGCCCTTCAATTTGGAGCAGCCCGGCCACCTCATGCCTCATCAAAGCCCACTCCAAGCAGCCCACAAGAATAGCCGGCCACCTTGCCACCTTAATTTTCCCATACATGCACCTTATATCTCTCTCTCCATCATTATTAAATGCATGCATTCATCCCCCTAAGCATGGCCGAATTCCCCCTCTCTTGCCTCTTCTACACAATTCCATTCATCCCCCCTCTCCATTTTATATTGTCCATAAATATAATACATTGCATGTACCCTTCTCTCTCCCCTCATTTAATGAAATGCATGAACATCCACCACATCTAAATGGCCGGCCACCCCCCTTGGTTTCCCCCTCTTCATTCCCATCTAGAACCTTCCCCTTCATCTATAAAAGGAGACCCTCCCCCTCTTGTTTATGTTAAGTAGTTTTAGTCTAAAGTAGTTTGGTAGGGATAGCTAGTTCAAGTGCAAGTTTTCTTCATTGTTGTAATTGTCTTCTTTAGTGCAATTTTATCTTGTCTTTTTTAGTATTATTATTTTTGTATCTCTTTTATTATGCAATGAATATATTTTCTTTTTCTCTTATTCTCATCTCCTTCTCAATCATGCGTAGCTAAATAATTTTTGTGCCCGATCGCGATGATCTTTGCGATATAATAACGTATCTTTATTTTTATGTTTTCCTTTGTAGTTTTCTATTTTTGATCCTTCCTTGAAATATCTCGTATCGACTCCGTATTTCTAGTATACGGTAGTAGATTCCGATCTCGTATTTGAGTAGCCGAGAGGCTCGTGAATATGAAAGATCACTCAAGGAAGGAAGGAGTTGAACGCACCCCTAGAGATAGGATGACGTAAATCCTCCGGATTGGAGTCAAATCCAATAGTACGGGTCACTTCGATAATGCGACTTTAGGCCATTTTGACTTGTAAAGAGATTTCGGTCAAAACGTCTACAAGATAGGGGATTTAATGCTCTAGCGAGATTACTTCCTAATATCGGATCCGTCACGGTCTTAATAGATTTACAATTGTTAAACTAAAATATTTTGTTATTTTATTTCAAAGTGAATCGTCGATCGCGCACTCTTTTCTCGTAATAGTTTATTTTTCTTTAAGTTTAGTTTATTTTAATTTTCAAACATCATTAATCGTTCGGTAGAATAATAGAGTCGTTGTGAGTAATAGTACTTGCCTGCCCCGAGTTTTTATACGACCTTGATATTTTTCATATCCTATGCTATATTTCGATAGGTACACTTGCCTTAATCGAGTATAGATTGGAGAATATGATTTTCTCTATCAAGATAGTGGGAGAAAAAACTTATGATCCCCCCTCCTCGCTTGCAGATGAAGAAAGAGAGAAGATGGCGAAGGAGCAGCTCGCAATCATGAAGGCAAAGTTGAGGCGGTCTCAGAAAAGCTTGAAGCGGACAGGAGAGCTAAAGACTTGAGGACTACGACTGCGCTTATGCGGTCAGGTAAACTACAACCGGCACCCAGGCAATTTCAGCATCCGTGGCTTTATAAATCTCCTCTCCAGAAATTACGACCGATAAAGATTATTTCAGACACAGATGATATAGTCGCTTCAAGTAGATCGATGGCCGAGACAAGAGCAAAAGTTCATCGTGAATGGAAGCAATGCCTAAGTGCTTTTGACCTGGAGCGTGTGCGACGTCCTGTCTTGGATAGTTTCCAGATCGCTGCAATGATTACAAAAAGTGATTTTATCCTTACCTTTTGAGTTTGCCGTGACCTGGTAATTAATGTAAATTTTGTTTTCTTTATTGCATTACCGAAGTCGCCGCCCGACTATGTTGAGGCTGGTGAGATTGTGTCTTCGCCTGAAATAAACATACCTGAGCAAACTGATGCGGTCTCTCATGATGAGTCCGCGCATGGCAAGCAGTCTGGCCTTGACATAGTATTGTTAGAAAAGAAATATGAAGAAAAGATCGAAAAAGTTCAAGCGGAACTAAAAGGGTTGATAGTACTAGAGAAAGCTCTAGAGAGCTTGGTCGTCAACATATCAGCGGAGATAGAGGAGTTGAAGAAGGAGAAGTTGCGGTTAGGTGATGATGCCCGCCACTACAGAAGTAGATACATGGCCCTTGTGCAGGAAGGGAAGAAGAAACAAGATGACGAAGTCTCCATGGCGAGGCTGCAACTACCCGATCGGCCTGCTTAAGCGGAGGCTCCAACTCTAGCTCCAGTAACCAGCGGGCAGCCCGCAGCAGATGAGGAGTCGAGGCCGGCAGGCGAACCAGTGGTTCTATTGAGCTGGATCAATAGGGATGCCACGCATATGCATCATACTTTTAACAGGATGCACCACCTGGTCTACCAGCTTTACGGAGAGATATTGCGAGGCAGCGACCAGACAACCCATCTCAGGAAGGATAATCATGAGCGACCTGCCCAACCTGACCGTAGAGGCCGCTAAGTCCACGAGAGAGAGCGAGAACAACGATTTGATTTGTTTGTATGCTTTATAATTTGTGTGCTTTCAGACATTGTTTGATTTTTCAATTGAACTGCGATGTGGACTCTATTTGTTCTATATAATATTACACTGAGATTTGAATAATTTTACGATCTGTATGATGAGTCTTTTTGCAGGTTAATGCTGAATGCGAGCTGTGCGGACTGACTTTGTGTCCTCATCTTTGTCTTGTGAATTGTTTTGAACACTGAATGAAGCGAGCTGTCTGGACTGTTGCTGAGTCCGCAATCTTGACTTGTAATTTTTTTTGAACACTGAATGAAGCGAGTTGTGCGGACTGCTGCTGAGTCCGCAATCTTGACTTATAAATTTTTTTGAACACAGAATGAATCGAGCTGTGCAGACTATTGCTGAGTCCGCAATCTTAACTTGTAAATTATTTTGAATGCTGAATGAAGCGAGTGTGCGGACTGCTGCTGAGTCCGCAATCTTGACTTGTAAATTCGCTATGAATTTGCAGGAAAACAGGATAATGCTAGCTGGGCGGACTGCCTTTGAGTTTGTTGTCTTTTCTTGTAGACTCGCTTTAAATTTGCAGGAAAATAGGATAATGCAAGCTCGGCGGACTGAACGATAAATATTTGTGGACTGGATGAAAGCTGTCAGACTGGTTTTTCTATAAATAGAGCCTCAGTCTTCCTTCCATATAGGAAATGCGATCGAAGAAGAAGTCCCTGCGGTCTGTGAAAATTGTGTCCACACATACTGATGCAGCGGTTGCATTCCACTCCGCCGACCACAAGAAAGGCAAACTGACTGAGGTCGATCTGGATGCTTTCATCGAGAAGCATATGGCAGACTCGCCAGTACTTGCTCTCCTGCCCGAAGATCAAGAGAGAATCTATTTCTCTACTGCAACACAGATCACCGTGCCTATCGACCACTTTGACTGTGGATTCAAGTTCCAGTTGTTGTGGGAGATCGCCAAAATCTTTGAACACTATGCCATGGTCCCAGGGCCGCTCGTGCCAAACACTTTGGCCACCATCTACATCTACATGTCTTATTTGCGATCTGAAAGGATTGCATTTTCTTTATACATATTTAGAAAGATTTTTTCTGACCTCCCTCCGGAGGCCGCCAATATAAAGGCATTGTATACTTCTATTGCCGAGGAATGAAAGTTATGGGCTTATTGAATAAGATCCATAATTGGACCTTGAGGTACCTTATCTTTGAGGGCAATCTAGGGTTTGCTCATACCTATCCGCAGGTACGGGAGGACTCCGTTTTCAAAAGCGTGAAGCTGGAGGCGGTGGAGGACACAATCGTTGAGTTCTTGGCAGGGGCGAGGCTCGACATTGACCACTGCATTACGCTCCTGCCTAGCTTGGATACCGTAGCCCGCTAAGAGAGTAAGTCCTGTGACCTGTCTTTGTATCCGCCGCGATCTTGGAGCATATACGTCGCGAACTGAAGTGTACTAATTGAGTTTCTTTTCTTGCAGCGACATTGGCGGTGCCAGCGAATCCTCCCCAGACGCCGGGCGGGCTGACTCCTACCCAAGGAGAATGAAAGAAGGAAATATCAAAGAGAAGGTAGGAGGAAGGGGATCCCATTGCGGACTACTCTTCCTCCGAAAGATTCGACATGCAGGGCTTCAGAAATAAATAAAAGGATCTGAGGGGAAACTCGATGATCTAGTGGTATGAAAAGAATAAGCACGTCTGCCTATCCACCGCTCTTCCCTCATGGAAGAGTCCGCGGATCTCGTGCAATGCCCATGTGGCGATATCCACGCTATATGGGAAGCGTAATCTGCATGACCTGAAGAGCATGCCGCCTGCAGATATACCCTTGCTCGCTGCTCAAGCTAGCGCGCACAGCTCTGTGGACAACCACTTCATGGGTCACTTGACGTGCGAGATGCATAAAGAGAATGACCAACTCATGCGAGAAAACAAGTCGCTGAAGGACAGGAATAAGCGGCTAGGAAAAAAGATTAATCTTCACAAAGAGAAAAAAGTGGTAACTTTCAGCGCTCGCTGCGATTTCTGTTGCCTATTCACGGCGGACTGACTTGTTTTCCTTTTGCAGACCGCATATGATGTTACCAACCGCAGCTTCCAGAACGCTAAGTTTCCTTTTGTAAAGATAAGTGTCGAGGTCGCACTCGAGTGCTTTATCAACGATGTCCTCGCCAACGAAGGGGTGAAAGAGGTCCCTTTCCTACAGCTATTCCCCGAGCTAAACGAGGGGGTCGCTGATTGGGAGCGGGTTGTGAAAGGAAAAGGAACGGATGACGAAGAAGGTGAAGAAGATGAGGGACTAGCTAAAGACGTTCCTGACGATGCTGCTTTAAGCCACCTGCAAGGGAGCCAGTGTGGACAGTCTGTATCATCTTCAAGTTCCGACGAGGGTAGTCCGCAGACGGAGTCCGCGGACAGTAAAAGTTAAGAGAGCAGCAGCGACTCATTAGGCTATTCTCTTGAGGTCGATGTTGACGGATCTTCTAGCTCGGGCAAGCCTGCGGAAAAGACGAAAAAGATAACCACAAAATAAAAAAGTTGTATTTTGTTTTGTTTTTTGTAAAGGGGCGGAATCTGTTTGAGGTCTCCAACGATACAAAAGATGTAATTTTTTTTTTGAATGAATGAATATAAATGATATTTTGCTCAGCCCATGTATTCCGTTATTTTTATTATTCACTTCTCGCTTCTTCAATGTTGTAATGAGACTTGCTGTGTTTGACCAATAATAGCCATCATTGACTAATAAAAACCAGTCCGCATTATGTAGACTTTAGGTCGCACGCTTAGGATAATTAAGGCATGAAGATAACCGAGGTCGATAATAATCCAGGTCGCGGAAGTTGATTTGCAGCTCGCCAGGTTATTATTACTTGTTTAAAAAAGAATTGGGCAATCGGTGGACTTTAGAGGATTCCAATTCTAGTCCACATATAAATTAACCAACAAAAAAGTCTTGCGAGCTAAGAAAGATCAACGATCGTTGCTGCGAGCTGAGGATTATAAATAAACTAATTTACAACTCGGTGGCCCTAAAGATCGAGCCTTGTGGACTGCTGCGAATACCAGTATTTAGTCTGAATGAATAGAAATGATCCTTAGCTTAGGTGACCAAGCAGGCAGGTGCATATAGCATTGCTTTCCTCGCAGGGTCACAAAAGTTGTAGGAACTTTGCACAAAATGGCGGACTAAGCGGATACAAAAAATACAATCCGCAAAGAGAAATGATTCACAACATAACCGTGCGAGTAGATGCATATATCATTGCTTTCCTCATAATTTCACAATTGTAAAATCAACCCCTGGCAGAGAATGTGGGACAGTGTGGATACAAAAATAAAATCTGCGAAGAGAAATGATTCACAACTTAATTGTGCGGGCAGGTGCATATAACATTGCTTTCCTCGCAAGTTCATAGTTGCAAAATCAACCCAACTGACGGACTGAGCAGACTCATAAGATACAGTCTACGCCCTGCAAGAATCACCTGCAAGATGATAATGAGCTACCAGCCTAAGCACCAAAGAGGGCAGGTGTATGTAGCATTGCTTTCCTCGCAAGGTCACAAAAGCTGAGTAATAAATCCTTAACAGAAAAGAGAGGAGAAAGGTCTACTGCCCCCTTTGCTTGGAGTACAGTCCAGGTTGATCTTTTGGGAAGGTGAATATAACATTGCTTTCCTCTGAGATCAACGTGGCTGTGGGTCTCCTACAGGCACTGCTCGGGGGTTCCAAAGAGTATTTGTGGGTCACATGCAAGGATGATCTACAGGCAGGTGCATATAGCTTTGTTTTCCACACGTGATCATCAAAGTTATAACGATATCCCTTATAATGCAAGATAGATCTAGCACTTACCCTGTCCCTCCAAAATGCAGAGATGAGGTTAGATACCAGCCGGGATCCAAGATTCAGTGGTCCACCGAGCCAGAATCTTCAATCTCCAACTACACGGTGCGAAATCTCCCTACAACACGTGGTCTTGGTGGTGTTACGCTAATGACAACGATTCTAGGGGGGATCCAAGCTGATAAGGGCGATGTATCCTGGAGTCGGTTATCATTACTTTCAAAATGTAGAGGAGACAGAAAAAACACTCAAAAAATTGTCAGTAAGGGGCCTTTCATTTATGATAATTTCTTAAAAAAATTACAAAGGAAGAGATTAAGAGAGGAGTTGGTTCAGGAATAAAACTGTTTAAGATCATCCCCATTCCATGCATGTGGTACATCATTTCATTCATAGGTTTGCAAATGATAATCCCCACTCTTTAATACTTCCTTGTCGATGAATGGTCTGGCCCAAGTTGGATTCAGCTTTGCTACTGAGTCGGTCCTTATAGTAGAATCAACTTTTTTAAGAACAAGGTCTCCCACTTGAAAGTGTTTGATACTTACGTTCTTATCAAAGTATCTAGCCATCCTTCTTTTTACTTCTTCTTGCCTGATCGCTGCTTCATCTTGGATCTCTTTGATACGATCTAAACTAAATTTCATTTCTTCATTATTCATCTCAAGATAGTCTTCCTTGCTCTTCCTAGCAAGCAAAACTCTTGGTGATGGAACTTCAAACTCCACTGGAATTAGGGATTCTAAACCATGAGAGAGTGAAAGTGAGGGTAAGATCTATCTCAACTCTAGAGGGGGGGGTGAATAGAGTATTTTAAAATAGTTTTTCACAGTTGAAATAAATAGCACATATAAAATTCAATTTATAATATAGTGTAGAGTGCTAGTAAGAAGTTAAAAACCAAGAAGTAAAGAGCACAGCACACAGCAAACAAATCACACAAACAAACCAGAAGACACAAGGAAATATAGTGGTTCCCCAAAAACCTGGGTACATCCACTCTTCTACCACCCTTGGTAGGAATCCACTCAGGATGAGTTGATCAGGTGTCCTGACACCAATGAGCTTTTGATAAGGTGCTCAAAAACCAAAACTGGATTTTTTGATAAGGTGTCTTGCCACCACTGAGTTTTGACAAGGCTCTCAGAACCAGACAAAACTTTTGATGGGAGTTCAAGAACCCTTTACAGTAGGAAAAAGAAAAAGGTAAAGAGGTGAGATTGTCTTCTCTGTTCTCAAATCAAATGAGAGAAGACTAGTGGATCTTTTGTTGTCAAAGCTCCCCCTGAGATGTTGAATGAATCAGGAATGGAAGCTTTGCTCTAGGGTGATAGGTCTTCAGATCTTTAGATCTCCAGCAAAGAATAGTTTCAGCAAAGAGGCTGAAAGATGAGGTGTCTGGAGTTCTTTGAGATGAAGCTTTGATCACTTTTCTGTAAGCAAGTGGATGGTTATCTTTCACAGCTTAATTCTTCTTGTTCTTCTGTAACAGTGTGTGTCTCTTGATTCTATTGTATATTGACTCTGGATTAATTCTGTCTAAGAGTAGTGATGGAGAAGACGATCTTATTCTCTGAAAATAATAATTCCAAGATAGCCGTTATCAGACATTAAATGCCTTCCATAAATGATTTGTCTTTTAGAGGAAAGTCCAATGAAACATTCCTGAATAATTCTTTGAAACTTGTTCCAGAATAAATGAAAACGGCTGGCAAATCTTCTTGAAATTAAATGCTGAGAGAATTCAAAAACATTCCAAAGACTGGCAGCATTTGAATCCTTAAGATCGTCGATCTCTCAAAATAAACGTCGATCTGAGCTCCACGATCGTCGACCAGAGCTCAGAGAAGGAATATATCATTCTGACAGAAAGCGTCGATCTGAGCTCGAAGATCGTCGACCTGAGCTCAGAGATATTGAAGATAAGCAGAGACAGAAAACTTCGATCTGAGATCGACTATCTAAGTTCTTGGTCTGGCAGAAATAGTCGATCTGATTAAGACAGAAATCGTCGACCTAGACTTCAACCGAAAACGTCGACCTGAAGCAAACAGAGATCGTCGACCTAAGCTTTCCCAGAAATAGTCGACCCAAGCACAGCCAGAGATCGTCGACCAAAGCTCGACGATCGTCGGACTGAAGCTCGACGATAGTCGACCGAAGCCAGCAACAAGCAGAAGGCTAAGGACATAAGTAGTCGACCTAAGCTCGACGATCGTCGACCTGAGCTCGACGATAGTCGACCGACGTTCGACTATTTTTATCTCTTTACTTAGCTTGAAATCCTGAGCTTGAATGGTCCTTGGGGGCAGCTTCAAACCTAAGTTCTAAGCCCTAGACTCATTCTAATGTTGACCTTTACACTATACAACTAGGTCAACCTGGCTTCCTAAGACAACCATAGTGATCCTTGCCCAAATTAGTAATAGGGTGTTCCAACAATCTCCCCCTATTTGGGTTAGGATTACTATTTATAGACAAAAATAGGAAATAAATAAGCATACATCAACACAAAAGCTAAATCAATACTGCAGAGAAGATATATAGCAGCAATGCAGATCACAGATAAAGAGACAGCAAATATCCAAGGGAGAATCATGTTCAGCTTACACAGTTCACTTCTTTTCAGTTCCCTTTTTAAACAAAATTTCTCTGTTAGGATTCTGACTTTCTTTCTTTGACCTTTTGTCATCCTCTGCACCTAGAGAAGTTTGAGATTTGGGCCTTGGAACAACAGTCTCAGGGTGCAGCTTTATATAGTCTTCTGGATTAAAGAATTTCCTTGATGCATATCTCTCTAGTTCTTTCTTTCTCTGTTCTGATAAAGTAGTTATATTTGAAGTATCCTTGCCTTGTTCTCTGGCCTTTTTCATTTGATCAAGGGCAGCCAATTCTTTCATTCTAGCTGTCCAGGACACAGGGTTGTTCTCAGGATCCTCAAAAGGAATAGGAGGTTCATATCTGTTGATGATTTCAGAATCAGTAGAAGGAGTCCTGGAGACAATTGTGTCTTTCAGCCTGTAAGGGAAAGGACCTGAAGAAGAGTCAGAGTGGCCTTGTCCTTCCCTTTGATAAGATCTTTGTCCTTTCTGATTTCCTCTATATTGATCTCTTCTGGATTGATATCCCCTTTGATGTTGTCCCCTTTGATAGGATTTCTGATAGGACTGGGAAGAACTGTGTCTGGAAACTGGAGCTTGAGGGGCTGAGCCTGATCCAGAATCTGGAGGAGGAGGAGGAGGCTGATATTGAGAAGATCCTTTTTCATACTTGTCTAGCTTCCTCTTCTTCTTCATAGCTTTCTGTTGATTCTTGGAGTATTGCATCCAAGGCTCAGAAATGGGGCAACCATGCAGAATGTAGAAGGGAATATCATTGGAGTCCTTTGCTTGAGCTGGGGGAACAGACATCATTGCTTTGCTTCTAGCTTTCCTTTTCTTGGCAATAGTGCTAGCAGAATCATCAGAATCTGTCCTGTACTGATCACTCTCAGAACTCTGAGGTTGATCATACAGATCATCAATTCTTCTGATATACTCTTCTTGATCTTTATGCTTTGCAGAAATAGCAGGAGCAGTATTATCAACAAGAGGCACAATGGCCTTAGTAACAGCATCAGATATGGACAAAACAGCATCCACAGCCTTCCAAGAATTTATATATGCTTCAATATGGCTGGGATTACAGACAGAAATAGGCACAATGGCCTTAGACAGATCTTCAGTATGAGGAACTGGCAGGGATCTGAAGTATCCAGCATTAAACTTGGAGAGCAGGCTCTGGAGGTTCATTGCAAAAACTACTTCATATGGCATCTCCCCCTGCCTTGGTTCAGAGATAAGTGAATCAAGGCACCCAGAAGATGAAGTTGCCTGAGAGGGAATGAGAGATGATAGCTTGGAAGACAGCTCCTTGACATGGGTCAGGAGTGGAGCCAGAGTGGTCTCCAGTAATGAGGTTAGCTTTGGAGCTAACAGCACATATAACCTGTCAGCCAGGGCTGATAGATCTACATGCTCAAGAGGGGCTTGAGCAGAGGTAGGATGGAAGGTTGTTGGAAGGATGTTGGCTGGAGCTGGTGGCATGGGGAAAGAGGAGATAGGAGGTAAGGGAATGGATGGTTCTGATATAGGAAAGGAGGAGATAGAATGAGCTGAGGTAGAGATAGAAGGGGTAAGAGAAGGAGTGAAGATGGGTTGAGAGAAAATGTCGTCCATCATTTGTTGGAATGAGGAGGTAGAGGGAGGCTCAGGAGGAGAGGAAGGATGAGAATCATCCATAAAGGATTCATCTAAAAGAGAATATGATGGAGTGGTAAAGGATGGGTAAGAGAAGAGAGGAAGAAATACCTTAGAGGTAGATGCTGGAGGGGATGAAACTGGTGAAGAAATAGTAATTGGGGAAGATATGGCTATGGTAGAGGTTGGAGGTGAGGATGAAATGGTTGGGGTAGAGACAGCTGGAGGAGGAGGAGGAGTAGGCAACCCTTCTGCTGGTGCAGAGACCAGGGGTGGAGTGACTAAGACAGTCCTTGTGCCTGAAGCAGTAGTCGATGCAGCAGCTCTGGAGGGATTGATGATCTGCCTGTCCCATTTGCCAAAGAGGGCACAGGAGAGCCTCTTGGATGCATTAATGAACATCCCAGAAGAGGTTAGCAACTCAGGGCATCTGAAATGCAGATAGATCCCTAGAATTCTCCCAAAGCTAACAGCAGTCTTATTCAGCTTTTTCTTAATCAGATTGAAGAAAATTGATCCCCAGTTCAGGTGTTTCTTATCCAGCAGAGCTCCCATCAAACAAAACTGATATCTTGAAATTGTATCATGGGCAGAGTGCTTGGCCAGCAGCACTTTCCCAACTACATCAGCCAAAAACTAAAATTCCAATGACAGATTCTTCTTAAGCAGTTTATTAGGATTCACAGCATTGTGACCCATTCGATCAAGCATGGAAGCATATTCTTCTTCAGATAACTCGATGGAATCTTCTCTAGAACTGAGATGAAATACTTCAGTTAAGAGGGCCGGGGACAGTTGTACCTGGGTCCCTTTTATGAAGCCGATGACAGAAATCTCATTCTCATCTGTCGCAGAATAACACCATTCTTTTATTTCATCTGAAGCAATTTTCATTCTGGTAGTCATTATTTCCAACAGCTGCTGATCTCTGAACAAACTGAGAATGTCCTTGAAGCGTTGATCGCTTCCATCAAACGAGCTTATATCGATCTCAAAACCGGTATCAAATTTCATCTTCGAAAGGGCAGCAATAGTTGAGGCCATTTGTACCTGCAAAGATTGAACAAACGCGACCAAGTGTAGAAGGTTTGGAGGGAAAAATAATTTGCAGAGAGTATGAAGGCGTAAACGACGAGCGGCGGCCAAGAAATGATTTTATATTAGGGTTCGACGTGAAAAAGGAAAATCGTGGAGCTCAGTTCGAAGAAGCGTCGAAATCAGCTCGACGATTTGGGCTGCAGAAGGAATTTGAAGAGACGCCAATAGCGTCGAACTCCGTTCGACGTTATTGAGAGCGTCGAGCTCTGCTCGACGGCCAAGGAGCAGACAGAAGGAAAGCCTAGATCCAACGGCGGCGCTGAACTCAGATCGACGTCTCAAGAACCGTCGATCTCCGGTCGACGATTTTGTGGGAAATCGTCGATCTCCGTTCGACGTTTTCTGGGAAAACGTCGATCTCAGTTCAGGGACAGAACTTATTCTACAGACAAATACAATTGATTTTTAAGCCTAGTCTTGGTTTGTTTTAGCTTTACAAAATCTTGTAATTTAATTTAGGCTTCCTCCATCTAACATGCCTAACTGATTGAGGAAGAAGGTGTGTTCTTTTCATCCAAAGGCTTGGTGAAAATATCTCCCCTTTGCAAATCAGTTGGGATATATTGAAGTTCAATTTTATTCTTCTCAACATTATCCCTTAGAAAATGAGGTCTAATTTCTATGTGTTTTGTCCTACTATGGAGGACTGGATTTTATGCTATAGAGATAGCACTAGTATTATCACAGAAAATTTTTGACTTCTCTAAGTTGTAACCATGGTCTAGAAGCTGATTTTGTATCCACAATATTTGTGAGCAACAACTGCCTGCAGCCATATACTCAGCTTCAGCAGTTGAAGTTGACAAAGATGTTTGTTTCTTACAAAACCAGGAGACAAGTCTATCACCAAGGAACTGATAAGTTCCACTGGTGCTTTTCCTGTCTATTCTGCATCTAGCATAATCAGCATCTGAAAATCCAGTTAAGTCAAATGCTGAATCTTTTGGATACCAGAGACCTAGATTTGGACAACTTTTCACATACCTAAGAATCCTCTTAACTAAGATTAAGTGTGACTCTCTAGGGCTAACTTGGAATCTAGCACAAATACATGTAGCAAACATTATATCAGGCCTACTAGCTGTAAGGTATAATAAAGAGCCAATTATTGCTCTATATGTTGTCTGATCAACAGGTTTCCCATGTTCATCAGCATCTATTACAGCATTTGAGGGCATGGGTGTTTTCATACATGATGCATCAGACATACCAAATTTCTTAACCAATTCTTTTGCATACTTGATTTGAGAAATAAATATGCCTTCAGCATGTTGCTTGACTTGCAGTCCTAAGAAGAAGGACAGCTCACCCATGCTACTCATTTCAAATTTAGAATGCATAAGCTTGGAAAACTTTTTGCACAATTTTGAATCAGTAGAACCAAAAATAATGTCATCTACATAAATTTGTACTAGTAGGGTATGGGACTTATGGGTTCTAATAAAAAGAGTTTGGTCTACTCTCCCCCTAACAAAATAATTTTCCAGAAGAAAGCATGCTATGGTCTCATACCATGCTCTAGGAGCTTGCTTGAGACCATATAATGCTTTATGCAATTTGTAAACATAATCAGGGTGAGTTAGAGAGATAAAACCTGAAGGTTGTCTAACATAGACTTCCTCTTTGATGTCCCCATTGAGAAATGCACTCTTTACATCCATTTGGTACACTTTGAAACCTTTGTGAGCAGCATAGGCTAGGAATATTCTGATGGCTTCTAACCTTGCAACTGGTGCAAAGGTCTGATCATAGTCTATTCCTTCTTGTTGAGAGTACCCTTGAGCAACTAGCCTTGCCTTGTTTCTGACTATAACTCCTTGATCATCCAGCTTGTTCCTGAATACCCACTTTGTTCCAACAATGGGATGATCCTTTAGCTTAGGCACTAGTTCCCAAACCTTGTTCCTTTCAAATTGATGCAACTCCTCTTGCATTACAATGATCCAGTGTGGATCTTGCTCTGCATCTTGAATGGATTGAGGCTCAATTTGAGATAGGAAGCAAGTGTGCATCAGGTTCTGGTTGGCCTGATTTCTAGTTTGCACATCATCTGAGATCTCTCCAATTACTTGGGTGATTGGATGATCTCTTGTTGTTACTAAATCAACAGGGAGTGTTGATTGTTCACCAGCCTGTGTTGTTGTCTCCTCTAGTGGAGCAGTAACTGGCTCTTCAGGATGATTTTCCTCAAGATGTTGAACTTCTTCTTCATCATCACTGCTCTCATTCTTTTCAGCAACTTGCAATTTGTTCAAGTCTTCAGCTAGAGAATATACCTGCAAAGGTTCTATGGTAGAAGCATTCTTCTCCTTGAAAGACATGTTAGCTTCATCAAAGATAATATGAACAGATTCTTCAATTTTACAGGAAGATTTGTTATAAACCCTATAGGCCTTGCTGATCATGGAGTATCCCAGAAACACTCCTTCATCTGCTTTAGCTTGGAATTTTGCTAGATATTTCTTGTCATTATTATGAATAAAACAAGTGCAACCAAAAACTTTAAAATAGCCTATTTTAGGTTTCTTCCCTTTGAGCAATTCATAGGGAGTCTTGCCCTTCAGTTTGTGTATCAGGCTTCTGTTCAACACATAGTTGGAGGTGTTCACTGCCTCAGCCCAAAAGGATAGAGGTAGGTGAGCATCTGCCAATAATGTAGTTGCAGATTCAATGAGTGTTCTATTTTTCCTTTCAGCTACCCCATTTTGTTGAGGAGTTCTAGGAGCTGAGAAGGTGTGCCTGATCCCTTCACTTTGACAGAACTCTTGCATGAGAAGAGAATCAAACTCTGTCCCATGATCACTTCTGATCAGGGCAATGTGAGTGTTGAACTCAATCTGAATGCATTTGAGAAAATCTGTCAAACAATTGAAGTTATCAGACTTCTTCCTCAGAAAGAATACCCAAGTGAATCTTGAGAAGTCATCTACAATCACTAAAGTATAGGATTTCCCTCCTAGGCTTTGTACAGATATGGGTCCAAAAAGATCCATGTGCAATAGGTACAAAATCCTAGGTGAATCACTCTTATTAATTGATTTAAAACTACTTTTAGTTTGCTTGCCTAATTGACAAGCCTTGCAAGGTCCTTCCTTCTTGTAGGGACCAGAAGGTAGTCCTCTAATACGGTTGTCTTTGGATAGCCTAGCAATGGTTCTAAGTTTAATATGCCCTAGTCTTTTATGCCATAAGATATTAGGTTTTGAAATGGAATTGAATAAACAGATATCTACTTTAGAAGAAAGAAAATCTACTAAGTAAATGTTACCTGTCCTCTTACCTGTTAACACAGTTGTGTTATTTTCTGACTTGATCTTACACAGGGATTTGTTGAAGGTCACCTTGTATCCTTCATCACATAGTTGACTGATACTTATCAGATTGTGCTTCAGCCCTTCCACATATGCCACCTTCTTAAAAGTGACTGAGCCTATCTGAGCAACACCATATCCTTTAGTTTGACCAAAATTTGAATCACCAAAAATCACCTTGGGTCCAAGTTTGGTTATGAAGGATGATAGGTTCTCCTTGTTCCCTGTCATGTGCTTTGAGCACCCACTATCCATATACCATTGTTGGTTAGATACTGGATAGGTCTTCACCTGCACATAAACAGCTTATTTGTTTTTGACCCAGTTAACCTTGGGCCTAGGTTGATATCCCTTGAATTCTGAAATAAAGGACATCCCAGGTTGATCCTTATAACCTTCAGGATGGTATCTCCTAGGAGGTACTATCCATTCAGTATAGGGATTAAAGCCTTGGGATGTGGGACTTCTAGGATTGAATCTAGATGTGCCATTGAAGGAATGTTCACAGTCCTGATTTCTGTTCTACGATCGTCGAACTGAGGTCGACGATCTTTGGTCAGATCGTCGATCTCTGTTCGAAGATCGATTATGCTGAAGTTCAGAGTTTGGATATCATCGAGCTGAGGTCGACGATCTGTAGTTAGATCGTCGAGCTCTATTCGACGATCGTCGAGCTCTGCTCGACGCCATCTATTGAACTGAATTTTTCTCTGACAGATCTGCATTCTTCCTGGGTACCTCTATTACTCCCTTTCCTTTGTCAGAGACAAACTTGATTGGAGTTGTCAATATTATAGGTTGGCTGGATGAGGCACCCAAGCACAGTGTGCTATTAAATCTAGAGTTCACTGTGCTTGTGATGTCCATCAGTCTGATACTTCTCCCATTTAGGGATTCTTCAAACTTTTTGGCCTTTGATAGTTCACTTTTCAGTGAAGCTATCTCCTCCCTACAGCATTCTAACTCCTCAGAGAGTTTGAGGTTCTTTGAGTTTAGGACACTATGCTCAGATAATTGATTCCTGAGAGAGATTATCTCCTTCTCAGATTTTAATAGATCTAGGCACAGTGTCTTAAATTCATCTTTGAAGTCCTCAGAATTAAAATCAAAAGAGTTGATTACCTGATCTTCATCTGGTTGAGTTTCTGAATCTGATTCTGATTCTTCATCAGAGTTTTGCTGTGAGGCATTGATAGCCATCATGCAAAATTCTTTTTCATCTGCATCATCCTCATCATCACTGGAACTGGATGAGGCTTCAGATTCCTCTTCAGTCTCACTCCATGTCTCAGCAACAAAGCCCTTCCTTGTATGTTTGTTCTTGCTGGAGGAGGCTTTGTCTGAGCTATTCTTCTTGTAATCCTTTTCTTTTCTTCTTTCTCTTCTTTCCTTCTTGTCCTTATTCTTGTTTTCTGGACAGTCAGGCACAATGTGGCCTGGTTTCCTGCAACCAAAGGATATAATTTCTTTATTGCTGTTTGATTTATCATACCTTGGTTTATCATGACCCTTGTATGGTCTCTTTCTAAAGTCTTTTCTGGCCATCTTGTAGAATCTTTTGGCCAGTAGACTTATGAGCTCATCATTTCCTATAGCTTTATCTTCAGGCACCTCTTCTGCAGCTTTGAAGGCTATGGTTTTTTCTTTCCTTGTGGCTGGAGAGGTAGCCTTTTGTTCTTCTTCTCTATTTTTAATGAGCAGCTCATAGGATTTGAGCTTGCCCAGGAGAGCTTCAGTGGTAATCTCATTTAAACTTCTGGCATCCTTGATTGGCCAGATTCTTGAATCCCAAGTGCTGGGGAAGCACATCAGGATTTTGTCATTCAGCTCAGTCAGTGAGATTTCTTTATCTAGAGTTTTTAACTCATTGACAATTAGACTTAGTCTATTGTACATGTCAGCCACTGATTCAGCTTCTCCCTTTTTGAAGTTCTCATATTGGCTTATCAGATGAGATCTTCTATCTTTCCTTTCATCAGCAGACCCTGAGACAATTTCAGAGAGCTTGTCCTAATTCCTTTGGCTGAGTTGCAGTCAGCTACTTTCTGAAATATCTCAGCAGACATTGTTTGGGCTAAGATGTTCATAGCCTTAGCATCTGCAGTCTTCCACTTCTTTATATCTGCATCTGTTCCAGAAGGAGGTGGAACAGCACTTGTACTTGAGCTTGCTGGTGGAGTTGGACACACTGTCAAGACAGAATTAAAGATATCCTCATCAATAGAATTCATGTATAATCTAATGCTTGCCTTCCAGAGTGCAAACTTGGAAAGGTTGCACACTGGTGGTCTGGTGCTTGCATAATCTTTGTTCTGTGCCATGTCTTTAAATAGATAGATAGATGTATAGAAAATAATCCTCTTAAGAGATTCATCTTATCAAGGATCTTTTGGTTCAGGTGTTAGCCTGTATGAGCAACCAACCTGGCTCTGATACCAATTGAAAGTGAGGGTAAGATCTATCTCAACTCTAGAGGGGGGTGAATAGAGTATTTTAAAATAGTTTTTCACAGTTGAAATAAACAGCACATATAAAATTCAATTTATAATATAGTGTAGAGTGCTAGTAAGAAGTTAAAAACCAAGAAGAAAAGAGCACAACACACAGCAAACAAATCACACAAACAAACCAGAAGACACAAGGAAATATAGTGGTTCCCCAAAAACCTGGGTACATCCACTCTTCTACCACCCTTGGTAGGAATCCACTCAGGATGAGTTGATCAGGTGTCCTGACACCAATGAGCTTTTGATAAGGTGCTCAAAAACCAAAACTGGATTTTTTGATAAGGTGTCTTGCCACCACTGAGTTTTGACAAGGCTCTCAGAACCAGACAAAACTTTTGAAGGGAGTTCAAGAACCCTTTACCGCAGGAAAAATAAAAAGGTAAAGAGGTGAGATTGTCTTCTCTGTTCTCAAATCAAATGAGAGAAGACTAGTGGATCTTTTGTTGTCAAAGCTCCCCCTGAGATGTTGAATGAATCAGGAATGGAAGCTTTGCTCTAGGGTGATAGGTCTTCAGATCTTTAGATCTCCAGCAAAGAATAGTTTCAGCAAAGAGGCTGAAAGATGAGGTGTCTGGAGTTCTTTGAGATGAAGCTTTGATCACTTTTCTGTAAGCAAGTGGATGGTTATCTTTCACAGCTTAATTCTTCTTGTTCTTCTGTAACAGTATATGTCTCTTGATTCTATTGTATATTGACTCTGGATTAATTCTGTCTAAGAGTAGTGATGGAGAAGACGATCTTATTCTCTGAAAATAATAATTCCAAGATAGCCGTTATCAGACATTAAATGCCTTCCATAAATGATTTGTCTTCTAGAGGAAAGTCCAATGAAACATTCCTGAATAATTCTTTGAAACTTGTTCCAGAATAAATGAAAACGGCAGGCAAATCTTCTTGAAATTAAATGCTGAGAGAATTCAAAAACATTCCAAAGACTGGCAGCATTTGAATCCTTAAGATCGTCGATCTCTCAAAATAAACGTCGATCTGAGCTCCACGATCGTCGACCAGAGCTCAGAGAAGGAATGTATCATTCTGAAAGAAAGCGTCGATCTGAGCTCGAAGATCGTCGACCTGAGCTCAGAGATATTGAAGATAAGCAGAGACAGAAAACTTCGATCTGAGATCGACTATCTAAGTTCTTAGTCTGGCAGAAATAGTCGATCTGATTAAGACAGAAATCGTCGACCTAGACTTCAACCGAAAACGTCGACCTGAAGCAAACAGAGATCGTCGACCTAAGCTTTCCCAGAAATAGTCGACCCAAGCACAGCCAGAGATCATCGACCAAAGCTCGACGATCGTCGGACTGAAGCTCGACGATAGTCGACCGAAGCCAGCAACAAGCAGAAGGCTAAGGACATAAGTAGTCGACCTAAGCTCGACGATCGTCGACCTGAGCTCGACGATAGTCGACCGATGTTCGACTATTTTTATCTCTTTACTTAGCTTGAAATCCTGAGCTTGAATGGTCCTTGGGGGCAGCTTCAAACCTAAGTTCTAAGCCCTAGACTCATTCTAATGTTGACCTTTACACTATACAACTAGGTCAACCTGGCTTCCTAAGACAACCATAGTGATCCTTGCCCAAATTAGTAATAGGGTGTTCCAACAGAGAGCTTGAATAGAGTATCCCAGTGGCTGACGAAGGAGTTGTCCTCAAGGTCATGAGAACTGACGGAAGCTGATCAGCCCATCTATCTTTGAGATTCTGCACCTTCTTCTTTAGCAAGTTAAGAATCTGCTTGTTTACTGCCTCAACCTGGCCATTACTTCTGGAATGATGGACTGATGCAAATCACAGCTCTGTTCCATTCTGCTTGATAAAATCAATCATCTCACTATTGTTGAACGGTGGGTAATTGTCAGTGATAATTTCCATAGAAATCCTATGCTGATAGACTATCTCTCCCCAAACAAAGTTCTTTACTACTTGAGTTGTTGTTTTGGCTAATGCTTTGACCTCAATCCACTTGCTGAAGAAGTTTACCATAACTATAATGAAACGTCGTTGTGCACTTGCCATGGGAAATGGACCAAGGAGTTCTATTCCCCAAACTACAAAAGGCCATGTAGTTGCATTTGATCTAAGCGACTGAGCTGACTGATGCTACAGCGGAGCGATCTTCTAGCATTGAGCACATTTTATTGCATAAGCCTCTGAGTCTTTCTTCATAGTGGGCCATAAATAAACCTGCTTGAGTATTCTTTTCTCTAAAGTCCTTGCTCCATAGTGACTTCCGCACTCACCAGAATGAACTTCTTGAAGCATAATAGGAGCTTCTTCTTCTGAAACACACCTTGCCATAGCACACAAGAAAGTCTTTCTGTATAAGATGCCTGATACCAAATAATAATGTGTTGCCTTGATTTTGAACTTCTTCTTATATTCGATTAAAGGATGGAAGTTGCAAGTTGAAAAATAAAGGGCAAATGGATCCATCCAGGAGGAATGCTGATCAATCTTCATCATCTCTTCTTCATCCACAGCCGGGCGGAAGAGTTCTTAAGTTTTTCCTCCTAAAGGAAGGTAATGCATGACTAGAACATCTGCCTCTTCATTTTTAGTCCTCCTGATATGCTCAATCGTAAAGATTTTGAATCTGCCAACCTCAACCTTAACCAAAGTAAATACTTCTTCAAGATAGGCTCTCTGGTCTCAAAATTGCCCAACACCAAAGAATCTGTCTTGATATGAACATGATCTATTCCAAGCTCTCTCGCAAGCCTCAAACTGGCCAGTAACGCTTCATACTCTGCCTGATTATTGGTCGTTGGAAAGAAGAATTTTATTGATTGCTCCAGCTTGATGTCGTTGGGATTATTAAGAACCACTCCTGCTCTAGAGGAATTTCTGGTTGAGGCTCCATCAACATAGATGGTCCAAGACAAATGAGATCTTTTTGCTTGAACAGAGGTGGACTGTGCTGTATCAATCAAAATTTCTGCTAACACCTGAGCTTTGATCACTGTTCCGGGCACATAAGAAATTTCAAATTCGCTCAACTCTATTGCCCACTTAGCTAATCTTCCTGAGTGTTTTGGTTTCTCCAGGACACTCCTCAAAGGTTGATCTATTACCACTTGAATTGCATGATCTTGGAAATATTGGAGAAGTCTCCGAGCTGACATTACTAATGTTAGATCCAACCTCTCGAAAATTGGGTATCTCGTTTCTGCGCTATTGAGGATATGGCTAACATAGTAAACCGGAAACTGCCTCCTATTCTCCTCACGAACAAGAACTGAGCTGACCGCTTCCGAGCCATCTCCTAAATACAAATAAAACATTTCCCCTGATCGGGGGCTCTGTAATAAAGGGGTTGAAGTTAACTGCCTTTTCAACTGCTCAAAGGCTTTGGAACACTCATCGGTCCACTCAAACTTGGACGCACGTCGAAGAGTTCTAAAGAATGATGTACTCTTATCTCCAGCTCGAGAGATCAATCACCCGAGACCTGCCAACATCCCTCCTAACTACTGAAATTCCTTAGGCGATTTGGGAGGTGTCATATCAAGAATGGCTCTGACTTTGTTAGGATTGGGGGCAAGCCCTTCCGGAGTAAGGAGATGACCAAGGAATTTTAACTTACTCACTCCAAAGGTACACTTGAGTGGGTTAAGCTTCATGTTATACTTTTGCAGAATAGCAAACGTCTCTGCTAAGTCATGCAAGTACAGTAAGAAGGTTTTACTTTTGATTAAGAGATCATCAACATAAACCTCAAGATGTCTTCCTTTTTGATCTCTATAAATGCGATCCATCATTTGCTGGTAAGTTGCGCCAGCATTCTTAAGCCCGAAAGAAATTACCAAATAATAGTAGCAGCCATCATTGGTAATGAAAGAGGTATGAGGGATATTGAGCTTATGCATTCTTATTTTATGATAACCAGAGAATGCATATAGAAAGCTCATAAAAGAATATCCTACCGCAGAATCTACTAATGAATCTATCTGAGGCAGGGGGTAGAAATCTTTAGGGCATGCTTCATTTAAACGAGTGAATTCTACACACATTCTCCACTTCATTCCAGATTTCTTAACCATTACAATATTTGAAACCCAAGTATTTTAATGAATTTCACGAACAAATTGCACCTTGAGGAGTTTGGAAACCTCCTCTCTGATTGGTTCAGCAAGCTTTATTGCAACATCTCTTTTCTTTTGTTGCACTAGCTTGACAGCTTGATCAACATTGAGATTGTGGAAGGCAACATCAGGATCCACTCCTGGCTTGTCCTATGCTGACCAAGCAAAGACATCCAGGTTCTTCAGCAAGCATGAGATCAACTCAGCCTTTTTATCTTCTGGCATCTCGGAGTTGATGGAAAGCTTTCTATCCTCCCCTTTAGCAATGGGGACTCCTTGCGTAACCTGGGCATGTTACAGGTGAGCTCTTTTCTATCATCAGCTGCTTCTGAATTTGAGGACTCTTTTGGAGCTATAGTTGAACAGGCGGGAGGATTGTTCTCAATCATGTTGACTGTGCGGACGTAGCATTCCCGGGTCTGCTTAGGATCACTCCTGATCCTCCATAGATGACCATCAGCGTTAAACTTGATTGTAAGGTGGAAGGTTGAGATGATATCTTGGTATTTATTGAGCAGCGACCTCCCAAAGATGGCATGGTAGCTTCTTGGAGCATCAACTACCACAAACTAAATTTGCTTTGCCACCCCTTTAAGCTCCACTGAGATCGTGACACATCCCTCGACCTCCTTTCTCTCGCCTGAAAAGTCATAGAGTGGCCCTTCGGTGGAAAGAAAAGGCTTTACGGTCTTCAGGGCCTCAAAAGTTGGCTTGAACAGGAGGTTGACGGAACTGCCATTGTCGATCAAGATTCTGTCCACTGTATACTCTTCAATGACGGCTCTGATCACGATGGCATCATCGAACGGATTTGCGGTCGGGGGAAGGTCTCCTGGACCAAAAGTGACCACACCCGCTGATGGAGCAAAAGAAGAGATGGAAGTAACCTCTGCTCGAGAGACTCTTAAAATGGAAGATTTCCGAGTAGACTCGGTCCCTGCTCCACCGTGAATACAGAAGACCCGCCCCAAGGCACCTTCATCATTGGCGTCGAAGCATTCTCTTTCAATGTTGATTGGCCCGAGACGGCCAACATCCTCTATCTCATCGCACTCCCATCGAGCATCGACTACCTCCTTGCCCTTGGAGGTAGATGGCTTTGAAGAAACATCCTTCTTGCCAAAATCCTTCATCTTACCTTCGGCAATCAGCTTCTCCACCCGCTGACACAGGGCTCTGTAGTTCTCAATCAAGTGCCCCTTCTCCTTATGGAACTCGCAGAAAAGGTCTTACTTCCTTGGCTTCCATTCACTTGGAGGGCCTTGCTTCTTCTCATCAGATATCCTCTATAGAATCTGCAAGACCTCATCAATATCAAGGCCAAGATCTGCAAACTCCTCCGCAGAGTCACTGTTTGTCTGCCTTGGAGCAGACGGAGCATCTTGAAGGACTGGCAAAACCTGAACAAGAGGAGCGGGAGCGGTGTCCAACGACAGTCTCTGATCATGAAATCATTGATGGCCAAGGAACGGTTTCTTATGACGAAACTGGAAGCCTCTTATAGGAGGAGGATGGAAATCTGTGCGAGGCCTGGCAGAGCGATGATCGGAAGAAGAGCTGGAACCATCCCTTCCTTTAGCCTTAGCTATCAGGGATGAGATATAAGATGGATTAGCATTCTCACCCTCGATGAAGCGGTTGACGAGAGCAATAAGCTCTTGATAGGTTGTTTGTGCCTTGGTTGTGTCTTTGAACTTCAAAGGACCATCCCGGAGGCCAAGGACCAAAGTGATTTTGTAATAATCAGGATGGACATTCGACACCCCTTTGATCTCTTTTTGAAAACGATAAACGAATCAGGCAGCTGATTCGTTATACATCTGCTTGATGTCGAAAAGCGCTGCAGGACCATCCTTCCTCTTCTTAGAGATAGCAAACCTCAGCAGGAGTTTACTGCAGAACTCGGCAAAAGAAGAAATTTAACGTTTGGCAGGTCAAAGAACCACTCTCTCGCCCGACCATCAAGAGTAGTGACTAGAAGCTTGCACTTAATCGCATCTGTGAGGCATCTCAAGGCTAGTGCCACTTCAAAGGCGCCTACAGATGGGCCACATGATCAGTCTCCCCTGAATAAAAAGATAGACGAGGATCTGTGAAACTGCTTGGAGCAGCCTCCCATCGAATTCTATCCACAAAAGGAGAGGGGGTTTCAACATCAGCTGGGTAGTTGATCCAGACTAGGGCAGGAAGGTCCGGGGGCTAGACAGACTGACGATCAGCGAAATCAAGCAGGTGTGCTAGACCACCCCCGACTGTCTCTCCGAAGAAATCCATGAAAGAAGCAAACTGGTCCTCTAGAAGCTGCAGAGGAGCTACGACCTCATCTTGAGGGAGAGCTAGAGGAGAAGGCTCTACTACTGGAGATTGCCGAAGCGGAGTCCGGTGGACTGGGGTCTGGTGGACTGGAGTGTCTGCGATATCTGTTGCGGGCTGAGGCACAAGCCGCTTAGTTAGCACACTCAGCTCTTGACTGATCGCATCTAGACGGTGATCGGTCTCTTTGCGAGATTGTTTAGCCTCCCAACAATACTACTCGATCGCATCCCACAGTGAATCCTCTGATAAACTAGAGCGGTCTGATCGGCGAGCTCATCAGTCGGACTTTCTAGTTCGCGCACTTCGAAAAACTGCTTAGATCTGAAGGTCGTGTGTTAACTGTTGATGAGTGAAAACGGACACCACCAGTTAATGGCTCAAACACGGGGGAAAAGAAGGAGGAAAATAAAAGACAGCAAGCAGTTATCTACTGGCAGACTAGAGAAAGCAGAGTCGTGAGCCACGACACACAACAGAATTTTCCCGTCGCAGCCTGAATGCCTCTCTTGCGACCAGATTTCATTTGATTGCAAAAAATGTATTACAAGTAGAGGAAAGAAAACTGAACGAAGAGCAAGCTGGAGACCGCAAAGCCTGAGATTCGAGTCTGGAGCCTTTAAAAAGTAGGCTCCTGGGCTCGAGTCAGCATGCGTTGGGTGCACTTCTTCCCCCTATTTATAGGTTCGGGGGACTTCCCAAACGGGCAGTGCTAAAATAACCGGCTGCCCTGGGTACAAGAGAGCCAGACAGCGGTGACGGGAATCAAAAAAGAAAAGAAGAGCAGTCCGTGCAAAAGGGGAGGATAGGGCTCGCGAGCTATAGCTTCAATCTGGCTGTAGGGAGCAATCCAGGATGAAGGGTCACGTTTAGTCCGAGATGGCGCTTGTGTCTGCCTGAAGAGCTGGTGAATGATCTGGAAGCTGATTACTAAAGGCCAGGCTACATGGGCGGACTGGATGATCGAGTCCACCGCTGAAGGAGGTTGGCGCTGGTGACCTGGCTAGGTGACCTAGGCGGACTGAGAATTGAAGTCCGCCGGTGGGGGATCCTTGGATCAATTATCTTTACGAACTGAGCGGACTGCCAAAACCGAGTCCGCCGAAGGTGGAGAAGGATCTGTCCAGCCAAACATGTTGAGGATTCTAGGGTAAACATATGCTACTATTCGTGATCATACATCTTATCATCTTTTCCTCCGCTTATTTGATTTCAACAAATAGCTAGAAAGGTTCCTATCATATACTCCCCCTTTTTTATTACAAGTAGGTGGCAGTTGATCCTCATGAGAGTCCTGGGGCAGTTTTAGACATGCTCCCCATCAACAGATGCATCATCTTTCATTATTCTTGGTAGACAAACTAGTCTATACTAACCTGGACAACAATTGACCATGATGCCACTGAAGGTATATCACTTGTCGAGTCTTTATTTTACTGAAGAACAATTCCATCTGCAAGATATAAAATAACCTGCAACTAAATGAGGAGCAACTAAAGCTATACAGGGTTTAACATACCCAACTCAAACTTGAAGGTGTTAAACTTTGCTTCATCTAGTGTCATAGTGAAGATGTCATCCACTAGCTTGTCGGTTGGGACAAACTCAAGGTTGATATCTTCACATTCCACATGCTCCTTAAAGAAATGATATCTGATCTCAATGTACTTAGCCCTGTTATTGGAGATAGGAATCCTTGCAATTAAAATATCACTAATTGAATCACGGAATAAAGGACTTCTACTTATCTGAAGGTTATAGTCCTGGAGCTGATATTGGATCCACAACAACTGAGCACATCAACTACCTGCCGAGATATACTCT
The DNA here is from genome assembly GCA_039513925.1 of Platanthera zijinensis. Lineage (NCBI taxonomy): Eukaryota > Viridiplantae > Streptophyta > Magnoliopsida > Asparagales > Orchidaceae > Platanthera > Platanthera zijinensis. Next base: position 199,635,874 of record CM077084.1, on the reverse strand, counting down.
GACTCTGCAGTTGAAATTACAATACTAGTTTGCTTCTTATTAATCCATGAAACGAGTCTTCCACCTAAGATTTGACAGGTGCTAGAAGCTCCCTTCCTGTCCTCTTTGCAACCTGCAATGTCTGTATCGGAATAACAAGTTAGTTCAAACTCCCCATTCTTAGGGTACCATAGGCCAAGATCTCGTGTACCCTTAAGAAACCTCAGAATTCTCTTTGTAGCAGAGTAATGAGATTCTTTTGGGCAAGCATAATACCTAGCACAAACACATATAGCATACATGTTGTCTGGCCTACTTGCAGTTCGATAGAGAAGGGAACCAATTATCCCTGAATACATGGTTTCATCAATAGGTTTCCCTGCCTCATCTTTTCATATGGGCATACTTGGCCCCATGGGAGTTCTCATGGTGGAGGAAGTCTCCATACCAAATTTCTTTATTAACTTCCTAGTGAACTTTCACTGGGATATAGACAAGCCATCATAAGTATGTCTTACTTGAAGACCCAAGAAGAATTTAAGTTCACCAATACTGCTCATCTCAAACTCCCCTTGCATAAGTTTGGCAAACTTCATGCAGTGGTTATTATTTGTAGATCAAAAGATGATGTCATCTACATAAATCTGAACTTGTATGATCTTGCCCTTTAATCCCCTTAGGAATAGGGTCTTGTCTATCTTCCCCCTTCAGAATATGTTCTCAATGAGAAAGCTAGACAGAGTCTCATACCTTGCTCTAAGGGCTTGCTTTAGTCCACATAGAGCTTTCCTAAGTCTATAAACAAAATCAGGTGAGTTAGAAACTATAAAACCTGGAGGCAGCTCAACATAGACTTACTCATTTAAGTCAACATTCAGGAAGGCTAAATTCACATCTATTTGGTATACCTTTTATCTCTTGTGTACGACATATGCAAGGAACAATCTTAAGGACTCCAACCATGTTACAGGGGCAAAGGTTTGATCAAAATATATGACTTCTTCATGCTTGTACCCTTTAGCTACTAATCTTGCTTTGTTCTTGATTAAAATATCATTTACATCAAGTTTGTTTCTATAAATCCACTTGACTCCAATGACATTATGTCCATGAGGTCTGGGAACCAGCTTCTAGACTTTGCATCTTTTGAACTAATTCAGTTCCTCTTGCATAGCCACTATCAAGAATTGATCTATATTGGTCTCTTCAAACTTCTTTAGCTCCACTTGTGACAGGAAGCTTGCATACATAGCTGTATTAAGATTTCTGCTTCTTGTCACTATTCCATGGCTTCGTTCACCAATGATTTGTTGAACAGGATGGTCTATTAAATGCCTAATTGCTGGAGGTATTCTTCTTTCAGCAATATCTTTAGGAATAGCCTCTAACTGATAGTCCTTTGCTCCAACTGTGCCTGATAGACCTTCTGGAGTATCCACTTCATCTTGGATAACTGGTTCTGCTTACTTGATGGTCATATTCTCCATCATCTTTTTTGTACCTACAGTACTGGAAGAGGGGCTTGGTAGCTCCCTTTTAATCTTGCTAGACTCATCAAATACAACATGCACAAACTCTTCTAAACCTTAACTTTCCAAGTTGTATACCCAATATGCTTTACTATGATTATTATACCCAACAAAAATCCGATCAAAAGATTTGGCAGCAAACTTAGTCACATAGTACTATGGAGTACATAACACTTACTACCAAAGATTCTCAGATAGCCCAAATTTAGTTTTCTGCCCTTCAAGATCTCAAAGGGAGTCATCTTGTGGCTTTTGGTGATTGAGGCACTGTTGAGGACATGACATGTAGTATTTGTTGTCTCAGCGCAGAAATATTCTAGGAGAGATGTATCACACAATAGGGTTCTTCCAGCCTCTATGAGAGTTTTGTTTTTCCTCTCAACAATCCAATTTTGCAGGGGTGTTCTAGGAGAAAAAATTCTTTATGAATCCCTTGCTCTTTACAGAACTCTTTCTTGCCTTCAGAGTGGAATTCAGTTCCATGGTCTCTTCTGATTTTGACCACAGAACTGTTAAACTAATTCTTAACTTGCTTGACAAACTTTATGAAGATATCAAGGGTCTCATTCTTTTTTCTAGAGAAAGAACACCTAAGTAACCTTAGAATAGTCATCAACCACCACAAAGGTGTAGACTTTCCTACCAAGACTATAAACAGGCATAGGACCAAATAGGTCCATATGCAAGAGGTATAAGCACCTCACAGATTCTTTGCAACAAGTGCCCTTTAAGGAAGCTTTGGTCTTCTTATCCTTTTGGCAAGTTGAGCAAAAGCTATCCTTGGTGCACTTCACATTTGGAATGTTCCTGACTAACTCTTGACTAAAGAGCTTGTCAATAGTCTTGTAATTCAAGTGAGCTAGTCTCTTATGCCAGTGGACTCAATTTGAGACCTTTTCATTTCCTACAAGACAAATAGGAGAATCTGAGTCCAGAAATATAAAGTTTAAACAGTAAACATTTCCACTCCTAGTGTCTTTCAATATGACCTCTTGGTCACTTGACCTCCTAATCAGGCACACATATTTGTAGAAGACAATAACATAGCCAAGATCAGTGAGTTGCATTTTGCTAATAAGTTTGCGTTGCAACCCTTCAACATAAGCCACTTTTGTGATAGTGACTATGCCATTGGTAATCTTTCCATATCCTCTTGTTACCCTTCAATCAGAACCACCAAAGAAAACCTTGGGTCCATTTTCACTAGGGTGAACTCCTTCAAGTTCTCCTTATCCAAATCATGTGCCTAAAACAACCACTGTCCAAGTACCATGTTGGGGTATGGCCACTTTAACTAACCTGCAATAAGAAGTTTACTTTACTTTAAGACCCCAATTTCTATTGGTTCCTAGTTGCACATTAGTTTGGAACCGAACATGTCCACCATCAAGTTTTATAACAGGTGGATTGACTCTAGCTCTGAAAACATTAGGATTGTGCCAAAAGTCAATGGAATAATGGCCTACCTTGCCACAACACCAATAATCATGTATATTGTATCTTCTTTTCTTTGTAGGCCCTGTAGTTGGTTTGACTGCAGTCTTGACAGAAGGAAGAGGTGCATCAGCCATTTTCTGATTCCTTTTAGCATGGATCAGACTGAAGGTTATTTGCTTGCTAGCTTGAGTTGCTTGTTCGGAATCCCATCAACAACATATTTCTTTTCATACAATGTGCTCTTGATAGCATCGAAAAAAGCCTTATCAGGCAAGCTAAAAGATTGACCCTTAGTCAGATTCTGTGGTGACTGGTTATGAAAATTAACTATAGTCACATTTTGAGAGGGGTGTTGTAGCACCAAAAAAATGGTTTATGATGGGCCATTTGAATTTATTCATGGGCAGCCTTAAAGGCACTTACCCCACTATACCTTCCATATTGGCTGAGAACATCTTTTGTTCTACTTGTGGAAGCACCACTCATATAGTGACCATATATTCTTTCCTGGTCATACAAATTTGAAGGGAATATCACCCTCTTGAATGGGATAGGTGGCCTAGATTCCATAGGCACAACTGAAACTTTCCCTTTCCCTTTGGGATTAGCAGGTCTTGTGTTACCCTTGAAGCCCAACCCCTTCTTACCCTTCTGTGAGGAGAAGGAATCAATCATGGGAAATACTGTATTGGGTTGAGAGAAATAGGCCACTATACCTTTCTCACTCTGGGGCTTTTCTTCAAGATCTTTAATGAGACTATTCTTGCTCTTGATATTCTTTATCTGGATGCCTGATAGGGTTTTCAGTTGACTGAGTTCCCTCATTGTCTGATTAAACACAGAAGCTATTTTAGCAAGCTGAGAAGCAACAGGTTGAAGACACAAAATATCCTTAGCCTGCTTCTTAGTCAACTTCTTGGATTTCTTAAAGGCATCCAGAAGTTCACTATATGATGTTAATCAGTTGATTGACATCACCTTCAGAGAAAGAATCATCTTCATCATTAGATGATGAGGTTCTTACATAGGGACTTATCTCAAACCTAGACACAGAATTGAATAGCGAATGTACGTTACTTTGACCAGCTGATCCTGGTTGCCCTCTTCATCAGTCATTGCCATCAGCCCATGGCAGCTATTGGAATATTCTTTATCATCATCCACCTCTGAGTCACTATCCAACAGTGTCAGATGGGCCCTGACTCCTATCCTTGTAGCAGGATAGTCTTCATCTGCTCAAACAGTTTCCTTTTCAGCAACAACAATAACTAGACCATTGTAGGCTTTCTCTTATTAAGACTCTAATGAAGATGAGTCTATCAAGCTCTTCTCTTTCTTATCCACAAGGGACTTTTATTTCTTTCCCTTGTACTTTTGGTGATATTTCTTCTCACCATCCTCTCTTCTCTTCAAAAGGCAATCAATAATGACATGCCCTGGCTTGCTACAATTGTAACAAAAAATATTAAAAGAATTCTGTTTACTGGGTTTAGAGCCATACCTGTCCTCCTTGGAGGTTTTCTTCCAGTGATGAGCGGTGGTGGAGGCCTGCCCTTCTAGTGCTTTTTCTTCATCAACCTATGGAGCTGCCTGGAGAAAATAGCAAAGTCCTCATCAGACATGTTGCTGTCTGATGCCTCTGATTCAGAGCAATCTGAATCTGCTGGTCTTCTTGGAGGAGAAGGGGTCTTTCTCTAGCTTTTCCATGTTGCTTCAGCTTTGAAAGCAATTGTCTTCTCTTTGGCTTGAGATTTGTAGTTGTTCTCTTCATCTTTCCTAAAAGTTAGCTGCATCTCAGAAGAGAGAAGTTTTCAAAATAGGGTGTGGCACGGAGTGTCACCCAGCTTAGCCATTTCTCTGATGGCAGATATCTTTGTATACCCGTCTTTGGTGAGAGACCTGAGGAGTTTATCATTTAGCTCATAATGACAAAAGACCCTTCCATAGGTCCTTAGCTCATTTACTATCCTGAAGAAATTTTCATAGTAGGTGGTTATGTTCTTTCCCTTTGACTGTTTGAAAGCCTCATACTCCCAGTTGAGCATGGACTTTCTACCATCCCTGACCTCCTATGTGCCTTCCATGTAGATCACAAAAGTGTCCCACATCTCCTTTGCATATTTGTAGTGAATAAGATTCTGAAGGGTAGAATCATCAATTGTACTGACAATGACATTTTGAGCCCTCTTGTCTATGGTGGTAAGAATGACTTTATCCTTTATCATCACATCATAGGTCTTGGTTGTCTGGATTTTTGCATCCAGGACAGACACATTCAGGGGAATTAAAGGTCCTTATTTAACAGTTATAAAGATTATAGGGTCAGCTGCTTCCATGAATAGCCTAACCCTCATCTTCCAGATGCCAAATCCCCCTTCTTGCAGATAGGAAGCTTCATGGCACCCATCTCCTTATAGTTCACTTCTGAACCCATAAGGACAGTCTAAAGCTACCTTGGAAGATCAATCAGATGGTTAGATCCTTTTTTAGCAACCTCCCTCTTAAACCACATGAAAGTCTTTATTTTCAATGTAGTTTAGAACCTACGGGTGAATAGGTTGTCTCACTTATATTCTTTGCTTTTAATTTTATCTTTCTTAGTACTTAGTGTGTTGGCAGTATGTTTGGTACACTAGAAACTATGTACCATATTTAGAGAAGCCTCCCCTTACTCAATAATATACATCAATTTGTATTTGATGGGATGTTTAAGTTCCAATATGCAGGTTAAGAAATACAAGAAAATTTCTAAGTACAAGTGTCGACACTTGTATGGAATTGTGTCGACACCTGAAGCAGGAGTTGTGTCGACACCCAGGAGTTATGTTGACACTAGAAGCAAGACATGTGTCGAAATACAGGAATTGTGTCGACGCCTAAAGAAGGCTTGTATCGACACACAAGACTTGTGTCGACACACACTCAACGCCATCTATCATCAACTGCTGTACTGAGTCAGAAAGGCTTGTGTTGACACAACGGACTTGTGTCGACACACACTCAATGCCATCTATCATCAACAACTGTACTGAGTCTAAAAGTGAAAGTCTCTAGTGTTGACTAAATCCACCTATGGGGGGGGGGGAATAGGTGTCATGTAGTCTTTTGCGGAATTAAATTTACCTTCACAAATTAACAAACACAGCACAGAAAACACACAAAGAATTATAATGGTTCCCCGATTTGGGTACGTCCACTTCCCCCTTCGACCTATCTCCCACCAAGGGACGACTCGGTCACTTCTCCAAACGGATTGAAATCCAATCCTCACACTATGGAAGGAACCCTTCCAACAAAGGAGTCACAACTCCACCACCACGGGTTGCACCCAACCCTTATAACTAGGAATGAAAAATTCTTTTACAACAAACAAAAGTTGAATGTAAAAGAAAATACAAACAAATCTTTTGGAGATTCCAATGTACTTCTTCGTTTGTTGAAGCTTGCTTGAAAATAACGAAGAATCCACAACCGGATTTCTCTCTTGGAATGGGTATTCTCAAGATCGGCGGCGGCAAGTGATTGCAGCGGCGATACTTTGTAGATCCAAACTTTTTGACGAAGTAAGTATGGTCTACCAACGATCTCAGTCGGATCAATCGTCTCCACCGATTCGGAATGGAGAACTTGTCTCGTTCAACGAATCGTGACACAAAAAAAGATCTCAAGAGAGAAGCGTGAGATGCTCGGCTTGCCTCGATACTATCTTCGGAAGATCAAAGAAGATCGGAGATTAGCGGCGACGACGAACTGCGAGCGATGACAAACGATTGGTGGTTTTTGCGATCGGCTAGGGCACGACGTCGGCTACTTTTGATTTCGAGTGAATGACTGTCTGTAGAGGTTCAAAATACGCGTATATATATACAAGGAGCTAACCCTAAAGCCCGTTGTGGGACCTACAAGGATAAGCCCTAGACCCGGCCGAAACAGCGCACGGTAAGTTGGTTCGGTCCAGCGAACGAGGAAAATTGCCTAAGGCAAAATCGGCGGGAATTGTTGGTAATTCCCGTCGAAGTCGGCGGGAATTACTCACGATTCCCGTCGATTCTGCCTTGGCAGAATTCTTGTTGGAAAACTGTTAGCCGGAAGAAGTCGGCGGGAATGCAGACTGATTCTCGTTGAAGTCGGCTGGAATCACTCACGATTCCCGTCGATTCTGCCTTACAGAATTCTTGTTGGAAAACTTTCAGTCGGAAGATGTCGGCGGGAATGCAGACTGATTTTCGTCGAATCGGTGGGAATCACTAACGATTCTCGTCGAAGTCGGCGGGAATAACTTAGTGATTCTCATCGATTTTGACTTAGAAGAATTTTCTCTCTTCCTTCTTTTGATGACTTGGTCTTTGACCCATCTTTGCTCCTTATTCTGCTCTTGATCTACCTTGACCCTATACTTGAAAATAAGTACACTCCAATAGAGATAGCACACGTGAGTCAACACACTGATCTACTCAACGAGGGATTACGTTGCGCAGACCCGTTTATATTGACCCACTGTACCCTGACATTTGGGTGTACTTAGCATGGAATACCTGCAAGCACAACTTGATGGAAGATCATCAAATACATTGTGAATCCATCTTAGCTTAACTTGAGTCTTCTTCAAATCCAGGTAATTGTGGATACAATACCCAACAATCTCCCCTATTTGATGAAGCCAAAATCCTACAAGCTAAGAAGAATTACACCAACCAAGAAGATATATATAAAAGTATGCGAGATAAGAAATCAGAAAAATAAAATTTCACGCATTCAAAACAAAAATAGAATTAGCATATGATTATATATATATATATATATATATATATATATATATATATATATCCAAAGTGTTGTTTATTTATAATTACAAGAATAGACATACACTCATAATTAAAATAAAAAGTTTAGATTTCAAGTCTATCCCTCCTTTGGCTCAGCATCTCTTAGTTGTTTAGCCAGGAACTTCTTGCTTTGTCTTTCAAAATATTCCTTTGGCTTCGGGTAGTACCGAGGGGGAGGAGCTTTGTTCTCCATTGTGTTTGACCTGAAGAATATGTTTCTGTTGGGTATTGTATCCACAATGTACCTTGATTTGAAGAAGCCCCTGGACCAGTTAAGGTGAATTGACTGTGTATTTGATCATTTGGTTTCAAGTTGTGCTTGCAGTTATTCTACGCTAAGTACACACCAATGTCAGGGTGCAGTGGGTCAATATACACGGGTCTGCGCAACGTAACCCCTTGTTAAGCAGATCAGTGTGTTGGCCTACGTGTACTCTCTCTATTGGAGTGTACTTACTTTCAAGTACAGAGCTGAGAAAGATCAAGAGCAGACAAGGAGCAAGGATGGGCCAAAGAGCAGCTCACGGGTGAAAAGGCGAAAAATCGTCTAAGTAGAAATCGTCGAGAATCACTAAGTGATTCTCGCCGATTCGACGAGAATCACTAGTGATTCACTCGCCGAATCGTCGAGAATCACTCGCTGATTCTTGCCGATTGCAGCCGGCTGTCTCAACGCCGTCTTGATTTCTGCTTAAGACAGAATCGTCGAGAATCACTAGTTGATTCTCGCCGAATCGACGAGAATGACTTTGCATTCTCGCCGATCCGTCGAGAATGAATATTGATTCTGGCCGATTCACTCTAGTTGGCTTTATCTTCAGCCAGAATTCTGCTAAGTTGAATTCGGCGAGAATCATAAGTGATTCTCGCCGATTCGTCGAGAATCACCTATGATTCTCGCCGAATTTGCCGTGGGCAAAATTCTAGTGCTCGCTGGACCGGACCAAGTTTTAGGAGCTGTTTTGAATCGGTCCTAGGGCTTCTACTGGTGGGGCCCACAAAGGTCATAAGATATGACCTACTGTATAAATACTGGTGTATTTCGATCATTACAGAAACCTAATATACAAGAACAAAAACCGAGCCGCCGACGTGACCTAAATCGCGAAGCTCGTTCCGTCACCATCGCCGCTCGTGCTAGTGGGTCGCCGCTGCTGATCGTGGGTTCTTCCTGATCTGCCGGCGACAGAAGATCTGCCACGCAACGCGTCTCATGAGTCCTTCTTGAGAACCTTTGTCTCTTGATTTATAGATCGGGAATACCTTCCCTATCCGAATCGATCGAGACGATTGATCCAAGAAAGACCGTTGGTAGACCTTGCTGTATTAGCTACGAAGTTTGGATCTCGAAAGCATCGTCGCCGCTCTCCTTTGCAGCCGCCGATCTTGATAGTATCTCTGCCGCAAGCTTTGCTGCCGCCGATCTTGAAAGAATAGCAGCCACACTCTTTGTCGCCGCCGATCTCGGGGAGATCCTTTCCAAGTGAGAGCTAAGGTCGTGGACTCTCCGTCATCTTTGAGAACGCGTCATCAAACGAAGAGGGACACCTAGCGCTCCAAAAGTAGTTTGTATTTTTTTATACATTCCATTTTATTTTTGTTGTAAAGGAACGTTGGTTCCTCATTGTAAGGGTTGGGTGTAACCCGTGGTGGAGGAGTGGTGACTCCTTCGGGTGGAAGGGTTCCTTCCATTAGTGTGAGGATTGGATTTCAATCCTGTTGGTGAAGTGACCGAGTCGTCCCTGGTTGGGAGATAGGTCGAAGGGGGAAAGTGGACGTACCCAAATCGGGGAACCACTATAAATTGCTTGTGTCTTTTTGTGCTGTGCTGTTTTGTTTATTTGTGCATGTACAATTTTAATTCCGCAAAAACGCTGCAAGACACCTATTCCCCCCCATATGTGAAGGTAGTTGGCACTAGATGGACTTTCAAGTGGTATCAGAGGGAGGTTACTCATCAAAGGGGTTAACACCTCGAGTAAGTTCCTGCCACTAGTGTCAAGAAGAAGGCAGATATCTACTATGGATGGACTCAAGTACTCAGGCAAGATCTCAGTGTGCACCAGGCTAAACTTTCCTATCTGGAAGGAAAGGATTAGATTTTACATGGAAGCAGTCGACCCTCGACTCTTCATGGTCGTGGAGTAGAGAACTTTTATTCCCACTAAGGCCTCCACCATTGATCCTACCAAAATGGTGCCAAAGATGCTTTCTGAAATGGACAAGGACGAGATGGTGCTGGTCGGACTTGATAAGAAGGCACAGAACATACTAATCAGCGCAGTCGATGACTCCATGATATAGAACTTCTGCAACTACAGGATAGCTAAGGATATCTGGCATAGCTTGATTATCCTGATAGAGGGCACAGACGAAGTGAGGGATGATCAAAGATCCCTCCTGAATCAGAAATATGAGGCCTTCAGGCAGGGGCCCAAGGAAGAGATCGGAGTTACCTTCGAGAACTTCCTCAAGATCATCAATTCTCTCAAGGGATATGGAAGAGTGTACACTAATGGTGAACTTAATGATAAATTCCTTAGGTCCCTTACTAAGGAATGGGACACGAAGATCTGCGCCATCCGAGAGTTTGGCAGATTAGCTGACACTGATCCTTAGATACTCATTGGGAAGCTCATGTCCTATGAGATCCAGTTGAACACGAGGAAAGCTGAAGAAGAAGCAGAGAAGGCCGCAGTCAAGGAAAAGACTGTGGCCCTAAAAGCCATTCACTCCAGGAAGGGCAAGGGTGCGGATTCATCCCGTGCGGGGAAAAAGGATGAGGAGGATGACTCCGAGCCATGCTCCTCCGGCTCAGAGTTGTCTGAAGAAGACTTCTCCCTCATCACCCGAGAATTCAAGAAGTTCCTCAAGATGAGGAATCAAAGAAAGGGAGACGGGTCCTCCTCCAGAAATTAGAAGAAGAATTATTCTTCTGACAGGTATGAATCAAAACCGAACAAACATCGTAATACTAACATGATTTGTTTTGGATGCAATAAGCCAGTACACGTCGTAGCCGACTCCCATCAAGGAAAGAGAGATAAGGGGAAGGGAGAAGAACACAGGACCTCTAGAGATAAAAAGAAGGAGAGGAGCTACATCGCCAAAAAGTCTTAGACACTGTGTGATTCTTATTCCTCAGACTCCAGTGATGATGAGGAAGCCTACTTCGGGCTGGTGGGTCGCTCTGATTCAGAAGGAGAATGCCCCCCATTCACTGGGAAGGTAAAAGCTCGTACCCCCCTCTCTGACTCTGACTCAGAGTCTCCTGATGATGATCTCGAGGACAGCCCATCTGCTCGAGAAGCTGAGCTCCTCGAAAAGTATGAGCTTTTGCTCAACACCTTCGAGGAATGCCGCAAGAGATTGAGGGCTCAGAAAAAGGAAGTTAAATTCCCTAAGGTCGAGGGTGTCTCCCTAAGGGAAGATATCACCAGCTTGATTTCTCTCCGACAGGAGCACCTGGACTTGATCTCTAAGCACTCAGAGTCTCTAAGTCTCCTTGACCTTAAACAGGAAGAAATCAATAAGTTGGAAGAACAACTTACGGCAGAAAAGAATATTGTCCAAAGCTTCTCTATGTCAAAGACTGTTCTTCCACTGGTTGATACCTTCTCTGCTCAGGCTAAGGGGGCTGGCATGGGGCATGTGGGTGTGCCTGGTAAATAGTCCAGGAGAAACAAAAAGCAGAGGAGAAATAAGGCTGCTAAGAAGGTCTCTACTGCAGAAAAGGGAAAGGCCCCACTCAACCCTGTTGTATTCAGGAAGCCTGGCTATCCCTGCAATGAACAGGACTTTGAGTGAACATATGACCACTTCTTCCGGCCCTCAGTTGAAAAGCCCAAGAGCCGGTATGAGGGGTGGGCCTTCCCCCGCAACTTTGGCGAGAGTGTCTTCAAGGCACCTTATGAGGAAGTTCAAATGGAGGATTATGCCACTTCTCTAGCGGCCATAATAGGAAGCAGGCACCCAAGGACAAGCCTATTATACTGAGAAACCAGGAGGTGAAGAAATCATGCGACTAGTGTCATCATGATGCCTCCACCTCTAGGTCTGAGGCCCCGGCTGAACCTCCCGTTCCAAGGGCTAAGCAGGTGCCTAGGAGAAAGTATAACAGATTTGACTGCTGGTGTTGTGGCAAAGTTGGTCACTTTGCCATGGATTGCTGGTTTAATCTGAGGAATAACGAGACTCCTCATGTTAGCAATGCGAGGCAGACCACTCGTAGGGCTAACCATCCAGGGGGAGTATGCTAACGAGGAATCAAGGACTCAAGTTCGATTGGGTTCCTAAGGGAAATTAATTCTGTTTTGCAGGAATGTCCAAAGGCCACCAAAACTCCCATATGGTACTTGGACAGTGGATGCTCTCGGCAAAAGACTGGGACAAGAAGCCTGCTGCGTGATTACTCTCCAATCGAGAATGGACCCAAAGTCATCTTTGGGGGATCAGATCGAGGAGTCACCAGGGGTTACGGTATGATTTCCAATGGTATAATCTGTATCACTGATGTGGCTTATTGTGAAGGGTTAAATCATAACCTGATTAGTGTAAGTCAGTTATGTGATAAAGGATATGACGTTAAGTTCTGCAAGGATAAGTGCCTGATAATATCGTGTGCCTCTTCGGAGACGGTATTAACAGTCATTAGGAGCAGAAATATCTTCTGCTTAGATTTTCTTAGTTTAGATTCATCTACCCCCGTATGCCTAGTAGCAACAGGCAGTGTATCTCTTTGTGAACAATGGCACAAGAGATTGGCACATATTAATTTTAAGACAATAAGTATGTTGTTTTCTAAAAACTTAGTAAGGGATGCTCCTATCATTAAGTGAATCAAATATAGCCCCTGTCCTGAATTCCAGAAGGGCAAACAGACTCGGGCTACCTTTAAGGGCATCGTTGACAAAGACTCCTCCAGGTGTCTTTATCTTTTGCATATGGACTTGTTTGGTCCAATGCAAGTTCATAGCTTAGGAGGCAAGTCTTATACGCTAGTGATTGTTGATGATCACTCTCGGTTTACTTGGGTATTTTTCTTAAAATGCAAGTCAGATACGTTTGACATCTTCACCAGTTTTGTCAGGCAGATTTAGAACGAACTTAACAGCTCGGTGGTCAAAATCAGAAGTGACCATGGAACAGAGTTCGAGTCTGGTGCTATGACAGAGTTCTGTGAAGAACTCGGTATCTTTCATGAGTTTTCCTCCCCGCGCACTCCTCAGCAGAAAGGAGTTGTGGAGAGGAGAAATAGAACGCTCATTGAATCCTGCATGATAATGTTGAATGACGCTTCTCTCCAAGAATATTTCTGGGCAGCGGCTGTCAATACATCGTGTCATGTACAAAACTGGGCCTTGATCAACAAGAATTATCATAAGACGCCATATAAGTTACTGAAAGGCAGGAAGCCAACCATGTCCTAATTTAGGATCTTTGGCTGCAGATGTTATGTACTGAATAATGGTAAGTACCCGCATACTAAGTTTGGTGAAAAATGCTTCGAAGGCATATTCATGGGCTATAGTAGCCATAGTCGGGCATATAGGGTTTTCAATAAGAAAATCCTAGTGGTTGAAGAATCAATTAATGTTGTATTTGATGAAGGAAGCTTGCTTAATAGCAATTCTTCCAGCAGTATTCTTGAAGATGCAGGTGCAAGACTTATAAGAGCTGAGTCTCGATATGACCGCTAAAGATGTAACTCTCAAGTATGCCAAGGTTTCTACCTCAACGTCAACTGGAGAAGTTGAAGATCAGAGTGGAGCAAACCTCTTAGAAGAAGGATAAGCTCAAGAAGATGTCAGAGCTCCTGATGCCAGACTCCTAGAGCTTCAACACGTGAGGGATCATCCTAGAGATCAGATCATCAGAGATCCTCGTGATGGTGTCAGAACTCGAAGAGGTACTATTAACGAGATTTTGCATCTTAGTTTCCTGTCACAGGTTGAGCCAAAGAAGTTCGACGAGGCGAACAAAGATGCAGCATGGATATTGTCCATGCAAGATGAACTACATCAATTTGAGAGATGCAACGTCTGGACGCTGGTTCCCAGACCAAAGGGGCAGAACGTGATCGGCACCAAGTGGATCTTCAGAAACAAACTGGATAAACATGGTGTCATCATAAAGAACAAGGCCAAGCTGGTGGCTCAAGGCTACACACAGGAGGAGGGGATTGGCTTCGACCAGACCTTTGCACCAGTGGCAAGGCTCGAGGCGATCAGATTTTACTGGCGTATGCTTCACAAAAAGGATTCACTGTCTATCAGATGGACGTGAAATCTGCATTCTTAAATGGCAACCTGAAAGAGGAAGTATAGGTCGTACAACCCCTAGGTTTTGTTAATCCAACTTATCCCAATCATGTATGTTTTCTTAATAAGGCTTTATATGGCTTAAAACAAGCTCCTCGAGCTTGGTATGAGACTCTGTCTAGTTTTCTTCTTGAGAACTAGTTCTCTAGAAGAAAAATAGATAAGACATTGTTTCTTAGGGAAGTCAAAGGCAAGATCTTGCTGGTGCAAATCTAAGTTGATGACATTATATTCGGCACAACGGATAACAATCTTTGCAAAAAGTTTTCTAAACTTATGCAAGGAAAGTTTGAAATGAGCAGTATGGGAGAGCTAAAGTATTTCTTGGGACTTCAAGTGAAACTGTCTGAGGATGGAATTTTCATTTCTTAGACGAAGTTCACAAATGACCTCCTCAAGAAATTCGGAATGGAGAATGCAACCTCCATGAGGACTCCAATGGGATCCACCATGTCTCTGGACAAGGATGAGAAAGGGAAACCTTTTGATGAAACCAAATACAGAAGCATTATTGGATCCCTGCTCTACCTTACTGCAAGTAGACCGAACATTATGTTCTCCACATGCGTTTGTGCCAGATATCAGGTGAACACTAAGGAATCTCACTATGTCGTTGCAAAGCAAATTCTTAGATACCTTAAGGGTACACCTAATCTTGGCTTGTGGTACCCGAGAAACAATGATGTCGAGCTAATAGGCTTTTTAGATGCTGATTTTGCAGGAAGCAGGGATGATCGGAAAAGCACTTCCGGGACATGTCAATTCCTCGGAAGAAGGCTTATATCATGGAATAGTAAGAAGCAAAATTGTGTTGCAACCACCACAGCTGAATCTGAGTATATCTCAGCAGACAGCTGTTGCGCACAACTACTATGGATGAGAAACCAGCTAGCAGACTATGACCTTCAGTTCAAGGAAGTTCCAATGTACTGCGACTCCTCCAGTGCAATTGCCATTGCGAACAATCCGGTATCGCACAGCAGGATGAAGCATATTGAAGTGCGCTACAACTTCATTAGGGAGCACATGGAAAACAAGGACATCTCTCTCTGCTATGTCCCCACGGATAAGCAGATTGCAGATATTTTCTCAAAGCCCCTAGATGAGGCCAAGTTCAGTCTCTTCAAGACTGAATTGGGGATGCTAAACTATGAGGAATGAAGACTACAGAAGATCCAGGCTCGTACATCTAGGGGGAGCATCCGCAAGAAACTCAAGTGTAAGCCCAAATGCCAGAACTGAGGGGGAGCATTGTGGCGAGTGCAAAAGTCCCAGATTTGTAGAAGCCGAAAAGGGGGAGATTTTCCTCTCGGCTAAGGCTCTAAGGGCTAAGGTGCTCTCGCAAAGTTTGATCCAAATGCTCTAAAGATAATGGTATGGAAATTCTTTCTCAACTGATTATTCAGTTTATGTTTTTCTTCCATCCGTTCTATTTACCTTAGCTTGTAGGGTTTAGGCTTCTTCAAATAGGGGGAGAATGTTGGGTATTGTATCCACAATGTACCTTGATTTGAAGACGCCCCTGGACCAGTTAAGGTGAATTGACTGTGTATTTGATCATTTGGTTTCAAGTTGTGCATGCAGTTATTCCACGCTAAGTACACACCAATGTCAGGGTGCAGTGGGTCAATATACACGTGTCTGCGCAACGTAATCCCTCGTTGAGTAGATCAGTGTGTTGGCCTACGTGTACTCTCTCTATTGGAGTGTACTTACTTTCAAGTACAGGGCTGAGAAAGATCAAGAGCAGACAAGGAGCAAGGATGGGCCAAAGATCAGCTCACGGGTAAAAAGACGAAAAATCGTCTAAGTAGAAATCGTCGTTGAGAATCACTCGCTTATTCTTGCCGATTGCAGCCGGCTGTCTCATCGCCGTCTTGATTTTTGCTTAAGGAAGAATCGTCGAGAATCACTAGTTGATACTTGCCGAATCGACGAGAATGACTTTGCATTCTCACCGATCCGTCGAGAATGAATATTGATTCTGGCCGATTCTCTCTGGTTGGCTTTATCTTCAGCAAGAATTCTGCTAAGTAGAATTCGGCGAGAATCATAAGTGATTCTCGCCGATTCGTCGAGAATCACCTATGATTCTCGCCGAATTTGCCTTGGGCAAAATTCTAGTGCTCGCTGGACCGGACCAAGTCTAAGGCGCTGTTTTGAACCGGTCCTAGGGCTTCTACTGGTGGGGCCCACAACGGTCATAAGATATGACCTACTGTATAAATACTGGTGTATTTCGATCATTACAGAAACCTAATATACAAGAACAAAAACCAAGCCGCCGACGTGACCTAAATCGCGAAGCTCGTTCCGTCGCCGTCGCCGCTCGTGCTAGTTGGTCGCCGCTGCTGATCGTGGGTTCTTCCTGATCTCCTGGCGATAGAAGCTTTGCCACGCAATGCGTCTCACGAGTCCTTCTTGAGAACCTTTGTCTCTTGATTTGTAGATCGGGAATACCTTCCCTATCCGAATGGATCGAGACGATTGATCCAAGAAAGACCGTTGGTAGACCTTGCCGGCTTAGCTACGAAGTTTGGATCTCGAAAGCATCGTCGCCGCTCTCCTTTGCAGCCGCCGATCTTGATAGCATCGCTGCCGCAAGCATTGCCGCCGCCGATCTTGAAAGAATAGCAGCCGCACTCTTTGTCGTCGCCGATCTTGGGGAGATCCTTTCCAAGTGAGAGCTAAGGTCGTGGACTCTTCTTCATCTTCGAGAACGCGTCATCGAACGAAGAGGGACACCTAGCGCTCCAAAAGTAGTTTGTATTTTTTTATACATTCCATTTTATTTTTGTTGTAAAGGAACGTTGGTTCCTCATTGTAAGGGTTGGGTGCAACCCGTGGTGGAGGAGTGGTGACTCCTTCGGGTGGAAGGGTTCCTTCCATTAGTGTGAGGATTGGATTTCAATCCTGTTGGTGAAGTGACCGAGTCGTTCCTGGTTGGGAGATAGGTCGAAGGGGGAATGTGGACGTACCCAAATCGGGGAACCACTATAAATTCCCTGTGTCTTTCTGTGTTGTGCTGTTTTGTTTATTTGTGCAGGTACAATTTTAATTCCGCATAAACGTGTCAAGATACCTATTCCCCCCCAAAGGTGAAGGTAGTTGGCACTAGGTGGACTTTCAGTTTCTTTTAGCCTCATATTCTTTGTGCATTTCCCACACATACTAATTATATACTTCATTTCTATTAAGCTCTCCCCGCTATTGTAGCATGAATGTATCCTGTTTGATGCTCCTAGACAAAGGACTCCATCTTTCATTCTTAACTTCACTTTCCTTCCTTCATAATTTCCTCTCTGCTGGAGTTTCTTTAGAAGTTCCTTCTTGAAGCTTTCTTTTCCCTTTCGCAATCGCCTATTGATCAAACATTACACTATGAGAAGCTTTGGCAGCGGCTTTAGCAGCCTTTCTGGCATCAGCTTCACTCAAGAGAAACTCCTCAGCAATAACAACCTCATCAGCAGTAGTAGTAACATCATCAGTAGGAGTAACAGGAAAATGTATACCTGAATCTTGCTGAACTAGCCAATAATGACAACTTTCAAATACATATTCGTTTGATTGTTTGAAGTTATCGACCATTATTTGCTCTAACCCTGCCATCTTAGCTGCATATTCCTTCTCCCCCTTTTTGGCTTCTAGGGCAATTGAGTTTGTATAAGAGTGCAGTGACTCATCTATATGCTTTACATTCTGAGTTAAATCTGCCAGCAAGGTATTCTTATTCGTGTTGAGGGTGACCATGTTGGCATCGAACAGTTTGATGTTGTTGGCTACGACATGAGCATTTTGATTTTCTTCTGCCAGCAAGGTATTCTTATAATGATGATCGTTGCTTTGTTTGTCAACCATGGGGAGGATGTTTATATGCAGGTGCTGCCCTTGTAGATGCTGAAATGGATTGCGCATGCTGAAACCCTTGCTATTGCTGTTAGGCCCTCGAAAGCCGTGCGAAGCTTTGGATTTCATGTGTGGCCGGCATGCGTGCCAATGTATGAAGTCGTATGTTTGTAAAGAGAAACTTATAAGGCCTTAAGGCCGTGAGCGGTGTGCTTGTTAACATTCCTATTCTTGTATAAAAATGTGTTATTTATATATTAGTTTACATTCATGGATTGAGTTCGTGCAACTTGTAAGCTTCCGCTAGAATGCTCTGAGTTAGGATGCGTGGTATTTTGGTATTAACCTGTGACCTCTCCATCTTTTTGTGGCATATAATGTTGGGCCCCGGCCGGGACTTCTATTATATGTTATTTAATGGGTCTGGTTGTTATAGGATGATCAGAGACTGCCACATCTCCTTAGCAGATTGACAGTGTATCAAATTCTGCAGCATTGAATCATCGACTGCACTTGCTATAATATTTTTAGCTTTCTTGTCTAAAGAAACAAGTGCAATCTCATCATTGTCGAGATCCATTAGCTTCTTAGGAACTTGCTTTGTAGCATCTATAGTGTAGGCGGTCATGGGAACATAAGGACCTTCTTCAACAATCATGAAAATCCTTGGATCCACAGCTTCAATAAAGAATTTAATTCTTTCTTTCCATATAGGAAAATTATTATTTGTGCACAAGGGAAGCTTGGCAAAATCCATGTGGCTCTGTCCATGCTTGAACAACTCAGAGACAACCTGGGGCAGATCTGATCAAGGTGTTAACCATCTAATGATAGACCTCCCTCTAATACAAATTGAAAAATGTCTAAGTTGTCTACCTAAATCAACTAGAGGGGGTTGAATAGGTGAGTTGTGCTACTTATTGCGGAATAAAAACTTTAGCGATCTAATGCACAAGAAATAAACAAGAATTCACAGAGGACGCCAAGAATTATAGTGGTTCCCCAATCTTAGGTACGTCCACTTCCCACTCACCGATCTAGCAAACAACAAGACTCGGTTACTCCACTAATCTCGAATCAAAACGATCCTACGACTCGGAACAACGTTACTACAATTCTGATCCAAAACTGGATCTACACTCGGAAGAAGAAAACATCCTACAACTCGGAGAACAAATGTCCTAGACTCGAAGAATAATCTCCTACAAGATTAAACAGAGATTTGTAGAATACAAACAATAATTTTCTCAGATCTTAAAATCTCCCTAGGTCTTCCTTCTGGGACTTTGCAACTTTGTTAGAAATTTGAGAAGAAGACGCTCGGCTAGAGGCATTCTGTGAAGCTTTAACTCACATGATCAAGGAGTGGATGGAGAAAGATGAATCCCTTGATCTGCAAATCTCTCTTGATCGAAAGTTTCCCTTGGTGTTCTTGAAGGTGTGCGGCAACTCTCTGTAGAAGTCAAAACTGTCGGCCAATCCAGATCTTAGAATTATTTGCTTAGGGTATGTCATTATGACAGGGCCTTTTAAAAGATATCCCTATCGGTAATGATCATCATTAATGATGGCCACATACACCAAACATTTCACGACATTCAAAAATTAGATCTGTCAGAAACTTAAAGAATTTTCTGAAATCGGTTAGGCATTACTCGAGTAACAGATTTACTACTCGAGTGAATGAACTGGCTCTCGAGTGAAAGACTTTGACTACTCGAGAAGTGCTGATTCTTGAAAATTCTGGAGTAAAGAAAGACATCAGTCGAGTTGATAAGAGATCACTCGAGTGCTAGATAAACTTCTCGAGGTGTAGACTTAAACTTCTTGAGAGTTTTGGCTTTGAGAAAATTCTGGATGGTAAAAATCGATCACTCGAGAACTGAAACTGAAGTACTGTAGTACTAGAAGAACAAATCCAGTAAAAAGAAATCCCACTCGAGTGGTCTAAAAATTTTCTCGAGAACTAACTGTCACTCATAATAATCTTCTCAACTACTCGAGTACTCAGCAAGACTACTCGAGTACATGACTTAGAAAAATTTCTGAGAGAGAGAAACATGTTCCCTCGAGAATGAGACCAGGTCTACTCGAGTGTTGGACATGGCTTGTCGAGTGCTAGATATAAGCTACCCGAGAACAACTTCCACACTCGAATTACAGACCAGTTTTACTCGAGTGCTTCTAAGGCTTCTACTCGAGTACTAAGAGAGCTACTCGAGTACAACACTTAGAATTTTCTCAGCTTTATGAAACTTGAGTTCATCATTCCAAACAGCATATAGTCTTTATCCATTATTCCACGTGATTGAACATGAAGTGTATCCCAATAGAGAGGCTACACATGAGTAAACACCTTGGATCACATAACGAGGAATTACATTGTATGGTCCTGTGTTTGATGACCCATGGTAGACTGATATTGTCTACACTTGGAAATAAATCCTATAAACACATAACAAGAATAGGAAATTAAATACATCAAAATTCATCTTAGTTCAAGGGTGACTTCATAAAAATCTTGGTTATTGTGGATACAATACCCAACAACTTAACTCAGGACCAAAGCCCTACCACAAAGAAAGCTTGCTCCTACAACTCAGTGATCCAAAGATCACCTACCTAAGACTAAATTAATAGTCCTATAGCTCAGGCTAGGAGGTTAGCACTATAACTCAGAGAAGATGAATCTCCTACAGCTCAGGCATAAGGCCCTACCTCAGATCCAAAGCTGGATCCTACAACTCAGGCACAAAGTCCCTACCACTTAGAGATAATGACTCTCCTACCTCAGGAAAACTACACAACCTCAGATCCACACAGGATCCTACCTCAAAACAACAGATCATCCTACACTCATCCTTTATAAAATAGGCATACACTCAGATCTATTAAGATCCTATAGATGATTAAGAGTTTGTTGATGATTTGACTCTAGAGAAATTTCTCTTAGCCTTCTACTTCCTGAGCTGAGAAAGACTCAACCCTAACTTTCTTAACAGAAATAAGAAAGATGAGCTTTAGTAAACTACTGCTTGTGCTGGAAGTAACTTAGAAACACTGGTTTCTGATCTTGGAAATGAAGACAATGATTTGATAATTCTTTGTTTTCTTCTTTTAGCTAACTTTGACTGCAGAAACCAGATAGCTCTGCTTCTCCTTCTTTCTCAGAAACCTTCTCTAAACTTATTGTAGCAGGTGAAAATCGCTACAGCTAATTGCTGGAACTATTAGATCACCGGTTAGAACTTTAGCTTCAAGCTCTACAACTATGGAGAGAGGAAGACGATGAAGTTCCGCATCTTTGCGAAAAGTTAAACCCTAAAAGATGATTTTCTTCTGTCGATCTCAATCCTTTTATCTTCCGCCATCCAATGACTATTTAACCCATGGGGCCACCTGAAGTAGTTGGCTGCAACTTTGCTTTTTATAAGAAAATTCATACAGTAGACCTTCGACGCCATTTATCGTGCACTATAGACTTCCCACAATGAGTTTGGAATTTGCTGACATTTACAGACATCAGCATCTGTGGACTTAGCCAAATTCTGCTAGTTCATCCCAGACATTTAGTGTGTTGTGTGAATAGACTTCACTCAGCGCAAGAACCCTTGGTCAAATAATCTATACTGCTAGGCGTTGAGTGCGTTGAATGAACCTTCATTACTCAATGAATGTGGACTTAGCCTATTACTTGTGCACTGCTAGGCATTGAGTGCATTGAGTTAATGACCTTCACTTAATGCTTTTGTCCTTAGACAATCTTTCTGTTGTTTAGGCATTGAGTGCATTGAGTGAGCCTTCATCAATCAATGCTTCTAGACTTAGCCGCTTCTCTTAATGTCGGCCATCCTGTTGAGGCATTGAGTGAACTACCTTCACTCAACACTTATATACTTAGTCGATTTCCATCTTTATGAATGCATTGAGTGAGACTTCATCATTCAACGCTTCTGCCATTGTCTATCTTCTTTTATGAGGCGTTGAGTGATCTTACTTAACTCAATGCTTCTGTACTTTGCCAATCTTCGTAATGAAATTACGTTGAGTGAGCTGTCCTCACTCAACACATCTGGACTTAGTTTGATTTTTCTATCTCTATCTTCTTAAGCTTTGACTGAAAACTAGTATGTCGACGCTTTCTTATTTGGACATTGAGTGATGTGTCCTCACTCAACACTTCTGGACTTAGCTAGAATTCTTGACAGATTTTTCAAATGCTTTGAGTGCTTGATCTTGACTAAACACTTCTTTTTTCAGACATTGAGTGAGCTATCCTCACTCAATGCTTCTAAACTTAGTTGGATTTCTTCTTTGCTAGTGCTGAAGCTTTGAAAGACTGAGCTTTACTCGACGCCTCTTATTTTTTGGTCTTTAGTGAACTGCCTTCACTCAACGCCTGTTAACTTAACTGCAAATCTACTTTGCAAACTATTGGGCTTTGGCTGTCTATGCTTTACTCAGCGCTTTTTGGCATATTGCGTTTAGTGAACTGGCTAAACTCAACGCCTATGGAATTTGACAAATTTCTGTCTCTCCACCTTTCTTCCTTGTGACCACCTATCACAATCACTTAGACAACCTGTCTAAACTTGTTCTAAGGAACATCCTGCACATATTAAACTTGAAAAAATATCAAATACAACTATACTCTTCGTATTGATTGTGATGCCTCTTGAAATATAGGGAACATTGAGGGAAATATTCCCATCAAATTCCTGATGCTGCGTGATGCGTTGAATGACAAGTGTACCTCTCGCATAAGTAATATAAAATGGGGAGGTATTCCCAAGTATTGAATCTCTCAAGGAACACCGCAAGGGGGAGTTATCTAGCAAGGAGGACTTGAGATTGAAGTCCAACAGTCTAACCTACGAAATGGGGGTTTGGTTGGCTGCGGATAAAGAAAGAAAAATACTTTAAAGTACTCCTATGCAACGTCGTTATGCGAAGCTTCACCAGGAGGGATGGAAGACTAAATGGGCCGATATGCACTGAATCGCTGGGCGGATGGACGAGTAGGCTTGCGGATGAGGCGGTGAGAATGACGAAATGAGGGTCGAAAGCACCTCTTCGCTACGCACACATCTAGCAATTGCTAGAGCAGCAAAACGAGTTGTGGTGTCGGATGGAAATGCGGGTACAACTCAAGCAACTAAAGCAGTAAATCCATATAGGCTCACATAGACATGAAACTAATATTGATTATAACTAAAGTGCACATCATCAACATAAATAGATTTAAATACATGTATTCAACAAGAAAGCAAGAAAAGGTTAAGACATCGACTGAATCCGAAGGCTCGTCGAGGAATCGCGGAAGGAATCACCGGGTTGTCAATCTGTGTCCAAGCTCGGTCCTAACTACGTCCGGGTTATAGAAGGGTTGGCACTACCTTCCAATGGACCCGCCTTCTTCGTGTCACGATGCGTAAGAAAGTTTCAAGCTTCCCTTTTCTTGATGGATATAGCGCCAAACCATGAAATGGAGCTCAAAAGATGAAGGAGAAGGCCAAGAGGAAGCACCGACAAGGTGTAGGCTTCGTGAGCATGGTCGGAGCTTCTCTCCTTGGTGGAAGATGAAGGGCGGAGGTGGAAGAGCGGAGCTTTGCCCTAAAACGGCGGCTGGAATGGCTCAAGATGAAGCTCTCCCGAAATGGAGGAAAATCAGCGCTTTAAATTGAAGCAGGTCAGAAAAATATGGTTGCACAGTTTGGCGCACGACCGTGCACTTACCGTGCGTTATTAAACTTCCAGGCCAAGCTTGCAGATGAAGATGTGTTTACCCATGCGTTGTACTCGTGCACGGGCGCTTCTGCCCCTGCGTGAAGGAAATCACATGGGTAACGACATAGTGCAGGAATACAGGAGTAAAATGTGGAACCGTGTGTTTTACTCGCGCACGGGAGCTACCGCCCGTGCGTGAACAAATCGCACGATTAACCACAAAATGATGCCAAAATGAAAGGTATAGGAAAACTGTGCGTTAACTGTTCGTTTAAAATCATTGAGTTCATCTCGACGAAATTGATCGAGATCCACTCGACCAAGTAAAATGCTCGATTAGGAAGAAATCGTGCGCTAAGGAAATGCACGACCGTGCGTTTTCAACAAATCAGAATTCCTGCAATTGGGAAAACGCACCATCTATACAGTAAAAATCAAAACTAGAGTACAAGCTCACAACACCAATACAAAGCAAAAAATTAACAAAAAGAATTATGGGGAGCACCATGTGCTTACCCCCACACAAAGAATGTGAAATTGCACACAATAGGGCTAAAACAATGCACTTTTGGTGAAGTGAAGATCTAAATAAAAATATAACTTTTCCGATTGAAAAAGTAGGCACATGCAAGATAATAAGCCCAAATGAGTCCGAAAAACCATATATAAATCGAACTCATCACACCCCTAGACTTGTCTGTTTGCGCGTCCCGAGAAAACCAAATCTATGCAGATAGGGAAAATGATTTAGCTAACTTGGAAATAGCAATACGGAGTACCATGCGAAGTTTCATGCTCGCGCGCATAAAAATATAATAGCGGAAATTTCTAAGTATGCAAAATAGTTTATACTTTCCACAATGCGTATCAAAATTTTATTACTACTCAAAAATGGAATCACGGTGAATCTTCCGGTCATGCGCAGGAAGAAAGTAGTCAGGCCACTAAGGTGAGCTTTGACAAAGATCGGGGCTCAAGATCACCTCCAAAGGAATCCACCAATGTCAGGAACAATACGCTTTCCAGTTCACATTCTCTCCTCGGTACTAGTTCGACTTAAGCACGAATCTGAAGGCGGGATAGACAAAGATAAACAAGACGGACACGCACATCCAAAATGAGACCGCCAAAAAAGACTCATAGTTATATACAACGACAAACACGTGCGGCGCACCACCAGACATGGAGTTTTTTACGGTGCGTGCACGCCCACCATGAACAAAATACCAAAAAATTTTACAACTCAACAACAATATATATTTTTCCTTTATTCCCAATTGGGAAATTTCATTTCATTTACTTTTTATTTTTTTTCATATCTTTTTATCCAAATAGCCGAAACCAAATACAAAAACACCGCAACACTACATGCTGCACAAACACCCATATAAATGTCTTACATAACAGATACAAATGACACTAAAGCAAACTAAACGAGCGACCACATCCTTATGTGGGAGTAGGAAAGGCTATATAGCTTTGGTAGCGAGGCGTAGGGATGTCAAAGGAAGGGACAGGCTCATCGGGGATAGCAACGGATAGACGTCGGGAATTGTACAAGGCTAAAAATAGCCAAAGTGACGGCCTACATCACGCTCACGCTTGACTAACCATGCACCAATGCTTCGAGAGTAGCTTGGGGCAAGTTCTTAGCCACCGAGAAAGATGATCCTTCCTCCCGAATCGAGCAAAACGAGTCTAGTGACGGCTACAAACATCTCTACACTACCGTTCGATTCACACCAGATTCACCAATTTTTGAGTAGAATAAAATTTTTTTACGCAAATAGAAAAATATAAAACTATAAGCATATAGAAAAATTAAATCTAGTCAAATTTCAACACGAGACGAGAGCACTCGACTAGGAGCCCTATAGGAGTCAACATTTTACTCTGTCTCACAATCCTATGCCAGCACAATATTTTTCCCAAATCATACAAAAAAACGAGTTTAACTTGCAGCATGCTTATATCTAAGCACCCGCTCAAGTGGGTGCAGTGGTGTGCATTGCAATAAATGAATCAAAATAAAACAATAAAAGCTTCTAGTATGCACATGAAATGTGCCCGGGCAAAAGGTAACAAATATTGGCTCTCCCCTTGACTTAAACTAAACTACACAGCATATGATATAGAAATTTAAATCAAATAGAGTGAAGGGAAGATGTTACCCAATGCTCAGCCAGTGAGCATACCAGAAGATGCGTGAAAAATAGAAGATGGTCCGCCAAACGAAGAATCACAACCCCGCTAATACGAAGTTGCCATGATTACCTGCATGAGAGAGCTCCGCAAAAACAAAAGAAAATTATACAAAATACAAAGAAATGCTAAAACTAAGGTAGACATGGAAATATAATATGTAGGAAATGTAAGATAACTACTTGGTTTTTTTTCCTCCTAGCACGACTTATTAAATTCTATACATTTCTAGCTAATGGGCCAATGAAATAAGAAATGCACATGTAACCGGCCTAATATCCGTTGCGGTAGCAGGTACTGAAATGGAGATAAAATAGTTTCCCATCTACCAAAATAATGATACATGCCAAACATAGGTAGAGGAAATAGGAAATAAGAAGAGGAGGAGCGCTGGTCCTCGCTCATCTTATCACAAAATAAATCCTTGCCTAGCAAGGCATACTCCACCACCGGTTTGTAGGAAGCGATGGAAACGACATGAGCACCAGGCTCATCGTCATCCCAACATACCCATGGAGACTCAACCTGCACATGCTCAGATAAAGAAGGAGGGTCAAGTAATAAAATATAAGAAGAACTAAAATAATCATAATATGGTAGAGTGACCCTTGTATCACTCTCTGCGAGATCCAAGCATAGTTTATCATCGGTATTATACGAGTTGTATCGTGGGGAATCCGAGAAATTGAGGACCACGGTGTTAAGGGGAACGGCCTCGTCCAATAAGGAAATGCAAACCTCCGCTTCAGAAAGAGAATATTTGTCATCCTACCTTGGTGCAACCTCAGGCACCGAATTATCTAAAAAAACGGCATCATCAACCGACTCATAAGAAAAAGGTGTAGCAAACTTAGGCTAAAATTGCAAAAGGGCAAAACTGCTCTCTAAACTTGGCATTGAATGAGTAGGACCCATCGCAAAATCATTCGCAGATGCCACCCTGTCGACATGAACAATCTTTATGTCCCATACAAGAGCGCCCATGGAGTCCTGATCCTCTTTTTGTTGGCTAACACCAGGATGATCGTCATCACACAAGGGAAGCTCGTAAAAAGGGAGCAAGGGACCCATAAAGGATCTGTATGCGGTGAGAGATTCCTCGGTAATCTCAACGGGCAAAAAACGAGCCAGATGAGCGATGTAAGTGTATGGGCCAGGCAAAACCCTGGTAGGCCTTTCTACAACAGTCTTCTGCATATGGGAGTTTGTTGCGCACATGCCCTCAGAGGGAGAGGGCTCGCACAAGAAAGGGCAATCCTTCACCATGTGTCCTACACCTTGATATAACAAACCTCTAATACATTTCTCGGCATTCATATCAGCCATGGCATCGATGCATCAGCGCAAAGTGTCATAAAGATGGCACTTGGCTAGGGAATACTTTGCGAACAAAAATATTTACCAAAAGTGGTACAGACCAGAATAAAAAAAATATCGCGGATTTGCTGGCTAAACCAAAAAAAAATAAGAAAAGGGCAAAAATAAATAAGCAAAATAAATGAACAGTAATAAAATAAATAAAAATAAGAAACAATAATCACAAGATCTCCTTTCAGAAAACTCACACGGGAGTGTTCCCTGACAACGGTGCAAGAAACTTGATGCGTTGAATGGCAAGTGCACCGCTCGCATAAGTAATACAAAATGGGGAGTCTTTCCCAAGTATCGAATCTCTCAAGGAACACCACAAGGGGGAGTTATCTAACAAGCAGGACTTGAGATTGAAGTCCAACAGTCTAACCTATGAAAGGGGGGGGGATGGTTCACTACGGATAAAGAAAGTAAAATACTATAAACTACTCCTATGCAATGTCGCTATGCGATGCTTCGCCAGGCGAGATGGAAGACTACACGGGATGCTATACATCGAATCGCTGGGCGGATGGACGAGTAGGCTTCCGGATGAGGTGGTGAGAACAGCGGAATGAGGGTCTAAAGCACCTCTTGGCTATGCACGCTTCTAGAAATTGCAATGACGGCAAAACAGGATGTGGTGGCAGATGGAAATGCGGGCGCAACTCAAGCAACTAAAGCAGTAAATCCATATAGGATCACATAGACATGAAAATAATATTGATTACAACTAAAGTGCACATCATCAACATAAATAGATTTAAACACACGTATTCAGCAAGAAAGCAAGAAAAAGTCAAGAGATCGACCAAATCTGAAGGCTCATCGAGGAGTCGCGGAAGGAATCGTCGGGTTGTCAATCCTTATCCATGCTCGGTCCTTAGCTACGATTGCGGTAGAGAAGGGCTATCACTAACTTCCAATGGGCTCGTCATCTTAATGTTACGATGCGTTAGAAAGTTGCAAGCTTCCCTATTGTTGACGGATACAACGCCAAACCATGAAATGAAGCTCAAAAGATGAAGGAGAAGGCCGAGAGCAAGCACCGACAAGGTGTAGGATTCGGGAGCATGGCCGGAGCTTCTCTCCTTTGTGGAAGATGAAGGGCGGAGGTGGAAGGGCGCAGCTTTACCCTAAAACTGCGGCTGGAATGGCTCAAGATGAAGCTCTCCCAAAATGGAGGAAAATATGCGCTTTAAATAGAAGCAGGTCAGAAAAATTGGCACGCACGGTTTTGTGCACGACCGTCCGCTTACCGTGAGTTATTAACCTTCTAGGCCAAGCATACGGATGAAGATACGTTGACCCATGTGTTTTACTCGCGCACGGGCTCTTCCGCCCGTGTGTGAAGGAAATCGCACGGGTAACGACAGAGCACAAGAATTCAAGAGTAAACAGAGGAACTGTGCGTTTTACTCACGCATGGGCGCTGCCGGTCGTGCGTGAACAAATCGCGCGATTATCCAAAGAATGGTGCCAAAATGAAAGGTAGAGGAAAACCGTGTGTTAACAGTGCGTTTAAAATCGTTGAGTTCATCTCAACAAAATTCATCGAGATCCACTCGACCAAGTAAAATACATGATTAGGAAGAAACTGTGCACTAAGGAAATGCATGACCGTGCGTTTTCCACAAATCAGAATTCTTGCCTTTGGGAAAATGCACCATCTGCACAGCAAAAACCAAAACTGCAACATAAGCTCCCAGCACAAATACAAAGAAAAAAATGAACAAAAAAAACCATGGGGAGCAACATGTGCTTACCCCCAACAAAAGAATATATAATTACACACCCAAGGGATAAAACAATGCACTTTTGTTGAAGTGAAGACCTAAATAAAAAAATAACTTTTTCGATTAAAAAAGTACTGCACATGCAAGATAATAAGCCCAGATGAGTCCGAAAAACTGTATATAAATCAGACTCATCACTGCTCCTTCAAATTTTCCATCTCTCTCGATACTAAACGGTAAGGAGACCACGATATAGGTTTGGCACCTGGCACCACCTCGATGGTGAACTCGATCTCTCTCTGAGGTGGGGCTCAAGGGAGATCTTCGGGGAAAACGTCGGAAAACCCCGACACCACCAGAATACTAACCAACCCAGGCTTGGGCTTCTTATACTCTAATTGGGTGAAGAATAAATCCGCCCCTCATGAACTTCTTTGACTACTTAGAGAGCAGACATCAGCGTCTTGCTCGTTCCCATCATACTAGAGAAGGTAGTTTCATGACTTGTATTCAGCCCCAGTTTGACCATCTTCAACTACAGTCAATGAACACACATTTCTCAGAGAGCTAATCTAAGTCAAAGATTACGTCAAACTCTACTATTGACAGTAGTGATGCTTTCAAGTCGAAAGCTTGACTTCCTATCAGCACTTTAACGCAACATACTCTATCCACATGCATCAACCACCCGTTAGGAAGCAACACGTCCAATCTATCCTTAGGTACTAAATAAGGAACTCTAGTACGTGATATGAAGTCCTCGGATAGGAATGAGTGTTAAGCTCTTGTATCAAATAGTGCTCGAGCTAGAGAGTCCATGATTACAACAAATCCTAAAATACGGCAGTCATACTACCAAAGCATAAGTCGCAAGGTATACAAAGTATTACAACTAAAATAAAACAAATACATGTCACCACATCGCCTTGCTTGATGGCATTCTGTTGGCCAAGGTTGTAGACTCTTTGTTGAGCTGGAGCCTGATGGGATGTGGTTGACTCAACCGCCTTCCCTTTTTCAGCATAGGATTTGTAACACCCCATCCATCACATGGAATATAATAGAAAGACTGACCTGGGCCCCACGTCATATTCCACAGACAGACAGTGGAGTTACATATTAAAACAAAATTACTATAATAAAATTTTTAAACCTAACACAGAGCATCCTAGCGGAAGCTTTTAAATAAGTTTGAAGAACCCATCACAAAATATGGATGTTAACTAAGGCCCAAAGTAGGAATGAAAGTAAGAATAGACAAAGGGTCTCGGCCATATGGTCTTACAACTGTTTATTTAAACAATAAGTCTTTTACAGACTTTGGCATGCAGGACGACCACACATGAAAGAAGTAAAGGAAAACACTTCGCTTTAGCCTTCAAGGGCCAGCACATCAACAAGGGCTTCAACCCACTACTTGCCACTTGGCTCACCTATTAAAACGACCCCACCTCTTATTTGGGGCGGCGGTGCCCCTTCCCTGCTATATTAGCAAAACCAAAATAGCAATGAAAGTGCAATTTAAGCACACTTATACACAGGCATAGGCATAAATGGACACACACCCCGTGCTCTCAGGGCACATCCTCGGTGTCCGAACAAAAGCCAGGGACTCACCACCGTTTACAAGACGGCATCAAACATGAGCATTTTGGAATTCTTTTCTGCTAAAGGCCTAAGACTCGTAACTACGAAAAAGATAGGTAACACTACCCATAGGTCGATTGGCATAGCAACTAGGTACTGTTGGGTAATATCCCGTTACTCAAATCACTAGGCACAGCAAGCTACTACGCGTGTTGACCTCCCCTATCAAATTCAAACTAACAATACTGTGTAATGTTCACTAGCTGGCTCTCAGGCCACTAGGCTGGGATCTCTAAGGACTCAGCCCCACAAAACTGTCCCTCAGGTATCGACGAGAAAGGCCACACAAAAGCTCTATCATAGAGCTACCGTAGCGTGGTACCTAGCAAAAGTTCGATTCTACCAGATTTCCTGGTGCTCCTTAGAGTTAGTCCCCATATTCCATGCTGCAATCTACCACGTAGAAACCCGAAAAACATACAATACGGAGTCTTCTCTGGAAAAACAAGCCTATGAAAAACATCACCAATCTAGTCAAACCTATCTGGATGGGCTTCACACACCATGTCTATGTTCGTAATTTGATTACGAACTCTAAATACAAAACTACGGGGATATACAGTATGTACCCAAAGGAAAACCTCACACTCACCGCACACTCGCGGGAGAGGGTTTCCTATGCAAAAGGAAGAGGACATCACATGTCCAAGTAGAGAATTGTTTCCCATTGTGCCCTCTTCGGTGCAATGCCAAAGATTTTAGAAGGACGAACTCGACCGCACCAATCTTGCCTCCACAGATCCGGACTCGTCCTGCGAATCGAGCTCCAAATCCCAAACGACGGCGTAGTCTCTCTTATGACGATGTTGCCCCTCCTCCAAGAAATCTAGGCCAAGTCCAAACTCCAAAAGAAATGAAGTGAAAACGCCCGAACCTGCCACATAAACCGAGGTACTGCCGCGTGGTAACTAGCTATCGCCGCGCGGTACCTCCTCATTTCTTGTGTATCCAACCATGCAAGCCAACCACAAACAATCATATGTACACGCCGATACAGTTTTCCTATCGCCGCACGATAGAACACTAATGTTGTGTGGTAGCCATCGTCGGTTACGACATAACACCCACTGCTATCGCCACGTGCTATCGACTACTACAATGTGGTTGGATCCCGAGAGCCTTAGCAATAAAATTGTCCTAGCTATCGCCGTCGGTATCACTGTCGCCGGACGATAGCTTCCCAAGAGCTCTGCAATATTAATTCCCCATCTACCTCCACGCGGTAACTATCTACCGACCGATGATAACCTTCAGAGAACTATTTCCTTCCTTAAGGAATTTGGCGCTTTACAGGATGCTCCTTCCTTATTCTCTGATTTGCCACTCCAATAATCGGGGGCCACGTGTCCCTACATGCAATACTTATAACAGTGGATTGGGCACCCCACACAGACGATTCCCCAGAATTAACCAATGAAGAAATCAGTCTGGAAGAATTGGCCTTTTTATTCAACCTTCGGTACCCGAAATTAGGTGGTTTTCGTAGTTTGAACTTCGGGCTCTTTACTGCTAAGTCCTTCTTACTTTGGACCCTCTTGAGATCCTGCTCCAGATATTAGGCTCTATTGACAAGGGTCAGAAATCCCTACATCATAGGACCTAAGAGCAGCAATCTCAGATCATCACGCAGTCCTTCATAGAACTGGTTGGTCTTGCGCTCCTCATCCGTAAAAGTAGAGCCAACATATCGTTGTATTCTTATGAACTCATGCAGGTAGTCTTCCATGCTAATCTCACCCAACGTATTTTCTATAGAAAATTTCTATGTTGTCTGGATGAACCGAGCCAGAAATAGTTTCGAGAACTCTTTCATAAAAATTTTGATGAGTTGTCTCTCGGCGAAGTGATGTAGCTCTAACTCATCCAAAGATAACCTTTCGTCATCGTCCAGAAGGAACTTGGCGATCGTAACCTTTTGCCACTCCTCATTCTTTGTTGCTGACATTACTCTTCTAACCCTAGAAAGCCAATCCTCAACTCTCGTTGGGGTTACAGACCCCGCAAACACTTGTGAATTAAAGTTTATCACGTGCTGTAGATATTTTCAGTCATTTTCCTCTACACTACGAGCTCTTCCGCTACTTGATCGGCCATTATAGGTTCTGTTGCACCAAGCGGTAGGTGACCAAATCTAGGAGCAGGAGGTTTCACATGCCTCCTTGGTTGGGCATTCATCATAGCTAACACCGCTTCAACTACCATTTATATGTTTTCAATCGAAGGATGGGTCGCAGGCACGTCATTCAGCTCACTACTCTCCACAGAGTGCTGACGTTGTGACTGCTCCGCACCACTTCTAGTCACCTATAATCATGAAACACTCAATTAGTTGATAAAAAATTTCCAAAACACATTAATAGAAACAAACAGGTTCCTCAAACATGTGTATTTTCATTTCTAAGTGGACATTCCTGGGTTCTTTAATGTTATAATGGTAACCCACATAAATGTGCTCACCACCCCTTAAAAGAATTCACCCACGAATTCAACTAAGAAAGACTATCACCAGAGTCTGATACCAACTTGTAACATCCCCATCCATCACATAGCATATAACAGAAGTTCCGGTAGGGGCACGATTCCATATGCTTATGAAAGCTAGTGGAGGTACATATTGATACCATAATACATAACCGCATTGTAAGACCCCCCTCTTGGAACACAAAAAAGGCCGAGGGGAGTCTTATGCCAAGAATAGCCGCATTTCGGTAGCGCCAACACACAGGTCGACCTGTACCACAAGACGCCTATCCTGCCGGCTAAATCAATATCATTCATGCAAACACAACATAAGAATGTATAAAAGTCAAAATTCACATAAGTATATAGTCCATAACAAGTACAATAAATAAAAGAAGCAACCAAGGCGTCAATAGTATCAATGTATGACATGCAACAAGGCTACAAAATGGATCTCTAAAATACTCACATCAGTCACTGATGCGAACGATGGTATCATCACCTAAGTCCCTATCACCCTGTCCTGGCTACCCTCCTACATAACCTGTTGTTGCTCTATTTGTGGGGTTTCCTCCTAAAAATGAAGACGTAGCAACCGTTAGTCATAAAGACAAAGTGGCTATCACATCCGCTCACTAAACGACACTTAGGCATTGGGCAGAGAAAAGAAGTGGGTACAAAATATATATAAATAGTAGTATAAGGAGGTGGTATAAGAATAATCAATATCAAAGTATCCATCATGTATAATAAGTGAGTATATCAATTTACACTAACAGTTCTACCATCAACAACAGTACACATGTATAGTCCTATAACAGGAAAGTAATTTAACCTATATGAGTTCCCATACAAACATAAGCGGTGGGTTAGGCCTCGCCCAACTCGACTCTATACACACAGACCTTTTGTTCTTCCTTTTTGGAGCCTAATCACCCAAGATACCTCCGCAGTGTAAAACGAAAGCGGTGGTTTGGGCCTCGCCCACCTCTAAACCAGTATCAACAATACCAGTCAGATCTATCGTACGCCTCAATGCTGGTGCACTAAGTGGAGCTCCTGCATACTCTTGTCGGCTGGCACACCAGACTTTATTTGGCTATGTGCTAAACCACAGTGTCGAGTCAACGTATTGGTGTTGGTGCGATGACTTTCTTA
This sequence comes from Platanthera zijinensis, assembly GCA_039513925.1. Taxonomy (NCBI): domain Eukaryota; kingdom Viridiplantae; phylum Streptophyta; class Magnoliopsida; order Asparagales; family Orchidaceae; genus Platanthera; species Platanthera zijinensis. The sequence continues at coordinate 199,601,657 of CM077084.1, read as the reverse complement.
TACTGAAGACCCACCACCTTTTATCTTATAAACATGCAACATTAATATATTTTTCAGCTGAGCCAAAGCTCCCCAAACTATTGATAACTACTTTTAGTCATCGTTTTTGGGGTAATTTAGTAGCCTAAATGCCTAAGTTTATTTATATTTTATGCTTTTTATTTCATGTTTTAATGTCTTTTTATAATATATTAATTCCTAGTTTAATTATATGTTTAAATATTTTTATACTTGTTAAGTTTTATTTCTTTTTTTAAAAGACTTTTATGTTATAATAATCTCTAGTTTTCTTTATGTTTTATTTTATGTTATGTTATTTTGTCTTGTTATGTTTAGTTAAATATTTAATATTTATTATTATGTTATGTTTTTTATGTTATGTTATGTTTGTGTTATAATTATTAATATTATGTTCTAATATCTAACATGTTTTTGCTTTGTTTTCTTGTAGGTTCAAGTCCAAGTGCAGCCCTCCAACATGTTAGACCCGAGCCCATGATGGTACAGCTCAGCCACTTTACGAGCAGCCCCTACATGCAATTCTAGCCCTACCCGAGCCCACCAAGAAGCCCATTTGCATTTGATGAAGCCCAAGAAGCCCCCCAAACATCAAACCCGACCACATGCATTCAATTCTTCATGCATGTGGCTGGCCCCCTCTCTCTCACTCCTTTCTCTCTCTCCCTTTATTGTTTTCTTCTTATATTTATTCCTCATTCATCCCCCCTTCTATTTTCTATTTTTTCATTTGCATTTCCATAAACTACATGAATTGAATCCTCCCATTCTCTTTCCCCTCATTAAAACTCATGCATGAACCCTCTCCACCAAGCATGGCTGGCCACCCCCTTGTCTCCCCTCATTCTAGATCCTTCTCCCTCTCCTATAAAAGGAACCCCTTGCCTCTTGTTTTAGGAGTAGTTTTTGGTAGAGAGTGCTAATTCAAGAGTGTTAGTAGTTCTTTTCTTTTCTTCACTTGTTGTTGTTTTCTTTTATTGTTGTAATTTTTCTTCATAATATAGTCTTGTCTTTTTAATATTGTGTACTCTTTTACTTTATCAAGCAATGCAAATGAAAACTTTTTCTTTTTCTTTCATGGTTTCCCTTTCAATCATGCATAGCTAACTTTGTTTTGTGCCCAATCGCGATGAGCTTTGTGATAAAATAACTCATCTTAAATTTTTTGTTTGCATTTGTATTTTTCCTATTTTTGATCCTTCTTTGATTTTTATCGTGTTGACTCCGTATTCCAGTATACGGTAGTAGGCAATTGATCTCATTTCATAGAAGTCGAGAGATTCATTGATGTGAAAGATCACTCAAAGAAGGAAGGAGTTGAACGCAACCCTAAATATAGGATGACGTAAATCCTCCGGATTGGAGTCAAATCCAATAGTGCGGGTCACTTCGGTAATGCGACTTTAGGCTATTTTGACTTGTAAAGATATTTCGTTCAAAACGTCTATAAGTTAGGGGATTTAATGCTCTAATGAGATTACTTCCAAATATCGGATCCGTCACGGTCTTAATAGTATTGCAAATGTTATACTAAATTATTCTGTTATTTTATTTCAAAGTGAATCGTCGATCGAGCACTCTTTTTGCAATAATTTATTTCTCTTTTAACTAAGTTTATTATATTTTAATTTAAAAACTCATCAATCGTTCGGTAGGATAATAGAGACGTTGTGAGTAATAGTACTTGCCTACCACGAGTTTAAATACGACCTTGATACTACGATTCGACAGGTACACTTGCCTGTTCGGGTTTTAGCCCATCAGGGTAATAGAGCCGTTGCCGGGGAGTTTGATGACTACTTTTTCAAAAACCTGATGGGCTAAAACCTGAACAGGCAAGTGTACCTGTCGAATCGTAGTATCAAGTTCGTATTAAAAACTCGAGGTAGGCAAGTAATATTACTCACAATGATTCTATTATCCTACCGAACGATTGATGTGTTTGAAAATTAAAATGAACTAAGCTTAATTAAAAGAGAAATAAAATTTTGCAAAAGAGTGCCCGATCGACGATTCACTTTGAAATAAAATAACGAAATAATTTAGTTTAACATTTGCAATTCTAATAAGACCGTGACGGATCCGATATTAGGAAGTAATCTCGTTAGAGCATTAAATCCCCTAACTTATAGATATTTTGACTGAAATCACTTTACAAGTCAAAATGGCCTAAAGTCGCATTACCGAAGTGACCCGTACTATTGGATTTGACTCCAATCCAGAGGATTTACATCATCCTATCTCTAGGGTTGCGATCAACTCCTTCCTTCCTTGAGTGATCTTTCACATCAATGAGTCTCTCGGCTTCTATGAAATGAGATCAATTTCCTACTATTGTATACCGGAATACGGAGTCGACACGATAAAAATCAAAGAAGGATCAAAAATAGGAAAAATACAAATGCAAACATAAAATTTAAGATGAGTTTTTTTATTTCAAAGTGATTCATCGAACGAGCACTCTTTCGCAAAATTTTATTTCTCTTTTATTTAAGCTTAGTTCATTTTAATTTTCAAACCCATCAATCGTTCGGTAGGATAATAGAATCGTTGTGAGTAATAGTACTTGCCTGCCTCGAGTTTTTAATACGACCTTGATACTACGATTCGACAGGTATACTTGCCTGTTCGGGTTTTAGCCCATCAAGTTTTTGGCGCCGTTGCTGGGAATATTTTTGGCAATATTACGAAAGCATCGAGTTTATTACTTCTACTAATTTTTTTTTAAATATTTATTTTAATTTTTCTACTTTCTAAAAAAAATATCAAAAAAATTATTTTTAATCTTTGGTAACAGTTTTTTTTATGGAATCATCATATTTATAAGCTTTTTACGGGTCGCCCGACCACTTTTATTCTAAATGTCTTTCGGGAACCCCTCCCTCTTTTGATTTTAATTTTTCTGGGGAATGTCAAAATGGCCAATTTGACCCTTACTCAAATTTTTATCCTACTTGGGAGATGGGGAACCGTCTTATTTTTCTTATGATTTTCCCCCACAAAGCGCCACGCCTCTAAATTTTAATTCAATCGATAATGGGTATTTTGAATGGCAAACTTCTCTTGATAATATTAATTCACATTTCAAAACCATTATGGATTATTTTTCTCGTGAGGCCGCTTCATTTTCTTCGTCTTCTTCTCCGTCTCCTAAAATTTCTTCATTTAATGAGTCACCGGATATCCTGGCTTGTCTTGTTCCTCTTGAGGAGGATAACTATTCGGATATCCCGAATTGTTTCCTTCCTCTTTAAGAAGACACCTCTATGGATATTCCGGTGTGCTTCTTACCCGTTGAGGATGATGAGACATCCCTAAATTCTTTTTCCAAAGACGTTTGTGATTCCATTTCGCTTCAAATTTCAATTGTTCAAAATTTTTCTAGTTTTAGCGAGTCTTTTTCTTCTTCTTCTTTTATTTTAGATAATTCTTCTTTTGTCCTCTCTACCCCTTCTTCTTCCGAAATTTCACAAGCCTCTCCTTCTCCTTATGAAATTTCCGTTGAAGAAATTTCTTTTTCTAATTCTTTTATTTCTCTTTCTATTTCTTCTTCTTTTTCTTTCTCTTCTTTTGACGACCCCTTCTTTCCCATTTTATATACTGAGGAGTTCTTGTATAACTCCGTCCGTTCACTTTTGGGCGTCATTCCCTTTACGATTCCACCGTATGTCGGTGCGATTCTTCAATTTTGTTACCTCTTCACTTTAGTTTTTATTTTCCATTTAGCTAACTAATAACGTAGGGCTTAGATGACGTTAAACAAAGAGCGCTCATGGGAGGAACCCCTTGCTTATCCTTTTTGTTCTTTCTTTTTCTTTTGTTTTGTAGGAATAAAACCCCCGGCGGTTTGTTTGGCTCCATCCTTTCCTCTCTTCCTTAGGCCTGAGCCATTGTCCAGCTCAAGCAAGGGGGAGTGACATCTGCATTCGGCCTTATGAATCCGGGGAAGTCGTTTTCCTTTTTTATTTATTTTATTGCACCCCCTCCCCTTTCTTCTTCTTTTTTCTTTCTTGTTTTTATTTTTCATTGAGGACAATGCAACATTCAAGCACGGGGGAGGGTTTAGTTGTTTTATTTCTTTTTTCTTTTTTTTCTAGAAAGGTTTTAAATTTCTACAAAAAAAACAAAAAAAAAGATTAGTATAGTTTTATTAAGTTTCTTTAGTACTGCTTTTATTTTGGCTTATCAAAAACCCCAAAAAATTACAAAATCAAAAATTCCAAAAATTTAAGATTTCTTAATTCAAAAAAACCCTAAAAAATAAAAAATGTCAAAAAAAAAATATAATAAACCTCATGCTTAGCTTTTTGTTATTTTCAGAAATTTAGTTTGAGTTTGTTTATAAGCATTTTTATCTGATAATCTTTAATTTCATCATATTTAGTTAAATTTAATATTTAGTGATTTAGTTTTGAGCTTAGAGTAATTTATTTAGCAATTTTATTCTTTTATTTTAAATAGTTTCAATTTTGTTGTAATTTTGCTTAACAATTTTGGATTCTAATGATTATTACCTCATGCTTTTAGATTCTTAGGAAATCTCAATCTACTACTAGTTGCTCTTTAGTATTTTAGTTTATTTTCTAAAAATCTTGTTTAACCCCTTATGCTTACCCAATTCGCTTTTTCTTTTTATTGTTAGATCATATATCATGGGAATATGGAGATGTTAGTTCCTTATTCTCTGGTACACATATGCAACCCAAAAATGAAGAGAGGAATTAAAAGTTAATATATGTCGGGGGAAGTGATAGGATGTTAGTCCATAAAATTCTGGTATTACATATATATTATTTTAAAAAAAAATTGTGTGGGGTGTGAAGAAAAAATATAATGATGATCACCTCCAATCAAAGACCTCTTCATGTTAATTTCCTCCCTAATCCCCTTAGCCAATATTATTGTCTTAGTCTTTAAATTAAAATATTGGTAGAGCATAAGTAGTAGGTTGCAATTTTTCCTTATGTTTCTTTCAAGTTATGGTTTTTATAATTTCGATCAAACCTTGTTTGCACTTTACTCAATTTTGAGTGCTAGTTAATTTATTAGACAGTTTTTGCCTAAATATTTCTCTCTTTTCACTTTAATTTCATAATTTAGGACTTAATTCATAAATCCCTAAATTTTTATTTTTGGCTAGATTTTGGTGTAAATAAATATTTAGTTTAATTGAAAATTTTATTATTGTCTTGTAAATATTTTGTTGGTACCCTAGATGTGATTTGGCTTATGTAATCCCTTTCCAGCCCCTCTTGATCCATATAAAGATATATGATCATGTTTAGTCTTTGCTTAGTCTCCCTAGGGCAGTATATAACTGACCTAGAGTTTAGGCTAGTAGTTTTAGAATGTGTTTTGGTTAAGGCTTTTTCCGTTCGACTATCGTCGAACGAGGCCTCGCGATCGTCGATCATTGGTCGACGATAGCAGGGCTATTGAATCGTTGAAGTCAAGACAATTATCGTCGACCGTTGGTCGACGATCTCAGAGCAAGCTTACTACGCTCTGAAGGTTGGTCGACGATCTGTCATCAACAGATCGACGATCGTGTTCTTGCTTCACGATTTCTGTGTCGACAGATTGTCGCCTTAGTTGTCGACGATTTCTGGTCGACGATATCTGTCTCGACAGATCTTTTGCTTTGGTCGACGATAGTTTGAGCTGGTCGACGATTTCCGTTCGACGATTTCTGTTTCGACAGATTCCTGCTATTAGTCGACGATCTGTTTGCAGGTCGACGATCTTCGAACCCCTGTTCGACGATTTCTGTCTGCCTTTATCTTTTTGTATTTATTCTATTCCTTGGTTTATTTCCAAGTGTTTTAGTTGGTGGTTAGATTGATTCTCTGATATTATTGTTGCTAAATTTATGGTTTAAATTCAAATAAATTGATTACAAATTCTGTCAAGCATAAATCACGGGATTCAGTATTCTTGATAAAGCATTTTGTCCTATTATACAAATTGCGTTGACTTTATCTTTCCAGCCTGTTTTCTAGCCGTTGGTACTATGTACTATTTCCAAGAATGGTATGTCTTTATGCTGAGATATTTTTCCCGCTTATTTTATTCCTTATTGGGACTGACAGAAAGTTAATAGGCCATTCTATTCCTATTGCTATATTCTATTTTGAGATAATCTATTGCAGGGCTCGAGAATTCAAATCAATAGAGCCGTTCCAAAGGAAAAACGAGAAGACATATTTAAAAGAGTTTCTTCTCTCAAAAAAGAAGTAGTAACAGACACAGAGAAAGATTATTCATCCGCTCAAGCATCATCAGAGCAGCTCTTCACAATCTCACAACAAGAAGAAGAAAAGTTTTCCTGAAGCAAAAAGCCCAGAGCAATCATCTTTCATTCTCAAGTCTCCTGAGCATTTGCTTAGAGTTTTCAAGACTTCAGAAAAAGCTCCAGATCTGCTTCAAGTGCTCCAGAATCTTAAGACCTGATAAAAATCAGTCTTCAGATTTCTGAGGATTTAGTTTCAGTTTATCTGAAACTCCTTCATCCTGAAGCAAAGGCTTTCCCTGGACTTCCACTGAGCCAGGGGGAGACTTTGATTCTTTAGAGAATCCACAAATCTTCTCTAACTTGTATTTAAAATAGAGAAGATAATCTAACCCTCTCAACCCCTTTGTAAAAAGAGTTTGTTCACATCTCTTCAAAAGTGAACGTTGGTGACAGGGCACCTTATCAACAACCTGTGGTTGAGCATCCTTATCAAAAGCTCAAAGGGTCTGTTTGATCTACCTGAATCAGATCATTGGTGGCAGGGCACCTTAGCAAAAACCTGTAGTGGATTCCTACCAGGGTGGTAGAAGAGTGGATGTACCTATTTAAAGGGAACCACTATATATCCTGTGTCTCTCTGGTTCTTGCTGATTTGTTTATTCTGTGGCTGTGTTAGAACTACCTAGGGTTGCTAGTTGCTGTGATAGGCTTGTAGTTAACTGAAATTTCAGTCAACTTCTTCACTTGTGCACTTCACTGTGTTAGGCTCTTAGGGTTCAAGTATCAGATTTTTTTTATTCCGCAAATAAACTCCAAGGGAGCTGACTAAGTGTTCATAAAATTTTGAATACTCTATTCACCCCCCCTCTAGACTAGTTTACAACTTATCCCCTCACTTTCAATTGGTATCAGAGGGAGGTTAGCTGTTCATACAGGCTAACACCTGAGTTAAAAGATCCTGTGATAAGTTGTTTCCTGATACCATTCACAAACACTTTCACACATGGCCCAGTCTAAGGATTATTCAAGCACCAGACCTCCTGTATGCAACTTGTCCAAGTTTGGCATATGGAAGGCCAGGATAAGACTATACATGAATTCTATTGATGAAGATATTTTTTCTTCTATTTTGACAGGACCACCTGCTAGGCCTGCTACTGCTTCCACTTCTGCTGATCTCAGTGCTGTGCCACCACCTGACTACAATGAAACTTACAAGAAGGCAAAAGCAGCTGATGCTAAAGCAATGAATATCCTAGCTCAGACAATGTCTGATGAGATATTCCAGAAGCTGGCTGAATGTACCTCAGCCAAAGCTATGTGGGATTCCCTCAACCACATAGTTGCTGGCTCAGCTGATGAGAGGAAGGACAGGAGATCCAATCTCACCTCTCAGTATGAAAACTTCAAGAAGGATGATGCTGAAGACATTGACACCATGTACACAAGACTCAGTTCAATAATAAGTGAACTGAGGTCTTTGGACAAGGAGATAACTTTGTCAGAAGTCAATGACAAGATCCTGATGTGCCTTCCCATCTCATGGGACTCAAGGATATGGCCCATCAAGGATGGAAGAAACACTGTGGAACTCTCCACAGAAGCTCTGTTGGGAAATCTCAGGTCATATGAGCAAACCTTAAAGAGTAGAGCTGCTGTAACTGAAGTGAAAACTCCAACACCAATAAAGAAAGAGCATTCTCTAGCTCTTAAGGCTGCTGAGACTTCTGAAGGAAGTCAATCAAATGAGGAGTTACTGGCACTCATTGCCAAGAGATTCTTCAACATGGGAAGAAGAGACCTCAGAAAGAAGTTCTCCAAGCATGAGGACAAGCCAAGGTATGACAAGACTCCATCTAAAGAAATCATTTGTTATGTTTGCAGCAAGCCTGGACACATTGCCCCAGATTGTCCAGAGAAGAAGTACAAGGAGAAGAAACATGAGAAAGAATACAGGAAGCACCACTCCAAGTCCTCATCACACAAATACAAAAAGAAGGACAAGGGATTTGTGGCTGCTACCTGGAGTGAAACAGAAGAGGATACCTGCTCCTCTAGCTCCAGTGATTCTGAAGAAGAAGAAGAGAAGAAAGCCAAAGAGGTCTGCCTCATGGCTATTGATGCCTGCAGCTCTCTGTCAGCTGCAGAGAATTCTGAAGAAGAAGGAGACAATGAAGAAGATTCCTTTATGGAGGACCAGGTAATCGACTCATTTGATTTCTCATCTCCTGAGTTCAAACTAAAATTTAAAACTCTATGTTTAGATTTACTATTTTCTGAAAAAGAAATTAAGTCACTTAGATTAAAAATAATGGAACTAGACATGGAAGGTATTGAAATAATCAGATTAGAAAAGGAATTAGAGAGCTCAAAAGAAGAAGTAACATTCCTAAAGTTAGAACTAGCTAAATCTAAGAGGTTAGAAGAACAATTAAATGGCAGAAGCCTTAAATTATCTGAAATAACCTGTATAGCAAACACTAGGGTTGGTAATGATAAACTAGGCTTAGGTGCTACACCTAGTGAACCCATCCTCCTCACAAAGGAGAGATTTAGCACTCCAGTAAAATTTGTTTCTGAATCAGGAATAAAGAATACTGAGGAAATTGAAAAATGCAAGAAAATTCAGAACAAGATTAAGAAAGAGAATAGGAAGAAAAAATTTCTAGCTTTACAAAAATCGTCGAACATTAATCGACGATCGTCAAACCAATCGTCGAACGACTATCGACGATCGCTGAACACCTACACTGAGTATAATAGCTTTGGTGCAGGAGGTCGACGATCTCATCTTGAGTCGTCGACCAGTGATCGACGATCGTGGAATCCAGAACATCGTTCTACCATAAATGATCGACGATATGGCTTGCGATCGTCGACCATTGATCGACGATCTGGACTTAAGCTGGAAAATAAAAATCAAACTTCCAGAACTTCAAATCCTAATCACCACCCCAGGTTGTTTAATCCTTCAACTGAATGGATTATCCCACCTAGGAGATCACACCCTTTAGGATATAAATCTAAGCCTGCAAAATCTTTTATATCTAGTTTTTCTTTTGTGAAGAATACTGGACCCAAGGTAACCTGGGTCCACAATGTATAACTCTTCTTTCTGCAGGTGAAGACCTATCCAGTCATACATGACAAAGGGTATCTGGATAGTGGATGCTCAAAGCATATGACAGGAAAGAAGAAGAACCTGTCAGGCTTCAAAGCCAAGCTGGGACCAAAAGTTGTATTTGGGGATTCCAGCTGTGGACAGACTGAAGGGTATGGCAGCTTCACCATAGGAGCTGTAACCTTCAAGAAAGTAGCCTATGTCTCAGGACTAAAGCACAACCTAATCTCTGTAAGTCAAATGTGTGATGCTGGGTACAAGGTATGGTTTACTGACACTGCTTGCAATATTTCTTTAAATAATACTGTGGTGTTAGTAGGTATTAGAATTAGAAATGTTTATGTTGTAGATTTTAATTCCTCCAAATCTGAAATATGCTTATTTAATGAAGTAACCAGTAATAATACCCTTTGGCATAAGAGACTTAGTCATGTAAACTTGAAAAACATCTCTAGGTTGGCTAAATACAATCTTGTAAGAGGATTACCTTCTTGTCCCTACAAGAAGGAAGGCCTTTGCAAAGCTTGTCAACTAGGAAAGCAAACAAGAAATAGCTTTAAATCAGTTAATAAAAGTGATTCTCCCAGGATTCTGTACTTGCTACATTTGGATTTATTTGGTCCTATTGCTGTACAGAGTCTTGGAGGAAAGTCTTACACTTTAGTAATTGTAGATGACTTCTCTAGGTTCACTTGGGTATTCTTCTTGAGAACTAAGGCTGATAACTTCAAGGTTCTTACAGATTTTCTAAAGTGTATACAGAGTGAGTATTCTACTCAGATTGCCTTGATCAGAAGTGATCATGGTACTGAGTTTGAGTCTCTTCTTATGCAAGAATTCTGTGAGAAGGAAGGTATCAAACATAGCTTCTCTGCTCCTAGAACTCCTCAACAAAATGGGGTAGTTGAAAGGAAAAACAGAACCCTAATTGAAGCTGCAAGTACATTGTTGGCTGATGCTAACATGCCTCTGTCCTTTTGGGCTGAAGCAGTTAGCACAGCTAACTATGTATTGAACAGAAGTCTGATACATAAACTTAAGGGTAAGACTCCCTATGAATTACTTAAGCAAGTGAAACCTAAAATAGACTATTTTAGAGTATTTGGCTGTGTTGCTTTTGTTCATAACAATAACAAAGAATACCATAGAAAATTTGAGGCAAAAGCATCAATGGGAGTTTTTCTAGAATACTCTCAAGTAAGCAAAGCCTATAGGGTCCTTAATAAATCCTCTCTTAAGATAGAAGAGTCTGCACATGTCTCTTTTGATGAGACAGTCATGTATTATAAGGAGAAGGACTCTTCCTCTAATAGTACAGTGCAAGTCCTAGGAGTAAGTAAGGATTTGGAAGGTTTGAGACTCACACAGGAGAATCATCCCCAACAAACTCCTCAGGCTGCTTCTTCAGATTCTGAATCTGATGTAGAACTTTTTCAAGTTAAAGCACCTGCTCCAACAGTTGATCAAATTCCACATGAGGAACTAAATCTTGAAACTGTTGAAGATCAGATCATTGTTGAACCTACTGATCTTGTCACACTTAGAGATCACCCTGTATCTCAAGTGATTGGAGACATTTCAGCAGGAGTCCTGACAAGACATCAACTCAACAAAAATGTGATGTTTGCTTGTTTCCTTTCTCAGGTTGAGCCCCTAACCATTAAAGATGCTGAGCTTGATCCCCACTGGATTATAGCAATGCAAGAGGAGCTTAACCAGTTTGAAAGATGTAAAGTTTGGACCTTGGTTCCAAGACCAAGAGGCCAACGGATCATAGGCACCAAGTGGGTGTTTAGAAACAAGCTTGATGCCCAAGGCATAGTAGTTAGAAATAAGGCTAGGCTAGTAGCTCAAGGCTATAGACAGGAGGAAGGCATAGATTATGATCAGACTTTTGCCCCTGTAGCCAGACTAGAAGCCATTAGGATTTTCCTAGCCTATGCTGCCTATAAAAGATTTAAGGTCTTCCAAATGGATGTGAAGAGTGCCTTCCTCAATGGAGATTTAAAGGAAGAAGTGTTTGTTGAACAACCACCAGGGTTTGTTTCATCAACCTTACCCACTCATGTGTTCAAACTCCAAAAGGCTCTATATGGACTTAAGCAAGCTCCTAGAGCTTGGTATGAGACCTTGGCAAATTTTCTTCTAGAACACAAGTTTGTGAGAGGTGTAGTAGATAGAACCCTATTCATTAGACATCATAAGGACTCACAACTGATAGTTCAAATCTATGTAGATGACATTATATTTGGTTCTACTGATCCCAAACTATGCAAGAGGTTCTCTGAACTAATGCACTCTAAGTTTGAGATGAGCAGCATGGGTGAGTTATCCTATTTCCTTGGTCTCCAAGTGAAACAGAGTGTTGATGGCATTTTCATTTCTCAATCAAAATATGCCAGGGAGCTGGTTAAAAGATTTGGAATGTCTGATGCTTCATCAATGAGCACACCCATGGCCTCAAATGCAGTTATTGATTCTGATGTTAATGGCAAGTCGGTTGATCAAAAGAATTATAGAGCCATTGTTGGTTCCCTGCTGTATTTGACTGCAAGTAGGCCTGACATAATGTTTGCTACATGCCTGTGTGCTAGGTTTCAGGTCAACCCAAAGGAATATCACTTAACTCTCCTCAAGAGGATCTTGAGATACCTTAAGGGATGCCCTAACTTAGGACTGTGGTACCCAGCTGAGTCAGGATTTGAATTAATTGGATATTCAGATGCTGATTATGCTGGTTGTAGAGTTGACAGGAAAAGCACCTCAGGGACTTGTCAGTTCCTGGGAGAGAGACTTGTCTCTTGGTTTTGAAAGAAACAGGCATCTGTGTGTACTTCAACTGCTGAGGCTGAATATATAGCAGCAGCTAGCTGTTGTTCACAGATCCTGTGGATTCAAAATCAGCTAGTGGATTATGGGTACACACACTCAAACACAAAGATTCTGTGTGACAGTACCAGTGCAATATCAATTGCTCAAAATCCTGTGCACCACTCCAGAACCAAGCACATTGAGATTAGACATCATTTTCTGAGAGATAATGTGGAAAAGAACAAGATAGTAATGGAATTTATATCCACAGACCTGCAGAGAGGAGATATTTTCACTAAGCCCCTTGATGAACAAAAGCATTTGTTCTTCCTGAACCAGCTTGGCATGATTAATGGTTCAGAGTAGTGAAAATTAAGATAGTTTGTTTTCTGTCTAAAATCGTCGAACGACTGCTCGACGATCTTCGACCAGGTCAGAACTATCGTCGACCAACCGTCGACGACAGCTTGTTCTGTAGTAAGGCAGAAATCGTCGACCAACTGGTCAACGATTTCTCCTTAGGTATCTATCGTCGACCAATGGTCGACGACAGATTTTCTGTGCTGTGTGGAGAATCGTCGACCATCATTTATTGATCGACGATCGTGGTAATTGCTTGTAGTCGGTCGATGTTTACCGATTAGTCAAACATTGACTATCGTCGGTCTGTGTTCGACGACCGATTTTATTCCGGGATCGACGATCGCAGATTTGTTTCTAATAGTCGATTTAGGTCTGAAGATCGTCGTCCTTTCGCTCCGTCTTTTCATATTCCTTCTCCTGGCTTAGAATTCGCTCTCGAACTCTAATCCCGCGCGATTCTCTTCTCCCCTGTTTTGCTTCTCGATTCGCCATCTTCTCTCAAATTCTATGGCGATTCCTTCTGCTGTTCTCTTCGGAATGAAGTTCGACACTGGCTTCTGTGTCGACTTCGATTCTTTCAGCCGATGCGATCAACCAATCCAAGATATTCTGAAGCTATGTGAAGAGCAAGGCCTCAAGAGATCCATGTCATCCGCACCTAAGATTAACATACCAGAAATTCGTGAATGGGTATACACCTCGTCCTCCAGCGACGAAGCGATGTCAGGAAAAATAAATGGCGAGGAGGTCACTCTGACTCCTGAAGTATTGACTGAGTTGTTTGGACTGCCAACAGGAACTGAGGAATATGAGCAAAGCACAGAGGAATATGGCCGCATGCTCACTGTGATGGGCCATGCCGAAGGGATTCCGGCTAAGTTGCTAAAGATAAACCTGTCTCCAGAGTACAAGTTTCTGGCAGACCTGGTAGGCAAGGTTGTTTTGGGAAAACATTCTGCTCATGACAATATCAACCGGCAACAGTTTGCCCTGATGTCAGCTTTGGTGAATAAGGCACAGATTGCCTGGGGAAAAGTTCTGTTTGAACTAATAAGAAGAAAGAACAATCAGAAAGAGGTAAACCTTGCAAGGGTATTGGGTGTGTTTCTATATGTGAAAGCACCCCTGCTGCTCGTTTCTGCACCGTCCGCAGTCAACGCTAGCAAGAGGTTGGATCCTTCTCTATTCAAGAAATCCCAGAGGATTATCAAGAAGTCAGCCAGGGTTGATCCTAACCCTTCTTCAGACACAAGGGCTGATTCGGCCGCTCTCCCGCTTACTGGGGAAGGCTCAGCAATCCCTTCATCCTCCCTCTTTACCCCTGCATCCTCCTCTCCTGCATTACTTTCTACAACACCTGTAGTGCCACCACAACATGCATCCTTCATTCCACCTGCATCTCCACACCAGTCACCAACACCACAACATCTGGCAGCTTCAGCCAGTGTTGACATGGTGACTGCTACCATCCTCACGCATCTTTCTCAACATGAATCCCACACTCATGTTGATGACCACCCATCTCCACATGACTCATTTGATCATGTGGCAGATCATCCTGCTTCCATTCCATCCACCTCCACATCATCAGCATTTCAGATATCCCCTGAAATGCTTGCACACCTTGTAAGGCTCATCACTCCCTCCATCCAAAGCATGATTGAGGCTGCCAATGCCCCTCTCATTGCCTCCATCAATTCTCTCACTAATGCCATCAAATCCATCTCATCTTCTGCTGAGCCCCCTTCTGTAAGATGCATGACTCCAGTCCCCACTGAAGTCATGCAGGGGGAGATGTCTGTTGAAGTGGTCTCAGGTGATGCCCTGACCCTTCAGGACAATTCCTCTCTTCCCCTTCAAGAATCTGTAGAAGAACCTCAAGAGAGTCCAGAGAAAGAACCAGAAGGTAAACCTTAAAACTCTTCCTCCAAAGGATATAATCAGGACTTCAAGTTGATATTTGTATCTAACAAAGACATTCACTCCCCAGTGAATCTAGCTTCTGAGGAAGAAGTTCCTGCAAAAGAAAATGAGGAAGTCCCCATGGACACCTGTGAGAATGATGCTGCTCAACCTGATGGTATAGCTTTATTTAAGATTCTAATTAATTCTAACTCCAAATTAGAGTTAATTTCTTATCCCTTTCTTTCCTTTCCATCACAGCTGCTGATAATCTCACATCAGTATTGCAAGTTGATGCTGCTAAGTCCATTGATTCTGATAAAGATTTAGAATCCTATCTTAACCTAGACTGTGAGTCCTCACTCACATCTACTCCTTTTGTTCCTCCTCCTCCAGAGAAAATGGTCCCTTATAGACCTGAGTACCTTGATGACCCTTGGTCAAGGATACTCTTTTCTTTTCCTGTATGGCACTCCTCTTGTGCCTTGCAGAGGTGTCTATCCCTGATGTCACTGAACATCTAGAAGGAATTATAACCTCCTTCCTAGATGCAAAGTGGTATCCTGTGTAGATCTTCAGGTAATCCTATCTATTACCTGTTGTTTGTTCACCTTGGGGGGAATATTTTATTCCCACTTGGTTGTTAACCTATCTCTCTTTGCATGCAGGCACAACCATAAATGCTGCTGCTGCTGAAAACATCAACATCCCTGCTGATACTGCTGCTGAAGAAATTGAAGATGTGCAAGATAGGGCAGACAATGCTCCCAAGATGACTGAAATGGCCTCAAGCTCAGGTACTCTAAACCTAGAACAATTTATAGCCTTTGTGGCTGAGAACATTGCCTCTGAGTACATTGAAGGGATGGCTAATTATCATCTGGATTCCCTAGCCATCTCTCTAGCGAAAGCATCTGCCCCTGCAGATATCGTCATCTTTTCTCCACCTATCCTTACCTATCCTCTATCCATTCCTTCTATTGCAGAACTGGTCCCCAAGACAGTTCCTGAGTTGTATCCAGAATCAGAACTCTGGAAGAGGACTCCAAATGTGGATCTTGATGCTCTCCTTAGGCAAGATGCCATTGAGGAAGCTAAAGAGAAAGAAGTAAGAGAAAAGAAAGAAAAAGCTGAACCTGCTGCCAAGGATCCTTCTGAACTTGATTTTGGTGATTATGCTGGGAAAGACTCATCTCATTCTGATGATGATGATGATTTTGATGATTCTGACTTCACTAAGAAAAGGAAAAGAGTTGCTTCCGAGAAAAGAAAAGCTCCTGCTCCTCCTACTGCCAATCCTAACAAGGATGTTCCCTATTACATTCTGAAGGGAATAGATCCTAAGAGCAAGGAATTCCAGCCATGGATGAGACTGTCAAAAAATCAGACTAAAGAGAATAAGAGAAGAAAGAGATATGACACTCCTGTTCAGAAATTCCCCCCCAGAGGTCCTCCTCCACCTCCTGGTGCTGGAGCCTCTGGGAATCTCTCTTCTGCCCCCTCTGCAAGGTCAGCCAGTTCTAACACTTCTCAGACCTACCAAAGAAGGAGTAATCAAAGCCAGGGTGGCCAAGATGTTTCAGGACAGGGAAGAAAAAGAAATGACAATGCTCTCGTGGAACAAATAAAGGAGATGACTTTTCAGCATCCTACATTCTCTCCTCCTCCTTATCCTCACAGGAAAGGTTCATCCTCTTCTTCAAGAAAACCTGCTGCTGCTGAGACAACTGAATCAAAGGAAAAAGAGTGGTCTTTTCAGAAAAATCCCATAAAAAGTTCATTGAGCTTGCACCTCCAAAATCTCTATATGCTCAAACTGATCCTAAGAAGGCTGTGCAGATTCCTCTTGATTCAAGCAAACTTGCTACAGCTCTTCAAAGAAACATAGAGATTGCAGCTCATACAGATACTGATAGACCTGCCTCTCCATCAGATAAAACTGAAGCTGAAAGGATTGCCTCTATGGCAAGATTCAAAGAGTCTATTGCTCTAAGCATGATGGAGAGAGCCAAATCTCAAGGATTAGATCCTACAGCTTACTCAACAATGTCAGAATTCAGAGAAAAGGAACTCAGCAGAATTCAAGTCAATCCAGAAGCCTTTGACACTGAAGAATACATGAGACTACATCCTGCTGCAGTTCTATCAAGTTATGCTGAAAAGAAAATCATTGGTGAACATGATCTAATGCTATCCAAGAGACAAGCAGCAAACCCTAACAGAGAAATTATTTTCAAACCAGCTGCAATACCCAAAAACTCATCTGATGCTAAACATGCTGATAAATCTGCTTGATACATTCCATTTCTGCTGATTTATGCTTGTTATATTTTCTGTGTATTGCCTGTGTTTTATCATTCTGGTTAATCTTTAGATTTGTTGTTGTCTGCTTTAGCCTTTAAATTGGATTGGATAACATAACCCAAATAGGGGGAGATTGTTGGTACCCTAGATGTGATTTGGCTTATGTAATCCCTTTCCAGCCCCTCTTGATCCATATAAAGATATATGATCATGTTTAGTCTTTGCTTAGTCTCCCTAGGGCAGTATATAACTGACCTAGAGTTTAGGCTAGTAGTTTTAGAATGTGTTTTGGTTAAGGCTTTTTCCGTTCGACTATCGTCGAACGAGGCCTCGCGATCGTCGATCATTGGTCGACGATAGCAGGGCTATTGAATCGTTGAAGTCAAGACAATTATCGTCGACCGTTGGTCGACGATCTCAGAGCAAGCTTACTACGCTCTGAAGGTTGGTCGACGATCTGTCATCAACAGATCGACGATCGTGTTCTTGCTTCACGATTTCTGTGTCGACAGATTGTCGCCTTAGTTGTCGACGATTTCTGGTCGACGATATCTGTCTCGACAGATCTTTTGCTTTGGTCGACGATAGTTTGAGCTGGTCGACGATTTCCGTTCGACGATTTCTGTTTCGACAGATTCCTGCTATTAGTCGACGATCTGTTTGCAGGTCGACGATCTTCGAACTCCTGTTCGACGATTTCTGTCTGCCTTTATCTTTTTGTATTTATTCTATTCCTTGGTTTATTTCCAAGTGTTTTAGTTGGTGGTTAGATTGATTCTCTGATATTATTGTTGCTAAATTTATGGTTTAAATTCAAATAAATTGATTACAAATTCTGTCAAGCATAAATCACGGGATTCAGTATTCTTGATAAAGCATTTTGTCCTATTATACAAATTGCGTTGACTTTATCTTTCCAGCCTGTTTTCTAGCCGTTGGTACTATGTACTATTTCCAAGAATGGTACGTCTTTATGCTGAGATATTTTTCCCGCTTATTTTATTCCTTATTGGGACTGACAGAAAGTTAATAGGCCATTCTATTCCTATTGCTATATTCTATTTTGAGATAATCTGTTGCAGGGCTCGAGAATTCAAATCAATAGAGCCGTTCCAAAGGAAAAACGAGAAGACATATTTAAAAGAGTTTCTTCTCTCAAAAAAGAAGTAGTAACAGACACAGAGAAAGATTATTCATCCGCTCAAGCATCATCAGAGCAGCTCTTCACAATCTCACAACAAGAAGAAGAAAAGTTTTCCTGAAGCAAAAAGCCCAGAGCAATCATCTTTCATTCTCAAG
This sequence comes from Platanthera zijinensis, assembly GCA_039513925.1. Taxonomy (NCBI): domain Eukaryota; kingdom Viridiplantae; phylum Streptophyta; class Magnoliopsida; order Asparagales; family Orchidaceae; genus Platanthera; species Platanthera zijinensis. The sequence goes on along the minus strand of CM077084.1, from coordinate 199,583,607 downwards.
TCTCCTGAGCATTTGCTTAGAGTTTTCAAGACTTCAGAAAAAGCTCCAGATCTGCTTCAAGTGCTCCAGAATCTTAAGACCTGATAAAAATCAGTCTTCAGATTTCTGAGGATTTAGTTTCAGTTTATCTGAAACTCCTTCATCCTGAAGCAAAGGCTTTCCCTGGACTTCCACTGAGCCAGGGGGAGACTTTGATTCTTTAGAGAATCCACAAATCTTCTCTAACTTGTATTTAAAATAGAGAAGATAATCTAACCCTCTCAACCCCTTTGTAAAAAGAGTTTGTTCACATCTCTTCAAAAGTGAACGTTGGTGACAGGGCACCTTATCAACAACCTGTGGTTGAGCATCCTTATCAAAAGCTCAAAGGGTCTGTTTGATCTACCTGAATCAGATCATTGGTGGCAGGGCACCTTAGCAAAAACCTGTAGTGGATTCCTACCAGGGTGGTAGAAGAGTGGATGTACCTATTTAAAGGGAACCACTATATATCCTGTGTCTCTCTGGTTCTTGCTGATTTGTTTATTCTGTGGCTGTGTTAGAACTACCTAGGGTTGCTAGTTGCTGTGATAGGCTTGTAGTTAACTGAAATTTCAGTCAACTTCTTCACTTGTGCACTTCACTGTGTTAGGCTCTTAGGGTTCAAGTATCAGATTTTTTTTATTCCGCAAATAAACTCCAAGGGAGCTGACTAAGTGTTCATAAAATTTTGAATACTCTATTCACCCCCCCTCTAGAGTAGTTTACAACTTATCCCCTCACTTTCATATTTCTCTTACTTCAGCTCTGGAATAACAAAAGCCTAAGCATGGGGGTATTTGATAACTACATTTAGTCATCATTTTTGGGGTAATTTAGTAGTCTAAATGCCTAAGTTTATTTATATTTTATGCTTGTTATTTCAAGTTTTAATGTATTTTTATAATATATTTATTCCTAGTTTAATTATATGTTTTAAGTATTTTTATACTTGTTATGTTTTATTTCTTTTTTAAAAAAACTTTTATGTTATAATAATCTCTAGTTTTCTTTGTATTTTATTTTATGTTATGTTATTTTGTCTTGTTATGTTTAGTTTAGTATTTAATAATTATTGTTATGTTATGTTTGTTATGTTTGTTATGTTATGTTATGTTTATGTTATAATTATTAATATTATGTTCTAATATCTAACATGTTTTTGCTTTGTTTTCTTGTAGGTTCAAGTCCAAGTGCAGCCCTCCAACATGTCCAACCCGAGACCATGATGGTGCAGCCCGGCCACTTTAAGAGCAGTCCCTACATGCAATCCTAGCCCTACCCGAGCCCACCAAGAAGCCCATTTGCATTTGATAAAGCCCAAGAAGCCCCCAAAACATCAAACCCGACCACATGCATTCAATTCTTCATGCATGTGGCCGACCCCCTCTCTCTCACTCCTTTCTCTCTCTCTCCATTTATTGTTTTCTTCTTCTCTTTATTCCTTATTCATCCCCCCTTCTGTTTTCTATTTTTTCATTTGCATTTCCATAAATTACATGCATTGAATCCTCCCATTCTCTCTCCCCTCATTAAAACTCATGCATGAACCCTCTCCACCAAGCATGGCCGGCCACCCCCTTGTCTCCCCTCATTCTAGATCCTTGTCCCTCTCTTATAAAAGGAACCCCTTGCCTCTTGTTTTAGGAGTAGTTTTTGGTAGAGAGTGCTAGTTCAAGAGTGTTAGTAGTTCTTTTCTTTTCTTTACTTGTTGTTGTTTTCTTTTATTGTTGTAATTTTTCTTCATAATATAGTCTTGTCTTTTTAATATTGTGTACTCTTTAACTTTATCAAGCAATGAAAATGAAATCTTTAGCTTTTTCTTTCATGGTTTCCCTTTCAATCATGCATAGCAAACTTTGTTTTGTGCCCGATCGCGATGAGCATTACGATAAAATAACTCATCTTAAATTTTATGTTTGCATTTTTATTTTTCCTATTTTTGATCCTTCTTTGATTTTTATCGTGTCGACTCCATATTCCGGTATACGGTAGTAGATAATTGATCTCATTTCATAGAAGTAGAGAGATTCATTCATGTGAAAGATCACTCAAAGAAGGAAGGAGTTGAACGCAACCTTAGAGATGACGTAAATCCTCCGGATTGGAGTCAAATCCAATAGTGCGGGTTACTTTGGTAATGTGACTTTAGGCCATTTTGACTTGTAAAGAGATTTCAGTCAAAACATCTATAAGTTAGGGGATTTAATTTTCTATCGAGATTACTTCCTAATATCGGATCCGTCGCGGTCTTAATAGTATTGAAAATGTTAAACTAAATTATTTCGTTATTTTATTTCAAAGTGAATCGTCGATCGAGCACTCTTTTTGCAATAGTTTATTTCACTTTTAACTAAGTTTATTTTATTTTATTTTCAAAACTCATCAATCATTCGGTAGGATAATAGAGTCGTTGTGAGTAATAGTACTTGCCTACCCCGAGTTTAAATACGACCTTGATACTACAATTCGACAGGTACACTTTCCTGTTCGGGTCTTAGTCCATCAACTATCCCGTCCATCACAAATACCTATCGAGCCATCGGCTCACCGGGCTAACCTGCCCATCACCAAAACCACCGATCCTACCTCTTGTGAGACCCAACCTAACGCCCACAACACATGGGAGTGTGAGTGTAAGTGTAATCCTAGAGTATTTCTAATTACTCTTGTAATCCATTAGACTTACTACTTACGTTAACCTCGAACAACCCAAGGCATTCCCGGTGAAACCTCTTATAGGGCAGTAGGAACTATGATTGTACCTGAAGCTCATTGTTCCCTTTCGCAAGGCACTTACTATTATTGGTTATTACCCAATTCCCGATCCCTTTTAATATTATACTGGATCTAACCCTAGTGTATTTTGACTTTCTCTCTCTCTCCACAGGAAAGACAATCTTTTGCCTATGCCGAGCACCTCTTAACACTAGTCAACCAAAAAATCTCCACATCATGACTCCTAATGAGGCTCACATTTCTTTTTCACTTTACCAAGATCAGTAAACTATTAACCCCATCTTTCTATGTCCATTCTACATGTTATCACAATTTTCGTAGATTTAGTAAACGCAGATCAACCTAAACAAGATGATGCACATGATAGGAGGTAGTCCAAATTTTCATGTAAAATCCTAAAGATAATTATTGGGGGTCTATCATAACACATTTAGTCAAAATCCAGAAACTTGTAATTTTCCTAATTAATTTGGCATTTATAAAATTTTCCAAAAACTTAGGCCATGGGTTATTTTAATCATGAAGTACCAGATTTCCTTAAGTTGTGGCCACCCAAAAATTATGAACACTGTACCAAATTTCACAGATTTTCATAAACGTAATAACCTCTAAATAATTAATTCAAGGTAATTCAGATAATTAGAGGTAAAGAAGGGATTACCACAACTCATAGTCAAAAAATTATATAAAAATGACTTGAACTTTATCATGATCATAAAACATTACTGACTTAGTTTCATGCAATTTAAAGGTCAATGAGCTATATAGAAAAATACTTCAAATAAATCTATTAGAGTGCACTTTGTGAATAAACATTCTTATAAACTCAACCAAATAACATGTATTAATTTTCTAGGCTTTATTATGCCCTAAAAGATTCTCTTGACAAGTAACACAATTTTCTAGCAAGATATAATATTTATTATCTATTTATCAAAATAAGCTGCAGTAGTTCACTTCACACATGAAGTACTAAGAGGAGACACTCAATCATTCCAACAAATCTATCAGTACATACAAATGGTATTTGATTAACTTTGCAAGAGTTTCATATCACTCTAAGATAATTAAACCATAGTTACTTCAATATCATCAAAAAGGGCAAGGTGGAGATTATACCTACATGTATGAGATACTCTTTTCTAAACATCATATAATAAATTTCAGAGGTTAGTAATACTATAAAATAACTCCTACCAAAATCTCATGAAGGTCCAAAGTCATATGACCCCATATTTATTCCATAAGGTGTATAGACCTAAATAATTTCCAAGTAATTAATGTGGGGTGCATGTGTCCAAATACTACCAAATTCCTTCCTAGGGCATATCACCACCCTAAGATCACATGGACTAAACACCCCATGTCCTACAAAAACCCCAAAAGATCAACCTTAGGGTTTGAACTAGGGTCCTAGGGCAAATCAACCCTAATCTACCCCAAACTCCATGTGAGGGTGTTTAATATCATAATAAATTAGTGGCCCATGTTTAAACCTCTATTGATGAGATTTTGTCACTCAATACAACAAGGGACATTTTTAACCTAATTAACCCTTTTTGGCCAAGGCTAGGGTTTACCAAATTCCAAACCAAATCATCTCCAAATGGGATGAAATTTTATACGGATTCCTATATTGACCCAAAGGACCACTCAACAAATTTTTGAAGTGTTTGGAGGTCATTAAACATTTTAATTAAACCATACATGAAAAATGAAATGATTTCCAAAACTTAAGGGAACGGTTTTAAAAGAATTCCCATTTTTAGATATGTTATAGATCTAGACATGAATAACTCATGCTAAAAATTTCAAGTCATTTGGAGGTCAGGATTGATGGGGGCACCCCAAACAATTTCTGATCAAATCTAAGTATAGATTTCACCAAAATGAGTGTTGTGGTCTGAACTGAACTCCAAATTGGTTCAAATCCATTATAAAATAAACTAGACCCATAGGGCTACAAGATTCATGTTGACAAATTTTTCTGAAAAGGCCTCTAAAAATGTTTAATTTAAATTCCAAAACTGGTGAATTTATGTGACAAAAATATAATTAAATTAATTTAATATATTAGATCTTGCACAAATCTTAAAGCAGATCGGAAGGGTCCTGACCATCATCTTCCTCCAGCAAACGACCTAAATCTAACTGACCTAGAGCAAACTCCAAGCCCAATTGCCGGCGCTCCAGTGAACTCCCCGGCCAACCACCGCCACCACGACCTCCGTTGAGGTGAGGGTTATCGGCCAGAGGTGGTTTTGCCACTGGAGATGGCGGATTCCGGCAAACCGACACCTTCATTTTCACGAAAAACCAGTGGAAAATTTCCACTGGATCGTGCTCGATTGTGCCCGATTCTTATCTCTAAAGATTCTTAAGATCTAACAAATGAAGGAGGAGTAGAGGAGGACCTAGTTTGAGGCTTGAAAGAGTGTGCTTTGCCTCCTCACCATTTTCGTCCACCGAGTGATGAGTCCGATTTATATAGGGTTTTTCGGACTCGTCTTGGCTTTTTTCTCACTCATGCACTGCAATTCAACCAGTAATCGGTTATATTTGCCTAGTTTGGTCAATGACCACTCTGTGCACTGCTTTGGCTTAAGGGCGTGCAATTGTGCATTCTGATGTCGGGGGTAAGTACCGGGGTACTCCCCGCATGGATTTGTTTGTTTTATGCTTGTTTTGGTGTTGTGAGCTTGTACTCCAGTTTTAGTTTTTGCTGTGCAGGTTGTGCGTTTTCCCCAAGGGAAGGAATTATGATTTGTGAAAAATGCACGGTCTTGCATTTCCTTAGGGCACGCTTTCTTCCTAATCGTGTGTTTTACTCGCTAGAAGATAGTCGAGCGGAGCTCGATGAATATCGTCGAGCTGAGCTCGATGATCTTAAAGCAAGGTTAATGCATGGTTTAATCTGAACCGTGGGCGAAGGAAACACACGATTTTCGTGTGGCTGTTTATTTTATTGTGCTCTGTGGTTAATCGTGTGATTTTCTCACGCACGGGCAGAAGTGCCCGTGCACGAGTAAATTGCACGGTTCCACCTGCTTGCCGGAAATTTCTGCTTTCAGTTATTACCCGTGAGTTTTCCTTCACGCACGGGCATAAATGTACGTGCATGAGGAAATGTACAGTTCAATGCTTCATCTTCTACAAGCTTGTTCTGCAATGTAATATTACACGGTTAACACACGTTCGTACGTTAAACCATGCGTGACCATTATTTCTGATTTCTCTTTTTAAGCCGCATGTCTCATTCGCCCAAGGAATCCGATCCAGCCTCCATTTCCGCTCCTTTGAGCGGGAAAACCTTCCTCCTGTCATTTTCTTCTATCTCCTCTATAGAAAGCTCGTCCAGCCATCGTTCTCCCTCAAAAAGCTCTTAATAACTTCATCTCCAACCGCCATCATCTTCTCTATCCGCCAAGCTCCGTTTCAAGCTCTTAGGTACTGCAATCGTGGAGTTCTCCGGTCAAGTTTAACCTGATGGCTATTCACGAAGAGAATGGGCTATTAGAAGGAAGTGACAACACTTCTCAACCCATGAAGTCATCCGTAGACTGAGCATGGACAAGGACCGATAAACCTTGACTCCGGCCGCGAATCTCGAAAAGTATTCGTACGTTTGGTTGTATCTCTCCCCCTTCTCTTGTAGTAACTTTATTTTTTATTACGTGGTTGTTTGAATGATGTGTAAGAATTTGATTTGCTTAATGATTTCAGCATGTCTATATGTTTACATATTTTAATTCTAGTTTGTTTTTGTGCGCTTCTATCTTTTGTGTTCTTGACGTGATAGTGTCATCTTAACAATTATTAGGAGCGTGCGTGGAGAAGAGGTTACTGTGATCTTCAATGGTTATCCATCATCCTTATTACTCTCTTGAGTAATCCACCCAAGCGATGCGGTGAAGGCGACCCGCAATAGTTTTATTAGTATTAAAATTAGGTAACCAAAAATCAAAACCCCTTGTTACGTTGAAACTTGCAATCCCTCTTTCAATAGCAAAGTCACACTCCCTACCTACACTCCTCGATAGATCGAGATCCGGGGATTCAACACCTCAACTTTATTGCTTGACTACGATCGGTACACTTGCCGAAAGTGCATTGAGTTTTTGGTGCCATTCAGGGCAGTGCAACCGTTGTGTGTATTTTTCTATGGGAAAAGGTTTTCAAGTGTTTTTAGCACTTTGATCATTTTTTAGTGTGTTGTATGACAGATCCAAACCCTAGGGATAGAGGTGAAGATCTTGGAGAAGAAATTGAGACTGCACGAGCGAGGCAAGCTCGCGAGCGTGATGTAGCTAATGAAGAAACAATGGAAGATTAAAGGTAAGGAGGAAATGGCCTTAGTGAACGGTTCATTGAGGACCAGGAGGTGGTGCAGCCCCGCATTTGGACAATGCGAGACTTCATGACCTCTTTAGCAGGAAGTGTTTACCATGGCTTCTTCCCGACCATCGTAAACAAACACTTCGAGATAATGCCAGCCATCCTTAACATGATCCGAAATAACACACAGTTTTTGTGCTTGCCAAGTTTTGATCCGCAGCTCCATCTTGCGGAATTCTCAGAGATTTGTGGCACCTTCCTCTACGCTGGCATTACTGACGATGTGGTAAAGCTAAGGCTATTCTCATTTTTGCCTAGGGACAAGGAAAAAACCTCGCTCAACACTATTGCTCTCGGGATTGCAACTATGTGGGAGGCTCTTTCCATGAAGTTCCTAGCTAAATTCCACCCGATGGACAAAATAGTGAATGCTCGAAGGGAGATAGCCACTTTCCGGCAGCTGGACCAGGAAACTTTGTCTGAGGCCTGGGAGAGATTTGTTGATCTGTAGCATCGATGCCCCCAACATGGCTGTGAGCTGTTGAATTTAGTGGAAATATTTTATTTTGTTATTGAGCCTCATTATAGGGCTATGATCGACGCGGCGGCTGGAGGAACTATCAAGAACCTGACTAAAGATGAGGCATTGCAGCTCCTTCACGACACTACTTCTCATAGTACATATTGGACTACTGGAAGAAACTGTTGAAATCGAGAATTCGGTCTCGAGGAGTTCACCCTTGGGGAAGGGGTGATCACACACGTACTACTCTTCCGCAAGATCGAAAAACCAAGAAAGAAGGACTAGGGACAGACCCAAGGCTCCAGCACGGATATCCCTCCACACAACCGGATGTTCTTAGAGCACATCCACTCCTTAGCCAGGCGCTGGAGCTAAGGTATCTCAAAGAGCGCTAGAAGACAGGGAACAAATGAGCATGCCTATCTGAGATACCCCTTTGGTCCTATTTATAGATTTCTGAAAACGGACTACAAATAGCCAACCTCCGATATTTGGAACAGCTATGTGCAGGCCACCTAGGTCTGGAAACAATGAGACTATATTGTTCTGACTGGCTATGGGAAGACTTGTAGGGGAAAAATGGTTTTTAATATCCCACACAACACAGGGCGAGTAACTCCCCACTTCCTCTACTCGGTAATGGTGGTGAGTGCTCGATGGAGCTAGTACTCGATGCCTCAGCTCGACACTTTGGATAGGTCGGACCCGACATGTCCTACTCACCCGTCGCGGCCTCGATGAACGGCCCGAAGTTCGTCGAAATAGGCTCGACGAACTCAGCCCTCTGGTCGCCTCGGCGAGCTAGACTGGGAGCCAAGGAGGGCTGGGATCACGATGCCAGGGAAGGGGAATCGAGCCAACTCACCGCTCGGGACCCAATTCGCCCAGGGCTTGAGCTAGGCTCGACTGACCTCACTCGCTGGTACGGGGTTATACAGAAATACACCTAAAGGTGTAAGAAATTTGTTTGAGGTGAATATTGTGCTGTCGTAAGCTAAGGGGAGCCATCCTACGATTGATGGAATGATGATGCGGACCAGATCGACCCCTCCTCCAGCTCGGGTGATGTCAATTTCTTGCCAAGTTTGTGGAAAACCCGACCATCATATATATGAATGCCAAGCCTGAGAAGCTTTTGCGGATCCCTCAAGTATATCTACTGACGAGAGTTTCAATTTTATAAATAATCAGAACCGCACTGCTCATTATAACAATACTTATAACCCGAATGTGAGAAATCATCTGAATATCTCCTGGAACCAAAATGCTCCTAGTCAAAGGTGATAGGGAAGCTAACATCAGTTTGATGCTCAAGCCACAAATAACTAGCTGTGACTGCCGCAACTGTGTTATAATCAGAATGCGCAGGGGATGCGAAAGAGTGCATAGGAAGAAATTATAGAGAAATTCATGGAGATGGCCCAATCCAACATGACCACTCAGAACGCCTCCGTGAGAAACTTGGAGACGCAGCTGGGGCAACTGGCCCATGTGTTCTCTGAGCATATTCACGGTGCCCTCCCGAGAGACACGGAAAAAAAATCCTCGTGAGCAAGGGAAGAGTGTCGGGGAGGCGGATTAGTGCAATAAAAATGAAGTGGCTATTAAGTGTGAGATAAATGAGATTGAGATAGTGGCCTTATGTGAAGAGATAAGTGTGATATAAGTGTGAGATAAGTGAGAGATAAGTGTGAGATAAGTGCAATAAAAATGAAGTGGCTATTAAGTGCTATTGAGTGTGAGATAAGTGTGAGATAAATGAAGTGGCTATTGAGATTTAGATTGATATTGAGATCTTCTTGCAACATTCTTGCTTTGAAAGATGTTGAGAAATTTAATTTAAATATTGAGTCGAATGTTCGGAAATCGCTCGTGCTTGCCGATGGGTCGGTAGTGAAGATCGACAGTGAGATAAAGGAGGTGGAAGTGATCTTGAACGAGGCTGTAGTTATCACGGATTTCCAGGTGTTGGGACCATTGGGGAATAATTCAAAACCAATCTTGTTGGATCCCTAGTTAGATTTGGGCTAGGTTCACTAAATTAGGTTGAGTCTGACCCACATTGTATAGCCAGGGTCATGTCTGGTAGTCCTAGAGTTTGGGCTAGTTATTAGGTTCAACCTTCATGGACCAGCAAACAGAGGACATCAATAGTATCAAGACTTAGAAGATTCAGAGAACAGAATGATCAGTTCGAAGTTCTTTTAACTCAGCTCAATGATCGTCGATCTCAGATCGAGGAACTCAGAGTTATTTCTCTGAGTTGAGCTCGGCGATATTCGATCTCAGGTCGACGATCGACTCTTTCAGACAGATCCTCAGCTCAACATAATCAGAGCAGAGAATTGGAAAGTTATTATCAGTATGCAATTTGCGTAGCTCAGGTCGACGAACAGGAATTCTCAGGCCGATGAACTTGGACCTCTAGTCGACGAATTCAGTTCTGAGCTCGACGATTTTTATCCCGATCCAGAATGAGAAGTTTTCCTTACTTCTATCCCTCACTTTCTATATTATTTAGCAGTAATATTCATGAGTAATTAATGCTCATATTCCCCTGAATATAGCCGTTACTGGCAGCATTAATTATGGTCTTCATCCGGTTAATTGCTTGCTTATTTTATTGGGGACAGTTGGGGAAACTCATTTAAGACAATAATCCAGCCATTTCTTTCTCAAGTGTAATCAACAATTAATGTCAGCAATTCAAATTTCAAAGGAGAAATTATTAACTGTAGAACATAAAAGAGATTTTCTCTTTTCAGTCGATAGAAACTTAGCCAGATATCACAAGAGAATATACATCACACAAGAATACAGAGAGACACAGACTGAACATTTAGAACTCTCTCCCAGTACAAAAAACATTATGTTTTCCTCCTTGTCCATTCTAAAGACTGAAGAAGAACATCCATCACTATCAAGAGTCTTATTCAACCTTATCCTCCAGGAACATTCAAGGACAACTCATCTTGATTCAGTCAGAAAGTTCCAGGATTGTTTTCAGACAAGGTTGAAGACATACATCCTAAGCAAGTCTCTATCTTTCATAACCAATTCTACATTTCAAAAGGAGTCTTGACAACTATAGAATCCACAAGTCTTCTCTGCTATTTAGAGAAAAGAGAAGACCTCATCACCCCTCCTCCAACCTCCTGTAAAAAGGGTTTATTAACTCCCATCAAAAGTTTATTCTTAGTTTTTGGGCACCCTATCAAAAGCCTAAAGGGTTGTGAGATCTCCTTGGAAATAGATCTTGTGGTGGTTGTCACATGATCAAAAACTTGATAATGGATTCCTACCAGGGTGGTAGAAGAGTGGATGTACCCAGGTTGGGGAACCACTATAAAATTCTTGTGTTGTCTGTATGTGTTTATTTTCCTTCTGTTCTTGCCGTGCTGTGATAGATTAAATTGTTTAACCTGTCTTTTATTTACTTTTATAGTATTATTGGTATCACCAATTTTAAACTCTGATATAAAACATAAAAATAAGCAAAGTTTTAAATACTCTATTCACCCACCCCCCTTCTAGAGTAAATCATATCTAACCCCCATATTTCAAATGGTATCATAAGGTTGTTCCTTTGGCTATACAAGCTAACACTATGCAAGCACTAGACCTCCAGTTTACAACTTAAATAAGTTTGTTATCTGGAAGGCAAGAATCAAGCTGTATATGATCTCTATTGAAGAGAATATCTGATATGTCACTGATTATAGTTATTATTATATAGTTTTTATTTAATTAATAATAAGATTATAAATATATTTTAGTAATTATGTTTATAATTGTTTTCTTTTCATATTTCAGGTCAATCTGGGCTGCGAATAGCAATTTGGAGCTTGCAGATTTGTTCATTAGGTGAAACGTAGAAAAGCTGGAAAAATGTTAGTTACATGCTCCGTACACGGGCGTGACCCTTGGGTCACGGGCGTGACAGGTCGTCGTGACTTAAAAAGGAAGCTCCAGAGCACCTTCCACGTCGGATTAAAGTTACATGCCCCAAACATGGGCGTGACCCCTTGGTCACAGGCGTGTCAGCTAGGCATGACATCCAGGCGTGCCGCACTTACTGCTAAAGTTTCAGATCCAGTCAGTTTTTGCTTACACACCCTAGGTCATGCCCGTGACCAAGGGTGTGACCTCTTCAATAACGCCAGAAATACTTCCCGCCATTTCTCCTTCCTATCATTTCCTGTAACAGACTAGACACGCCCTAGGTCACGGGCATGACCTACGGGCGTGACCCGCAGAACTACGACTTTTGGTTGTTTTTCTCAAACGTTCCCAGGTTTTCAATTCAGCGGTTACCGAGCCTTAAACGCCCTAGGTCACGGGCGTAACCTAGGGTGTGACTCCCAAGCAAGAAAAAATCTATAAATTCCAGATGAGTTCAGAAGCTCAGGAGGAGGATAGGGAGCTTGTTTTAGGCCTATGTTGTAGCATAGTTTTCCCTTTTTCTGCATCTCTTTCTTGTACTCCTCATTCATAACTTAGTTTTGTTTTCAAACAATTTACTTTTAGCAATCATGTTTTCTTGTTTATGTACCTCCTTTTTCATGTCATGTAGCTAATTTTCTTAGCGTTTGATCAAGACAATTTTTGAATAAAGCAAACTTTATTTATTTTCTCAAAAACGTGTCAAGCTCTCTATTTTTGCTTTCTATCGATTTATCTTTGATTTATTTTGTATCTAATTCTTATTTCACGATTTTTTTTTCGATCCTACATCTGTATCTTAAATTGTCGAGAGGTTGTAGATTCCAGTAGATCAGTCAAGGATAAAAGGAGTTGATTGCACTACTCGAGAGAGGACGACTTAAATCTGCCAAATTGGAGTCAAATCCAATAGAGGGGTTCACCACCTAAATCAAGCTTAGGGGTTTCGACTGGCCGAGAGGTCATAATCGATCAACATAAGGTTAGTCAGAAGCATGAGCTTGAGAGAGACGCTTTTGTACTTTAGGAACCTCCACGGTCGAAGTTAGTAATTAGGAGCTTCCACTTTTACTATTTCATGAAGGTTTATTTTAGTTCAAAGTGAGTCTAGATCTAGTGATACTTTTTATTTAGTTTTTTTCATTTATTTAAAATAATCTCTTTTTATATTTGGATAAAATAATATTAATTTGCGTGAGTAGAAGTACTCAACAGGCCACGAGTCTAATACGACATTTAATATACTATATTTTGATAGGTACACTTGTCTATTTGTGATTTTAGTTTGGATAATATTTTAAAACTATAGAAAATCTTCATCAAGTTTTTGGCGTCGTTGCCAGGAACTTATTTTGTTGATATTTTGAAAGCGCAAATTTTATTACTTTTATCATTCTTTTTCTCTACCTCAATTCTCTTTTCTTTTTCTTTTTAAATTCATTTCTATTAGGTAACGGTTGTGTTTATTTTCTTTTATATAAAAAAATTATTATCTCAATTGGCCGTTAAGATTGTCGAGCTTACGCATAAAGTTAATCTTTTGCAAGCCTCAAAGAAGTGCCAAATTTTTTGTTATTTTTGTGGTGGTTCTCATCATAGTTATTATTGTTATCATTATAATTATTATAAAAATCATTCTTATGAAAATAATTTTTATAATAATTATGATAATAACTATTCTCACTCTTAAGAAAATTCTTTTTTTAATTTTCATGTAAATAATTTTTACAATTCTTCTAATTATCAGTAAAATAATTTTTCGAACTTAAACGAGAATAATTATTTTGATATAAATAATTCTTCTTCCACCTCGACTGCTGGTTTTTCTTGTTCGCAAGATCAACCGAAAATTTCCCCGAGTTTTGAGAATAATTATTTCTATCCAAATTTTTATTCTTCTTTATCACACCACACACTTCTTCTTCTAATTTTGGGGACTTTACACAATTTAAAGTTGACCCCCCCCCCCAAATTTACAAGAAATTATTTCTTGTTCTTATAATTTTTCTCCTTCTTTGAAATTTTCACCTATTGCAGAACATGAATCTTCATGTACCGGTCTTATTCAGAAGAGGAAGAAGAATTATTATATCAAAAATTTATTAATATTATGGGCACACGTGATGAAGTAGAAGAAGAACATGTTTCTCCTCCTACTCATCCAATTTTCTCTCCTATTAAAGAATCGCAATGCACAATTTTTGACTTTTTAGGATCGAAGATTTATGAAAAAGATGCGTCCGATGATTTTTTTTAAATAAATTTCTGGACGAAAAATTATTTATAGAAAATAAACAACCGGAGCCTAATCTTATACCTTCACAAGAGTCTCCTCCTTGCGAAGCTTTTTCTGAAACGCTTACTTTTGATTTTCCTTATACTAACGATTTTCATGTAGAAGAGGAGCCGTTGCAATTAAATGTCATCCACGATCCATTTGTCGCTCCTCTACCAAAATTCAAATCACCTCAGGTATGGCTAAGTGATTTGAATTTACATTTTCAAGTCAATTGGTACAACAAGGAAAATCAAGAAGAAAGCGGAGGAGACTTTTGACGAGCGACTTTGGCATCTTCGCCAAAGCGAGAATGAAGGAAGTTTCCCCTTCATATACAATTTTTTCCATTCTCCTAACCCAAACAGTCTAGCTTAAAGACGGGAAAAAGAAAAGCGCTCTTGGGAGACACCCCTTGCTTATCCATGCATTTTATTATTATTTTTTAAACACATATATATAAAATTTATTATTATTTTTTTTCTTCCCCCACCCCCTTACTTGACATATAAATATTAAGGACAATGTTTATTTTTAAGTATGGGGGTAGAATGTCTTTTTTTATAAAAAAACAATTGACACAAAATATAATAAAGCCCTACTTAATTTTTGGGATTTCTAGAAATATATTTTATGTTTATTTATAAGAATTATTATAATTTTTGATTTTCTAAACGTTTATTTCAAAATAGTTAGTTAAATTTAATTTTTAGGTGATTTGATTTTAAGAAATAAACTTATGAATTAAATTTGTTTAGAGTACCTTATTTACTTCTTTTTCTCTTAATTGTAATTAGTTTCAATTTTATAGTGCTTAGTTCAACAATCTTTAGATTTTAATTATAATCACTTGTGCTTTAAAATTCTTAGGAAATTTTAATTTACTATAGTTGCTCTCTAATTATTTTAATCTAAATATGGTTTAGCCTTCCTTTATTTTTAAACTTTCTTGTTAGAACATATGTCATGGGGATAAGAGGATAAAATTCATTATCCCTTGGTAAACATATGCATTTTTCTTTTTATTATTTAATCATATGTCATGGGAATCTAGCATTTCTTGATACACATATGCAACCCCTAAAAAAATTAAAGATGGAGTAAGAGGATAAAATTCATTACTCCTTATTATTCTGTTGTTATTTGAAGAGAGGAAAAAATATTTGTTCATATGTAATGGGAAATGAGAGAATAAAATTCATCATTTTCTTGGTAAACATATGCAAATATCAAAAAAAAGGGCATGGAGTGAGAGGAAAAAATTCATCACCTCAATTTAAAATCCTCTACATAGTCCTTGTCCCTAGAAACCTTTAGCCAATGTAATTGTTTTAGACTTACATTAAAATTTTAAGAGTGCAAAAGTTGTAGTTTAAATTTTTCCTTCAAGTTTGATTTTAGTTAAAAAGTGTGAATAATTCTAATTTAATTTTGTTGGCTAAATAACTTCATTTTTAATTCTAATTAATTTATATGAGAAATTTTTGGCTAAATATCTTTCTCTTTACATTGTAATTTCATAATTTAGAACTTAATCTTGAATTCCTAAAGTTTATTTTTAATTCTCTTTTGAATTAATGAAATTTTTGTTTAATTAAAAATTATATTAATTCCTTATAAGTACTTCTCATAGTTTTACTCTAGAATAGCCAAAGCTTAAGTATGGGGGTATTTTATAAGTCACTTATTATAGTTATTTTTATATAGTTTTTATTTAATTAATATTAAGATTATAATTATATTTTAGTAATTATGTTTCTAATTACTTTCTTTTCATATTTAAGGTCAATCTGGACTGCGAATAGAAATTTGGAGCTTGTAGAACTTATCAGGAGTTGAAACGGAGAAAAGCCGAAAAAATGTCAGTTACACACCCCGGACATGGGCGTGACCCTTGGGTCACGCGCGTGACAGGTGGCCATGACTCATAAAGGAATCTCTAGAGCACATTCCACTTCGAATTAAAGTTACACTCCCCGGACAGGGGCATGACACTTGAGTTACGGGAAAATCAGCCAAGCGTGACATCTAGGCATGCCGCACTTACTGCTACAGTTTCAGATCCAGTCAGTTTGGGCTTATACACCGTAGTTTACGCCCGTGAACATGGGGGTGATCTCTTCATCAATGCCAGAAATACTTCTCGCCATTTCTCCTTCCCGCACTTTCCTGTAACAGACTAGACACGCCCTAGGTCATGGGAGTGACCTAGGGGCGTGACCCATTGAACGACGACTTTTGGCAGTTTTTCTCCAACGTTCCCGGGCTTTCAAGTCAGTGGTTACCGAGCTTTACACGCCCTAGGTCACGGGCGTGACCTAGAGCGTGACTCCCCAAAAGAAAAATCTATAAATTCCAGATGAGTTCAGAAGCTCAAGAGGAGGATGGGGAGCTAGTTTTAGGCCTATATTGTAGATTAGTTTACCCTTTTTATGCATCTCTTTCGTGTACTCCTCATTCATAACTTAGTTTTGTTTTCAAGCAATTGACTTTTAGCAATCATGTTTTCTTGTTTATGTACCTCTCTTTTCATTTTATGTAGCTAATTTTCTTAGCGCTTGATCAAGACAATTTTTGAATAAAGCAAACTTTATTTATTTTCTCAAAAACGTGTCAAGCTCTCTATTTTTGATTGCTATCGATTTATCTTTGATTTATTTTTTATCGAATTCTTATTTCGCGAATTTGTTTTTCGATCCTAGATCCGTATCTTAAATGACCGAGAGGTATCGGATACGAGTAGATCACTCAAGGATAAAAGGAGTTTAATAAACTCCTCGAGAGAGGACGACATAAATCTGCCTGATTGGAGTCAAATCCAATAGAGGGGTTCACCACCAAAAGCAAGCTTAGGGGTTTTGACTGGTCGAGAGTCTTAGTCGATCAACCTAAGGTTTGTCAGAAGCATGAGCTCGAGAGAGACACTTTTGTTCTTTTGGAACCTCCATGGTCGAAGTAAGTAATTAGGATCTTGCACTTTTACTATTTCATGAGGTTTATTTTTGTTCAAAGTGAGTCTAGATCAAGTTCTACTTTTTATTTAATTTTCTTCATTTAATTAAAATAATCTCTTTTTATATTTTGATAAAATAATATTAATTTGCATGAGTAGAAGTACTCAACAGGCCCCGAGTCTAATACTATATTTCCTATACTCTATTTCGATAGGTACACTTGTCTATTTCAGATTTTAGTTTGGATAATATTTTAAAACTATAGAAAATCTTCATCAATATCTTTAATTCTATTTTGACAGGACCACCAATTCTAGTGGCAACAACTATTGCTAGTTATAGCACACATTCTGTTCCACTACCTGAGTGGACAGATACACAGAAAAAATTGCCAAAATAGCTGATGCAAAGGCCATGAATATTCTGGCTCAGACAATGTATGATGACATTTTTCAGAATGTGGCTAAGTGCACATAGGCCAAGGCTATCTGGGATTCTCTTAAAAAGATGGTTGTTGGCTCAGCAGATGAGAGAAAGGATAGGAGATGCAATCTCATCTCATAATATGAGAACTTCAAAAAGGATGAATCAGAGTCTGTTAGTGACATGTACAACAGACTTAACTCAATCATCAGTGAGCTAAAGAGTTTGGACAAAGGCATCACACTGATAGAAATTAATGACAAAATCCTCATGTGCTTCCCCAGCTTATGGGATTCAAGAATCTGGCCTTTCAAGGAATCCATAAGTTTAAATAAGATCACCATAGAATCTCTACTTGGAAAGCTCAAGTCTTATGAGCAATTGATAAAGAACAGAGAGGATGTAGAGTAGAAGACTCCTTCATCAGGTAGAAAGGAGCAAAGTATTTCAAAAGCAAATGAAGAATAAGAAGGCCCAACTGTCAATGAAGAATTTTCGTGTCTCTTAGCCAAGAGATTCTACAAGATGGGCAAGAAAGACTTCAGGAGGAAATCATCAAGGCAAGATCATATGCCCAGGTATGATAAGACTCCCACTAAAAGAGTTGTTTGTTTTTGTTGCTGGAAGCCTGGACACTTCATCTCAGAGTGTCCAGAGAACCAAAAGAAGGAGATAAGAAGAGAAAAATAAATAAGGAAATAACACTACAACAAGCCCTCCTCCAACAAGCACAAAAGGAAGGATAAAGGCTTTGTGGCTGAGATATGCAGTGAGACTGAAGATGAATCTTCATCTTCCATATCCAGCGAAGATGAAGAGGAAGCAAAGGGAAAGTTGATTTGTCTGATGCCCATCAATGCATTAGGCAGTTATTCAGAAGCAAAAGCTGAACAATCAGAAAATGAAGAGTCTGAATCTGAAGAAGATCAGGTACTATCTTCTTTTTATTTGGATTCAGAAGAATTTAGAACTTAATTCAAGTCCTATTGTTTTGATTTAATAAATTCTAAAAAAGAGATTAAGTAACTTAGAGAGAATTTAAATTAACAAGAAAACCTACTTTGAGAAAATAATAAGTTAAAGGATGAAATCACAAAAGCTAATCAACAAATCATTAAATTAAAGACTGAATTATCCGAGGCTTGGTAACTTGAAAAATCCCTGAATGGAAGAAGTATCAAGCTGATGAACATCATAAGCATAGTGAATGGCAAACTCAATGACAAGTTAGGCTTAGGTGCTTCATGTAAGACCCCCTTTTTTTGTCTTTTCGAACACCGGTGTCTTAGCCAAGAATTACCTCTTTGCGGTGGCACCGACTCACGGGATGGTCACAACTACAAAATGCCAATTCTGCCGGCCCTTTTCGATCACAAAGAAAGAGAAGTCAGTATACGTAAAATGTAAAAAAGTCCACAGAAACATGTATAAAATGAAATCGCATCCAGTCCATCAGTAGATAATAACAAGAAATAGAGGTACTGCAAAGATACAGTTCAGATGAAATATAGATAAAGGGGCTCGAGCCCAGTACATCAGAGTCCTCACTACAAATCACTCATCTCGGAAGCTATAAAAACACTAATCACTCACGGAGCTAGTCGCAGGTGCACCGGTGCTAGACGGACCCACCTCCATGCACACCGTACTCCGCTAGTGCTGGTCCCTGTCTCCCATCCGGAGCTCCTGTAATGTAGTGGTTCGAAAACCATTAGTCAAAAAGACTAAGCCCTATCATCCCCTACCCCTCCCCCCACGGTTCCTAAGCACCGAGCGAGAGGAGGAATGGAAAGCTACAAAGGTGGAGAGTAATCAAGCAGATGACAATGGAGCTAATCTAACAACTATCATGGTGTACAAACAACTATCTAGAATAAAGTACATCTAGCAATTCTACGGTAGTAAGTAATAAAGAAGACATGTAGTACGTGGCAAATATATAAGAAGATAAATAGAGAACAATAAGTCAATAAGTAAGTAACCTTAACTTATATGAATGCCAATACAAACTTATAAGTTATGGGGTCTTCTGCAAGGCTCCCATCGTATAAAAAGTCCCATATCAATTTATACATTGGGGTGTCGGTTGTATGCAAATATGAGTGTAGTAATATGCTATGCCATGACTCATGCAAGTGCAACTCACGCACACGACTCTATGCGCATAGACCTTTAGTTCCCCCTGTTTGGGCAGTTAGCTTCACTCCCAGGAACCTCCGTAGTGGAAAATGTAGACAGTGGGTCGGGCCCCCCACTCCTAGGCGGGTATCCACACTACCGGGCCTAACCCTCCCGTACGCCCCTAGAAGAACACAACCTAGAGTATCCGCGTACTAGCGTTGGCTATATCCACCAGACTTTCTTTGGCTAAGTGTCCCAAACCGCCGAGTAAACGTACCGATGTCGCTGTGAACGACAATCAAATATCGAAGACCCACCATCTTTATTCTGTACTCAAACCCTCGAGCCCTCGGCTTCCCGGACTGTCCCGTCCGTGCATCTATCTTCATAGCTACCGTCTGAATGGCAACCAAACAAACTTATTCTACCTTCCTAGCTATCGGGGTGTTTGTATGTGCAACCCTAGTTATACTAGTTGCTCTTTTAATTTATTATTCCTACGGTTTACGTTAGCCCAGGACTGCCCCCGGTATTCCCCGTGAAGGGCTCTCAAACACTAGGAACTATGATGGTAGCTGAAGCCCACCGTTCCCTTTCGCAAGGCACTTATTGTTATTGGTTGATATCCATTACCCGATCCCTTTTTAAGTTACTTTAGATCTAGCCTTAGAGTATTAAGACTCTTCCTCTCCTACCCGGGGTGGACGATCTTTCGTCGTTCCTGAACGCCACTTAACACTAGCCACTCTCACAATCTACTTACCCTGACTTCCAATAATGAACTTAAACTTAACTTGCCCTATCCAAACCAGCAACTACCAAAAATTCCATCTCCCCAAGTTCTTTACCCATGCAAGTTCAGTTTCCGTGGTTTTACTATATGCAGACCATCCTAGATACATGAGGTATATAAGGGGAGGTACTCCAAATTGTCTTCTGAATCTCCTATAATATTTACTGGAAGTCTATCATGTCATAATATAACTAAGTCCAAGATTTCCAAATTTTACCTTTTTATCGGGCATTTAATTTATTTATTCTAAGCCTCTCAATGCCCTAGTATGAACCTGAAGTGCACTAATGAGCCAACAATAAATCATCATAAAATCAGTAAAAATCCTATGAGGCATTTAAGCAGTAATTCCAAATTTTGAGAAATTTCAGAGGTGTTTAGGCCTATATTTCTTTATTTACCAATTTAGGCCACTTCTACCATATTATGAAGCAAGTACTGTAAATATGTATCCAAAAATCACAAGAAAATTACAGAAGCTTTATGGTGACCTAAAACTATCAGAAACCATGTTTCATGATTTTCCTCTAATATTTTGGGCTCTGAATTTTTTTCAATGTAAAATACAAATTTTCTTAACTTAGTGAAGGAGGTACTATTTTTAATTATCTAAAAATCCAGAGAAGATTACAGGGTGACTATCATGGTTTGAAACAACCACTGACCAAATTTCATAATTTTCCAATTAATAATTCGGAACTATTTGTATTTTTGACTACATATCTCAAATGGTAAATTATAGAAGCAAGTACCCAAAATAATCATATAAAACTCCCAAGAAAAATACAGAAGGTATAACATGCTATAAGATGCCCTAATCCAAGATTTTCTAACTTTCCATTGAACAAAAATTCCAGAATCATCAAAATAAATATCTAGGGCACAACTAGAGTTGTAAATGAAGTACTATATAAATTAACCCAAAAATCTCAACAAAATTATATTATGGCCATTTAGAACAGAAAATCACTCTGCCCAAATTTTATTTGATTTTTATGTCATTTGACAGCATAATAGTTCAAATTAAGATTAGTGCCCTAAACTAAAGTTAGGGTGTTAGATGGCCTAACTATCTCCAAACCTCCTAAGATTTTTTTCCAGAGAACTATAATGGCCCTATGGTCCTCTCCACAAAATTTCAAGTCAGTCCAAGGTCATTTGACCCCATGACCTTAACAACCGTACATATGCCCATTAAGGGACCTACCCTAGGGTTCTAGTGCTGTGTCAGGTCTAGAGCATACACCTTCTCCCACTTTGGCCTGCGGCCTCGATCCTGAAATCCTCGTCCTCGGTCCTGTCCTCGTCCGCCAAACTGTCGGGGAGGTGGAGCGCCCTGAAGTGCTGGTGAGGGTGCTCGCCTCATAGGGCAGTTCCTTATGATATGCCCCGGCTGATTGCACTGAAAGCATACAGGTGCCTGCTCTGCTGTCCTGGGCATCTCCAGCATCTATAAAGGCTGGGTAGCCAGTACCCCCTATCTTCTCTACTCCTGTTAAAACTCCTGATGAGGCTTGATCCCCGTTCCTTATCTCCCAAATATCCTGTCCTCGAGGACGTTCTCTATGACCTCCAATCACTCTATCATCAGCGGGTCTCTTCCGGCTCTTCACTGTAAGCTAATCCGCTTCTCTCTTCTTAGCCATCTCAAGAATCTTGGCCAGACTCCCCTGTGATACGAAAAGGAGAGCCTGTCTCATGTCGTCATGCAGCCCCTTATAAAACCTCCGGGCATAGCCAGCATTGTTTAACTGGTAAGCGTCCGCATAGCGGGCCAGGTGAGTGATGTAACATCCCATTTCCGGCTAGACCCCTAGGAGTCGGTTGTTCGTGATAGGACCCTGTGAAGCCCAAAAATTGAAATAAATCGATCGAGGTTTCGGGTCACGGGTTGGTCACGCCCGTGACCGACCCGTCACGCCCGTGACTTTGGGCGTGACTACTTCGACGATCGTCGATCTCCGCGAGATGATCGTCGAACTTGCTGCCCGGGTATATCACGCCCGTGACCAAGGTGTCACGCCCGTGACCTAGGGCGTGACTCCTTCGACGATCGTCGATCTCCGTGAGACGATCGTCGAAACTTGCAGCCCGGGCATGTCACGCCCGTGACCAGGGTGTCACGCCCGTGACCTAGGGCGTGACTCCTTCGACGATCGTCGATCTCCGTAAGAAGATCGTCGAAATTGAAACTCGGGTCTGTCACGCCCGTGACCTAGGTGTCACGCCCGTGACCTAGGGCGTGACCACCCTTCGACGACCGTCGATCTCAGTTCGACGATCGTCGACCCAGAATTAACCACCCGGGCCTGTCACGCCCGTGACCCAGGTGTCACGCCCGTGACCACCCTTCGACGATCGTCAATCTCAGTTTAACGATCGTCGAACCCAGAATTGGCTATCCGGGCTTGTCACGCCCGTGACCCATGTGTCACGCCCGTGACATTGGCCGAAACGACGGTTTAGGCCCGAAATTATTCTAACACGCGTGGTAATAAATGCTGGTGTGGGAAGTTACACCAGGAGTAATTACAGGCCGTTTTTCCTTCTGTAATTATATAATAAAGGAGGAAGATGTGGTCCGATAGGAAACCGCCAACTGGACACACCTGTTCATCTTCCACCGTTTCTTATCCCTTCACTGTAACCGAAATGTTATTAGGAGGAGCCTTCATGACCATTAAGGCTTTACCCTTTCACCTCCCCACATGCTGACTTATAAAAGCCCACTTGGAGCAAGAGGAGAAGGTTACACGCTCAATCAAACGATCAGATCCTTGTTCTTGCTATAGGAGAAGTTCAGCAATGCCACCACCGCGCCATGGCACCCCATCGTTCTTCTCGCCTCCAAACCGCGAATAAGGTCCTCCTCTGCTTCTTCTCTTTCATGGGTAGATCTTAGGATTCTTAGAAAGGAAGTTCGCGCTCAACGGAGCCGGACCCATCTCTCGTTTTCATAGAAAACCATGAAAAGTGTATTCTTGAGTTTGCCGGAAACCGCCACCTCCGGCGGCCAAACCACCGCCGACCGATAGCCATCGCCTCAACGGAGGCGGTGGTGGTGGTGGATGGCCAGGGAAGTGACCGGACGACCGGTGATGGAGCGCAAAAGAGCTACAGGAAATATGATTTTCTGTGTCTGGTTTTCGGGTTCTGTAGAAGATGAACAGTAAAAACTGTTTTTAATATATAAATTATGTAAATAATTTTGTAAGGAAATTATACTTGGGTGGGCACATTTTAATACTGCAAAACGAGGCACTTAGAGGCCATTTTAGGAAAAGTGACCAGACACGAAAGTCGTAGCCCTTCGAGTCTAGATTAATCTAAAATTGGTTTCAAATCGTTTGGGTAAGCGGTTCGTCCGCAGCACCCGTTTTAGTGGGGGTTGTACCTAGAGTTGGGCAGAAATTAAAACGGATGCCCACTCTTCGTCCCTTGTCCAAATGACCTGAAATTTGGGCAGGGGATTAGCCTTAACAATACCTAAAGGCAGACCGAAAATGGGAATTTTTGGAGATACTTTGCCTAAAGTTTTTGTTTCAATTTAATAAACTTAGAGGAATTTATTTAAGTGGTCAAATGACCTCCAAACCCTCCCAAAGTTTGGTGAGTGATCCATGGCTATAAAACCTAGGTCTGTACAAAATTCCAACTGATTTGGAGGAGTTTTGGGTAGGAAATCTTCTACCCTTAACTAGGCATAAGTGAGACACCTTTTAGTAAAAAGTGCACTAAGAGTTTGGAAAGGACAAATCACCTCAACAGAGGCTGATTTTCTCATCTCTGACTTAGAAGGATGTTATAACCTGCTTGGAGAAAAATGATGAGGTTTAGGGTAGATTTACCCTAGGATCCAAGCTCAAACCCTAAATAAAGGGTTTTGAGGGTTGTGAAGGACATGGGGGCAATTGCTCTTGTATTGCCTTGAAACTCTATAGAGTTGACAAAAAAGCTTGATAAGAATCGTCTAGATGTAACCTTGGAGAATTTGGAGACAAGAAGATACCTTAAAACCCTAATTTATTTTTAGGGTAAAATATCAAATAGGTAAAATCAGTCACTGAACCTTACTTAAAAACTGTAAAATTCGGGTAGAGTGAGTTTTGGATCAGGTAGAACTTATAGCAATTTTTCTGGAATTTTATGTTGAATATTGCTAGCACTTCATTTGTAAAGCTTGCTATGGCCTTAAATGATGATTTAATTATTTAGGAATTTCTGTTCATTGAAATCTCATGAAATTTTGGAAATATAGATTTTAGAACAGAATGATTACCCCTGAATTTTTATATAATTTTTGGTTGAGGACATCCAGTACTTCATTCATAAAAGTTAAAAAGGGGTTCTATGTTTGAAAAATTATTTAAGGATGATTTTATCACTGAAAAATTATGAAACTGGGTCAGTACTAATTCTATGCCTTTACCTGCATGTCATAAATTATTTGTAATTTTTGGAAGAATATTTTCTGTACTAGATTCATAAATGACAGAAGATAGAGATTATTTCAAAAATAGTTTTAATGCCCTTTTGATGATAGAAAAATTATGATACTTTGAGTTTAACCTATTGAAATAACCTACTATTTATCATAAATTTGCTGGACATCATGCATGAGACCTTAGGGTAGTTCATGTTCAAACCGGTAGCCCTTGGGATTTTCGAGGAATTTAATTTAATGCCAAATAAATTATGAAAATTTCCATTTTCTGGATTTAGGTCATTTATATCATGGTAAGTCTCCAGTAAATAATTTAGGGCATTTGGATGAGTATTGGATCATTGAATAACCGGTTCGACATGTAGTCTAGGTCCGTCTGCATATAGCAATTTGTGAAATGCAATAGGACATGATCTGAGGAAGGCATTGGAGTTAATCATATTGTCTGGGTGGGCAATGGTGGAGGAAATCACAATAGGAAGGTATAAAGAGTAGTGAGAAGTGGTGATAGCTAGAGTTAAGAGGTGCTCGGGTTTCTGCGAAAGATCGCCTTTCCCGATGAGAGGAAGGTTAAAAATCACCCTAGGATAGTCTATCGTAATATGAGAAGGGAATCGGGTTCAGGGAGATAAACCAATTACAATAAGTGCCTTGTGAAAGGGAACTTCGGGCCGTAATGCCGCCGTCTTGGTTCCTAGTGCCCCTTGAGAGCCCTTCACGGGGAATACCGGGGGCAGTCCTAGGCTAACGTAAACTGTAATAACAAACCGATAAGAGTAACTTAGTAACTAGGGCTGCACTTTTCACAAACACTGTTGGCACAGGAAGATTAATGAGAGCTTCGGCTCGGTTGGTTCAGAGACGGACGGGATGGTCCGGGGAGCTTCGGCTCAGTTGGTTAAGGGACGGACGGGATGGTCCGGGGAGCTTCGGCTCGGTTGGTTTGGAGACGGACATTTTGGTCCGGGGAGCTTTGGCTCGGTTTTTGTGTGTTTACGATTAAACTTGCATGTGCATAAAATAGGAAAAGTTAAGGTCGTTGGTTTTTCGATATCGGGGAGTTCGATTGCACCGACACCGATACGTTGACTCGGCGGGGTGATTAGCACTTTGCCAACAGAAGTCCGGTGCGCCAGCCGGCAAGAGTACGCAGGCGTCCGCTTAGTGCACCAAGCATTGAGGCGTACGATAGGTCAGACCAGTGGTGCTTTTACTGGTTTTGAGGTGGGCGAGGCCCAACCCACCGCTTTCGTCCGCCACTACGGAGGTATCCTAGGAGGTAAAGGTTCTGAAAGGGGGAACTAAAGGTCTGTGTGCACAGAGTCGGGTGTGTGAGTTGCACTTGCATGTTTCATCATACCCACTTGCGTGTCATAGCATAATCGATTCATTTAACCCTGACACCTAAAGTATAAGTGGTATGGGATGCTTATACATTAGGACCTGCAAAACGACCCCTTGGTCTATAAGCTTGTGTGGGCAAGTTTATAAATCAATGGTTAATTTCAATATATAAACATATGCTGTTGTTTGATAACCGACACCCCAACGTATAGGTGGTATGGGACACTCTATACGATGGGAGCCTTACAGAAGACCCCTTGGCTTATGCGCTTTCGCACATAAGTTAAGGTTACCTTTCTTACTTTCTATTTCTGTCATATTATTATAGATTTGCTAGATTAGTTCCGCTGCCATTTGGTTTATTGCTTAATCTCCACCTTCATGTCCTTCCCTTTCTTCCTCTCCGCTCGGTACCTAGGAGCTATGGGGGAAGGGGTAGGGGATGATAGGGCTTAGTCTTTATGACTAATGGTTTTCGAACCACATAATTTAGGGGATCGTGGAGCCCAGCATGGAGGAGCAGCCCCAGAGATCGGTGCGCCTGGAGATGGGGCAGTCTAGCTCCGGAGTTCATACAGCCGGGACCGTGAGTATCGACCCTGAGTAGTTCCTGTTTTTGCTTCCGCATGAGAGACTTGTAGTGAGGACATTTTGTACCGGGCATAAGCCCGCATTTATAGTACTTTGATGTTTTCTGTGGACACTCCCTTCGTGGAGATTTATTTCTATATATGTGATTTATTATTGTGGACTGCATTGCTCTTACTTATATTATTGTGCTACCTTTCTGTGATCGAATTGGCCGGCAGAATCGGCGCCTTGTGGTGATGACCCTTTAGGACGTGAAGGTGTCACCGCAAAGCGGCGATTCTGGGCCTAAGACCCCGGTGGTTAAAGAAGGAAAAAAGGGGGTCTTACAAGTGGTATCAGAGCGAAACATCGATCTGAAAAGGTAGCAGTCCACTAACCCTGGGTCACCCCCGCTCGAGTTTAGTTTGAGGACAAACTAAGCAGCGGAAGCAGTGGTGTGCCCATATGGGGATCACATATAAATTGTCCACCTTTATATAATATTTGCACATTTTCTCAGCATGTGTTTTTGTTACGCAGCCTCCAGCATAGCCTACGCCACAAGGCGAAGTTCAGCAGGCTCAGGGTGTTGCACCACCTCCACCGGTCCCCACTCCTTTCCTTCAGTCAGACATGGGACAGACTCTGAATAGCATCCTAGAGGCTTTCAGGGCCCAGCAGGTTCCGGCCCCGCAGCCAAACCCGGGGGCCAACTGGCTGAGCATCTTCCGGGGTCTTTCTCCACCGTCCTATTTGGGGACTGAGTCGGCGGTTCGGACGGAAGAGTGGCTAGATATCATGTACGAGATGCTGACCGGGATTCGGTGTCCCTGGGAGGAGAGGGTGGCTCTGGTTGTCTCTTGCCTGGAGTCCCATGCAAAGAGGTGGTGGAAGACGCTGTTGGACACGACATTTGCCGATAGGGAGGTTGCGGAGGTTACTTGGGAGGAGTTTAGGGCCACACTGCTGGAGCATTTCGTTCCGCAGTCGGCTAGGGATGATTTGGAGGAGCGGTTCTTACAGCTGAAGCAGGGCACCCGGACCGTGGTGGAGTACCATCGAGAGTTCGACCATCTGGCTCGATACGCAGATTCCTACCAGCTGGACGAGGCAGGGTATATCAGGTGGTTCTATAAGGGCCTGCGGGAGGACTTGAGGGAGGCTCTGTTGTTTGTATCTGACGGGCCCATCTCCCGGATTTTGGAGATGGAAAAAAGGATTGAGGCAGATTGGCACGCCAATCGGGGCCGGAAACGGCCAGCAGTGGATCAGGGACGGAGAGGTAGAAATGACCAGCGGCGAGGTGTTGTACCAGAGGGGAGGAGGACAGAGGACCAGCCTCGTCAGGACGTGAGGTAGGAGCCGAGGGAACAGGTGATATTGGCCCCTCCACCTCTTCGGATGCAGGAGATGCCGAGACCCGGGGGAATGGCGTATCCCCCACCAGAGTGCTTCCTTTGTCATCAGATTGGGCACATTCGGAGGAACTGCCCCATGAGGGGGGCACCACCTCCAGCACCACAGGATGGCCCACCAGCTCAGCATTACGGAGGCCGAGGACGCGGCCGCGGTCGTGGATACCAGGAGGGAGATCGTAGACAGGGAAGAGAGCAGGTATATGCTTTGGACCTTGCGTAGCCTCGGAATCCGGAGCAGGTCATCGCAGGTACGCCGCAATGCTTCTTTATTTTCATAGAATTTCCCTTTCAATGGTCAAACTTTGAATCGCACTAGATAGATTAGCAAGGAAAGTAAAACTCACTATAGAACCCTAAGATATCTAATTGCCCCAGGTATAGTCTTCATCAGCGGCAAGCCGGCCCGCACGCTGTTCGATACTGGAGCTACTCACTCCTTTGTGTCGGAGACGTTCGTAGAAGGACTGGAAGGCGTGGAGCGGTTCACAGGCTCGAGGATGAAGGTGCGACTTCCGGATGGATCTGAGCTCCTTACCACGGATCACTGCAATATGGAGGCAGAAATTGGTGGAAAGGCATTCGAGGCTCCAGCGACGATTTTGAAGCTGACAGACTACGACCTGATCCTGGGCATGGTATGGC
Source organism: Platanthera zijinensis (assembly GCA_039513925.1). Classification (NCBI taxonomy): domain Eukaryota; kingdom Viridiplantae; phylum Streptophyta; class Magnoliopsida; order Asparagales; family Orchidaceae; genus Platanthera; species Platanthera zijinensis. The sequence goes on along the minus strand of CM077084.1, from coordinate 199,555,066 downwards.
TGCACTGGAACCATGCCCAGATTGACTGCCAGGCGAAGAGGATCACCGTGAGACACGGGGACTCTTTCATTACCATCGAAGGTATAAGACCTGTCTCTCGTATACTCTTATCTTCGGTACAGGCCGTTAAGGCCCATCTGCAGGGAGAGGAGGTCTATCAGATTCTATTTGAGATGGCGGAAGTTAAGGAGTCGGTGACAGACATCCCGGTGGTGCGAGATTTCGCTGACATCTTTCCAGAGAAACTGCCAGGACTACCTCCACACCGAGAGCAGGACTTTCAGATACAGCTTGTGTCGGGGGCCAAGCCGGCCTCTAGGGCCCCTTATCGGATGGCCCCAAAGGAGTTGGCAGAGTTTCGGACTAAGTTGCAGGAATTGGTTGAGGCAGGATTTGTTAGACCGAGTTCCTCGCCATGGGGAGCACCGGTCCTATTCGTGAAGAAGAAGGATGGGACACTCCGCCTGTGCATCGATTATCGAGCACTAAACAGGCTGACCGTCTGGAATACCTATCCGCTCGCTCGGATAGACGAATTGTTCAACTAGCTGGAGGGGGCCCATTATTTCTCGAAGATGGACTTGAGGTCAGGATACTACCAGCTACGGATCCAGGAGGAGGATATCCCGAAGACGGCCTTCAGTAGCAGATATGGCCTGTATGAGTTCACCGTGATGCCCTTCGGGCTCACGAATGCCCCGTCGGTGTTCATGAGTCTCATGAACCGGGTCTTCGAGGCCTACTTGGATGTGTTCGTCATAGTATTCATAGATGACATCCTGATCTACTCTAGGACGGAGGAGGAGCACACTCGGCATCTAGCACTGAATTTGGAAAGGTTGCGGGAGCATCACCTTTATGCAAAATTCAGCAAGTGTCAGTTTTGGTTGAAGGAGGTGGCCTTCCTGGGCCATATTATCAGCGGAGCCGGGTTGGCAGTGGATCCGGCAAAGATTCGGGCAGTTCGAGATTGGCCGCAGTTGAAGACATCCACCGATGTACGAAGTTTTTTGGGACTTGCCGATTACTACCGGAAGTTCGTGGAGGGGTTCTCTCAGATTGCCCTCCCCCTCACATCTTTGACGAAGAAGGAGGCACCTTTTGTTTGGACCCCGCAGTGCCAGGCGGCTTTCCAGGAACTGAAGGACCGACTCATCTCAGCCCCTATTCTGGCCCTTCCATCTGGAAAGGAAGGATTCCAGGTGTATACCGACGCATCATACCAGGGGATGGGAGCAGCGCTGATGCAGAACGGACACATCATAGCATATGCCTCCCTCCAGCTGAAGACCCATGAGAAGAACTACCCAGTGCATGACCTTGAGATGGGAGCGGTCGTTTTTGCTCTGAAGGTCTGGCGCCATTATCTTTACGGAGTCCACTGAGACATCTACTCCGACCACAAGAACCTGAAATACGTGGACACGCAGAAGGAGCTGAATATCAGGCAGAGGCGCTGGGTGGAGTTCTTAGCAGATTATCAGTATGAGATGCACTACCATCCAGGGAAGGCAAACGTGGTGGCCGACGCGTTGAGCCGAGCGAGCTGCCACTTCCGAAGCTGGGCCCCAGGTTATGTCCATGGAGCTAGTTCGGTCATTCAGAGATATGCAGATATCCCTAGTGTCCGAGGGGTACCCAGTTCTGTATAGGGAGTATCTGGCATCGATAGTGGCCATAGATGATATTCGGGATCGCATTCGGGATGGACAGAGGACAGATGCGTTGGCAGAGCCGATGTTCCGAGCTTTGGAGGAATGTTCGACAGGAGATTATTCCCTGAGAGATGGATTGCTACATTTCAGAGGCAGAGTATATATACCCGCAGGAGGCCAGATCTCAGAGGATATTATGATGGAGGTGCATTGCAGCCGGTACTCTGTGCACCCAGGGATCACAAAGATGACCGCTGATCTGAAGAAGACGATGTTTTGGCCGGGCATGAAGAAGGACATTACGTACTTCGTGACCCATTGCGAGGCGTGTCAGTTTGTGAAGGCGGAGTGCAGGAACCCCGCAGGATTGCTGCAGCCACTCCCGGTGCCGGAGTGGAATTTCGACGATATAGCTATGGATTTTATACATGGTCTTCCCCGGTCTCGGACGGGGAATGACTCGATCTGGGTGAATTTTGATCGGTTGACGAAGGTGGCCCGCTTTATACCGATCAGGAAGGATGACTTGGTGGGAGTGCTGGTACGGAAGTTCGTGGAGCAGTATATCCGATATCATGGCATGCCCCGGACGATAGTGTCGGACCGCGATGGACGGTTTACATCCAGGGAGTGGCGGTTAGTGCAGGCATATTTGGGCACCCGGTTGACTTTTAGCACGGCCTTCCACCCTCAGACGGACGGGCAGACAGAGCGCACCAACCGGACCTTGGAGGATTTACTACGACTGTGTATACTGGACCGAGGGGAGCCGTGGGAGAAGATGTTACCGTTGGTCGAGTTCTCCTATAACAATAGCTACCAGTCCAGCATCAGGATGGCGCCTTATGAAGCCTTGTATGGAAGAAAATGTAGGACCCCGCTTTCTTGGGTTCAAGACGAGGATCCGAAGGTGTTGGGATCGGATTTTGTTGAAGACACCGAGGATCAGGTGAGACTGATCAGAGATAGGATGTTGGAGGCGCAGAGCAGACAGGCTAAATACTATGATGCCCGGCATCGTCAGGTGGAGTTTCGGGTAGGAGATCGAGTGTTCTTGAAGATCCGGCCCATGCACGGAGTCTCACGGGTGCGCGGTCGGAGGAAGAAGCTCAGCCCTAGGTATATGGGCCCTTACCGGATCCTGGAGCGGATCGGACCCCTAGCCTACAGGCTAGAGTTGCCGCCAGAGCTGGCAGCTCTACACGACGTCTTCCACATTTCTTCGCTGAGAAGGGCTCTACTACGCCCAGAGCAGCGGATTTTGACCACCGAAGGGCCGGTAGCTTCAGACCGATCTGTTCACTTGGAGCCGGTCCGGATCGACGACAAAGGAGGACGGATCTTGCGCCGCAAGAAGATCCCCTTAGTCAAGGTTCTGTGGAGAAATCACGGTTAGGAGGAGCACACCTGGGAACCGCTGGACCTGATGAGGCAAAGATACCCGGAATTGTTCAGTCAGGTACATCTCACCACCTCTCGGTATACTATAGAATTCCTTCTTGTTTTGGACAGTTAAGACTAGATAAGGAAAATTCAGGACCTAGGCATGCGCACTCAATCAGAAAGGTAGGGGCTAATCTTTTGTTTATTGGGGAGATTGTCTTCGTTTATCAAACGAATAGTCACCTAAACCTGATAGAAAGATCGTATGGGATGTTACAAGTTTAATTTATTCCGATAGAAATCCCCGTAGGCTCAACCTCAATTTCGGGGACGAAATTTTTGTTTTGTTTATTGGGATTTGTAACATCCCATTTCCGGCTAGACCCCTAGGAGTCGGTTGGTCGTGACAGGACCCTGTGAAGCCCAAAAATTGAAATAAATCGATCGAGGTTTCAGGTCACGGGTTGGTCACGCCCATGACCGACCCGTCACGCCCGTGACTTTGGGCATGACTACTTCGACGATCGTCGATCTCCGCGAGACGATCGTCGAACTTGCTGCCCGGGCATGTCACGCCCCTGACCAAGGTGTCACGCCCGTGACCTAGGGCGTGACTCCTTCGACGATCGTCGATCTCCGTGAGACGATCGTCGAAAGCCCGGGCATGTCACGCCCGTGACCAAGGTGTCACGCTCGTGACCTAGACTCCTTCGACGATCGTCGATCTCCGTAAGAAGATCGTCGAAATTGAAACTCGGGCCTATCACGCCCGTGACCTAGGTGTCACGCCCGTGACCTAGGGCGTGACCACCCTTCGACGAACGTCGATCTCAGTTCGACGATCGTCGACCCAGAATTAACCACTTGGGCCTATCACGCCCGTGACCCAGGTGTCACGCCCGTGACCTAGGTGTCACGCCCGTGACCACCCTTCGACGATCGTCGAACCCAGAATTGGCTATCCGGGCTTGTCATGCCCGTGACATTGGCCGAAACGACGGTTCAGGCCCGAAATTATTCTAACACGCGTGGTAATAAATGCTGGTGTGGGAAGTTACACCAGGAGTAATTACAGGCCATTTTTCCTTCTGTAATTATATAATAAAGGAGGAAGATGTGGTCCGATAGGAAACTGCCAACTGGACACACCTGTTCATCTTCCACCGTTTCTTATCCCTTCACTGTAACCGAAATGTTATTAGGAGGAGCCTTCATGACCATTAAGTCTTTACCCTTTCACCTCCCCACATGCTGACTTATAAAAGCCCACTTGGAGCAAGAGGAGAAGGTTATACGCTCAATCAAACGATCAGATCCTTGTTCTTGCTGTAGGAGAAGTTCAGCAACGCCACCACCGCGCCATGGCACCCCGTCGTTCTTCTCGCCTCCAAACCGCGAATACGGTCCTCCACTGCTTCTTCTCTTTCATGGGTAGATCTTAGGATTCTTAGAAAGAAAGTTCGCGCTCAACGGAGCCGGACCCATCTCTCGTTTTCATGGAAAACCATGAAAAGTGTATTCTTGAGTTCGCCGGAAACCGCCACCTCCGGCGGCCAAACAACCGCCGGCCGATAGTCATCGCCTCAACGGAGGCGGTGGTGGTGGTGGCTGGCCAGGGAAGTGACCGGACGACCGGTGACGGAGCGCGAAAGAGCTACAGGAAATATGATTTTCTGTGTCTGGTTTTCGGGTTCTGTAGAAGATGAACAGTAAAAACTATTTTTAATATATAAATTATGTAAATAATTTTGTAAGGAAATTATACTTGGATGGGCACATTTTAATGCTGCAAAACGAGGCACTTAGAGGCCATTTTAGAAAAAGTAACCAGACACGAAAGTCGTAGCCCTTCAAGTCTAGATTAATCTAAAATTGGTTTCAACTCGTTTGGGTAAGCGGTTCGGCCGCAGCACCCATTTTAGTTGGGGCTGTACCTAGAGTTGGGCAGAAATTAAAACGGATGCACACTCTTCGTCCCTTGTCCAAATGACCTGAAATTTGGGCAGGGGATTAGCCTTAATAATACCTAATGGCAGACCGAAAATGGGAATTTTTTGAGATACTTTGCCTAAAGTTTTTGTTTCAATTTAATAAACTTAGAGGAATTTATTTAAGTGGTCAAATGACCTCCAAACCCTCCCAAAGTTAGGTGAGTTGTCCCTGGCTATAAAACCTAGGTCTGTACAAAATTCCAACTGATTTGGAGGAGTTTTGGGTAGGAAATCTTCTACCCTTAACTAGGCATTAGTGAGACACCTTTTAGTAAAAAGTGCACTAAGAGTTTGGAAAGGTCAAATCACCTCAACAGAGGCTGATTTTCTGATCTCTGACTTAGAAGGATGTTAAAACCTGCTTGGAGAAAAATGGTGAGGTTTAGGGTTGATTTACCCTAGGATCCAAGCTCAAACCCTAAATAAAGGGTTTTGAGGGTTGTGAAGGACATGGGGGCAATTGCTCTTGTATTGCCTTGAAACTCTGTAGAGTTGACAAAAGCTTGATAAGAATCGTCTGGATGTAACCTTGGAGAATTTGGAGACAAGAAGATACCTTAAAACCCTAATCTTAGTTTTAGGGTAAAATATCAAATAGGTAAAATCAGTCACTGAACCTTACTTAAAAACTGTGAAATTCGGGTAGAGTGAGTTTTGGATAAAGTAGAACTTATAGCAATTTTTCTGGAATTTTATGTTGAATATTGCTAGCACTTAATTTGTAAAGCTTGCTATTGCCTTAGATGATGATTTAATTATTTAGGAATTTCTGTTCATTGAAATCTCATAAAATTTTGGAAATATAGATTTAGAACAGAATGATTACCCCTGAATTTTTATATAATTTTTGGTTGAGTATATCCAGTACTTCCTTCATAAAAGTTAAAAAGGGGTTATATGTTTGAAAAATTATTTAGGGATGATTTTATCACTGAAAAATTATGAAACTGGGCCAGTGCTAATTCTAGGCCTTTACCTGCATGTCATAAATTATTTGTAATTTTTGGAAGAATATTTTCTGTACTAGATTCATAAATGACAGAAGATAGAGATTATTTCAAAAATAGTTTTAATGCCCTTTTGATGATAGAAAAATTATGATACTTTGAATTTATCCTATTGAGATAACCTACTATTTATCATAAATTTGCTGCACATCATGCATGAGAACTTAGGGTTGTTCATGTTCAAACCGGTAGCCCTTGGGATTTTCGAGGAATTTAATTTAATGCCAAATAAATTATGAAAATTTCCATTTTCTGGATTTAGGTCATTTATATCATGGTAAGTCTCCAGTAAATAATTTAGGGCATTTGGATGAGTATTGGATCATTGCATAACCGGTTCGACATGTAGTCTAGGTCGGTCTGCATATAGCAATTTGTGAAATGCAATAGGACATGATCTGAGGAAGGCATTGGAGTTAATCATATTGTCTGGGTGGGCAATGGTGGAGGAAATCACAATAGGAAGGTATAAAGAGTAGTGAGAAGTGGTGATAGCTAGAGTTAAGAGGTGCTCGGGTTTCGGCAAAAGATCGCCTTTCCCGAAGAGAGGAAGGTTAAAAATCACCCTAAGATAGTCTATCGTAATATGAGAAGGGAATCGGGTTAAGGGAGATAAACCAATAACAATAAGTGCCTTGCGAAAGGGAACTTCGGGCCGTAATGCCGCCGTCTTGGTTCCTAGTGCCCCTTGAGAGCCCTTCACGGGGAATACCGGGGGCAGTCCTGGGCTAACGTAAACTGTAATAACAAACCGATAAGAGTAACTTAGTAACAAGGGCTGAACTTTTCACAAACACTGTTGGCACAGGAAGATTGATGAGAGCTTTGGCTCAGTTGGTTAAGAGACGGACGAGATGGTCCGGGGAGCTTCGGCTCGGTTGGTTAAGAGACGGACGGGATGGTCCGGGGAGCTTCAGCTCGGTTGGTTTGGAGACGGACATTTTGGTCCGGGGAGCTTTGGCTCGGTTTTTGTGTGTTTACGATTAAACTTGCATGTGCATAAAATAGGAAAAGTTAAGGTGGTGGGTTTTTCGATATCGGGGAGTTCGATTGCACCGACACCGATATCATTGACTCGGCGGGGTGATTAGCACTTCGCCAACAGAAGTCCGGTGCGCCAGCCGGCAAGAGTACGCAGGCGTCCACTTAGTGCACCAAGCGTTGAGGCGTACGATAGGTCAGACCAGTGGTGCTTTTACTGGTTTTGAGGTGGGCGAGGCCCAACCCACCGCTTCCGTCCGCCACTACGGAGGTATCCTGGGAGGTACTCCGAAAGGGGGAACTAAAGGTCTGTGTGCACAGAGTCGGGTGTGTGAGTTGCACTTGCATGTTTCATCATACCCACTTGCATGCCATAGCATAATCGATTCATTTAACCCTGATACCTAAAGTATAAGTGGTATGGGACGCTTATACATTAGGACCTGCAAAACGACCCCTTGGTCTATAAGCTTGTGTGGGCAAGTTTATAAATCAATGGTTAATTTCAATATATAAACATATGCTGTTGTTTGATAACCGACAGCTCAACGTATAGGTGGTATGGGACACTCTATACGATGGGAACCTTCCAAAAGACCCCTTGGCTTATGCGCTTTCACACATAAGTTAAGGTTACCTTTCTTACTTTCTATTTCTGTCATATTATTATAGATTTGCTAGATTAGTTCCGCTGCCATTTGGTTTATTGCTTAATCTCCACCTTCATGTCCTTCCCTTTCTTCCTCTCCGCTTGGTACCTAGGAGCCATGGGGGAAGGGGTAGGGGATGATAGGGCTTAGTCTTTATGACTAATGGTTTTCGAACCACATCATTTAGGGGATCGTGGAGCCCAGCATGGAGGAGCAGCCCCAGAGATCGGTGCGCCTAGAGATGGGGCAGTCTAGCTCCGGAGTTCATACAGCCGGGACCGTGAGTCTCGACCCTGAGTAGTTCCTGTTTTTGCTTCCGCATGAGAGACTTGTAGTGAGGACATTTTGTACCGGGCACAAGCCCGCATTTATAGTACTTTGATGTTTTCTGTGGACACTCCCTTCATGGAGATTTATTTCTATATATGTGATTTATTATTGTGGACTGCATTGCTCTTACTTCTATTATTATGCTACCTTTCTGTGATCGAATTGGCCGGCAGAATCGGCGCCTTGTGGTGATGACCCTTCAGGACGTGAAGGTGTCACCGCAAAGCGGCGATTCTGGGCCTAAGACCCCGGTGGTTGAAGAAGGAAAAAAAGGGGGTCTTACAAGTGAACTCCTGATAGTACTCAACCACAGTCTTGTTCCACTGCCTCAACCGCAGGAACCTATCCTCCAGGTCTTCCCTCGCCGACTGAGGTACAAAATGTCCCAATAGCGCTGCTCTGAACTCCTCCCAAGTAATATCAGTGCAATCAATCCCCGCAAAGGTGGTGTCCAGTTGAGATTTCCACCACCTCTTTCCGTGTGACTCCAGGCAGGAGACCGCAAAAGAAACTGCCTCCTTAGTGGGGCATTGAATTCCCGCTAACATCTCGTAAATGGTATCCAACAATTCCTCCGTACGTACTGCAGACTCCGTCCCCAGGTAGGATGTAGGGGAAAGTTCTCGGAAGACTGTCTTCCAATTGGCCTCGGGGTTTGGCTGTGGGGTCGGGGCTTTCTGAGCTCTGATGGCCTCCAAGATGGTCGTTAGTGTTTTCCCCATCTTCGTCTCCTGGAACGGAGCTAGAGCCGGCAGAGGTTGGACCACATTCGGAGCCTGAGGTATAGCACCCCCCCCCCCCAACCTTTTGCCTGGGTCGGGCCGAAGGGGGGTAATACTGGCCCAAGACGCCCACCCAGTGCTCATAGGGGAAATGATCCACCCTATCCAAGCACTAGAAGACCGCCTTGGTTGGCTCGAATCATAACATTCACAACCCATCAGAATATAGCGGAAGCATTAATAGGAAACAATTGCAGATTTATATATCACAAATCAAAATTACAGCGGTTCTAGGGCCGAAGCCTAAGTACTTATATAAGCCCGTGGGCTATACATGTGCTACATATAATCCTCATATACTCTCTCTCTCTCTCTCTCTCTCTCTCTCTCTCTCTCTCTCTCTCTTTACGCTGCTCGGCAGAACTCACGTCTTTAAACTCTGGGGACGGTGGGGGTGCATCTGCTCGAGTAGACCTAGCTGCTGGAGTAATCTCCTGCGGCATCGGGTCACTACGGTGTTCCACCTCCTGTGAATGGTTAATCAAATAACCGTTAGTCACAGAGCTAAGTGGAAACAAATCTCCTCCCCAGATCCACATCCCGGGGATGAGAACGCACCCACCCAACAGAAGTAAATAGCCAAAGCATGAGAGGGTTAGCAGAATATTCCATATATGAACAGCTAGGAGCAAATATAAAAGAGTGCAGTATAACCGGAAAGAGCACCAATAGTGTAAAACGGTTATGACAATGCTCTATTAGCTCATCAGCACAACATGTTTTCATGTCCTGAATTCTATCGCAGGCATTCACAGCCGCGCACATACCGCACGCATTCACAGCCGCACACATACCGCAGGCATTCACAGCCGCACACACAAACCCTATGTCGACATAGTTTGGACCGCTTCTGTTCCAGCAGGGTAGCGAGCCCCGCGGGCCGCACCCATGTGGTTGTCGGTGATTTTGTCCAGTCCTGCCTCTTCTGGGGGTGATCGTAGCGCACAACCCCAGGCCCTAACGTACAACCTGGTGTACTCTTGGATATGAGCGATATCAAGTGAATAATTTTGGCCGACCAGCGGAGGGAAACCCGACGGGGAATAAAATGGTCGGCCACCCGTGGTGCCCATCTCCCTATCGTCTTGAGTCATCAACCTTCCCGCACCGGTACGAATGGTCTGCGGAAGGGCATGACCCGCCACTATTCCACCGCAAGTAATTTACAAACAATCAATCTACGTCAAACATAATACACACCGGTCTACGTCGGCCTGCCCTACTAGGCGTAAACTTCGGGCGGCGGCGCTTAGCTCTACTTTCGTTAAGGAGCGTGGGAGCGCATTATTTTGGGCTAGACCTGGAGGAATACCTCAACTCCAGTTATCCCCAACTAAGGCTCAACCTTAATAATGACTGCTTGTCAGAGTAGGACCCGGGATTATAATAGTAAATTGCAATGAAAACAAATGCAGTGTTTATGCTGCTTATTTAAAGTGCTGGAAAGAAACATGACCAGTACAAAACTGGAGTAGCACTAAATTAAAAGTACTTGACCAGTACGAGACTAGAGTAGAACTGAATTAAAAGTACTTGACCAGTACGAGACTGGAGTAAAGCTGAATTAAAAGTACTTGACCAGTATGAGACTGGAGTAAAACTGAATTAAAAGTACTTGACCAGTACGAGACTGGAGTAAAGCTGAATTAAGAGTACTTGACTAGTACGAGACCGGAGTAGAACAGAATTAAAAGTACTTGACCAGTACGAGACTGGAGTAAAGCTGAATTAAAAGTACTTGACCAGTACGAGACTGGAGTAAAACTGAATTAAAAGTACTTGACCAGTACGAGACTGGAGTAAAACAGAATTAAAAGTACTTGACCAGTACGAGACTGGAGTAAAACTGAATTAAAAGTACTTGAATTGAAAAGAATAAAGGTGCAGGACCAGTGCAAGACTGGAATAATCATAAAGAAAATGGTTAGTAGTCCAATCACTCCATCCAGGAGGCTTCAGTCTCATCTCCGTTTTTAGGAGGTATATTCAGTTGTCTATTAGTTTTTAATAAGGCTTCATTGGGTTACACCCATTATTAAGATCCGATTATGATTTGGTTGCGCCTTATTAATCATGACTTAATCATATTTGTGGCTTATCAGGAGTTATATCCTTAATATTAATCGAGAATAATGTGCAACTCCTTGCTCGTACTCTCACTTTCCGAGCGAGTCCAGATCACCCGAGAGTCGAGGCGCTCGACGGTTTCACAAAGCCTTGGAACATATGGAGCTTGGTCACTTGCCTAAGCCACTCCGATCGATACGATAACTTTGAATTTATTATTCATATTAGAGAGGATAGTCGCGCGCTCCAATATTCATTTTCGAAGAAAACGAGCGTAATAATTTCCGAACGCGACCCTAAGCTTCCATATTTTAGGAAAAATATCAAAACTTATCCCATCACCCCAAATTTTGATACAACCCTTAAGAGAGCCTAAAATGAGCCTTGTAATTTTTTTATAATTTTCCAAAGTGTTTTGGGCCTTTAATTTGGCAAAACAAATTTTATTTGGGCTTTTAAAAATACCAAATCAACCCCAAAAATTCTCAAAATTTTTGTGGAGACTGCCCTCATCAAGGAGAACAATTTTCATGTTCAAACCTTTTTCATGAGGGCTCTATCTTAGCCTCTGGAAAATCAATTCCATTATAATAATATAATATTATAATAATTATATATTATTATATTATAAATAAAAAAAATCCTGTTCATCTTCTCTTCCCCCCCCCCCCGCTGGAACGAATCTGCCGCCCTTACGGGGCTTCTCCGACGCAAGCCGGCCACCGGCCGGCCGTGGCTCCACTACCGGCCAACCCACCGGTGGTGGGCGCTCCCTCCGGCGGTGGTCCGGCGGCCTGACGCCGCCGGCCACCGCCGGAGCCTTTTTTTTGTTTTTTCAAACGGGAGGGGAGGGGGTGACGGCGGCGGCGCTCCGGCCGCCGGAGCTCGCATGCGTCACGTCCAAAAGATAGGGAGGAGGGAGAGGGAAGGTTTCCACCTGAGGTTGGGGGATTTGGCGACCTCCGGCGAGTTCCGCCATTAATGTTGGTGGAAGGTGGCGGTGGAGGGGGAGGATCTCCTCGGCTTGGATTTTCCGGCCACCAGAGCTTCAGCAGAGGGGGAAGAAGGGGGAGGGGATGCTCTTGAGAGCTGTGAGGGACGGAGAGGTGGTGGGGTAGCTTTTATAGGGAGGGGGAGGGGGAGATTCCTCCCTTTGGGTGGTGTGGGACTAATCCCTCCTTAGGGAGGGATTAGTCCCACCCTCCAGCTGTCCTTGGACAGCTGGAGGTCTCTCATTTTCCCCCATGTGGGGAAAATGAATGAGGCCCTTAAATGAGCTTTGGCCTTTTTGGGAAGAGAGGGGAAAAGGAGGAGAAGAGGGGTGGGGTGGGCCTCCACTTATCCTAGGCTTCATTGCTGGTTGGGGGGCCCAAGGAGAGTGAGGGGGGCATGAGTCATCCTCTTTTGGAGAGGAGGTGGGCCCCTCATTTGGAGAAAAATCTAAAAAGTGGATTTTTAGGAGGGTTTGACCAAGTCAACCATAGGGTGGGTCGCCCTTGCTGGTCAAAGTCAATTTGAGTCCAAGTCATCGGGGTCGGGTAAAGGTTCAGGTGTCGTGTATTAATTGGTGTGCACACGCTTTTCGGTGCACAACTAGCCTCGATTTGACTGCGAGTTGACCAATTATCATCAAAATTGACCGGGATGACTTCCGTTGACTTCGTATTGATCACACGAGTCCAACACCACTGACTATGGTTGAATCAGAGTCCGTTTGGCGAAAGTCAAGAATCTCAGCGTCGTAGCGCGCTAAAATGGTCAAAACACTCATAATCATCGTTAGGCTTCGAATCGCGACGCAACGATTTCTGATGTGTTCGTATCAACTATACAAAGTCATAGGAATTGACAGAACTGAAATCGGAGTTCTCTATGTCAATAACCGAAAATCTCATTTTTGCGACGTTCGGCGGGGAATGGCCAAATCCACTATATGACCTCGGGGTTAAACTAAACGAGTTCTGATGCGCTCGTATTGACTATAAGAGGCCACAGGAACTGATAGAACTTAATTTGGAGTTCTCTATCTCGATTCCCCGCCTAGGGTTGCCTCCTACCGGGTCACGGGTAATGGCTCAGGTCACTTTATTGGGCCCACTAGGGCTCTGGTGGCCCAATAAAAGTCGGGATGTTACAATCCAATAAAAATAAAACGATTTTCGTCCCTGAAAATTTGCTTGAAGTAGGGGGGAAAAAGTAACATACCTGGGGAAAGAGCTCTGGGTGCTTTTCTCGGAGGAGTACTTCAGGTTCCCACGTGAACTATTCTCGTCCGTAGTTTGACCATAACACCTTAACCATCAGAATGGTTTTGTTGCGTAGTGTCTTGACCTTATAATCAGCTACTCTGACGGGTTCGAGCCGGACGGATCTATCTGACTGTAGCTGCACCGGTGGAGTAGGAAGGTACTATTCTGGTTGCCGGAGGACTCGTCTAAAGGAAGATATATGAAACACATCGTGAATATTCCCCAACTCTGGGGGCAAGGCCAAACGATAGGCGACGGGGCCAACGCGCTCTATCACTGGATAGGGGCCCAAGAAGCGGGGATCTAACTTTTTCTGCTTCCTCAACCGGGAGACAGCATGCGTGGGCTTTATTTTCAATAACACCATTTCCCCCACGCTAAACTCCCCCGATCGGTGTCGCGCATCATTGTACTTAGACTGCCGGCTTTGCGCTTCCCACATTCGCTCCTGAATCAGTCGTATCGCTGCCATAGTGTCATCGATGTAAGCCACTCTCAAGGCGTCCGGGTCCATTTCCTGAGCCCAAGTAAATGGGGTTCGGCAATGCCTTCCATACAATGCCACGTACGGAGATATCTTAATGCTAGCCTGGTAGCTGTTATTATATGAAAATTCGACCAACGACAACAACTGCTCCCATGGCTCATTATGCTCCACTATGCACAGTCGAAGAAGATCCTCCATCGTCCGGTTCGTCCTCTCTATCTGTCTGTCTGTCTGCGGGTGGAAGGCAGTGCTGAAGGCCAACTTGGTTCCCAAATACGCCTGCACCCGCCTCCACTACTTAGATGTGAAATGCCTGTCACGATCTGACACGATGGACTTTGGTACTCCGTGGAATCGTACCACTTGCTCTAGGAACATCCTGGCCAGGATATCTACTCCATCACCCTGTCGGTTTGGAATGAACCGTGCTATCTTGGTAAGTCAATCTACGACAACCCATATTGAGTCATTCCCAGCACGGGATCGAGGTAAGCCGTGGACGAAATCCATGGAGATGTCTTCAAACTTCCATTCTAGGGCTGTAATAGGCCTCCTGGACTGCGACATTCGGCTTTGACCTTCTGATAGGTCTGGCACCGGGCCACGAATATGGTGACATCTCTTTTCATTCCAGGCCAGTAAATGGTCCTGCGCAAGTCCACGTACATGTTAACTATACCAGGGTGGATCGAGTACCTGGACTGATGGGCCTCTCGCAAAATTTCTTCACGAATCCCTCCAGTAGCGGGAACAAATATGCGGTGCTTGAATTGTAGAATCCCGTCATGCAGTTTATTATCCTCTTGTGACCCTTCTTGTAGAGATCGGACGATCGGCATCACCTCTGTGTCGATCTTCTGGGCTTCTCGTATCTGGTCCTGGATGTCGCATTGGATTTCCATCCAATACAGCTGCGAGTAGTACTCTTCCGGATCTCTTCGGGCAACCAGGGTAATCTCCAAGTCTATCAAAGACTGGAAGAGTTCCTTAGGGATCTGCTCAATCCAACTCCCGACTATTGCAGGCTGGCAGCTCATGGCGTCAGCGACTCAGTTAGCCTTCCCGGGGTGATATTGGAGAGTGAAGTTGTAATCGCCTAAGAATTCCAACCATCGATGCTGCCGGAGGTTCATGTCTTTCTGTGTGAAGATATACTTGAGGCTCTTGTGATCGGAGAAGATCTCACATCTTACTCCGTACAGATAATGCCTCCAGATTTTAAGGGCGAAGACGACGGCGCCCAACTCTAAATCATGCGCCGCGTAGTTTAATTCATGGTGCTTTAATTGCCGCGAAGCGTAGGCCACTACCTTGTCGTGCTGCATTAGGACTACTCCCAATCCCTTCAGGGAAGCATCGGTGTAGATTTGGAATCCATCGAAATGTGATGTCCTTCTTGGTGAGAGTAGTTAGGGGTAGGGCAATCTTGGAAAAACCCTCGACAAACTTCCTGTAGTATCCGGCAAGACCGAGGAAACTTCGGATATCCGCAGCCGTCCTGAGTGGCGACCAATTTTGTACCGCCTGGACTTTGGCTTGGTCTACTGCCACTCCTTTCTTATTTATTGTGTGGCCCAAGAATCCAATTTCTTCTAGCCAGAATTCGCATTTACTGAATTTGGCAAAGAAAGAGTGTTCCCGGAGCTTTAATAGCACCATTTGAAGGTGTCGGTTATGGTCCGTCTTGGTATTCGAGTGGATTAGGATGTCGTCTATGAAGACGATGACAAAGTGATCCAAGAACGGTTCGAAGACTCTATTCATCAGGGCCATGAAGGCGGAAGGTGCGCTGGTGAGCCCAAAGGGCATTACTAGGAATTCATATAGACCGTATCGGGAGCTAAAGGCGTCTTGGGGATATCCTCCTCTCGGATTCGAAGCTGGTAATAGCCAGATCTCAGGTCCATATTACAAAACACAGATGCACCTTGAAACTGATCGAACAGTTTGTCGATTCTAGGGAGGGGGTAGGTATTGCGTACAGTCAGCTTATTCAGCTCCCTATAGTCGATGCATAGTCGCAGAGTCCCGTCTTTCTTCTTAACAAAAAGTGTCGGGGCTCCCCTGGGTGAGGAACTAGGGCGGACGAATCCAGCATCTATTAGTTCCTGTAGATGGATCTTTAGTTCAGTCAACTCCCTTGGGGCCATCCGGTAGGTTGCTCGAGATACTGGTCGTGCTCCGGTCACAAGCTCGATCTGAAAGTCGACCTCTCGTTGTAGTGGCAATCCCGGGAGGGACTCAGGGAAAACATCTGGAAAGTTGCGGACTACTGGGACCTTGGCGAGCACTTGGGATTTGTCTTCCATATCGAAGTAGATAAGATATACTTCGTCCTTCTGTCGTACGAATTTCACCATCTGCGTAGAAGTCAAGATGATACGCGAGACAGAGGGCACACCTGTCAATGTGATGGTCTGGCCATTTGGGTTTTGTAGCCGAACTTCTCGCGTGGAACAGTTTATCTGGGCTTGGTGCTTGGCCAGCCAGTCCATACCCAGAATTATGTCAAATCCTATTATTGCTAGGATGGTTGCGTAGATCTCAAATTCTACTTTTCCTAGCACATCCTGGAACGAGCACTTTTTGGTAGAAGTCATATCGGACCCGTCCGGTAAGCAAATTCGTATGGACAGTCCGGTTGAACGAATAACAGTTCCTTTTGTTGCGATGAACTCGTGGGAGACGAAAGAATGAGTTGCTCCCGTGTCGAAAAGGGTTTTGGCAGGAAGTCCTTCTACCAACAAGATTCCTGATGATATGGGAAAATATATATATATATATATATATATATATATATCAACTATCTAATATAGAGGATATAAGCATACATAAGTAATATACAACATATGTAGTTAGATTTGATATCTCTCTATCGCCTAAGATATATACCTATGACTACGTCAGGGGCTGGTCCGTGCTGCAGGTCGAGTGCGTAGGCCTCCTGGGGTGCTGCTCGGCCCTGCTGGCCTCTCCTTCCAGCTCTGCCTCTGCGGCCTGTCTGACCCAACCTTGTGCTGGTTGTCCACCCTGAACAGCTCCCAATCCGGGTCTCCCCGTCGCGTGAGGGCAAAAGGCCCTCATATGTCCTGGATGATTACATAAGAAGAAGTTCCCTGCGAAGGGAACATCTCGTCGGGCCACTAGTGGGGGCTGCGGTGCTGGAGCTGGTCTGAAGTCTGGTTGTGCAGCTGGGGGTGCTGGGGGTGCTGGTGGCTGCCTATAAGATTGCATGCGGCGTCGCTACCTGCGCTCTCTATCCTTTCTATGGGGAGCGACTCCTCTGTATCGCATCTAGTCTCGAGGGAGCTCTTCCTGACCTCTGCGCCGCTGAGCCACTGTCTACTGGTCAAACTCTAAGGCTGCCGCATGGGTAGCTATTGTGTGGAAGGTTGCCTGATAGAGCATAATCAGGGCCTGCCTCAGGTCATCTCGTAGTCCTCGGTAGAACCGAGAAGATCTATCCCTATCGGAGGCAGCCAGGTTCCCGGTGAAGCGTGCCAGGTGTATGAACTCTCTCTTATACTCTGCCACAGTGCGATTGCCCTGTCGGATGAGCAGGAACCTCTCTTGTAGCGTGGCTCGGTCTGTATCTGTGATATGAACTCTAGTAGAGCTATGGAGAACTCTCCCGAATGGATCGTGCTCATCGGCCGACCTCAAAAGGTAGAGCGACTAGCCGCTCTCCACCAATCCCTAGCATATCCCTCTAAGAAGGGTCACCACCAAAGAAACTTCTGCCACAGATGGGCACATCATCCCTACTAACAGCTCCTCCACTCGCTCCACCCACTCCTCTACCTGAATGGCCGTCCTTGTACCCCTGAAAGGGGGAGGCCTCAATCCTCGAAAAGTCATCAGTAGATCGGTATATCTGTCTCGGCAAACAATACGGCCGCGGGAGCGACCGGGTCTAGTTGTGGGGTATCTGGAACAAATCCTCTGGACGAGGATCCCCCGTTACTGTCCTCCGGTATCTAGAGAAGTAACAGGAAAGAGTGTCAGTATTTTGCAAAAGTAGTGGCATTTTGCAAAAATGACAGACAAAGCGGAAACAACGGTGTATGGGCATACTATCGTACAGTCTAGAATCCCTAAGCCTCTACACTAGGGTTCACCAGGCTTCCGTTGCAAGGTTCGTCCCGAACCTAAAATGAAGCGAGGTATGAAGGGATCCTAAGACTGCTCCACAAGGAAGAATCGTGATGGATCTGATCCATTTGTAGCACCCACCCACAACCTTTTGCTCGGGTCCGGCCGAAGGGGGGTACTATATGCCCAAGATGCCCACCCAGTGCTCATAGGGGAAACGATCCACCCTGTCCAAGCACTAGATGACCGCCTTGGTTGGCTCGAATCATAACATTCACAACCCATCATAATATAGCGGAAGCATTAACAGGAAACCATTGCAGATTTTTATATCGCATATTAAAATTACAGCGGTTCTAGGGCCGAAGCCTAAGTACTTATATAAGCCCGTGGGCTATACACGTGCTACATATAATCCTCATATACTCTCTCTCTCTCTACGCTGCTCGGCGAAACTCACGTCTTTAAACTCTAGGGACGGTGGGGGTGCTTCTGCTCGAGTAGACCTAGCTGCTGGCGTAATCTCCTACGGCAGCGGGTCACTACGTTATTCCACCTCCTATGAATGGTTAATCAAATAACCGTTAGTCACAGAGCTAAGTGGATACAAATCTCCTCCCCGGATCAACATCCTGGGGACGAGCACGCACCAACCCAACAGAAGTAAATAGCCGAAGCACGAGAGGGTTAGCACAATATTCCATATATGAACAGCTAGGAGCAAATATAAAAGAGTGCAGTATAACTGGAAAGAGCAGCAATAGTATAAAACAGTTATTACAATGCTCTACTAGCTCATTAGCACAACATTTTTTCATATCCTAAATTCTATCGCAGGCATTCACAGCCGTGCACATACCACAGGAATTCATAGCAGCGCACATACCACAGGCGTTCACAGCCGCGCACACAAACCTTATGTCGACATAGTTTGGACCGCTTCTGTTCCAGCAGGGTAGCGAGCCCCGCGGGCCTCACCAATGTGGCTGTCGGTGATAGTGGCCAGTCCTGCCACTTCTGTGGGTGATCGTACCGCACAACCCAAGGCCCTAACGTAAAACCTGGTGTACTCTTGGATGTGAGCGACATCCAGCGTATCATTTTTGCCGACCAACGGAGGTAAACCCAACGGGGAATAAAATGGTCGGTCACCCGTGGTGCCCATCTCCCTGTCGGCTTGAGTCGTCAACCTTCCCGCACCGGTACGAACGGTCTGCGGAAGGGCATGACCCGCCACTATTCCACCGCAAGTAATTTACAAACAATCAATCAACGGCAAACATAATACACACCGGGTCTACGTCGGCCTGCCCTACTAGGCTTAAACTTCGGGTGGCAGCGCTTAGCTCTACTTTCGTCAAGGAGCATGGGAGCGCATTATTTGGGGCTAGAGTTGGAGGAATACCTCAACTCCGGTTATCCCCAACTAAGGCTCAACCTTAATAACGACTGCTCGTCAGAGCAGGACCCAGTATTATAATAGTAAATTGCAATGAGGACAAATGTGGTGTTTATGCTGCTTATTTAAAGTGCTGGAAAGAAACGTGACCAGTACGAAACTGGAGTAGCACTGAATTAAAAGTACTTGACCAGTACGAGACTGGAGTAGAACTGAATTAAAAGTACTTGACCAGTACGAGACTGGAGTAAAGCTGAATTAAAAGTACTTGACCAGTACGAGACTGGAGTAAAACTGAATTAAAAGTACTTGACCAGTACGAGACTGGAGTAAAGCTGAATTAACAGTACTTGACCAGTATGAGACTGGAGTAGAACTGAATTAAAAGTTCTTGACCAGTACAAGACTGGAGTAAAGCTGAATTAAAAGTACTTGACCAGTACGAGACTGGAGTAAAACTGAAAAAAAGTACTTGACCAGTACGAGACTGCAGTAAAGCTGAATTAAAAGTACTTGACCAGTACGAGACTGGATTAAGCCTAAATTAAAAGTACTTGAATTGAAAAGAATAAAGGAGCAGGACCAGTGCAAGACTAGAATAATCATAAAGAAAATCGTTAGTAGTCCAATCACTCCTTCCAGGAGGCTTCAGTCTCATCTCCGTTCTCAGGAGGCACATTCAGTTCTCTTTCAGTTTTTAATAAGGCTTCTTTGGGTTACACCCATTATTAAGATCCGATTATGATTTGGTTGCGCCTTATTAATCATGACTTAATCGGATTAGTGGCTTATCAGGAGTTACATCCTTAATATTAATCGAGAATAATGTGCAACTAGTTGCTCGTACTCTCACTTTCCGAGCGAGTCTAGATCACCCGAGAGTCGAGGCGCTCGAAGGTTTCACAAAGCCTCGGAACACATGGAGCTTGGTCACTTGCCGCATCCACTCCCGTCGATACGATAACTTTGAATTTATTATTCAAATTAGAGAGGATAGTCGCGCGCTCCAATTTTCATTTTCGAAGAAAACGAGCATAATAATTTCCGAACGCGATCCTAGGCATCCAGATTTTAGGAAAAATATCAAAACTTATCCCCATGACCCCAAATTTTGATACAACCCTTAATAGAGCCTAAAATGAGCCTTGTAATTTTTTGTAATATTCCAAAGTGTTTTGGGCCTTTAATTTGGCCAAACAAATTTTATTTGGGCTTTTAAAAATACCAAATCAATCCCAAAAATTCTCAAAATATTTGTGGAGACTGCCCTCATCAAGGAGAACAATTTTTATGTTCAAACCTTTTTCATGAGGGCTCTATCTTAGCCTCTGAAAAATCAATTCCATTATAATAATATAATATTATAATAATTATATATATTATTATATTATAAAAAAAAATAAAAAAAACCTGTTTTTAGAAAAAGTCATGAAAGTTGTAGATCTCGTCGAGATCTACAACTTCATGTTGAACCCTATTTAGGGGGTCTATTTTCAAAATGCCTAATATTTCGGCGCGGACCCCCTTCGCGCTTTTGACTAAATTTTTATCAACATGAAAGTTGTAACGAGATCTACAACTTTCATGCCACTTTTCTAAAAATGCCGGGGCTTCAAAAACGCGCTGCCGCATATCGCCGTTCATCGGGCTTCTCCGAATCTGCCGCCCTTACGGGCTTCTCCGCCGCCGGCCGTGGCTCCACCACCGGCTAACCTGCCGGTGGTGGGCGCTCCCTCCGGCGGTGGTCCGGCGGCTTGCCGCCGCCGGACGCCGCCGGAGCCTTTTTTTTGTTTTTTCAAACGGGAGGGGAGGGGGTGACAACGGCGGCGCTCCGGCCGCAGGAGCTCGCATGCGTCACGTCCAAAAGATTGGGAGGAGGGAGAGGGAAGGTTTTCACCTGAGGTTGGGGGATTTGGCGACCTCCGGCGAGTTCCGCCATTAATGGCGGTGGAAGGTGGCGGTGGAGGGGGAGGAGCTCTTCGGCTTGGATTTTTCCGGCCACCAGAGCTCCGGCAGAGAAGGAAGAAGGGGGAGGGGATGCTCTTGAGAGCTGTGAGGGAAGGAGAGGGGGTGGGGTAGGTTTTATTGGGTGCGGGAGGGGGAGCTTCCTCCCTTTGGGTGGTGTGGGACTAATCCCTCCTTAGGGAGGGATTAATCCCACCCTCCAGCTGTCCTTGGACAGCTGGAGGTCTCTCATTTTCCCCCATGTGGGGAAAATGAATGAGGCCCTTAAATGGGCTTGGGCCTTTTTGGGAAGAGAGGGGAAAAGGAGGAGAAGAGGGGTGGGGTGGGCCTCCACATATCCTAGGCTTCATTGCAAGTTGGGGGGGGGCAAGGAGAGTGAGGGGGGCATGAGTCATCCTCCTTTGGAGAGGAGGTGAGCCCCTCATTTGGAGAAAAATCTAAAAAGTGGATTTTTAGGATGGGTTGACCAAGTCAACCCTAGGGTGGGTCTCCCTTGCTGGTCAAAGTCTATGTGGGTCCAAGTCATCGGGGTCGGGTCAAGATTCGGGTGCAGTGTTATAATTGGTGTGCGCATGCTTTTCGGTGTACAACTAGCCTCGATTTGACCGCGAGTTGACCAATTATCATCAAAATTGACCGGGATGACTTCCGTTGACTTCTTATTGATCACACGAGTCCAACGCCACTGACTGGGGTTGAATCAGAGTCCGTTTGGCGAAAGTCCAAAATCTGAGCGTCATAGCGCGCTAAAATGGTCAAAACGCTCATAATCATCGTTAGGCTTCGAATCGCGACGCAACGATTTCTGATGTGTTTGTATCAACTATACGAAGTCATAGGAATTGACAGAACTCAAATCGGTGTTCTCTATGTGATTAACCAAAAATCTCATTTTTGCGACGTTCTGCGGGGAATGGCCAAATCCACTATATGACCTCGGGGTCAAACTGAACGAGTTCCATTGAGCTCGTATTGACTATACAAGTCTACAGGAACTTATAGAACTTAATTCGGAGTTCTCTAGCTCGATTCCCCGCCAAGGGTTGCCTCCTACCGGGTCACGGATAATGGCTTGCGTCACTTTTTTTGGGCCCACTGGGGCTCTGGTGGCCCAATAAAAGTCGGGATGTTACATGAGGTGTCCCCTGCTGTGATGTAGGGTTCGTCGCAGGCTACAAGGAAAAATTCCATTTATTAGAGGATGTATGAATGGAATATAAGAAAGGGTAGGATTGACTTTCACATGTGATTTCCCTTATGGGCACACCACTGCTTCCGCTGCTAGTTTGTCCGCAAACTAAGCTCGCACGGGGGTGGCCCAAGGTTTTGTGAACTACTTCTCTTCCGATCGAGGTCTGCTCTGAAACCACTTGTAAGACCCCCTTTTTTAAAAGATGGCGTTGAGTGAGCTTAGCTCACTCAACGCCGTCTAGATTATGGCGTTGAGTGAGCTCTGCTCAATCAACGCCATCCAGACAACACCAAATGGCGTTGAGTGCGGTCAGTGCACTCAACGTCATTCAACTTATGGCGTTGAGTGCACTCAACGCACTCAACGCCATCCCGCCTAACTGTTTACGACGTTGAGTGAGCTAAGTTCACTCAAAGCCATCAAGTCTACGGCGTTGAGTGAGCTCAACTCACTCAACGCCTACCTGACGACACCAGATAGCATTGAGTGTAGTCAGTGCACTCAACGCCATTCAACTTATGTATTTGAGTGAGCTAAGCTCACTCAACGCCATCCAGACCACGGCATTGAGTGAGCTTAGCTCACTCAACGCCATTCCAAGGTCACGGGCATGTCGGATTGGTCACGGGCGTGTCAGGCCCATGTTGAAATTTCTGAGCTTGACGATCGTCCTCCTGAGGTCGACGATCGTCCTCCTGAGGTCGACGATCGTCGAAGGGGCTCCTTAGGTCACGAGCGTGATGGGTCAGTCACGGGCGTGACCACCCCTTGACTCGAAATCTTGGTCAGTATAATTCAATTCCTGGGTTTCGTAGGGTTCTGTTAAGAAAAAACCACTCCCAGAGGTCTAGTTGGAAATGGGATGTTACACTTCATCAAGCCAACCCCCACTGATTCAGAAGAATATATTAACAACCCCTATAAATTTTTTTTCAGAAAAGGCTTAAGAGAAAATAGAAGATAATAATGTTAATTATACAGAACTTAAACACAAGAATAAGAAAAGGAGAAAGAGTAAGAAAAATCTTAACTAGAACTATGTTCAGCATATTTCATCGAACTCGAATCGATGAAATGTTCACGGTTCGTTCAACTCAAGTCGACGAACTCAAAATGCAAACTTCTATTATAACTATTCTCTAAACTGCGATTAATGAAACCAATATGGTTCGTCGACCAGAGATTGATGAAATTGGGGCCTAGAAAATGAATACTTTCATTCTTTGAGTGGAGTTCGACGAACTCATCCCCTTTCGTCGACCCCAGTTTACAATAATTTAAACTTTAATTTCAACATACCATTTAATTAAATAAGACAAAATATTAATCCCTTTAACCAGTGGATAATTCCACCCAGAAGATATCATCCCTTAGGTTACAAGAATCAACCAGAATACTCATATATTTCCAGCTTTAGTTATGTAAATCAATAAGTACCCAAGGTAACGTGGGTCAAGAATTGCTAATCTGTTTTATTGTAGGTGAAAGACTATCCCACCACAAAGCAACAATGATATCTAGATAGTGGTTGTTCAAAGCATATGACTAAAAACAAGGACAACCTAATCAACTATAAGTAAAAGCTAGGACCTAAAGTAATATTTGGTGATTCAAATTGTGGCCAGACTGAAGGATATGGAAAGGTCAAGATTGGAGCAGTCACCTTTAGGAAGGTTACATCTGTAAATGGACTGAAGCACAACCTTATATCCATGACTCAGTTGTGTGATGAAAGGTTTCAGGTATTATTTATTAAAACTTCTTGTAGTATTACTTCAGTTGATAACCAAGTAGTTTTAACAGGAACTAGAGTAGGAAATATCTATATAGTTAACTTTAGTCAGCTAAAACTGAAATATGCTTGTTTAACCAAACTAGTAATAACAATGTTCTTTGGCATATGAGATTAGGTCATGTAAACCTGAAAAACATTGCTAGACTTTCTAAGGACAACCTTGTTAGAGGATTGCCTTCTTACCCCTATTAGAAGGTAAGCCTCTGCAGGGCTTGTCATTTAGGCAAGCAAACTAAAAATAGTTTTAAGTCAATTAATAAGAGTGATTTACCTAGGATACTGTACTTGCTCCATATGGATCTCTTTGGACGCCATTGCGGTACAAAGATTAGGAGGGAAGTCTTATACCTTAGTAATTGTTGATGACTTCTCAACAATTACTTGCAGATGCTCAATCGCCCCTATCCTTTTGGGCAGAGGCAGTGAGCACAACAAACTATGTCTTGAATAGAATTTTGATACACAAGCTCAAGAGCAAGAGCCCCTATGAACTACTCAAAGGGAAGAAACCTAAAGTAGACTCATTTAAAGTCTTTGGTTGCATTTGTTACATTCATAACAACAACAAGAAGTACATTAGAATGTTTGAAGCCATGGCTGAAATTGGAATTTTTTATGGATATTCCCAAGTAAACAAGGCTTATAGGGTATATAATAAATCAACTATGAAAATAGAAGAGTCTATTCATATTTCATTTGATGAGACTAATATGTTTTACAAGTATAAGATAGCTTCTACAAGTGAAACTTTGTAGGAACCTAACTTATATGAGAAGTTGGATGAGTTGACCCTCACCAATGAGGCTGTTACATATCCTTCTCCACATGTTGTTGAAGAAAGTGAAGATGAAGACAGTGAGTTCAATGAAGAGCCAATAACAACTAACACAATTCCACAAGAGGAATTAGCTCCCCAAGCTGTTGATCAACCAGCTCCTCCTACTGAGATTGTCACACATAGAGATCACCCTGTATCTCAAGTGATTGGAGACTTATTAGTGGGTGTGCAGACAAGGCATCAACTCCACCTGGACATGATGCAAGCCTGCTTCATATCTCAAATTGAGCCCCAATCCATTAAAGATGTTGAGGAAGATCCACACTGGATAATTGCAATGTAAGAGGAGCTCAACTAGTTTGAGAGATGTAGAGTTTGGGATTTAGTTCCAAGACCCAAAGACTATCTAGTCATTGGAACAAAATGGGTATTTAGAAACAAACTAGATGCTCAAGGTACTATCATATGGAACATAACCAGTCTAGTTGCTCAAGGATATAGACAAGGGGAAGGCATAGACTATGACAAAACATTTGCACCGGTTGCGAGGCTTGAAAAAATCAGGATATTCTTAGACTATGCTGCCTATTAAAGGTTCACAGTTTATCAAATGGATGTAAAGAGTGCATTCCTAAATGGTGAACTTAAAGAAGTGATTTATGTGGAACAACCACCAGGTTTTATCTCTTCAACTCATCCCTCTTAAGTTTTAAAATTGCATAAAGCTCTCTATGGTCTAAAGCAAGCTCCAAGAGCTTGGTATGAAACCTTAGCCAGCTTTCTTTTAAAGCA
Source organism: Platanthera zijinensis (assembly GCA_039513925.1). Lineage (NCBI taxonomy): Eukaryota > Viridiplantae > Streptophyta > Magnoliopsida > Asparagales > Orchidaceae > Platanthera > Platanthera zijinensis. Next base: position 199,529,471 of record CM077084.1, on the reverse strand, counting down.
TAATTTTTCTAGAGGCATAGTAGATAGGACTTTATTTTTCAAGCATCATCATGATAAAATCTTGTTTGTACAAATATATGTATATGACATTATATTTGGCCCTACAAATCCCAAACTATGCAAAAGGTTCTCCAACCTTATGCATTCCAAGTTTGAGATGAGTAGTATGGGTGAGCTCTCCAACTTCCTTGGTCGTCAAGTGAAGCAGACCCCTGATGGCATCTTCATATCCCAATTCAAGTATGCTAAAGAGCTGATAAAAAGGTTTGGGATGGCTGATTCCTCAGCTAAGAAAACACCTATGTCTACAAATTCTGTGTTTGATTCTGATGAACATGGGAAACCAGTTGATCAGAAATTATATAGGACCATTGTTGGGTCCCTATTATATCTCACAGCAAGTAGTCCAGATATTATGTTTGCTACCTATTTTTGTGGTAGGTTCCAAGTGAACTCAAAAGATTCTCACCTTATTTTTCTAAAAAGGATTTTAAGATATATAATGAGTTGCCCTAATTTAGGACTCTGGTTTCTAACAGAGTCAGAATTTGAGTTACCTGGATACTCTGATGCAGACTTTGCTGGATGTAGAGTGAAAAGGAAAAGCACATCAGGAATATACCAGTTCCTTGGTGCTAGACTTCTCTCCTTGTTTTACCAAAAGCAAACATCTGTGTCTACATCAACAGCAGAAGATGAGTACATAGCAGCCGGTAGTTGTTGTTCACAGATGCTGGTGATTCAAAACCAACTCTTGGATTATGGATACGACTTAAATGATTTAACTCTACTTTGTGATAATACTAGTGCAATTTCTATTGCCTAGAATCCAATTCATCAAAGTAAAACTAAGCATAAAGAGATAAGGCATCATTTCATTAGTGTGTGGACAAACAAAAAATTAATCTTGTCTACATCTACACTGATTTACAAAGAGCAGATATCTTCACCAAACCCTTGGATGAGAGGAACAATCTATTCTTTCTGAATCAGCTTGGTATGATCACTGGAGAAGCTTTAATATAACTTTATGTCTGTGCTCGAAGAATTTGCCACAGCTCGTCGATTGGAGATCGACAAACTGAAAAAAGTTCTTGAGAAAATTTATCGACCAAAGATTGACGAACTCTCTGTATGAGCCACTTTCGTCGACCGGAGATCGACGATCCGGCTTCAGAAAATTTTTGTCGACCTGAGAATGACAAAAAATTTACCCTTCTTCAGACTGAGATTGACTAACACATTTGTTTATAAAATATTTTGTCGGCCTCAGATCGAAGAATTTTTCTTTATTTCGCAGGACAGAGTTTGTCGTTTCATATTCTGAAAACCTTATATCAGGGTATTCTTCGAGCTCCATCCCGCGCTTTCTGTTTCCCTTGCACTCGGTCTCTCTTTTTTCCTTTTGCAGGTGATCATGGCGATTCCAGCGATCACACTTGCGGCGATGAAATTCGATATGGGATTTGATATAGACTTCGAGTCATTCTAGAACAACAATCAAATCTTCTTGGATATTCTGAAATTGTTTGAAGATCAGCAGTTGAAGAATCTCATGAAAACACGGATAAAGATTGCTGCAACAGAAATTTGAGAATGGGTATTCACTTCCTCCACACCAGATGCTGATACTATGATAGGAAAAATATCGGGTTACATAATTTCTCTCACCCCCGCCGTATTATCTGAAATATTTGGACTAGTAAATGGATAAGAAGAGTTGGAAATAGACAGTGCTGAATATTATGAAATGTTGATTAAGATGGGTTATACTGGAGAAAACCCTAATAAACTGCTGACGAAACATTTATCTGTGATTATAAATTTCTAGCGGATGTTGTGGGTAAGGTACTTATGGGCAAGCATACCGCCCATGACTATATCACCAGGCAGTAGTTCCTAGTTATGTGCGTAGTGGTAAAAAATGCCAGTGAACTGGGCAAGAATAATGTTTGAGATGATTAAGAAAAAGAATATAAAGAAAGAGGTGTGCTTTGGAAGGATTCTTGGAATCTTCCTTCAAGCAAAGGCTGGTGAATCACTGGTCTCCCAAACCATATTCATTAATTCCTCCAAAAGGCTCACTTGTGCCTTATTTGGTAGGTGGGAGACGAATATCTCCAAGCCATCCAAGGCTTCTTCCTCGTCCAAGACTTCTGAGGATACCAGAGCTGTAACAGCTACTCCTCCTGTAAGACCCCCCTCCCGAAACACAAGACACGGCACGAGAGGGGTCTTATGCCCAGAACAGCCGCCTTGCGGTAGCACCAGCACTCGGGCTAGCCTGTACCACAAGATGCCTATTCTGCCGGCTACAACCAATATCAACATATAAATGCCAAACCAACCATAATAATATGAAAGTCAAATCCACACCAAGCATATGTCCATAATATCATAAATAAAGAATCTACAACAATCTTCTAATATCAGAGTACGAGAACAGAATTGCCCCGAAGGGCTACAACAAAATCTCTCTCTCATTCACATCTGTAACCGACGGTAGCGACGGTACCATCCCCTCAGGCCCTGTCACCCTGGCCTGGCTGTCCGTCTATATAGCCTGCTGCTCCACCTGCGGGGTTTCCTCCTAAAAAGGAAGACGAAGCAACCGTTTGTCAAAAAGACTAAGTGGTTTCACATCCGCTCCCCCGGCGACTCCTCGGCACCGGTCGAAGAAAGGAATAGGTACAATATAAAAATAACAGTAGTACAACATGTGAAGTGAGTATACATATTATAAGCAGCAACATCAGTAGTGTATAATAAATAGGCTCTTATTTACAAATCTACAATCTACAGTAGCAAGAGAGTATATAACTAGAACAGTAAGTAACTCAACTTATATGGATGCCCATACAAGCATATAAGTTGAGGGTCGTTCAGCAGAAAGTAACTCATCGTATAGGAGTGCCTATACAAACTTATATGATGAGGGTCTTGTGTATGTAATGAAGTGCAATGCTATGTATGCAATGCAATGACACACCCATGATCAAGCACATGCAATCGCTATGTCGACACAGACTTATAGTTTCCACTATTCGAGCAGGTAGCTAACCTCTCAGACATCAACCGTCGTGGCCAAACGGTGACAGTAGAGCGGTCATCTCCACTACTAGGCTGGTCTCCACACTACCTGGCCTAGGCCTCTATACGCCTTAATGCTAGGAACACAACAGCGGAGCTCACATCCGTACTACGGCTCAGTGGGTTCTCTCGGGTAAATATGCACCAAGATCTTAGCCCCTGACTGGCCTTTGGTATGACACGGAAGGAGCCTCGGAAATGAGCACGAGGACAAAGCCCAACCGTTCACTTGGCACGGAAGGAGCCCCGGGACGTGAACACCGAGGACCAAGCCCAACCGCCCAAGGTCTAACTGTCAACTCCCATCGGTGTGACGATTGGTGAGTCCGTAGACCTGCCACACTATCCTTAACCCGGGATTACAACACCGCGTGTCGACTCACACCACATGCAATTCCACAACTACCGTGGAATGGAAGGAGCCTCGGAGAAAGCACGAGGACCAAGCCCAACCATCCAACAAATACGGATGGAGCCTCGGGACGTGAACACCGAGGACCAAGCCCAACCGTTCACTTGGCACGGAAGGAGCCCCAGGACGTGAATACCGAGGACCAAGCCCAACCGTCCAATTTTATCCAACTCAACCTCATTCCCATTAGTGACGGCCAACACCGCGCTTGTTAACTTCCACAATGCTACCCGTGGGGAGATGACACTCTAAGCATTGGACTATCCATTCCCTTCCACCAATTCATTATACACCATGGCCATAGTTTAATCATTTACAAGTCCTCCCAAATGAATTCAACATATTATAGATAATGCGCATAATGGTGATCTACCAAATATAACAACGCCTTTCATTCACATAGGCTTGATTCACATCTCGGCATAGGAATTCAAGTCCTCAAACATCAAACTTCACATTACCTCGGTGATTAACACAAAAGAGTTCACCCAACCTCGAGATGGATTGCAACATCAACTCCATCAAATCCAAGTTCGTATTTTAATCACTTAGAATTATATGTAATCTGGTCAGCAACTTTGACTGAGGATTCCCGTGGCTACAGGTATCGCCCGAAAACGTGCAACCACTCGTTGGAAAGGTAATTTTACGGGCTACGACTTTTGTGTTCAGTCGAAAGCCCAGATCTGGTCACATCGTACCAGAAATCCAACTCGAAGCCTGCTGCGTACAGGATACAGATTTCCTGGGCATTAACTCCCAACCGCAGCGAATTCAAATGGACTTTCCCGTGGCTACAGGTATCGCCTGGAAACGTGCAACCACTCGTTGGAAAGGTAATTTCAAGGGCTATGACTTTCGTGTTTAGTTGAAGGCCCAGATCCTACCCTTTATTGCTTGAAAATAGCCAAGAAGGTCACTGCGTGCAGAATACAGATTCTGCACGCATCTTGAAGCGAAGTGAACGACATCCGTTCGTCTTCCTCCTCAAGCGATTTTCCACAAACTGCAACCAGAAGTTCCTCCACCCTTATTCTCCCTCTTGAGGCCATTTCCTCTTCACGAAACCACCCCCCATCATCACTTTGAAGCAAGGGAAGGTTGAAGATGACTAAGCTTTAGAACACAAGATCTAGCATGGCCTTCCTAGAAAGCTTCTTCTCACACATCAAGACACTTTTGAGTCGATGTCTCGCCTAAGAATAGCTACGGATCTAGCACCAAGGGAGAGGGGAGGAAACTCACTTCATTTCCGACGTTTCCTCCGTTGTCGGCCATGGATCACGTTACCCTTCTCCGCGGCATCTCTTGTCTCCGTTAGCGGTGCTCTTCCACGGAAACGGCAGAGCTTTTCCTCCAGGATCCGGCTCCGGCATCCCGCGATATCCTCCTCTTCTTCTCCCGTCAGTTTCGCACAGTGATGGCTCGGCAATAACGATCGGATCCGATGGCTAGGGTTTGGTTTACTCCCTTTTATATTACATATTAGGTTAAGTCCCTTCCGCCACGTGTCACTCTCTAATTGGACCGCCCAATTTATGTTTCATTTGGAGTGACCGGTCCAAAGATCATTCAGCACGAATCCCGAGGTCCGGTTCGGTCCATTTGTACAAGCCGGTGAATTGGCCTGGGCGCAGAAAACACACAAGTCAAATTCGGCGGGAATCAGCCAGTGATTCCCGTCGATCGGCGAGTATTGGCGGGTCATTCTCGACGAATTTGTCGAGTATCAACAATGATACTCGACGATTTTCCCTTAGCCATTTTATCAGACATCCTGTCGCTGTGTGCGTTGAGTATCATTTAGTGATACTCGACGATCGGTGGGTATCACCGGGTATTCTCGGCGATCGGTGAGAATCGTCAGGCATTCTCGACGATTTTCCATTAGCCTACTGCAGTTCTGAGTCCGGCGGGTATCGACCACCGATACCCGTCGAATCGGCGAGAATCAACCTCCATTCTCGACGATCGACGAGCATCATCCTCCATTCTCGACGATTTTTACTTAGCCGAGTTCCCTCATCTCGGCTACTGGTTGGGGTATCCTTGAACCCAACCCTACACTTATTCAATGCACCTGACACCTCGCGTCAGTGCACCCCGGGCCCGAGTTGAGTCTCTTGACACTGAACACGTGCGAGGGGCCTAGCGCGAATTGGGACGTTACAAATCCTATAAACAAAATAAAAAGATTTCGTCCCCGAAATCAGGCTGAGGTCGTGGGGAGGAAAGCATACAGAAAACAAAATATGCTTTAAATAAAATTACCTGAAGCAAACAACTCCGGGTAGCGTCTTTGCATCAAATCCATTGGCTCCCATGTTAATTGCTCCTTCCCATGATTAGACCATAGCACTTTTACCAAGGGGACACTTTTGCGGCGCAAGGTTCTTATCTCATTATCAACGATCCGCACAGGCTCCAGTCGCACAGATCTGTCAGACGCCACAGTACCATCAGTTCTGGGGATGTATTGTTCGGGCCGCAACATCGCCTTCCGAAGCGACAATACATGGAACACATCGTGGAGATTCTCTAGCTCGGGGGGTAGCTCCAGCCGGTAGGCCAAAGGGCCAACCCTTTCCAATATGACATAGGGCCCAACATACCGTGGACTGAGCTTCTTCACTCCTCGCACTCGTGACACTCCATGCATCGGCCGGATTTTTAGAAACACCTTATCACCCACTTGAAATTCCACCATACGGTGCCTTGCGTTGTAATACTTTGCCTGCCGACTTTGAGCTTCCAACATGCGATCCCTTATCAGCCTAACCGCCGCATCAGTGTCATCTATGTACTCAATCCCCAAAGTCTTCGGATCTTCGTCTTGCACCCAAGATAAGGGGGTTCTATACCTTCTTCCATTAACTGCCTCATGGGGCGCCATGCCAATACTAGCTTGATGGCTATTGTTATAGGAGAATTCCACCAAGGGCAAGAGTCTTTCCCACGGATCTCCCCTATCTATCACACACAACCTCAACAGATCTTCCAATGTTCGGATGGTCCGCTCAGACTGTCCGTCCGTCTGAGGATGAAATGCGGTACTGAAGGTAAGACGTGAGCCCAGATATGTCTGTACCGCCTTCCACTCCTTGGAGGTGAAACGACCATCACGATCCGAAACTATCGTTTTAGGTACGCCGTGATACCGTACAAATTATTCCCCAAACAGGCGTACCAAGACATCCACATGAGCCTCCTTCTTCATAGGAATGAACCGGGCAACCTTCGTCAGGCGATCAACGATCACCCACACTGAATCATTCCCTGAGCGGGAGCGAGGTAGCCCATGTACGAAGTCTATGGATATATCCTCGAACTTCCATTCGGGGATTGGCAATGACTGCAACAGGCCACCAGGGCTGCTACATTCCGCCTTCACTCTTTGGCAAGCTTCACAATGCGTGACAAAGTACCGGACATCTTTCTTCATCCCTGGCCAACACATCGTCTTCCGTAAGCCGGCGTACATCTTTAAAATTCCTGGGTGCACGAAATATTGAGATCAATGTGCTTCTCTCATAATATCCTCCCGGATTCTGCCACCTTTGGGAATGTAGAGTAGTCCGCGAAAGTAAACGAGGCCGTCCCTTAGCGTGTACTCGTCGGTAGTCCCGTCTTCGATTAACTTTATTGCCGGGGCCAAAGCAGCATCCAATCCTTGCTCCACTCGGATCCGGTCCCGGATAACACAAACTATGCTCATGCTGGACAGGTACTCCGTATATTCCGAAGAAGCCTTAAATATTAAGGTGATGTCCATCTCCTCGATCATCCGTGCCAACTCCATGCTCATCAATCGAGATTCTGGGCTCGAGCTGGGTACTTTCCTACTCAACACATCGGCTACCGAGTTTGCTTTTCCGGGGTGGTAGTTCAAGGTGAACTCATAGTCGCATAGAAACTCTAACCACCGCTGTTGTCTTAAGTTCAATTCCTTCTGGGTATGGACGTACTTCAAATTTTTATGATCCGAGAAGATTTCGCAGTGGACGCCATATAGATAATGCCTCCATACCTTCAAGGCGAACACCACCGCTCCTAGCTCCAAATCATACACCGGGTAATTGATTTCATGCTTCTTCAATTGTCTTGAAGCATAAGCAATTACGTGCCCGTGCTGCATCAACACCACTCCCAACCCCTGATAAAATGCGTCCGTGGAAACTTGGAATCCTTCCTTCCTAGATGGAAGGACAAGGATGGGGGAGAAGGTAAGTCTATCCTTCAATTCCTGGAATGACGCTTCACACTGGGGTGTCCACTCAAATGGCACTCCTTTCTTTGTCAAGGAAGTAAGCGGGAGGGCAGTCTTGGAGAATCCTTTTACGAACTTGCGGTAGTATCCGACAAGTCCAAGAAAACTCCACACATCGGCCGCCGACTTCAATGGCGACCACTCCTTCACAGCGCGCACCTTGGCCGGATCCACAGCTAGTCCTGCCCCACTGATTACATGACCCAAGAAGGCCACCTCCCTAAGCCAGAATTCACACTTGCTAAACTTGGCGAACAGGGCGTGCTCCTTTAACTTCTCCAGTACCAAGGCCAAATGTCCGGCATGTTCTTCCTCCGTCTTCGAGTAGACCAGGATGTCGTCAATGAACACAATGACGAAGACATCTAAGTAGGGCTCAAACACCTTATTCATCAAGCTCATGAAAGCTGATGGGGCATTGGTGAGTCCAAACGGCATCACTGTGAACTCGTATAAGCCGTACCTCGAGCTGAAAGCCATTTTCTGTATATCATCCTCCTGTATTCTCAATTGGTAGTACCCTGAGCGCAAGTCTAGCTTGGAGAACCAATGCGCTCCCACCAGTTGGTCGAACAACTCATCGATCCGAGGTAACGGGTAGGTGTTCCGTACTGTCAGTCGGTTGAGTTCCCGATAGTCTATACATAAACGCAGGGTTCCATCTTTCTTCTTGACGAATAGAACTGGGGATCCCCAAGGCGATGAGCTGGGGTGAACAAACCCTGATTCTACCAACTCCTGCAATTGCACTCTAAACTCTGCAAGTTCTTTTGGGGCCATCCGATAAGGGGTCCTGGAGACAGGCTTAGCTCCTGGTATAAGCTTAATCTGAAAATCCACTTCTCTAGGCGGGGGTAACCCTGGCAGTTTCTCGGGGAATACCTCAGGGAAATCCCGTGCTACCCGCACATCCTTCACATCTACCTTCATCTCTTTTAGTTCGAATCGTATCATGTAGACTTCATCCCCTCTCATATGAGCTTTCAAGGTCTGGATTGAGGATAATAATATTCGTGGTGCGAAATTTATACCTTGGAAGACTACATCAGTATCCCCATGTCTCAAATAGATACGCTTCTCTGCATAGTCGATTCTTGCATGGTGCCAATCCAGCCACGCCATACCCAGGATGAGGTCGAACTCTGGTATTCTCAAAATTGTGGCAGGGGTATCAAAGGTCTTTCCCCCAATAGTTATCTCTAACTCACACTTCGCGGTTGCCGTCATCTCAGATCCGTCTGGGAGGCATACTCTTGGAGCAATACCAGTGAAATATTGCACTCCGTGTATATCTTTGATGAAGTCTTCAGACATGAATGAATGTGAGGCACCGGTGTCAAATAACGTATAAGCCGGTTTCCTGCCGACCATCACGGTGCCTAAGTGTCATTAATAATACTCAAGCTAGACGTCTAGTATATCTCAAGCAACTAGAGGATATCAATGAAAGCAAAATGACTAATTCAAATCGTACCTGCAATCATCTCTTGAGGGTTCTGCTCTTGAGTCATGTCCAGGGCATACATCTGATCTCGAGCGGGTCTGGGGTTTCTTCCTCGTGGTCCTCATCCTCGACCACGCACATATCCCCGCCCCCGAGGGGCTGCTGGAGGGAAAGCAAGAGGCGCATCACCAAACAGTTGTGGGCAGTAGCGTCGAATGTGGTCCGGTTGGTTGCATTCAAAGCACACACGTTCCTGCCTTCCGCCGTATTGCTGAAACTGTGGAGGTGGAGGTAACGCTGGCGGTTGTGGAACCGGGCGCTCCTCTCTAAAGTTCTAGGGAAAACGCCCACCACCCCTCCGATATCCTCTTCCTTTTTTATTGTCAAACCTCCTTCTGTTGCTGGGGCCGGCTTCCATCACGCCCTCTACTGGCCTCTTACCACTTCCCAAGTGGTCCGCTTCCAGTCTCTTCGCCATATCAATAATCTCCGCCAGACTAGAGTCCGCTATAAACAAAAGGGCTTACCTTAGGGGGTCTCGCAAGCCTTTGTAGAATCTTTTGGCATACCCTCTATCATCTAGCTCATAGGAGTCAGCGAATCTAGCCAGGTGATGAAACTCCCGTTGGTACTCCGTCACCGACATGGACCCTTGCTTAAGTTGCAAAAATCTCTCTTCCAGACCATCCCGAACGGTCGAGGGGATGAAATGCTCTAAGAAGGCTTCGGAGAATTCGCTCCAACTAATGTCCGTGTACACTCTTCCACGAAAAGTGGAGCCCATGAGGGACTTCCACCACCTTTTGGCGTGCAGCTCTAAGAGTGTCACCACAAGGGTCACCGCCATGTTGTTTGGACATCTTATTCCTGCCAATAACTCTTGTATAGTGTCGAGCCACTCTTCCGTACGCACTGCCGACTCTGTCCCAATATAAGCGGGAGGGGAGAGAGCTCGGAAAATGCTTAACCAACTATATCCCGGACCCTGTTGTTGTACAGGTGTCTGCTGAGATTGGGACCTAAAGGCATCCAGAATAGCTGTGAGCGTCTGCCCCAGCTCTGATTGTTGGAATTGTGTAGGTACGGACGGGGCGGGGGTGCCCCTTACTGGCTCAACATGTGCTGGGATCTACACATAAGGTACAAACCTAGGGTTAGGTTGGCTAATCTAAGGTTAAAGATGGACAACTTAGTGTGAATTACATATGGGCACACCACTGCTTCCGCTAAGTCAGCTTGTCCCCAAACAGACAAATCAAACGGGGGTGGCACCATTGTTAAGTGACTTTCGCCTTGGAGGATCGTAGCAAGCTGATACCATTTGTAAGACCCCCCCTCCCGAAACACAAGACACGGCACGAGAGGGGTCTTATGCCCAGAACAGCCGCCTTGCGGTAGCACCAGCACTCGTGCTAGCCTGTACCACAAGACGCCTATTCTGCCGGCTACAACCAATATCAATATATAAATGCCAACCCAACAATAATAATATGAAAGTCAAATCCACACCAAGCATATGTGCATAATATCATAAATAAAGAAGCTACAACAATCTTCTAATATCAGAGTACGAGAACAGAATTGCCCCGTAGGGCTACAACAAAATCTCTCTCTCACTCACATCTGTAACCGACGGTAGCGACGGTACCGTCCCTTCAGACACTGTCACCCTGGCCCGTCTGTCCGTCTGCATAGCCTGCTGCTCCACGTGCGGGGTTTCCTCCTAAAAAGGAAGACGTTGCAACCGTTAGACAAAAAGACTAAGTGGTTTCACATCCGCTCCCCCGGCGACTCCTCGGCACCGGGCGGAGAAAGGAATAGGTACAATATATAAATAACAGTAGTACAACAGGTGAAGTGAGTATACATATTATAAGCAGCAACATTAGTAGTGTATAATAAACAGGCTCTTATTTACAAATCTACAATCTACAGCAGTAATAGAGTATATAACTAGAACAGTAAGTAACTCAACTTATATGGATGCCCATACAAGCATATAAGTTGAGGGTCGTTCAGCAGAAAGTAACTCATCGTATAGGAGTGCCCATACAAACTTATACGATGAGGGTCTTGTGTATATAATGAAGTGCAATGCTATGTATGCAATGCAATGACACACCCATGATCAATCACATGCAATCGCTATGTCGACACAGACTTATAGTTCCCACTATTCGAGCAGGTAGCTAACCTCTCATGCATCAACCGTCGTGGCCAAATGGTGACAGTAGAGCGGGCATCTCCACTACTAGGCTGGTCTCCAAACTACCTAGCCTAGGCCTCCGTACGCCTCAACGCTAGGAACACAACAGCGGAGCTCACATGCGAACTACGGCTCAATGGGTTCTCTCGGGTAAATATGCACCAAGATCCTAGCCCCTGACTGGCCTATGGTATGACACGGACGGAGCCTCGGAAATGAGCACGAGGACCAAGCCCAACCGTTCACTTGGCACGGAAGGATCCTCGGGACATGAACACCGAGGACCAAGCCCAACCGCCCAAGGTCTAACTGTCAACTCCCATCAGTGTGATGATTGGCGAGCCCGTAGACCTGCCACACTATCCTTAACCCGGGATTACGACACCGCGTGTCGACTCACACCACATGCAATTCCACAACTACCGTGGCATGGAAGGAGCCTCGGAGAAAGCACGAGGACCAAGCCCAACCATCCAACAAATACGGATGGATCCTCGGGACGTGAACACCGAGGACCAAGACCAACCGTTCACTTGGTACGGAATGAGCCCTGGGACGTGAATACCGAGGACCAAGCCCAACCGTCCAATTTTATCCAACTCAACCTCATTCCCATTAGTGACGGCCAACACCGCGCTTGTTAACTTCCACAATGCTACCCGTGGGGAGACGACACTCTAAACATTGGACTATCCATTCCCTTCCACCAATTCATTATACACCATGGCCATAGTTTAATCATTTACAAGTCCTCCCAAATGAATTCAACATATTATAGATAATGCGCATAATGGTGATCTACCAAATATAACAACGCCTTTCATTCACTTAGGCTTGATTCACATCTCGGCATAGGAATTCAAGTCCTCAAACATCAAACTTCACATTACCTCGGTGATTAACACAAAAGAGTTCACCCAACCTCGAGATGGATTGCAACATTAACTCCATCGAATCCAAGTTCGTATTTTAATCACCTAGAATTATATGTAATCTGGTCAGCAATTTTGACTGAGGATTTCCGTGGCTACAGGTATCGCCCGAAAACGTGCAACCACTCGTTGGAAAGGTAATTTTAAGGGCTACGACTTTCGTGTTAAGTCAAAAGCCCAGATCTGGTCACATCATACCAGAAATCCAACTCGAAGCCTGCTGCGTACAGGATACAGATCTCCTGGGCATTAACTCCCAACCGCAGCGAATTCAAACGGACTTTCCCGTGGCTACAGGTATCGCCTGGAAATGTGCAACCACTCGTTGGAAAGGTAATTTACAGGGCTACGACTTTCGAGTTTAGTTGAAGGCACAAATCCGACCCTTTATTGCTTGAAAATAGCCAAGAAGGTCGCTGCGTGCAGAATACAGATTCTGCACGCATCTTGAAGCGAAGTGAACGACATCCGTCAGTCTTCCTCCTCAAGCGATTTTCCCCAAACCGCAACCAGAATTTCCTCCACCCTTATTCTCCCTCTTGAGGCCATTTCCTCTTCATGAAACCACCCCCCATCATCACTTTGAAGCAAGGGAAGGTTGAAGATGACTAAGCTTTAGAACACAAGATCTAGCATGGCCTTCCTAGAAAGCTTCTTCTCACACATCAAGACTCTTTTGAGTCGATGTCTCGCCTAAGAATAGCTACGGATCTAGCACCAAGGGAGAGGGGAGGAAACTCACTTCATTTCCGGCGTTTCCTCCGTTGCCGGCCATGGATCGCGTTACCCTTCTCTGCGGCATCTCTTGTCTCCGTTAGCGGTGCTCTTCTTCGGAAACGGCGGAGCTTTTCCTCCAGGATCTGGCTCCGGCATCCCACGATATCCTCCTCTTATGCTCCCGTCAGTTTCGCACAGTGACGGCTCGGCAAGAACGATCAGATCCGATGGCTAGGGTTTGGTTTACTCCCTTTTATATTACATATTAGGTTAAGTCCCTTCCGCCACATGTCACTCTCTAATTGGACTGCCCAATTTAGGTTTCATTTGGAGTGACCGGTCCAAAGATCATTCAGCACGAATCCTTAGGTTCGGTTCGGTCCGCCTGTACAAGCCGGTGAATCGGCCTGGGCGCAGAAAACGGACAAGTCAAATTCGACGGGAATCAGCCAGTGATTCCCGTCGATCGGCGAGTATTGGCGGGTCATTCTCGACGAATTCGTCGAGTATCAACAATGATATTCGACGATTTTCCCTTAGCCGTTTTATCGGACATCCTGTCGCTTTGTGCGTTGAGTATCAGTCAGTGATACTCGACGATCGGTGGGTATCACCGGGTATTCTCGGCGATCGGTGAGAATCGTCTGGCATTCGCGACGATTTTCCGTTAGCCTACTGCAGTTCTGAGTCCGGCGGGTATCGACCACCGATACCCGTCGAATTGGCGAGAATCAACCTCCATTCTCGACGATCGATGAGCATCATCCTCCATTCTCGACGATTTTTACTTAGCCGAGTTCCCTCATCTCGGCTACTGGTTGGGGTATCCTTAAACCCAACCCTACACTTATTCAATGCACCTGACACGTCGCGTCAGTGCACCCGAGCCCGAGTTGAGTCTCTTGACACAGAACACGTGCCCGCCTAGCGCGAATTGGGACATTACACCTCCACCCCTAGAAGATGTCCCCTTCACATGGATTCCATCCCCTCCATCTTCATCTCAACAACCAAAACATCTTCAAGTTCAAACATTCTCAACTACACTCCAACAAACATTCACATCTCAAGCCCATACACCAACACCTCCTGCTTCCCCACACCAACATCCTTCACTAGTTCATACTCAAGAACATTAACCATCTCCACCCAAATCTCCAGTGCATACAACTCGACATCATACCCCATAGTATGTAATTCCTCCTCAGTCCCCTCTTCCTCAATAGCTTGTTGATATCCCCCTACACAACATATCATCCATATCATCATTTGATCTTCTATCATCCCCAATCCATAGTACATCACCTCAAGATGAGCACATACTAGATTCCACTCCCTTCCCTTCAATCTCATCCATCAATCCTTCTGTATCAACTAAGACACCCTCTGTGTTCATGCAAATTGATCCCCCTTCCATTTCCTCTAATCTGCAAATCATCACTCCACTACTCAAACAACTCATAACAGAGGATATTAAACCTCTTGCTGAATCCATTTCCACCCTCGCTTCTCTTCTTCCTACATCCGTTTTCAATCCCTTCTTCTAGGGGCCTGGCTTCAGGACCCTCTGAACCCAGGCAGGGGGAGATATTTTTTGAATAAGCTCCAGTTTCTCCTCTAGCAGCAGCAGAAGCAAAAGAAGCAACAATTTTGCAGATAGTTGTGTCACCAGATGTACAAATGGTTACATAGGCTGAAATAATTGATTTAGATATGATGAATGCTGATATGTTGACTGTTGGTGATTGTTGCATCAATCCCACAGTAGACATCTTTGGGTTATTAGATTCTTTCAATTCAGTTTATTTGAATTCTTCTCTTATAGCAATAAAGCCATCTTTGTCTATAGTGTGTTACACTCCTCCAATAAGTCCTGAAGTTGTTAATCAACTGAAGGCAAGTTTTGCTATTAAAATAATTGAGGAACCTTCAGGCCCAACTTATATTATGGATGATAGCCCAATCCCAAATTTAGATGATTTGAATGCTAAAGATATGGCACAAGAACTTGCATATATTCAGAATGATCCTGCTTTGAATGAATTTTTATTGACTGACAAAGATGTAGAAGATTATCATATTATCACTAAGAATTTTTATCCACCTGAAGTTGCTGAACCTCAAGCACTTCCTTAAGATGATAAACAAATCTCAAAGGAAACTTTAAAAGAGATAGATGCTTTGTATGACAATCCTCAAGAATCTTCTAATGATATTGATGAAGAAGATTCTGATGAATCTAATGATTCCAAGGCCAGAAATAAGGTTGCTAAGAAGAGGAAAGTTGCTCCAAAGGCTGCTCCTAAGCCCAATCCCACAAATGATACTCCATACTATATCTTGCAAAAGATTACTCCATACCCAGGGATGCCACATTAGATGTGGCTATAAAAGAATGAGCAAAAAGAAAGGAAGAAGAGAAGTAGGTACATGTCTCCTCCTAAGAAATTTAGGAAAGACCCTCCTCCTCCCCTATCTTCAGGGGCCTCTAGAAATGTATCTCAAAGATCTGCACCTATCACAAAAACTTATTATAGACATTCTAAGGCAGGCATGTTGAAAATTAAAATCGGACTCTCAAGGAGTTCACCCTTCAGGAAGGGGTGGTCGCGCACCTACTTCGCTCCTGCAAGAAAAACAACAAGGAAAAAGAACAAAGGACTAGACCAAGGGCCCGACGCGGAGGTACCACCACACACTCAGAAGATCATTGAGTGCTTCCCCTCCTTAGCCAAATGTCGGGCCAAGGAACCTGAGAAAGCGCTAGAAGACTGGGAGACAGGTAAGCATGCTTCCTGAGGTACCCCTTGGATCCTATTTATAGATTTCCGAAGATGATCTGCAAATAACTAACCTATGCTGGTCGGAAATTACTGAAAGCCCCTTGGGCTGGCCTGCAAAAATCCAAACTCTGTTGTTCTGAATAGCTACATGGAGCCCAATCGGGTCTGCCAATAGAATAACGTCGTTGTTCTAACTGGTTATGTGCACCTCTCACTGGGTCACCCTAATATTTTAGCGTCTAGGCCACACTGGGGAAGGATCTCTTGGCCTCTGAGTCAGCTCACAACCCTACTGGGTGGGAGCGAGCAGGACTGGCCCGCCTAGGAGGGGTGCGGGTCAGAGGGCGAACGAGGGCTGGCCCACCTAGGAGAGGGGGCCAGGGCTGACCCGCCTATGAGGCGCGGGTTGGAGGGTGACCTGCATGTGAAGGCGCGGGCCGAGGCTGACCCTCCTGGGAAGGCACGAGCCAGGGTCAACATACCATCCTAGGAGAGATGGGCAGGTCTTACCCGCCTAGGAGGTGTGGGTCGGAGGGAGACCCGCCTGGGAAGGCGCGGGCCAAGGAAGACCCTCCTGGGAAGGTGTGAGCCGGGGTCGACCCGCCTGCTTGCCTGAGTCCCTTCGGCGAACACGGGGTTGTACACAATCCCCTCTCTTTGCGAGCTTTTAAAAAGATCGGAAAGAAACATCCAACCGCACGTGTTCGGCAAAAACCCTGCTGAGCTGTAGAGAATCTTTTGGTGCTGGTCCACCTTCATGCTATAAATAAGCTATCGGACCTTTTGGGACAATTCCTCTCATTTGCCCTCTTCCGCGATTCACAGTGGGAAGATGCCTATGTCCGAGGAGATGCGGGCTCATTTTGCGGCTGTGAGGGAGGGTGCCCAGGAAGCGGCTCTCGAAGCCGCCCCGTGGCTGGCGCGCGGGTTGCCCGGTCTCCTATTCAAGCCATTGAAAGGGAAAATCATCCGGCAATCCCCACTGGGTGATGACCCCGCTTCCGGCTTGGCCGTTGACGCCAAGGTCGTTCCTGAGATATGTGGTTCCCTTATTTGATCCGCCACTACTTATGACTTCTCTTTTTGCAGGAGGCGCCTCACGATGACGGAGTGGACAGGGTGGACTCGATGGTGACTGGTAGGGCCACTAGTCCCTTATCCTAGGCACACTTCCCTCCCGCGACTCCTCCGTCGTCAAGGCCCCCTAGTCTAGGGAAACCATTCATTACCCCCGGAGGAGAAGCCTTCCAGGGTCGACCTGGCCCTTCTCGACCAGCTGATGGCACGGGAGATGTGCCAACGCCTGGTAATTCCCTTATTTTAGTCCGCTTATCATTTGTCGGCTTCTTATGACCTTTCCTTCGAAGGTTATAATTCTGTCTCTTCTAAGGTTTAGATGAGCGAGGGGTACTCACCTCCCCCTGAGCTGGAAGGCATCACAGACTACCTGGGTGACCCGCTGAATACCGAGAAGAGGAATATGCAAGTGACGCGACTGTTTCAGAAACATACACTGCTGCTACAGGAGGTCTTCAACAGAGTGTAGAAAGACAAGGCCGAGTCGGAGGGACGATTTGCAGCCTTGGAAGGGGCGGGGCGGCAAGCTGACGATGAATTAGTGACATCCCCAGGAGCACACATAATGCGGGCCGAGGAGCGGCTTAGACATGTCTAGGAGAAGGTCGCTTTGAACCAGCGGGAACTGACGGCGGTTTGCAAGTATCATTATCATTGCGTGTCGCCTTGATCCGGCAAGCGGGGGCGTGGCAGGTGGAAATGGATTAAGTACTGAGTCGCCTGCCACTCTCCCGCAGGCTCCTACTACTACCCGCTGGGTCTGAAATGCCCCGCTCGTGGAACGATCGAAACTCCTGGAATCATTGAACATTTGTTATGAACACTTAACTATCTGTAATAATTCAGGACCTCCCCCGCTCTCTTATGGGCGTGCACTCTGTAACATCCCATTTTCAACTAGACTCCTAAGAGTGGTTTTGGTCATGACCAAGTCATGACAAAGCCCTAGAGAGCTAAAAAGGGCCAAGTAATCAAAGGCCAAGGTGAGATTCACCTTGGTCTGCCTATGGCACAACCTCATCACCAGATCTAAGGTTTGACTTTAGAGCTTCACCATGACTCCATGACCCCACCACAATACTACTAATCTATTAGAGGATCCACTAAAGCCCTAAGGGTCCATGCAAGTCAACCCAAAATGACCAATCTGACCTAGGACCACTACATGCCAAAAATTAGACAAGGTGCCCTAACTAAGGTCAATTGGCCTCTAATGTGCTCAAGGGACCCCACCATGCCTCCCTAACCTTAAAGTGAGGTGAAAGGGTCACCAAGTACCCATTGGAGTAAAGCCTAGTGGCTAAGTTGACCCAAGTCAACTCTACACCCAGATTGGTCAAAGTTCCCTAACCAAGGGTCAGGTGACCTCCAATGGGCCAAGTCAACCCTACCCAACTTTTCCTAGACCTCCAGGGAAGACAATGGGTCACTAAGGGCCCTTGGGGGTCAACCCAAATGGTCATGTTGACCAAAGTCAACCCAAGTCCATTTTGGGTCAACCTAGCCCAAATGGGCTAACCCAAGCTTTAGCCATTGCTTCCCAAGGCTTACTTCAATTCTCATAATTCTTATGAGTGGAATGGCTGCATATATCCTAGGGGGTTTGACCAGTCAACTTTGTGACTAGGAGAGAGAAAGGGGAACTTCATTTCATGGTAATGGTGGAGAGAGAAAATGGGGGGAAGAGGAATGGTATGGGGACCGGCCAAAGGAGGCTAACAACCACCCTTTATGGCTACAATCAACTCCTCTAGGGGAGAGGAGTTGATTCCAGCCGTTTCCCGGCCACCAAGTGGCAGATTCAGCCCCCCACCTCTCAACCCGAGCCACCCCTTTAATTGCTTTAATGGCCATTGGAGCTACAACCCTTCCCCTCCCTAATCCAGCATTTAAACCCCATCAGTGGGTCAAGGGGAAGATTTTCCACCACTTACCCGAAGGAGCCAAGCTAGTGCATAGTGCTATTATAGAAGCCGAGCGCTGCCGCCATCGACCATGGCATCCCGTCGTTCCTCCCGCATTCGGGCTGCCGGAAAGGTCCTCCTCCACTCCTCTCTTCATGGGTAGATCTAAGGAATTTATTAGGGCAAGGTTCGGGCTCAATTGAGCCTGATCCAAATTCCAAATCCATGGAAATCGGGTGAAAATTATCCTCCCGGGTTCGCCGGAACAGTCGCCTTCGGCGGCCGTGCCGCCGGCTGGGGGTAGCCCCCACCTCCCCGAAGGTGGTGGTGTTGTTGGCCGGCCGGGGAAGTGGCCGGGTGGCCGGGAAATTGGCCAGCAAGCCGCTCCAGGACGGGTCAATCTAGGCCTTTGGTTAGAGGAAGGAGATGAGCCGATGCCGTCCAAAAGGGCGCTTTAAGATTCGTGCTGAGTTTATTATTAATCTTTATTACCTTGATTTATTAAATTCTGTCACACTTTTTTTTCAGTATTTGGTTTTATTTTTTAAAAATACATAGGCTCACCTAATGGAAAAGTCATCAACAAGAAATATGTAGCCCTAAGGGTCTACTTTAGTCCAAAATTGATTTGGACCAGTTTGGACCATTGGTTTGGCCAGAGTCCCAGTTTTGGTGGGACCTATACCTAGGGCTATCCTGAAATTCAAATGGATGCCCACATCTCATCCCTTGTCCAAATGATCTGAAATTTGGGCAGGAAGTCTATCTTAGCCATATATAGGGCCTGTCCAAAAATGGGAATTTTTGGAGAAAATTTTTCTATTGTTTTTAGAAACAATTTAATAAATCATGTATAAATTAAATAGGTGTCATAAACACCTCAACATCCCCCCAAATTTGGGTGGGTAGTCTTAAAGGGCATGGTAAGTCTCTGGTGAAATTTCATCTCATTTGGAGATGTTTTGATTAGGTTTTTATCCAACCCTAGGTTGACCCTCAAAGGGGTAATTAGGTCAAAACACCCCATTAGAGTTTTGAGTGGTCAAATCACCTCAACAAAGGCTGAAACTTTGGTCACTGACTCTTTATGGTATGGCACACCATCCAATGGATTTTGGAGTGGTGTGGGGCAGGGTACCCCTAGGACTCTAGGGTAGACCCTTTTATGGGATTTTTAGGGTTTGATGGTCATATGGTCAAATGACTTTGGAATGACCTGTAATTTGGTGGGGAAGATCATAGAGAGTATATGGTCCTATGGATGAAGTTTAATTGAATTTGAAATCCTTTAACCCCCTCAAAACTCTAACCCTAGTTTAGGGCACCAACCTTATTTTGAATTATTATACTGTGAATTGAACTTCTAATCCAATGAAATTTGGGCAGGGTGATGTTCTTGTCTAAATGGACATAATATAATTTTGTTGAAATTTTAGGGTTAATTTATATAGTACTTTATTCACAACCCTAGTTGTGCCCTAGATATTTACATTGATGATTCTGGAATTTCTATTCACTGTAATGTTATGAAATCTTGGATTAGGGCTTCTTATAGCATGTTATACCTTCTGTATTTTTCTTCGGAGTTTTATCTTATTATTTTAGGTACTTCATTCATAAAATTATGAACTATGAATTTTGATCAAAAATAGATGTGGAGCTTAGTATTATTATGAAAATTATGAAATATTGTCAGTGGGTATTCTATACCAATATGTAAGTCTTGGAATTTTCTCATAATTTTTAGGTAATTATTTACAGTACTTGCTTCAATAACCCTAGAGCTTGGAATTAACAATGTAAAATTAAATTAGGAGTTACCGTTCACTGTAAAATTATGAGAATCCTCCTAGAGTGTTTTTAGGCCATGATGATCATACTCGATTTTTGCTATAATTTTTGGAACAATATTTCTGGCCTTGAATCTTAAAATAGGTATTATGAACCTTACATGCTAAATTATGATTTTGGGGCCTAAACCATTTTAAAAACTCACATGTCTTGGATTTACTATTAATTTGTTCTGTAAAATTTATCATGATTTTATGAAGTCTTATACTTACTTGAAAAGTGCACTTCATGATCAAATGGTAGCTCTTGGAACCCTTAAGAAAATTAATTAAAATATCAGAATATTTAGGAAAATTATTATTTTCTGTATTTAGTCTATTTGTGTCATGATAAGCCTCTAGTAAATAACTTAGGGCACTTGGATGATTATTTGGATTGTCCCCTATTCGGTTCGACATATAGCCTAGGTTGGCATGCATGTAGCAAAATACTAAATAGCAATAGGACATGATCCGGGATAGTTGTTGGAGTTGTCGTTTTGGCTTGGTGGATTGGTGTGGATGATTTCACTATAGAGGGATAGGAAGAGCTGTGAGAAGTGCTTTTGCTAGATTCTAGGGGTATTTGGGTTCGACGAAAGATCGTCTTCCCCGAGAAAAGGAAGAGTAAAAATCACTCTAGGTTAGTATATCGTAACAAGAGAAGTAATGGGTAAGGGATTCAACCAATAATAATAAGTGCCTTGCGAAAGGGAACGATGGGCTTCAGCTACCATCATAGTTCCTAGTGCCCTTTGAGATACCTTCACAGGGAATACCAGGGGCAGTCCTAGGTTAACGTAAACTGTAATAACAAACTGAAAAGAGTAACATAGTAATTAGGATCTCATATTTCACAAACAATGTTTGCACGGGGAGATTTTTGGGAGCTTCGGCTCGACTAGTTAAGAGACGGACGGAATGGTCCGGGGAGCTTCGGCTCGATTGGCTAAGAGACGGACGTTTTGGTCCGGGGAGCTTCGGCTCGGTTTTTGTCTTATTACGGTTAAACTTGCATGTGCATAAAAGGAAATGAAATAAAGGTGGTGGGTCTTCGTTATTGAGGGGTCGATGCACCGACGCCAATACACTGACTCGGCAAGTGTAGTTAGCACTTCGCCAACAAAAGTCCGGTGCGCCAGCCGGCAAGAGTATGTAGGCGTCTGCTTGGTGCACCAAGCGTTGAGGCATACGATAGGTCTGACCGGTAGTGCTTTACTGGTTTAGAGGTGGGCGATGTTGATGCTCGAAAAGCGACGGACTCGGGCACCACCAGCTAACCGTTTGAGCACTTGGGGAAGAGGAAGGAAAAACAAACTGCGAGCAGCAATCTACTTGGCGGACTAGAAAAGGAACGGAAAAGCAACAGAGCCGTAGAGCACGGCAACACCAGACTTCGCCCGTCGCGGCCTAAATGCCACTCCTGCGACGGGCTTGCTTTTTATTGCCAAGACGCGGTTACAAGAAAAGAAAAAGAAAGCAATGGGGAAAGCAAGCCGGAGGTCGCAAAGCCAGAGATTCGAGTCCGCAGCCATTAACAAGTGGGCTCCTGGGCTCGAGTCAGCGTGCTTTGAGTGCACCACTTCCCCCTATTTATAGGCTGGGGGCCTGCCCAAGCGGGCAGGGCTAAAATAACCGGCTGCCCGGGGTACAAAAGAGCCGGGCAGCGGTGACGGGAAACAAAAAAGAGAAGGAACAAGCAGTCCGCGCGGGACAGGCGGACTGGGCCAGCGATCTGGAGACCTCCCTTGGTCGCACTGAGCGCGTGACTTTTAGACTAGCCGCGACCTGAGCGACCTGGGCGGCCTGACTCGGAGCCTGCCGGTCTGAGCCTGACTCGCCGATCTAGCAGAGCTGGGAACCGAGGGCGACCTGAGCGGACGGATTTCTGGAGTCCGCCTAGGTGACGGACCATGCCCACTGGCGAGCTGGGCGAACTGAGTACTTAAGTTCAGCGAGGGAAGGGCAAGATGCCTAGCTGGAAATGTTGCGGATTCTGGGGTTAACATAATCCCCGCACATTTTTGAGTTTTGGAAAATTCCGAAAATGTTTCCTTAACCGCTGAGTCCGCAACTATCATTAATGCTATTTGTGCTATAAATACTGCCGGAAGCGCTGTCTTCTGTCAGAATTGTCTGCGCGACAGGTCGCTACTCACCACTTGCGGTCTCGACTTTCCAGTCCGGCATGGCGAGGCTAGGGTCCTTCTTTGGCAGCATGGCTGCTCCGATTGAGAAGCCGAAAGCGAGTTCTCGGCCTAAGAAATCGGGCCATCGAAAAGATGCGCCTGCCCGCCACCAGGGGGAGAGTTCAGACCAGGTGAAGCAAGATCCAGTCCGCGATACTGTAAAGACTGCGAATGCTCCCCCAAGTCCTCTACGGGAGAAACCGAATCCGCCCTCCGTTTCTGACCAAAACCCTGCGAACTCCTCCAGCATGGAGGTGCATCGCTCTCCTTCTGGGACCATCATGTTGCGGATAGAAACGGAAAAGGAAGTTTCATCGCCGAAAGTCCAGCAGCAAAGGACCGAGGAGAAGCTTCCTGCTGGTGAGACGATAGTGGAAAGGGGAGAGGAGGTTGCCGAGGAGCGAGATAAGGAGTCCGCTGAAAACGCGACCAACAGTTCCATCGAAAAGCAAGTTGTCGCTCCAAACTCTGTTCCCGAACCCAAGCCGGTTGTCATCGATTTAGAGAAGACTCCTGAGGAGAAGAAAAAGAGGAAAAGAGATGGTAATGCCGCCGAGCGGGTAGAGAAGAAGTTGAAAGTTAGAAAAGAGAAAAATATCTCCAAGCGGACTGGAGCTGCGAGCTTGCAGCATAGACCGCGAGAAAAGGAAGTCCAAGACGATCTCGTCACTCCCGATCCTCTGCTCGCAGAAGGTGATCCCCCTTCCACGCTCAGCTTATCAACCACTGAGATACTCGACTCTATAGATAATGATCAGCTTGTGAGTATAAATCGCTCTCTACTGGAGGTGCTGCAGCCTGATACCGCAACTGGAGGAGAAAATCTTGACGACCCTTCTTCTTTTTTTCCAGCTGAAGAGAGGAAGAAAAATGAGGATCAACTCGCAATAATGAAGGCGAAGGTTGAAGCGGCCTCTGAGAAGCTCGTGGTGGATAAGCGGACTGAGGATCTTCAGATTGCTGCCGAGCTGATGCGATCTGGTAAGTTGCAGCCGACGACCAAGCGGTTTCAGAGCTCTTGGTTGTACAAATCCCCTCCGCGAAAGTCGCGGCCAGTCAAGATCCTTACAGAAACTGATGACATAGTTACCTCGAGCAGATCGCTGGCCGAGACAAGAGCACTAGTCCGCCGTGAATGGAGGCGTCGCCTAGAGGCTTTTGATCCGGAGCGCGTGAGGCGACCTATCCTTGATAGTCGTCAGATCGCCGCGAAGATAACCAAAAGTGGATAAAAACCTTTTCCCTTTTCTCTTTTTTCTTCTGGAGCTATTGCGGCCTGGATACTGAGGCGTCTTCACTTTCTTTGTTGCAGTTCAGAAGTCCACGCCCGATTCTGTCGAGGTCGGAGAGATCGTGCCTACGCCACCAAATGTGACGGAGGCCGCGGCGCGGACTGCTGATGAACTCGCACAGGAGGAGCTGCCTGCTAAAGAAGACAGTGTACTGTTAGCGAAGAATAATGAGGAAGAGTTATGCGAGCTTCGAACTGCACTAAAGAAAAGCAAAGCGCGGGAAAAAATCCTGGAAAGCGAGGTCGCCAGCCTTTCAGCCACACTGGAAGGTGCGAACAAGGAGAAAAATCGTCTGAGCGGAGATGTCCGCCATTATAGGAGCAAATATTTGGCTTTGGCGAGAGAAGGAAAGAAGCAAGTAAGCGAAGCCGCTGGGGTGAGATCGCAAGCGCCGCAGCCTGCTGTGGGGGAGGGATCGGCCCCTGCGGCAAGCGGGCAGCCCGCGGTGGTCGCAGATCCAACCCTGGCAGTTCAAATGATTCCATTTCCGCGGGTAGCCAAAGACATGGCTCATATGCACCGCACCTTCAATAACATGCACCATCTGGTTTCCCAACTCTACTGCGAGATCCTGCGAGGAAGTGACCTGGCTGCACATGTTGGAATGGGGGAGGAGGTGCGACCTGCTCAGAGAGACCGCGGAAGGCGCTAAGGCCTAAACATTTGCTTTCTATTATTTTTTAAGCTGCTGTATAATATTGTTGCTGAAACTCTTCGTTGTGTGATTGTATCTGTGTTGTGATATTACTCTGCTTGTCGCATACTATTATCTTTTTGGATAATCCTGTTGTGAAATGTAAGTTATACGGACTGGTGTTTTATGTCTGCTTATCTTGTTTACTAGAAAATTGCGATCCCTGTGGGCTTCCCGTGAATTCGCAATTGCTTGCAGGGAGAACAGGGAAGAGGCGAGCTGAGCGGACTGGCTTTGAATCCGCAAAGCTTTGAAAATATCTAATATTGCAGGGAAAACAGGGAAGAGGCGAGCTGAGCGGACTGGCTTTGAATCCGCAAAGCCTTGAAAATATCTGATATTGCAGGGAAAACAGGGAAGAGGCGAGCTGAGCGGACTGGCTTTGAATCCGCAAAGCCTTGAAAATATCTGATATTGCAGGGAAAACAGGGAAGAGGCGAGCTGAGCGGACTGGCTTTGAATCCGCAAAGCCTTGAAAATATCTGATATTGCAGGGAAAACAGGGAAGAGGCGAGCTAAGCGGACTGGCTTTGAATCCGCAAAGCCTTGAAAATATCTGATATTGCAGGGAAAACAGGGAAGAGGTGAGCTGAGCGGACTGGCTTTGAATCCGCAAAGCCTTGAAAATATCTGATATTGCAGGGAAAACAGGGAAGAGGCGAGCTGAGCAGACTGGCTGACCGGTCCGAGCGGATTGACGGCTGTCATGTCAGACGATTTTTATATAAATAGGGTTGTCATTCTCTGTTTGTGTAGAAAGCAGTGGGAGCTGAAGACTTGCGGTCTGAAAACATGGTATCCGCACGCACTGAAGCCGCAGCCGCCTTCCACGCTGCTGATCATAAAAGGAGTAGACTAACCGAAGCCGACCTGGAGGCATTCTTGGGAGTTCATATGGCGGACTCGCCCGTGCTCGAGCGGCTCCCCGAGCACCACGAACGACTGAATTTTTCAACTGCTACCCAGCTCGCAATTCCAATAGATCATTTTGACTGCGGGTTCAAATTTCCCCTGCTCTGGGAGGTCGCGGAGATCTTCGAGCATTATGGGGTGGTTCCGGGCCAGCTTGCCCCGAACAGTATGGTTGCGATCTGCAGTTTCATTGCTTACCTGCGGGCTGAGAGGATTGAATTTTCCTTGAAGGTTTTCAGGAAGATTTTCTCTGTTCGCTCTATTACCCCGACGGGAGACCCTGAGTACAAAGGCATCATCTACTTCTACTGTAAGGGAATGAAAGTTGTGGGCTTGCCGAATAAGATCCACAACTGGACCTCTAGGTATCTCATCTTTGAAGGCGACCTGGGGTTCCTTCATACCAGTCCGCAGCTGCGCGTAGACACTGACTTCAAGAGCGTGCGGCTGAACGATGCCGAGACCGCCATCGTCAAGTTCCTTGACGGAGTGAGGCTGGATGTTGACTATTACATCCCGCTGCTGCCTGGGCTATATACTGTTAGCCGCCAAGAGAGTAAGTCTTGCGACCTTCGTTTGTACCCGCAACAACTTAGGAATTTTAGCTAACTTTCTCTCTTGCAGCGACCTTGGCGGTGCCCGCAAATCTGCCCGTTGCGCGTGCCGGACAGACTCCTACGCAAGGGGAAAGGAGAAAAGAAATCGCAAAAAAGAGGAGGGAAGACGGAGACCCCGCCGTGGGTTATTCTTCTGATGGCAGCTTCGACATTGCGGGCTTCAGCGAGAAGCAGAAGGATCTGAGGGGCAACCCCATGATCCACTGGCATGAGAAGAAAAAGTATGTCCGCCTATCAACGGCTCTTCCCTCTTGGAGGAGCCCGCGCCCGTCTCGCCATGCCCACGTCGCCCTGTCCGCTTTGTACGGGAAGCAAAACCTCCGCGATCTGCAAGGTGTGGCCCCTGATGACCTCCCCCTTCTCGCTGCGCAGGCCAGTGCGAACGCTGCCGTCACCAATCATTTCTTAGGCAGGCTTACGCGCGAGCTGCTTAGGGACAATGCGCGGCATAGGAAAGAAAGCGATTCGCTGAAAGAGAGGAATAAGCGACTTGGTGCAAAAGTTAATCAATATAAAGAAGACAAGGCCGTAAGTGCTTAGTTAATCGCCATTAATCTTGCTTATCTTTCGCGGACTGATATTTTGAAATCTTTTGCAGATCGCATATGAGGTAACCAACCCAGACTTTCAAAAGGCCATGTTTCCTTTTGTAAGAGAAAGCGTCGAGGTCGCGCTTGAGCGCGTTATCAGCGATGGGTACGCGAAGGCTGGGGTAGACTCTATTCCCTTCCTGAAGCTCTTCTCGGAGCTAAAGGATAAAGTTGCCGAGTTCGAGCAAGCTGATAAGGGAAAAGCGGTTGCCGAAGATGACGAGGAGGAGTCTGCTGACGAGGAAGTGGCCTCAAGCCAACAGCAAGGAGGTCAATCGGATCAGTCCGCTAACTCCAGCTCTGGTGAGAGTAGCTTGCGAACAGAACCCTCAGCCGCTTCTCACTCTGACGACAGCAGCAACAGTGACTCAGGCGGCTACTCGCCTATAGTGGATGTGGATGGGTCAAGCCCTGAGAAGCCTGCGGATAAGAAGCAGAGGATAGAATAGGGATATATATATTGTAATTTTTTGGTTTTCTTTAATGTAAGGGGGAGGGGCGGACTTTACGCGAGTCCGCCAGGACATGTAATTTTTGAATGAATATATATAAAAAAGGATACTTTTGATATCTTCTGAGATTTTCTGCTTGTTTCTTGCTGATACTTTAGAGGTCGCACTTATATCTTTGCTAGCTGAAATTTCACTACCACAATCTTGTTATAATATGAACAGAATGTATTCCTTGGGAAAGAGACGAGTGATGCGGACTTGGATGAGTTCAGTTCTCAGTCCGCATTTCACAGAACTTTTGCCAGTTTTTGCGAGAACAAAGATAACGAAAAAACCATAATCTGCTAACCCAAACATCATGAATAAGCGAACTGGATGGACTAGGGTCACCATCCGCAGATATTCGCGCTTGAATTTCTTCCAAGCACATTGTGCGCATCGAACAAATTCTGCGGACCAGGCGAATTAGAAAACCAATGTCCGCACTGCCTCAGTCAGCAACATCAGAAGTGACCTGTAATTCATAATGAGCGGGTAGAAGCGACCGGAGCAGCATTGCTTTCCTCACAAGATTATGAATTATCGAATCATGGAACGGCGGACTGAGCGGATAAGGCAACTGGAGTCCGCACTTCATTAATGAACAATATCAGAAATGACTTGCAATTCACAACCAAGCGGGTAGGTGCGGCCGGAGCGACATTGCTTTCCTCACAAGGTTATGAATTACAGAATCAACCAAGGTGACGGCGGACTGAGCGGATAAGGCAACTGGAGTCCGCACTTCATTAATAATGTCAACCCCT
Organism: Platanthera zijinensis; assembly: GCA_039513925.1. NCBI lineage: Eukaryota > Viridiplantae > Streptophyta > Magnoliopsida > Asparagales > Orchidaceae > Platanthera > Platanthera zijinensis. The sequence continues at coordinate 199,501,258 of CM077084.1, read as the reverse complement.
GTGAAGAAGAAAGCCGCAGTCCGGAGGCCAAGTGGGTAGGTGCGGCCGGAGCGGCATTGCTTTCCCCACTGGACCTCGGGGTCTGCAGACTCAATAACTCAATTCACTGCCCTCTTGCCTGAAGTACAGTCTAAGTCGATCTCTTGGGCAGGTACGGCCGGAGCGGCATTGCTTTCCTTTGAGATCGACAAGACTGTGGGTCTTCTGCAGGCACTGCTTGAGGGTACCAAGGAGTGTTCGAGAGTCACAACCCTAAGATGATCTGGGGGTAGGTGCGGCCGGAGCGGCATTGCTTTCCCCGTGCGATCATCCGGGTTGTAACAATATCCCTTAAGTGGCGTGGTAGAGCTGACCTCCACTTCGCTCCTCCATAATGCAGAAGTGGGGTTAGGTACTAGCCGGGATCCGAAATCCAGTATCCTACCGCACTAGAGTTGGTAGGCTCCCACTACACGGTGCGAAAACTCCCCGCAACACGTGGTCGTCGTGGTGTTATGCTGACACCAACGGTTCTAGGGGAGGTTTTTGCTGGACACGGCGATATCTCCTGGCATCAAGCAACTGCCGGGAGTTGCTCGAGGAGGTAAGAAAGAAGAGGCATTCGAAAAAGTGTTAGTATGAGTATTTAGGCGAGTATCAATTTTGAGAGATTCGTATAACCATAAAATAGAGAGTTCAGAGAGAATCGTTTAAAGTTACCCTTGCTCCATATATTTAACTGTCAACGCTTGAAAACGCAAAGATACTTGATAAAAGTGTTGGCAAGGAATTTTTATTAATAGTGAACCTCTTAAAGAGTTTACACCGGAAGAAAGGAAAAGAAGTTCAGGAAAAGAACCGCTTTAGGTCATCTCCGCTCCATGTGTGCGGCATGTCTTCACCTTCAAACGTTTGTAACCGGTAGGCCCCATTTTGAAGTGCTTCCTTGATAATGAATGGTCCTGCCCAGCTAGGATTAAGCTTCCCAACTGAGCTGGCTCTTGCAGCAGCATCGACCTTTTTAAGAACCAGATCTCCCACTTGAAAGTGTTTGATCCTTACGTTCTTATCGAAGTAACGGGCCATTCTTCTTTTTACTTCCTCCTGCCTGATAGCAGCCTTGTCTCTGACCTCTTCGATATGCTCCAAACTGAACCTCATCTCCTCGCTGTTCAACTCAAGCCAATCCTCTGTGCCCTGCCTGGCAAGCAGTACCCTAGGCGACAGAACTTCAAACTCAACAGGAATCAATGCCTCGGACCCGTGAGAAAGCTTGAACGGGGTTTCTCCTGTTGCAGATGAAGGTGTTGTTCTCAGGGTCCAGAGGACTGAGGGAAGTTGATCAGCCCAACTGCCCTTGAGATTTTGAACCTTTTTCTTAAGTAGGTTGAGGATTCACTTATTAGCTGCTTCTACTTGACCATTGCTTCTGGGATGATGCACCGATGCGAAGCGCAGCTCTGTTCCGATTTGTCTGCAAAAGTCTATCATTTCGGCATTATTGAACTGTGGTCCATTATCGGTGATTATTGCCATAGGGATTCCATGTCGGCAGACTATCTCTCCCCAAATAAAATTCCTCACGACCTGGGTTGTTGTCTTTGCCAATGCTTTAGCCTCGATCCACTTACTGAAGTAGTCGATCATAACTATAATAAAACGCCGCTGCCCACTTGCCATGGGAAAAGGGCCAATGAGATCCATTCCCCAAACAGCAAAGGGCCAAGGGGTTGTAATCGACCTGAGAGATTGAGCTGCTTGATGCTGAAGAGGGGCGAATTTCTGGCATTGAACACATTTTCTCGCATAGGCCTCAGAGTCCTTCTTCATTGTAGGCCAGAAGTAACCTTGCCACAGGATCCTTCTTTCTAATGTTCTTGCTCCCGAATGACTTCCGCACTCGCAAGAATGCACTTCTCGGAGAATGGTGGGAACCTCACTTTCTGAAACACATCTTGCCATTGTGGATAAGAAGGTTTTCCTGTAGAGAATGTCGGATATCAAGTAATAGTGTGCTGCCTTCAACCTGAATTTCTTCTTATCTTTGACTGACTGATGTAGATTCCCGGTTGACAGGTAGAGAATGAGCGGATCCATCCAAGAGGGACACTGATCGATTTGCATTAGCCCTTCTTCCTCCACCGCTGGGCGGAAAAGTTCAGAAGTTGTCCCTCCTGACGAGAGCCCGTACTTTGCGAGAACGTCGGCCTCCTCATTATCTGTTCTTGGAATGTGCTCAATAGTAAAACTTTGAATCTGCCAACCTCAACCTTTACCAGCATAAGGTACCTTTTCAACACTGGCTCCCTGGTCTCGAAGTTGCCAAGAACTTGTGAAGCCATTACCAGTGAATCAGTCTTGATATGGACGTGATCAATTCCAAGCTCTCGTGCAAGCCTCAACCGGCTAATAAAGCTTCATATTCCGCCTGATTGTTAGTCACTGGAAAATAGAACTTGATGGCCTGCTCAAGTTTGACACCATTCGGGTTTATCAGAACTACTCCTGCACCCGAGGAGTTTCTACCAGAAGCTCCATCCACATAAATGGTCCAAGATAAAGGGGACCTTGCTGCTTGGTCCGAGCTGGATTCTGTCGTATCAATCATGAAATCTACAAGCACCTGTGCCTTGATAGCTGTTCTGGGCACATAGGAAATTTCAAACTCGCTCAGCTCGATTGCCCATTTAGCTAGCCTGCCTGAATGCTCTGGTTTTTCTAACACATTCTTCAAAGGTTGGTCAGTAACTACCTGAATTGAATGAGCCTGGAAATACGGACGGAGTCTGCGGGCAGACATAACTAATGCTAAAGCTAGCTTCTCTAGGATGGGATACCTTGCCTCTGCATCCTTCAAGATGTGACTGACATAGTAAACAGGGAACTGCCTCCTGCTTTCTTCGCGAATCAGAACTGAACTAACTGCCTCGGGACCAACCCCTAGGTATAGGAATAACGCCTCCCCTGCTCGAGGGCTTTGGAGTAAAGGAGTCGAGGTTAGTTGATTTTTTAATTGCTCAAAAGCCAAGGAACACTCTTCTGTCCATTGAAACTTGGACGCTCCCCGAAGAGTCTTAAAGAATGGTGCACTTTTATCTCCAACTCGAGAGATGAACCTCCCGAGTCCTGCCAACCTCCCCCCTAACTGCTGAACCTCTTTGGGTGAACGGGGAGGGGTCATACCAAGGATGGCTTTAACCTTATCAGGATTGGGGGCAAGACCCTCGGGAGTAAGGAGATGGCCGAGAAATTTCCCTTTACTTGCCCCAAAGACGCATTTTAACGGGTTAAGCTTTATTTTGCGCCTTCGTAGAGTAGAAAAGGTCTCTACAAGATCTACCAGGTGCTGCGGAAGAGACCTACTCTTAATCAGAAGGTCATCCACATACACCTCGAGGTTTCTACTTTTTTGTTCTTTAAACACTTGGTCCATCATGCGTTGATAGGTTGCGCCAGCATTTTTAAGCCCAAAGGGCATCACAAGATAACAATAGCAACCGTCATTAGTGATGAACGATGTGCAAGGGATATCAGGTTTATGCATTCTTATTTGGTGATAACCAGAGAATGAGTCTAAAAAACTCATAAACGGATACCCTACCGCAGAATCAACTAATAAATCTATCCGAGGCAAGGGGTAGAAATCTTTCGGGCACGCTTTATTCAAACGGGTGAAATCTACACACATACGCCACTTTCCCCCAGGTTTCTTAACCATTACAACATTGGAGACCCACTCGGGATACTGAATCTCTTGAATGAAGCGCGCTTTGAGGAGTTTAGCAACCTCCTCTCTGATGGGCTCTGCTAGCTTGACAGCTACATCCCTCTTTTTCTGCTGGATGGGCTTGGCGGCTGGATCGACATTGAGATGATGGCAAGCCACGTCGGGATCCACCCCTGGCATGTCCTCCGCTGACCAAGCGAAGACATCCAGATTCTCCAATAGGCAAGATATCAACTCCGCCTTTTGATCTTCTGGAAATTCGGAGTTGATGGAGAGCTTTCTTGCTTCTCCTTCTGCGATGGGGACTTCTTGCATCACCTGGGCAGGTTCCAGGTGAGCGCCTTCTCTATTCTCAGCATCTTCTGAAGGAGTGGCTTCTGCTGCTGCTGGAAAAGCTGGGGGGGAAACCTCAGTCATGTTGACTGTTCGGAGGTAACACTCTCGAGCCTGCCTCGGGTCGCTCCTGACCCTACACTGGCGGCCATCCTTGCAGAACTTGATGGCTAGATGGTATGTTGAAATGATGGCGCGATATTTGTTTAGCAACGGTCTTCCAAAGATGGCATGATAGCTGCTCGGAGCATCTACCACTATGAACTGGATTTCTTTGGTCACCCCTCCGAGCGTCAACGTGAGTGTGACACTTCCTTCAACTTCCTTCCTTTCTCCTGAGAAGCCATAGAGTGGCCCTTCGGTGGAAAGCAGAGTCTTTCCAGTCCTCAGGGCTTCGAAAGTGGACTTAAAGAGGAGATTCACGGAGCTGCCGGTGTCGATGAGAATTCTATCGACCGTGAAGTTTCCGATGGCTGCCTGGACCACGATGGCATCATCGAAGGGGTTGGCGGTTGCAGGAAGGTCCGCAGAGCCAAAGGTGACGACTTCAGAAGGTGGGGCAGAAGAAGTAGAAGCAACCTCAGTTCGCGAAAGCCTTGACAAAGAGGACTTCCGGGTAGATTCAGCCCCTGCTCCGCCATGGATGAAAAAGAGTCTTCCCAAGGCCCCCTCGTCCACAACATCAATACACTCATTTTGGATATCAATGAGCCCCAGATGGCCCTCATCCCTTATCTCTATGCACTCCTGGTGAACTTCAGCCACCTCCTTGCCCTTGGAGGTGGAAGGCCTTGAAGAATCATTCTTCCTGCCCAGGTCCTCGAGCTTACCCTCGGCGAGCAACCTCTCAACTAGCTTCTGAAGAGCCTTGCAGTCTTTAGTCAGATGACCTTTCTCCTTGTGAAAATTACAGAACTGAGAGTTGTCTCTGGGCTTCCAATCTCTCTGAGGCCCTTGCCTCTTTTCTTCAACTTTCTTCTGGATTACTTGGGCAACCTCTTCAAAGTCGATGCCTAGATCTGCAAGCTCTTCCATAGGGCTGCTCCCGTGAGGATTTGAAGCTGGCTGGGTTCTCTGAAGAATGGGGAGCGCTTGAAGGGGAACGGCGGGAGCGGCGGCCAACGGCAGTCTCTGATCATGAAACTGTTGATGGCTAAGGAAAGGTTTCTTATGGCGGAGGTTGCGCCCCCTCTGAGGTGGAGGGTGGAAATCAGGCCGGGAGGCTTACTGTGGTACTGATTGTTGGAAGAGGAGTGAGGGACATCCCTTCCTCCAGCTTTAGCTGTCAGGGATGAGATATAGGTAGGATTGGCATTTTCCCCCTCAATAAAGCGATTGGCTATCGCGATGAGCTCCTGATAGGTTGACGGTGCCTTTGTTGTCACTTTGAACTTCAACGGGCCCTCCCGGAGGCCGTGAATCAGGGCAACTTTATAATAATCGGGGTTCACATTCCTTACCCCTTGAATTTCTTTCTGGAACCGATCAACGAATCTTGCCACAGATTCATTGTCTCTTTGCCTAATATCAAAAAGGGCTGCCGGCCCATCCTTTCTCTTCTTAGAGGTTGCAAACCTCAGGAGCAGCTCGCTGCGAAGCTCAGCGAAGGAGGAAATGGTGCCTGGAGGCAACTCATAAAACCATTCTCTTGCTTGACCATCAAGAGTGGTCACCAGAAGTTTACATTTCAGGGCGTCGGAGAGGCTTCTCAATGCTACTGCCCCTTCGAATGCCTGCAGGTGGGAGATTGGATCAGTCTCCCCTGAATAAAAAGGGAGACGAGGCTCTCTGAAATTGCTCGGCGCTGACTCCCATCGGATTCGATCGATGAAGGGAGAGGGAGTTTCTGAATCAGTAGAAGGGCGGACTGGAGGATGAAACTCTGCGAGTTCTGCGGACTGCCGATCGACAAAGTCTAGTCGGTGAGCAGGGGTCCCTCGGGCTGCCTCCCTGAAGAAATCCATCAGGGGGGCGAACTGAGCCGCCTGAGGTCGCGGGGGAGCTGCGGACTGAGCTTGGTGGAGAGGCGGAGGCGCAGTCGCAGGCGACTGCTGAAGAGGGGTGCGACGGGCCGGGGTCCGGCGGACTGGAGTCTGGCGGACAGGTGTCTCAGCAACTTCTTCAGCAACCTGGGGAGCAAGTCGCTGAGTCAATGCTAACAGGGCTTGGCTGATCGTATCGAGCCGCTGGTCAGTCTCTCTTCAAGATACTTCGGCTTCCCAGCGGGACTGCTCCAACGCCTCCCACAGCGAACCATCGGGGGAGCTGGAGCGGTCGGAGCGGCGACCTCGGCGGTCTGACATTTCTATCCGCGGTTTCAAAAAACTGCTCGAATCTGAAGGTCGCGTGTTAACTGTTGATGCTCGAAAAGCGACGGACTCGGGCACCACCAGCTAACCGTTCGAGCACTTGGGGAAGAGGAAGGAAAAACAAACTGCGAGCAGCAATCTACTTGGCGGACTAGAAAAGGAACGGAAAAGCAACAGAGCCGTAGAGCACGGCAACACCAGACTTCGCCCGTCGCGGCCTAAATGCCACTCCTGCGACGGGCTTGTTTTTTATTGCCAAGACGCGGTTACAAGAAAAGAAAAAGAAAGCAATGGGGAAAGCAAGCCGGAGGTCGCAAAGCTAGAGATTCGAGTCCGCGGCCTTTAACAAGTGGGCTCCTGGGCTCGAGTCAGCGTGCTTTGAGTGCACCACTTCCCCCTATTTATAGGCTGGGGGCCTGCCCAAGCGGGCAGGGCTAAAATAACCGGCTGCCCGGGGTACAAAAGAGCCGGGCAGCGGTGACGGGAAACAAAAAAGAGAAGGAACAAGCAGTCCGCGCGGGACATGCGGACTGGGCCAGCGATCTGGAGACCTCCCTTGGTCGCAATGAGCGCGTGACTTTTAGACTAGCCGCGACCTGAGCGACCTGGGCGGCCTGACTCGGAGCCTGCCGGTCTGAGCCTGACTCGCCGATCTAGCAGAGCTGGGAACCGAGGGCGACCTGAGCGGACGGATTTCTGGAGTCCGCCTAGGTGACGGACCATGCCCACTGGCGAGCTGGGCGAACTGAGTACTTAAGTTCAGCGAGGGAAGGGCAAGATGCCTAGCTGGAAATGTTGCGGATTCTGGGGTTAACAGGCGAAGCTCAACCCACCGCTTCCGTTTGCCACTACGGAGGTATCCTGGGAGGTAACGGCTCCGAAAGGGGGAACTAAAGTTCTGTGTGCACAGAGTCGGGTGTGTGAGTTGCACTTGCAAGTTCCATCATACCCACTTGCATATCATAGCATAATCGATTCATTTAACTCCTGGCACATAAATTATAAGTGGAATGGGACGCTTATACATTAGGACTTGCAAAACGACCCCTTGGTCTCTAAGCTTGTGTGGGCAAGTTTTTAAATTAAGGTTAAATTCAATATAAATATATGCTGTTGTTTGATAACCGACACCCCAACGTATAAGTGGTATGGGACACTTTATACGATGGGAGCTTTGCAGAAGATCCCTTGGCTTATGCGTTTCCGCTCAAAAGTCAAGGTTATAATTCATTATTTACCTTACTGCCATTTATATTATAAACTGCTAGTATAGGTCCGCCGCCACCTGCTTTGTCTTATTCTCCACCTTCATGTCCATCCCTCTCATCCTCTCCGCTCGGTGCCTAAGGGCAATGGGGGAAGGGGTGGGGGATAATAGGACTTAGTCTTATAGACTAACGGTTTTCGAACCACATCATTTAGGGGATCGTGGAGCCCAACATGGAGCAGCAGCCCCGGAGGTCGGCCCGCTTGGAGATGGGACAGTTTAGCTCAGGAGTTCAGTCAGTTGGTATTATGAGTCCTGACTTATATTAGATGATATAGTTTGCTTCCGCATGAGCGTTTTGTAGTGATGGTATGATGTACTGGGCATAAGCCCGCATTTCTAGTACTCTGATTATTATTCTGTGGACACTCCCTTCGTGGAAATTTTATTTTTATATATGTGATTTACCAGTGGACTTGCTTTTACATACTTCAATTATTGTGCTACCTTTCTGTGATCGAATTGGCCGGCGGAATCGGTGCCTTGTGGTGATGACCCTTCAGGGCGTGAAGGTGTCACCGCAAAGCGGCGATTCAGGGCCTAAGACCCCGCTGGTTTAAAAAGAAAAAGAAAAAAAAGGGGGTCTTAGACACTCACTACTTTTTCTTTTGACTATGTTGGTGTTTTCGACCTTTGGGGGAGATACAGGTGAGGTGAACCGGCTCGGCCGGTTCTTCTTTCCATCGGGCTCGGTATCACGGAGGCGACTCGCCTAGCCCTAGTTTTATCTGCTTTAGCGGTGGCGAGCTGACAACCCGTGGGTCGTGTATTGAGGTACTAGCACACCGATCCGGGGGGGCCCGCATCTCTGGTTATTCTTCTTTCATTCGGGAGAAGGTACGGGAAGCTCGCTGCAGAGATCTTCTCGCGGCCGACCGGCGAGTGGACATTGATACGGGTTGGGTTCGGAAGTGGAATCATTGGGGATAAATTTTCTATCCGCACTTTTCCCGCCATCGAAACTTTTTCCCGCCTTTTCTGATACTATAAATAGGCCCTGCCGACTCACTCTTTACCTACCACATTTAAGGCTTCTTCCTGCTTCCCCCGCGAGAACCCCCTTTATCCCGCTCAGCGTAGATCTCGCAAGATGGTCGGCGGCAGCGGAGAGGCAGACGGGAGGTGCAAGTGTGCCTGAACTTTTTCCGAGCACGGCTTCCCTTTCGCCGCCATCACTGAGAGAGAATTTGTGGATGTCATCGACAATTACATCCCGCCGGGCTTCAAGTCGAGGCGGCCCGGGAAGGAGGAGCAAATCAACAGGATCTCTCCCAAGGAGCTTGCATTCCCGACGGCCTGCTTTGAGGCGGACCTCCGGCTACCTTTATAGCCGAAAGTCCGCCAAGTCCTCATGTACTAAACGGTCGTCTCCGGGCAGATGACTCCTAACTCTGTCGCGGTTATAGTAGGATTCGCCGTCTTCTTGTAAGAGGAGAGGACCAAGTTGAGTCTTGCGGTATTCCGCAAGTGGTTCTCTTTTCACGCGAACAAGGATGGGACCGCATGCTTCGCCAACACACACGTAAGGGTGCGGGAGACGGTAAACAAGAGAAATAACTGACTCAAGAAGTTCATGTTTGTGAAGTGGGATTTCGGCAACATCCCCATCTCGCCGGTTCAACTAGGCAAGGCGAGCTACCGCCCCCCGAGCCTAGTGGGCCATGAAGCGTGGTTGTCCGGGTTCTTCTTTTGGAAGAACTTCGAGGTGGCCTACCTCTGTAGGAACCTGGACGACCTCATACCCGTCCCGCCCGGGGGAAAGTAAGCAGTTCACCTGCTTCTGCTCTCTCAAAACCATCCTTTGAATATTTCTAAGTCTCACACTTTTGCAGGAGAGCGCGACATCCGCCTCTATCCTCCCTATGAGAGCGTTCAACTATCTTCGAGCAAGCTCGCCTGGGTCGAGGCGGTGGCCTCCGCCTACTGCGAGCTCTCAGTCCTTGCTCCCCCGAAGCAACCTAGTCGCGAGCGGCCTCAGAATCCGCCACCGCCAAAGAAATTGAAGAAAACGGGTGGCACGCCTCCCCTGGCACATGAACAAGGAAAGGTTCTCGCAAGCCAAACATCCACCATTTACCCCATGCGGCCCCTGCGGCTGTGAGATATACTAGTGGGGAGGCAGACACATCACAGCCACAAAAAGGGGCTCAGCCCGCCGAGATTATAATCTCCTGAGGGCCCCGCAACATCGGCTACGGTGAGGGGCCCGCGGACGAGTTCGGAGTCCCGCTTCTTCTATGGGACAAGGAGAGAAACCAGGTCTACATATCATCACTGATGCCGAGCTGGCTGGAGAAGGAAACCATCAGCGGGGATGCTTACAACCTCTCCTTTGCCGTCTACGAGCGAGAGGACGTTGCTGTCTACCACAAGGAGGCAACGCGGGTGCTAATCTACGAATGCGTGCGGGCCAAGTTTCGTAGCCTTGAGCTGTCCCATATGGTCGGACGGCGGTGCCTTTGGTTGGACAAGAACACCCCGTCCCTCAACAAGTTAATCGATGAGAAGGAGGCGGCCATCAAGCTCGCTCAGGAGGAGGCGGATGAACTGCGGAAGAGGGTCGAAGCATCCGATGCCGCCCTTGCGCATCACCTGGGGGGGGGGGGGTGGGGGTTGTAAGTTAACTGACTCGCGTCCGCCATCTCTCACTTCTGCGCAATTTAATTCAGTGATTCTCCTTTTCACAGGACGCGGCAATGTCCATGCGACTGGGCACTGAGATCGCCACCCTTTAGTAGGAGAAGCAGGCACAGCAGGCATGGGTGGATGCATTGGAGGCTGCAACGGCTGCCCCGCCGCCGTCTAGAAGCGGTTGCCACCTCGCACATTACATTGTTTATGAGATCCAGGTGATGATGCATAAGAATGCGGCTGGCGCGGCGAAGTATACATTACAAACGTTGCAGCGGGCCAACCTCATCAGGAGTGACGGTACCAATCTTTCGGCGAGTGTGGTGGTACCAGAGCTATTCCTTCTAGTACCAAAGCCGGGCGACGACCCCTACCACCATATATAAGGGGCTCATCACTCAGGGCTCGCCTCGTCGGGGGCTTGCACTCGCCGAACTTTTTATCGCAGCAATATTGCGGGTCAAAGCCCGGATTTTGTATTAGTCAATTTTTTGATCGACCCTAGTGTATTCAAGAACTCTGTATTTTTCTTTTTACTGTAATGCAAATATTTTTCTTTCTCACACTCGCCTTTCATTTTTCTCACTCGCTATTTATTATCTGCCTAAAATGTTAACATTTGGTCTTGTTGCTGCGGGCGAGTGAGGTCATCTTTTCGTTCGAGGTCACAAACTTAGACTTAGGAGCAACGGGGGCGCAAGTTAGCCGCGATGCGAGTGGGCGGCTTGCATCCTCCGTTCGGGCTCGCCACTCCACTTATGTCATAGAGCGGGTGTGAAAAACCCAGCTAGTGCGCGAAAAGACTTTGCATGGCCCGACTTTTTCGGCGGTATTGGCGCATCCGAGCTCTCGCCGCCTATACCCCTTCGTCGGGGCTCGCTGATCTATAGGCCGGGGCCGGCAATCCCTGCTCGCTGACACGCTGAGGTCCTCACATCAGCCCGTCGATCCAATAATTCGTGATGCGAGTGGCTAACTCCATACGTTATGCGCTGCACTCACCGAGATGCCCCACACTTGATGGATAGCGGAAGGGTCTAGGTGAACTCCTGGAGTGACGTCCAACCCCTGTTTCTCGGCGGGGGTCCGTCAGCTGAATCTGCCTGGAGTTTAAGCAGACTCCTCTGAGTGACATCAAGCCCTGCCCGCTTGATGGGAGTCTGGTAGATAGATCTGCTCGGGGTCTGGGGTAGACTCCTCTGAGTGACTTCCAGCCCTGCCAGCTTGATGGGAGCATTGCAGCGGGATCTACTCCGGGTCTTGGGCAGACAACTCTGAGTGACTTCCAGCCCTTCCAGCTTGATGTGAGCCTAACAGCGGGATCTGCTCGGGGTCTGGTGCAGACTCATCCGAATGACTTCCTGACCTACTAGCTTGATGGGAGCCTGGTAGCGAGATCTGCTCGAGGTCTAGGGCAGACTCCTCCGAGTGACATCCAGCCCTGCCTGCATGATGGGAGCCTGGCAGTGGGATCTGCTCAGGGTCTGGGATAGACTCCTCCGAGTGACTTGCAGCCCTGCCAGCTTAATGGGAGCCTGGCAGCGGGATCTGCTCTGGGTATTGGGCAAACTCCACTTAGTGACTTCCAGCCCTGCCAGCTTGATGGGAGCCTGACATCGGGATCTGCTAAAGGTCTGGGGTAGACTCCTTCTGATTCACTTCTAGCCCTGCCAGCTTGATGGGAGACAATCAATGGGATCTGCTCCGGGCCTGGGTCAAACTCCTCTGAGTGACTTCTAGCCCTGCCAGCTTGATGGGAGCCTGTTAGCGGTATCTTCTCCTAGTCTGGGGAAGACTCCTCCGAGTGACTTACAGCCCTGCTAGATTGATGGGAGCCTAACAGCGAGATCTGCTCGGGGTCTGGGGCAGACTCCTCCGAGTGATTTCCAGCCCTGCCAGCTTGATGGGAGCCTTGCAGCGCGATCTGCTCGGGGTCTGGGGCACACTCCTCCGAGTTACTTCCAGCCCTATCAGCTTGATGGGAGCCAGACAGCGGGATCTGCTCGGGGTCTGGGGCAGACTCCTCCGAGTGACATCTAGCCCTGTCAACTAAGTGAGAGCTTGACAGCGGGATATGCTCGGGGTCTGGGGCTGACTCCTCCGAGTGACTTCCAGCCCTGCTAGCTAGGTGAGTGTCAGACAGCGGGATCTGCTCGGGGTCTAGGGCTGACTTCCCCGAGTGACTTCCAGCCCTGCCAGCTTGATGGAAGCCTAACAACGAGATCTACTCGGGGTCTAGGGCAGACTCCTTCGAGTGACTTCCAGCACTGCCAGCTTGGTGGGAGCCTGACAACGGGATCTTCTCGGGGGTCTGGGACAGACTCACTCTTCCACTTACACAAAACATGACTCGAGCATAAGCATCTCGAGAAATTTTATTCCATGAAATAGAACTTTCATGACTCAGGGGTAAAAGCACTTCAGGTCGTCACCACTCCAGTTGAGACCTAGGGTCTCTCCTTTTGCATTATGAAGGTGATACCCTCGTGACTTCAAGACCTCATGCACTATATATGTTCCTTCCTAATTGGGGTTGAGTTTCCCCACTATGGCTGATCTCCCTCTGGCATTCACCTTCCTTAAGACCATATCCCCTTCTGCGAAATGTTTGACTCTGACGTGCTTGTCAAAGTATTTGGCCATTCTTCTCTTCACTTCCTCTTGTCTGATGGAAGAGTGGTCTCGCAGCTCCTCAACCATGTCAAGGGAGAGTCGCAACTCCTCCTCATTCTCGGCCCTCCACTCTTCAGCATCCCCCCTCTGGGGGCGGGGACCTCTTCCTCGGCTTCCTCCACGTCCATCGCCTTGGCCGGCTCCTTGACATCTTCCGCCACCTCCACCTGGGTGTGGCTCTCCTCCACCTCCATATCCTCTCCGCTAGCCTCCTGCTCTTCCTCCTCAATCCTCCACCCCATCTCCTCAACACCCTCCAAACAAGACTCGGACCTAGACCCCCTCGACGTTGAACTTGAGGCATTAGTGGAAGGATGAGGGGACGTAGTGGAAGGCGATGATGAGGGGCCTCCCAAAGATGGCACTGTAGCTGCCAGGGGCATCCACGATAATGAACCTACAGTTATGAGACTGTCCCCCCAGAGATACATGGAGTCCTACCCCTCCTTCGACTTCCTTCCTTTCCCCCGAGAAGCCAAATAGGGGCCCATCCGAGGCCAACACCCTCCTGGCCTCCATCTTCATAGCGTCAAACTCCTTCTTTAAGATGACGTTGACTGAGATCCCATTGTCGATGAGGATATGAGAGACGGTGAAATCTTCGATTGTCGTCTGGTGACCAGCGCAATGCAAAAGGGATCCTCATGACCCGGCATATCCTTGACCGAGAAGGTCATTCTCTCTTCCGGGTGAGGGGTCTGGGATGTGGAGCCAACTCTCCTGCGATACATGGTGTGGAGGCTTGGCTTATGGGAAGCCTCGATCCCCCCCCCCCCCGTGGATCGCTCCGATCCCTCCCCGGGTTCCCACATTCACCCGGTCTTCGCACCTGTCCCCATCCTCGGAGGCAGGACCTCCTCGAATCGCAATCCCTAACGATCTTGTTGCTACAGTTGCTCCCTGTTCCTCTCATCTCGAGGAACTCCGGGCACGTGGCCGTGGCGTGCCCCTCCTCCCGATGGAATTCATTGTAGGGTAACTCCACCCTAACCTCCCTTCTTCTCCTCTGCGCTACCCTTCTCCTCTCCCCATGGATATGGCCATAGCCTGCTCCTGGTCGAGGAGGGGTTGCCTTTGGCCCTTCCTCCTGCTTAGAGGATAGAACTGGCCCTGGCCTTTCTGGCGGTAGTCCAATCCATAGAACCCTCTCCTCGCCTCCTTCTCCTGCCTCTCGGGCCTCCATCTTAGCCGATGGTTCGGCTCCTGACACCCCTACCTGGGCTGCTACTGTTGTTGCTACTACTACTCCCTGAATCAGGGTTCAGCTCTCCTCTCCTCTTGACATCTACCCCCTTTAGGCCTCTCCTCCTCCGTAGCCCACTTTGCTAACTTCCAAGCAAACTCTGAATTCGACGCCTCCCCGTCGACTTCTGTCGCTGCCCTCTCCATAAAATCCTCGTAGGAGAGGGGGTATCCTCTTCAACTGCATTCGAAAGAAACCCTACTGCAGCCCCAGGGTGAAGGCCATCATAATAGTGTGGCCCGGTATTTCCTGGACCTGGGTGACCTTCTTCTGAAAGCATTTGGCGTAGCTTCCCAGGGTCTCATTCACCCCCTAATTGATGCGCAACAGGGACTCCGACTCCCTCTTCCTCCTCTTGGAGGTGGTGAATCTCAAAATGAACCCCCGACGTAGGTCCTCGAAGTAGTAGATGGAATTAGTCGGCAGCTGGTGGAACAACTCCATCGCCTTCTCCATGAGGGTGATGGCGAAGAGTAGGCACTTGAATCCGTCCAACATCTGAAGGATCGAGACAACATCCTCAAACCGCAGGACGAGCTAGACTGGGTCCTCCTTACTAGTATAGTAGGACATCTCGGGCTCCCTGAACCCATGTGTGACTGGTGCAGAGGAGACCAACTCGCTGAAGGGGCTATCTCCGCCCACCGGGCATGCTGGAGTGTCTCGTGCCCCCAACTAGCCAAACCGGCCGCCGCTCCCCGGTCGTGGGAAGAGCACTCGCTAGGGGAGCTCGGCACCATGACCTTCCTCGGCGACCTCCTTCCCGGATCGCCTAGTGGGGGAAACCATGCCGAGTGCTGGATCCGTGAGAACCGTAATTGCCGGAGTTGAGCTCTCGTCACGCACGCCGAGCTCGAAACAGACCATGTTGAGCACCTCCTACCTGACGTCCTCGAGCATCCCCTAGGTGACGAGAGGGGGAGGGGGTAGCGAGTCGGTCCTGTCTAATCCTTATCCTTCTCCTCCAGTCATTGAGCTCGCTGATGGTTTTCTATGCTGAACGTGCTCCACGATCACCAAACCAAAATGTTGAAACTGAAAATCGGTATCTCGAGGAGTTAACCATTGGGGAAGGGGTGGTCGCGCGCCTACTTCGCTCCTGCAAGAAAAAAAAACAAGGAAAAATAACAAAGGACAGGACCAATGGCCCGACACGGAGGTCCCACCACACACCCGGAAGATCACTGAGCACTTCCCCTACTTAGCCAAATGTTGGGCTAAGGTACCTCAAAAAGTGCTAGAAGACTTGGAGACAGGTAAGCATGCCTCCTGATGTACCCCTTGAATCCTATTTATATATTTTCAAAGATGATCTGCAAATAACTAACCACTGCTGGTCTGAAATTACTGAAAGCCCCTGTGGGTGGCCTGCAAATAGCCAAACTCCGTTGTTCAGAACATCTACATACAGCCCATCCGTGTCTGCCAATAGCGTAACGCCGCTTTTCTAACTGTTTATGTGCACCTCTTACGAGATCAACCTAATTATTTGACCTCTGGGCCCCACCGGGGAAGGATCTCTTGGCCTCTAAGTCAGCTCGCAACCCTACTGGGTGAGAGCGAGCAGGGTTGGCCCACCTAGGAGGGGCGTGGGTCGGAGGGTGGGCACGGCTGACCCACCAGGGAGGCGCGGGTCGGAGGGCGACCCGCCTGGGAAGGCGTAGGCTGAGGCTGACCCTCTTAGAAAGGCACAAGTAGGGGTCGACCCGCTTGCATAGGATAGGCAGGCATGGATGACTCGCCTTAGAGGCGCGGGTCAGAGGGCGGCCCATCAGGGAAGGCACGGGCCGAGGCTGACCCGCCTAGGAAGGCATGAGTCGGGGTCGACCCTCCTGCTTTCCTGAGTCCCTTCGGCAAACACGGGGTTGTATAAGGCAGTCAACAGCAGTCATCTCAAAGCCAACCTCCTCTAGCTACATATAAGAGATGTACTACAGACTCCTTTGATGATTCACAGAAGGTCTCAAGTCATAAAAGTCCCGCATCTCCTCCAATACCATTTGTAGATCTAGAGCAGGAAACAACAGCTAAAATGGCCAGATTTAAGGAATTGATAGCACTTTCTCAAATTAACAAAGCAAATGCTTAAGTAAATGATCCTTTTATATTTTCAACTATGTTTTCATACAGGAAGGAAGAACTTAAAAGGTATGCCAAGGGAAACAAATTATTTAATGTTGATAATTACATGAAATTGCACCCAGAAGCTGTAGTTCCAAGTACAACATCTCTCAATATAATTTGTGCATCAGACATGAACATGTCAAAGAGACAAGCCAATCCAAATAGAGAAATCATTTCAGACAGCCTTCTGAGAAGCCTTAGAAAGAAAAGTCTAAGCAGAACAAGTGATTTTGTTTATGTTTTTTTCTTTTTTCATGTTAAAACTCTGTGTGTTTAATCATGAACAACCTTCTATAAATATCTGCTAAATGTTTTATTTCTATCAGATATGTGTTTTTATGGTTTTTGATTGTTTCTTTTATCTTGTTTTAGTGATCTCACCCAAATAGGGGGAGATTGTTGTATCCCTAGTTGGATTTGGGCTAGGTTCGCTAAATTAGGTTGAGTCTGACCCACATTGTATAGCCAGGGTCAAGTCTGGTAGTCCTAGAGTTTAGGCTAGTCATTAGGTTAAACTTTCATGGATTAACCAGCAGAGGACATCATTAGTCTAAAGACTTACAAGATTTAGAAAATAGAATGATTAGTTTGAAGTTCTTCTATCTAAGCTCGACGATCGTCGATCTCAGATCGACGAACTCAGAGTTATTTCTATGAGTTGAGCTCGACGATCGACTCTTTCAGATATATTCTAAGTTCGACAAACACAAAGCACAGAAATGACAAGTTATTCTCAGTATGCAATTCACAGAGCTCAAGTCGACGAACAGGAATTCTCATGTCGACGAACTTGGATCTTTAGTCGATGAATTCTATTATGAGGTCGAAGATTTTTGTCCCGAGACAGAATTAGAAGTTTTCCTTACCTATGTCCCCCACTTTCTATATTATTTAGCAGTAATATTCTTGAGTAATTAATTCTCATATTCCCCTGAATATAACCGTTACTGACTGCATTAATTATGGTCTTCATCATGTTAATTACATGCTTATTTTATTAGGGACATTTGGGGAAACTCGATCATTTAAGACAATATTCCAGCCGTTTCTTTCTCCATGGTAATCAGTAATTAATGCCAGCAATTCAAATTTCAAAGGAGTAATTATTTACTGTAGAATATAAAAGAGATTTTCTCTTTTAAGTCGATAGACACTTAGCTAGACATCAGAAGAGAATATACAGCACACAAGAATACTAAGAGATGCAGACTAAACATTCAGAACTCTCTCCCAGTACAGAAAACATTATGTTTTCCTCCTTGTCCATTTTAAAGACTGAAGAATAACATCCATCACTATCAAGAGTCTTATTCAACCTTCTCCTCCAGGAATATTCAAGGACAACTCATCTTGATTAAGTTAGAAAGTTCCAGGATAGTTTTCAGACAAGGCTAAAGACCTACACCCTGAGCAAGGCTCCATCTTTCTGAACCAATTCAATATTTCAGAAGGAGTCTTGACAACTACAGAATCCATAAGTCTTCTCTGCTGTTTAGAGAAAAGAGAATACCTCATCACCCCTCCTCTCACCTCCTGTGAAAAGGGTTTATTAACTCCCTTCAAAAGTTTATTCTTGGTTTTTGAGCACCTGATCAAACGACTAAAGGTTTATGAGATCTCCCAGGAAAAAGATCTTGTGGTGGCAGTCACCTGATAGTGGATTCCTACCGGGGTTGTAGAAGAGTGGATGTACCCAGGTTGGGGAACAAATATAAAATTCTTGTGTTGTCTGTGTGTGTTCATTTTCCTATTGTTCTTGTTGTGATGTGATTGATAGAATAGCTTAACCAGTCTTTTATTTCCTTCAATAGTATTATTGGTTTCACATATTTTAAACAGTGATATTAAACCTAAAAAATAGCCAAAGTTTTAAATACTCTATTCACCCTTCCCCCCTCTAGAGTAAATCAGAACTAACCTCCATCTTTCATATCTTCAAGGTCCCCTTCCTAAAATCTAGCGAAGTGACATTGTAGTTTAATGCGAGCGGCATCACCTTGGAATCCAAGGTTGCTTTGCCTTTACCGCCGCCCCTTCCCCATATAATTCAAAATTAACTTGAAAAACTACTAAAATTGAATGATTTGTTATCTGATGTATTGCCTAGTGCAACTGAGACAGGTGTGCTATAGAAAGAAAAAGACAGGGCTATGAAAGTGGCAGAAATGCTGACGATAGCTGAAGAAGAGACGAAGACGGAGTTTCTTGGAGTGAAACAAGATTCGGATGAGAAGAAATGTGAGCGGTGCACGGCTGTTGAGAGCGTGCATAAAATAGATTTAAAAACTTTTATTCAGCTGAATAAATTATGTAAAACTGCTAAACAGGTTACTTGGGTAGATCTATCACCCGTTGCAGGTGAGGAAAGGATGCCTCCGGACAGAAAATCCATTACTACTTATAAATTGGATGGGGCGGCTTCTCCTACATGGCGATCCCCATCTGTAGATAAAAAAAAGAATTGAGAAAGGGTAAGGCGCTAGATTTTGACGCTGACATGAGAAGGAAGAGGGTAGGGGCAGGGGAGATTCGTCTTCCATAGGCCCCAAAGCTTTCGCTTTTTCCTCATCTCGTGTGACTGGGAGGATCTATCACAAGTCAGCATTTAGCTGAGAAGTGAAGGATCTTCGGGGACCTCCCCCTTTCTTTTAGTTTAATTTTTGTTTGAAGCTGTGTGTGACATTAGACTTTATCGTTACGTAATGAATTTATGCTCTGAACATTATATAAAACTGCTAATACAGGTATTTGGTCCACCTTAAGGACGGTAAAGAAAAGGGCTTATGGGAGACAACCCAATTTTGCTTCTTTTAATTTGTTCAATTATGCTGCTGTGATTATATGTTTATAATATTCGTGCTTGGAGGTATTCTCTTTTGTAGTTGGAGTTCGTTTGGGCCGTGGACATTCTATTGAAAAAAATGCCAATCTTCTGGTATGCTCATATGCTGAGCATGGGGTAACCTCTCCCCCAACATTAATTTCATTAATTTTATTGCAAATCTTGTGTTAGGTTGTTTAGATTATGTCTGGTGGGGGAGAGATATGTGGTTACCTGTGCACATGCACCGCTATCACTTTCATACCAAAAGTATATCTTATATTTTCTATTTTCATGAAATCACGTGCGCATTGTGCACCTACACCCACATGAGCGCAATCTTAACCACATGCGCAGCTCGAGTCAAATGTATCTTTTTGTGTAAACTTTAAAATAGCGGTGTTTTCTTAGGATTTTAGTATAGAGTAGTGCAAAACTCATGCAGTGCTCCTAATCAAGTACTCATGGTCTATGTAGAAATAGTATAGATTTAATTTTTCTTTATGCTCGTAGATTTATACTTTTTCTGCAGATGTGAGTATTGTTTGTACTACTGAAAAATGTTGAATCTGTTGTAATCGAACGGTATTGTAGGAATGTGTGTAGCCGTCACTATACGCATTTTGCTCAAGTCGGCAGGAAGGATAATCTTTCTCAGTGGCTAAAAACTTGTCCCAAGCTATTCTTGAAGCATTGGTGCATGTATAATCAAGCGTAAGCGTGATGTAGTCCATCATTTTAGCCCGATCGAGCCTTGAACCCGTCATAACATTAATCCTAGTTAGCTTATGGTGTGCCTATCCCACCTATTGATTCAACCCTACTCCGCGATCACCAAAACCAAAAAGCCATTCCAAGTAGCACACCCCTATCTCGAGCTATTAGTTTTTTACTTCTTGCATTTGGTTGTTGCTATGGTGTTGTTATGTGGATGTGAGGTGGATTTTTCTTGATAATTTGTGCTCCATGTGTTATTATATAAAAGTAAAAAAAAGGGTAAAAGAAAAGAGTTTAAAAAAAATGTTGTTTGCAGAGAAATAAGATGTGTAATTGGAAATTTCATTTGCGTTATTGTTGTGGCAGTAGGAAGTGCACACACCCTTATAGTCAAGTTTAAGTCTGGTGGTGTGGTGCACCTGCAATTTTTGTTGGTTTGAGGATAATTATTTGTATGAGCACATTTTGATTGTGCGTAGCCGTCATTTTTACCCTTGTGCATCCTTACCTACGTATACACCCAAGACCCATTATTATCCTAAAGCCCTACAGATTCATGTTTGAGTCGAGCTAGCGCTGTAGAGAGAGTGTGAATGGGCAAGCGTATGGTCCCCGACATTGATGGATTTCTTTGGAGGTGATTACGAGCCTTGGTCTTTGGCAATGCTCACCTGAGTGGCCAGCCTGCTTTCCTCCTATGTTTGACAAAATAATTCTCCAGAATTTCAATTTTGAGTAGATACAATATTTATTTACGCCTGTCGAAAAGTATAAACTCCGTAGTATAATTAAAATGTTTGTCTATTATATTTTCTATTCCCACGATGTATTTGATTTCTCGCAATACTTTATTTGGAAATTATGAGCCAGCTAGCTATTTTCTAGTCCATAGAGTGATGTTTTGCTCGGGACGAGAAAATGTTTACGTCTTGTGGTGTGATGAGTCCGATTTATATAGTGTTTTTCGGACTCATCTGGGCCTAATTTCTCACTCGTGCTCTGTATTTCAACCGATAATTGGTTATATTTGCTTGGTTTGTTCAATGACCACTCTGTGCACTGCTTTGGCCCAAGGCTGTGCAATTGCGCATTCGGATGTTGGGGGTAAGTACTAGGGTACTCCCCAGGCAGATTTGTTTGTTTTATGCTGGTTTTGGTGTTGGGAGCTTGTGCTATAGTTTTGGTTTTTGCTGTGCAGGTGGTGCTTTTCCCCAAGGGCAGGAATTCCTATTTGTGGAAAACGCACGGTTGTGCGTTTCCTTAGCGCACGCTTTCTTCCTAATCATGTGTTTTACTAGCTCGAAGAAAGTTAAGCGGAGCTCGACAAATATCGTCGAGCAGATCTTGACGATCTAAACTCATAGTTTCTTCAGAACCGTGCGCGAAGGAAACACACGGTTTTCCTATGGCTGTTTAGTTTATTGTTCCCTGTGGAAATTTGTGCGATGTGCTCACGCACGGGCAGAAGTTCCCATGCTCGAGTAAAACTTACGGTTCCACCAGCTTATCGGAAATTTCTACTTTTTGTTGTTACCCGTGCGTTTTCCTTCACGCACGGGAGGAAGCGTCCGTGCGCGAGGAAACGCACGGGTCAATGATTCTTCTTCCGCAAGCTTATTCTGTAATTTAATATCGTACAGTTAACGAACGGTCATGCGCCAAATCGTGCGTGAACATTATTTATGATTTCTCTATTTAAGTCGCAGGTCTTATTCGCCCAAGGCATCCGATCCAGTCGCAATTTTCGTTCCTCTGAGCGGGAAAACCTTCATCTTGCCGTTTTCTTCTCTCTCCACCATGGAGAGCTCATCAGGACATCGTTCTCCCTCCAAAAGCTCTAAATAGCTTCATCTCCGGCTGCCATCATATTCTCCAACCTCCAAGCTCCGTTCCAAGCCCTGAGGTGTTCTATACGTGGATTTCTCCTGTCTGGTTTAACCCAACGGCTATTCACGAAGAAGATGAGCTATTAGAAGGAAGTGACAGCCCTTCTCAACCCCGTACGTCATCCGTTGACCGAGCATGGACAAGGCCCGACAACCCTTGACTCTGGCGGCGAATCTCGGAAAGTCTTCGTGCGATTGGTTGTATCTCCCCCCTTCTCTTGTAGTAACTTTGTTCTTGATTGCGTGGTTGTTGGATTGATGAGTAAGAACTTGATTTGCTTAATTATTTTAGCATGTCTATGTATTGAAATATTTTAGTTCTAGTTTGTGTTGGTGCGCTTTCACCTTTTGTGTTCTTGACGCGATAGTTCCATCCTAACAAATTTTAGGAGCGTGTGTGGCAAGAGGTGACTGCGACCCTCAATGGTTTGTCCATCATCCTTATTACTCACTTGAGTAATCCACCCAAGCGACGCTGTGAAGATGACCCGCAATAGTTTTATTAGTATTAAAATTAGGAAACCAAAAATAAAAAACCCTTGTTACGTTGACACTTGCAATCTCTCTTTCAATAGCAAAGTCACACTCCCTACCTGCACTCCTCGAGAGATCGATATTTGGGGATTCAACTCTTCAACTTTATTACTTGACTACGATAAGTACACTTGACGAAAGTGCATCATCGAGCATGGGCTCCTCTGCAACTGCACTACCAAGTTGCTCGAATTCTTCAGGTAAGTGGTGGGAAAAACTCCTCACAGTCCACTGATGGTGTTTAAGGCCATAGTTGTGGAGGGGAAAGGCCAAGGCATAAATGACCATTGAAAGCTTATTTCGGCTATGGAAATTCTCCTCCCCTAGTCACTTTCATGGCTGGAAAAACCCTTGGCCATCTCCTAACTTGCCAGGGGAGATTATTCCAGTAAGAAACGAGGGGCTCTTTGCCTTCAAAGCCATGAATGGCCTTCTCACTCATTTTCTCTCTCCTCCATTAAAGAGAAAATGGTGCTTTTCTCTCTCATAGTCACCATGGACGAAATCAGTGATTATTTCAGCCTAAATGCACCCCAGTAACCCATATTATTCATGGAAATAAGGTTACCCTAAGGGGGATTGGGTTTGAGCTTGAGTTAGCCATTTTGAGTTAGTTTGACTTAATATTTGGGTGGAGTTGGCCTTGGCCAAATTTACCATTTGGGTTGACCCCAATGGGGTTTTGGTGACCCATTTTCCTCCCCTAAGGTCTATGAAGACTTGGGTACGGTTGGTTGGGCACCTTGGTGGTCACTTGACCCTTAGTTAGGGAACTTTGACCTTTTAGGGCTAGGGTTGACTTTGGTCAACTTAACCTTTTTGGTTGACCCTAGTGGGTCCCTATGGCCCAAATGGACCCTCTAATAGGTTAGTGATGTTGTGCTGAAGTCATGGAGTCATGGTGAAGCCCTATGGTCATTCCTGAGCTATTAATTGGAATTCTACTATTTACAGACCAAGGTGGTTCACACCCTAATTCCCATGTTCTCCTAAACCCTTTAGGGCTTCTTAGGGTTTTGTCATGATCCAGTCATGACAAAACCATCTTATAGGTCTAGAAGTCTGAGAGATGTTACAAATCACAATACATAAAAATAAAAATTTTGTCATCGAATGTCAAGTTAGGCTTATGGAGTTTCAAGTGTGAGAAGTAAAATGTAACATCCCGAGAGGTTAAAGGGAAATACCTGACGTGAAAAGTTCTGGGTACCTTTGCTGCATCAAGTCCTGCCGCTCCCATGTATGCTCCTCTTGTCCATGATTCCACCACATGACTTTGACCAGCGGGACCGTCTAGCACTGCAAGACCAACATCCCAGTATCATCTATCCGAATCGGCTCCATGTGCACCGATCGATCTGAAGCTATATGCCCATCTGTAGTCGTAATTTGCTGCTCCGGCTAAAGTAGAGCTCTCCTGAGGGAGGAGACGTGGAAAACGTTGTGCAACCCTGCTAGCTCTGGCGGCAGCCCTGTCTATAAGCCAAGGGACTTATCAGTTGTAGGATCCTATAAGGCCCTATGTATCTCAGACTGAGCTTCTTCCGACCACGCACACGCGAGACTCCATGCATCGGTGGTATCTTCAAAAACACTCGGTCTCCTACCTAAAACTCTACCTGACGATGCCGAGCATTGTAATACATGGCCTGTCTTCTCGGGGCCTCCAACATCCTGACTCGAATCAACCGCACATGAGCATCCGTATCCTCGACGAACTCCGAGCCAAGTGCTTATAGATCCTCATCTTGGATCCAAGACAAAGGAGTCATGCATCTCCGCCCATATAAAGCTTCATAAGGAGCCATGCTGATGCTTGACTGGTGTCTATTATTGTATGATAATAAGATCAACGGTAGCTGCCTATCCAATGGATCTCCGTTGTCTAGTATGCAAAGACGCAACAAATCCTCAAGTGTCTGATTGGTGCGCTCTGTCTTCCCAACTGTTTGAGGTGGAAGGCGGTACTAAATGTCAACAGTGTCCCCAAATAAGCCTGGACTGACCTCCATTCCTTAGATGCAAATTGTCCATCATGATCGGACATTATAGTCCTCGACACTCCATTGTATCGGACGAACTGCTCCACAAACCTCCTCACCAAGTCACCCACCGGAGCATCCTTCCTGATCAGTGGAAATCTTGCAACCTACGTCAATCGATCACCAATCACCCATATCGTGTCTTTCCCCGCATATGACCGAGGAAGACCATGTATGAAATCCATGGCGATATCGTCGAACTTCCATACTAGCACCGGAAGTGGCTGCAATAATCCGTCCAGACTCTTACACTATGCCTTCACGAACTAACAAGGCTCGCAATGGGTCACAAAGTATGTGATATCCTTCTTCATTCCTGGATAATACATCGTCATCTTTTGGTCGGTCATCATCTTAGTGATGCCTGGGTGTACCGAGTACCTTCTATAGTGAGGATCGGTCATAATGACCTCCCGAATCCTGCCCCTAATCGGTATGTACACCAGTCCTCTAAAGCATAACAGCCCATCCCTCTCAGTATACTCCCCGGCCGTGCCAACCTCCATGGTCCTGAATACTCGCTCTAGCTTGTCATCCATTATCTGCTCAACCCTTATACAATCTCGAATATCATCGGTAGTGCTCATCGTGGACAGATACTCCTCATAAAGCTTTGAGTCGTCTGAGGACACCAAAGTAATCTGTATATCGTCCATCATCCGTATCAGCTCCATAGTAATCAACTGGGGCTCTACTCTCGAAGTTGTAGTCCTCCAGCTCAGTGCATCCGCCACCACATTCACCTTCCCTGGGTGATAGTGAGGAATGGTCCTCAAGTTAAGTGTATAAAGGGAGGGATATGTTCAGCTTGTCAAAAGGGCAAGCAGACAAAATCCTCCTTTCATAGTCTTAAAAACAAGGATTCTGTGAGGTGCTTATACCTCTTACATATGGATCTTTTTGGTCCTATGCCAGTTCATTGTCTAGGTAGGAAGGTCTACACTTTTATGGTTGTAGATGACTATTCTAGATATACATGGGTGTTCTTTCTGAGACAAAAATCAGAAACCCCAAGTGTCTTACTTAGTTTTGTGAAACAAATTCAGAATGAACTAAATAGTACAGTGGTCAAAATCAGAAGTGACCATGGCACTGAATTTCAATCTGAAAGTATGACAAAATTATGTGAAGACTTTGGGATTTTCCAAGAGTTCTCCTCACCTAGAACACCTCGGCAAAATGGCATTGCTGAAAGAAAGAATAGGACATTGATTGAAGCTGGTAGAACTCTACACCTCTCTTCCAGAATATTTCTGGGCTGAGGCAGTAAACACTGCATGTCATGTGATCAATAGGGCTTCTATCACCAAGTGACACAAAAAGACTCCCTATGAAATTATGAAAGGTAGAAAACCAAATCTATCCTACTTTAGGATCTTTGGTTGCAAGTGCTATATACTTAACAATTGCAAGTCATATCTAACTAAGTTTGCTGCCAAATCCCAAGATGGGATATTTGTTGGGTACAACATAAATAGTAAGGCCTATAGAGTCTTCAACTTGACTACTCAAGTTATAGAAGAATCAGTACATGTTGTGTATGATGAATCAAGATTAATCAACTGTGAGTTGCCTTGTAGTTCATACAGTCCAACAGGTATAAGCAAAAGGATGGACAAGCTTTCCATTGCAGAAGGTTCAACAGCAGATGAAGTAGTGGAAAATGAAGGCTACAGTCTAGGGGGAGTACAAAACTCTATAGAAGTTGATGACAACCAAGAAGTACAGCATGATGAAGGAGCTGGAGATGTCCAACCTGAAGGAAATCTTCCTCCAGCCATAAGACATCTAAAAGATCATCCAGCTAATCAAATAATAGGTGAACCAAGTCAAGGAGTGCAGACTAGAAGCAGAAATCTGAGCACAGTCCTGCACTCAAGTTTCCTATCTCAATTGGAACCTAAGAAATTTGAAGAAGCCATCCAAGACCAACATTGGATTAATGCTATGCAAGAGGAGCTTACTCAATTCAGAAGGTGCGAAGTCTGGGTGCTTGTTCCTAAACCAAAAGACCACAACATCATTGGAACAAAGTGGATATTTAGGAATAAGTTGGATGAGAGTGGAGTAATAGTAAAGAACAAAGCAAGACTGGTTGCTAAAGGATATAGGCAGGAAGAGGGAATAGATTTTGATCAGACATTTGCCCCAGTAGCAAGACTGGAGGCAATCAGGATGTTTCTTGCCTATGCTGCATACCAAGGATTCAAGGTATACCAAATGGATGTGAAATCAGCATTTCTGAATGGATATCTAAAAGAAGAAGTCTATGTGGAACATCCATCAGGTTTTGTAGACTCTCTTAAACCTGATTATGTTTTTAGACTTAGGAAAGCTTTATATGGGTTAAAGCAAGCCCCAAGGGCTTGGTATGACACCATGTCTACTTTCCTTATTGAGAACAAATTCTCAAGAGGCAAAATAGACAAGACTCTATTCCTTAGGGAGTCTAAATGCAAGATAATCTTAGTCCAAATCTATGTGGATGACATAATTTTTGGGTCTACAGAGAACAACCTTTGCAAGAAGTTTGCCAAACTTATGCAAGGGAAGTTTTAAATGAGTAGTATGGGGGAACTTAAGTTCTTCTTGGGACTTCAAGTAAGACAGACTGATGATGGCTTGTCCATATCCCAGTCTAAGTTCACCAAAGAGGTGATAAAGAAATATGGTATGGAATCTTCCTCTACCATGAAAACTCCTATGGGAATAAATATGCCTATATGTAAAGATGATACAGGTAAGCCTGTAGATGAGTCTTTGTATAGAAGAATAATTGGTTCTCTATTATACCTCACAGCTAGTAGACCAGATATTATGTATGGTACATGTGAATGTGCTAGGTACCAGGCATGCCCTAAAGAATCTCATTATACTGTTGTTAAAAGAATTTTGAGATATTTAAAGGGCACACCAAATCTAGGCCTTTGGTACCCTAGGAATGGAGATTTTCAACTAATAGGTTATTCAGATGCAGATTTTGCAGGCTGTAGAGAGGATAGAAAGAGTACTACAGGTACTTGCCAATTCTTGGGAGGAAGACTGATATCATGGAGCAGTAAGAAGCAGACCAGTGTGGCAATATCCACAGTTGAGTCTGAATATGTTGCTGCTGGAAGTTGATGTGCACAGCTATTGTGGATTCAGCATCAGTTAAAGGACTATGGTATTCAAGTAAGTAGAACACCTTTATTGTGTGATTCTAAGAGTGCTATTTCTATTGCTAACAACCCTGTTTCTCATAGTAGAACTAAGCATATAGAAATAAAATACCATTTTCTTAGAGAGCATGTAGAAAGAGAAGATATCTCATTGAAATTTGTTAAAACAGATTATCAAATTGCAGATGTTTTTACTAAGCCACTGGATGAAACAAAATTCAATAAATTTAAAATTGAATTAGGAATGCTGACCATTGATTAGTATATCAACAAACAGAAATTAGCTATGTAAAATGGTATCGACACTTTCAATGATAAAGTGTCGACTCAGTATAGTTATGTCGACTTGTCAGAGAATTTGTGTCGACACAGAGAATTTGTGTCGACACAGAGAATTTGTGTCGACACTTAAGGGTCAAATAGTCGACTAATACAAAAATTTAGTATCGACTTCACCAAAATAATGGTGTCGACACTTACAGATTTTGTGTCGACACTTGTACTAAGAGTGAGTTTGATCTTCAGTTTGATCTGGCTCAAGATATATAGTCTATAAGATTTGAAGTCAATCAAAATAAAAGAAAAATAACTGATTGTTTTACAAAAGGGGTACATGCTGTTGTATATCTGGCCAAGCAACAAGCGGAAATGAAGAAAGAAATAGATGCCCAATCTATTAATCAAGGATACATTCTTGAAAATCAGACAAGGCTAAATGAAAATCTGACAACAGCCAACACAGATATTCTTGCTCACTTTCAAACAACAATGACTAAATTGGCTGAAGCTAGGGCAGCTGAAATGCTAGCATATTATATCAAATTCAAAAATGCTTTAGACTCAGTACAGTCAGCCATAACCACTTCATAGCAGGAAATTACTGCAAAACTTAACAGGTTGAAACCCTTCTTCAAAGATGGCATTAATTATTTAGATGGTCAGATCAGATTTCAGAAGGATGATCTCAGAGATCATGTAGAAAGAGAAGTCCTAAAGGGGGAGAGGGTACTTATTTCTGCTGGCTCAGAACATGCCAAGTGGGTCACTAACAGTGTCAGAGCCACATTGGGATATCCACCCCTTTGTGATGATGATAATATGGCAGAGTCAGGAGTACTACCTCAAGGTCTACTTGAAGGTAACTAACCAGAGGTTGCTCAAGTAATATAACCCCTGCAGATTATGAGGGCATTCATCAGCTGGTACAAACTATGTATAGTCCTCCTGAGGAGGTTTCAAATATTATACTTGGAAAAGTAGACATGCTTGAAGCTGCAATCAAGGCTCAGCAAGAGGCTCAACTGTCTAAGAAGAGGTTTTGGGAGCAAGCTGAACTCAAACCTGATTTTGAATAGTGGAGCCCTACCTCTAGAAACATCATTCTAACTGCCTGGAAAGCTGTCAAAGATCAAGTCCATGAAAGGGGTAAGTGGTACAATGAACAAAAATGGCAGAAGCATGAAGCCAGACAGGAGGCCATTGTTCAGTATAGAAGGAAAGCTAAGATGGGAAAGCTACCTCCTAATGCTGTGGAGCCTAGCAAATACTTTCCCAAGCCATATCACTATTTTGAGAGAAAAAGACTGAAAGCTGAGGCTCAGGAGAAGGCTGATCTTAAAGGCAAAAAGCCCATGGAAGAAACTGAACCTTCTGTGCAGGCTCAAGTACAACCAGGAAAAGGGATTGTTATTAAAGACCCTGATCAGTCTTAGTCTTAGATGTCTTTGTTTTAGTTTAAAAATGTGTAATGTAAAACATTCAGTGTTAAATATTTTGTAAACAATCATTTTTGACATAATACACAAATTCTTGCTCTTTAATTAATTTTTGTGTATATGCTTTTATCTCTGTGATGAATCTGTGCAAGTGTTTTGATTGTTAATATTTCATGTAATATTAAGCTTGTATACATCAACATCATTTTGTTTATTATTATCATAAATGGTGTATATCATTAGCTAATATGGGTTATGACTTCTCCAAATAGGGGGAGATTGTTGGGTACATTGCAAAATGTGTACCTGATTTGAAGAAGCCTAACTTAGCATAATGATATACATCAAGGTGTATTTGATGTTGTTTAAGTTTAATATGTGCTGGTTAAAAGTATGGAAAAATTTCTAAGTCCATGTGTCCACACCAGAAGAAGATGTGTCGACACTTCAGGAAGATTGTGTCGACACTTGAAGAAGGCTGTGTCGACATAGAGAAAATGAGTCAACATCAACTGTGTCGACACCGGGAGGCAGTGTCGACACACACAAGATTATAGTTGACATCAACTGAGTTGACACCAGGAGGCTGTGTCGACACACAGAGGCAAAGTTGACAATATTTGTGTCGACACCAGAAGACTGAGTCGACACATATAGGCAGAGTTGACAAAAGCTGTGTCGACACCTGAAGGTAGTGTCGACACATACTATGTTCTGAATCTACATCAACTGTGTCGACACACAGGACTTGTGTCGACACACTGCCAAGTCTAGACCAAGTCATTTGATGAATATTGATGAAGTGTTTGAGTCAACACAAATACTCTGTGTCGACTCATTCTCAAGTTGTAGTATGCAGAAGCTGAGTCGACTTAAAGGCAAACTTATCAACTTCACCAGAGGCAGTGTCGACACCGGAGGTACTTGTGTCGACACATATAGATAGATGGTCTCGACACTTTCTGACAGACATTCTCGACACTTTGCTGTCCAAGACAAAGGCACAAGATCTGTTTGAAGACTTGATAGTTGTGGGTTACAACAGGTTAACTGAAGCTGTCAGACTTGTCAGAAGACAGTTAGAAACCTGATCAGCCGGTCACCAAAAAGAAGGTCAATAAATAGACAGATTTAGAAGTAGAATAAAAATGTGATTGAGAAGCAACACTTAAAGAAATCTGATTAAGGAATCAAATCAAGAAAGTGCAAGGCACTGAAGAAGATCTTCATCAGAAGATCTAAGAAGACATTCTGAAGGGTTCAACCTCTCAGGATCAGTCTAAGGAGAATTCGTCCTAGAATTCTGAAGTATTTCCAAAGGGATTGGATAGAGAGGGATCCAGCCATTTGAAGATCAAGAAGGAAGCTGTTACAGGTTTCTCAAGAAGCTGTTTGGAAATCAACTCAGCTAGTTCAGATTCAAGAAGCTTTGAAGAAAGCTATGTTTCAGTTGATTTCATCCATCAGCTGATCTGGTGCTGTCTTGTCCTTTCTCTCTCAACAAGGGCAAGATTCTATAAAACTCTTTTCTAAATCTTGTAGGATCTTTAATAGATCTGAGTTGTAAGCCTAATTTATAAAGGCTGAGTGTAGGAGAGATAATCTCTGAGTTGTAGGTCTTGAATAGAGACTGAGGTAGGGCTGGTTTGCCTGAGTTATAGGAGTGTGGTATCACTCTGAGTTGTAGGAATCCATTTTGGATTCTGAGCTGTAGGATCTGAGGATCTGAGTTAAGGAAGGGAGTTTGGCCGAATCTAGCACACTGCTAGATAGGTGAAGGGGGAAAGTGGATGTACCCAGATCTTGGGGAACCACTATAAAACTGTGTGCAATCTGTGATGTGTGAATTTCTGTGATTGTTGTGTTGTGTGTATATATTCAGTAGTTATATTCTTCCTAAATTAAAAACAAGCATTAGAACCTATTCACCCCCCCCCCTCTAGGTGTTTAGGCAGTCTTGAATGTAAAACAATCACTCTTCATTTTGAGGATGAAGGACTTGGTTTCCTGAAGAGTGGTGGTCTATTAAGGGTGAATAAGGGAGGGGGAAGAGCTGAACATATCTTTTTATAAATGGATAGAGGAAGAAGTCAAACCGTTGCCATTCGTTTGACTTTACAATTCGTGCAGAAATCAGATTTCTGTACGCAGTTGTATTTGTGCTCGATTTAAGCCATGATCCGAGAACTTCTAGGTGTTGGGCTTAATACGAAAGTTGTAGCCCTCAGAAAGACCTTTCCAAAGGACGGTTGAAAGTTTTCTATTGAGTAATGTGGCTTCCGCAAAGTGGGACGGATGTTCAAATGTTAGCCTGGTGTTCGAATGTTGGACTTGGTAGGAAGTCGTGGCCTTTGATGATATTTTACATTGGGAAAATCTACTTTGACGAAACCGTGATAAGCTAATGCATTATGTATGTGTTTGATGGGCCTGGGATATACTAATGGTTTATCTATGCAATTCGATAAGAGTACATACAATAATACTATGCTGGTTGATATGTAATAGAAGGGTAATTGGTGCGCTTGTACGATATATACAATCGATAGAAAGTGATGAAGGTGTGTAATTGTACTCGATTAAGAATTATCTAGAAACGTATAAGTTATGTTGATCATTTTCGAAAACAAGATGGGTTGAAAGATGTATGATTGGATGTGCGTGCGCATGCTAAACTTAGAAAAAGGGGCTAGATGAATATTACGCCCATGGTCATGCTATGAGCATATTGATCTTATGAATTGAAAATATGATGGGAATAAGTCCACCGCTTAGAGTTGTGATACCTCCCTACAGGTAGCAGTGTGGGTCGTATAGCAATCAAAGGGATTTGATATCTTAGGTTATGACGGAACCATGCGTGCTTGGAGAACGGGTAAGTTGTTATGAAGGGACTCAGTGTGGAGCCCTTGCATGATTTTGAGCATGGGTTTAGTATGATGATAAGGTACTCAGTGTGGATCCCTTGCGTGCTTTTGAGCACGGGATTAGAATGATATGAAAGGAACTTGGTGGAGCCCTAAGATGTTTATTGGCATGACTAAGTGTAATTGCATGCGGTGTGTGTTGACACGCAATGTCATAATCCTTGTTTAAGATAGTGTGGCAGATCTACGGGCTCGCCAGTCATCACACATATGGGAGTTGATAGATAGCCCTTGGGCAGTTAGGATTGGTCCTCGATGCTCATTCCCGAGGCTACTTCTGTGCTAGTTGATGCTTGGGCTTTGTGCTTTGGAGATATGCTCCCAAAAGCTCCTTTCATGCTAGCTATAGTCCTATTGGGTTATGTTCTTGGTTTACATATAAAATCCATCCCCTTTCCAAGGAAGTTATACGGTCTTATGCCAAGAACCGCCGTCTTACGGAGACACTAACACACAGGTTAGTGATCACTGCACGATGGTGATCATGCCTGTTAGTACGATAATTTTAACCTATAGGCCAAATCGAGAATAGAAGTAAAACTGAAAAGTATAACAAGTCCACATCACAGATATATCATATAAATAATGAAATGCAATCCAATAATGAGAACAAGAGATTACAGGGCTTATGCCCTGGTATATATCATAATGAATAAATCTCTCTCGCACACACTCTAAGCGGAAGCTGAAACTAAAACTTTTGTCATCACTTGATGCTGAGAAGTAGTAGTACTGTGCGGTATCTCCTCCTCAAGCCCAGCCACCCCATCCTGCTTGTCGTGTTGGTGCTCCTTCCCCTCGAGCTCCTAAAATGATACGGTCATAACTGACTACCAGTCATAAAGACTAAGCCATTTTGTCCTCGCCTCACCCCCGTGACTCCTAGGCATTGTGCAGGAGGAAGAAAGCGGAGGATAACAAGGGGTCTAAATAAAAGAGTATGTGAGAGTGGAACTATTCTTTCATGAGTAAGCATCTAATAGTGTTTACATCAATATAATAGAAGTTATATATGAGTAGTACAACAAGTGAAGAACTATAGCAGAACCATAGTATTGAAAGGAGTAGTATGTAATATAAACATTACAGTAAGGTAAACAACTACAACTAAGTTACCATCACAAGGGTACCTTAACTTACATGAATGCCCATAAAAACTTATAAGTTATGGTTTCATGAAACATAACTTATCATATAAAAGAGCTCATACTAATTTATATGATAAGGATCTGCAATATGGATGATTTAGGATGTATATTATGATATGTTATGCATGTTATGATTCATACACGTGCAACCCATCCACACACATCTTTGATCACAGACCTTTAGTTTCCACTTTCTGGCGTTAGCTAAACTCACTGGTACGACAGTTATGGCTATGACAGTAGTGGAGCGGGCGTCTCCATTTCTAAGGCGGGTATACACACTACCAGGACTAGACACTTTGTATGCCTCTGTACACATCATAGGTGCACTCTAGAGTCCTTACATACTAATTGGTTGGACATCCCACAAGTTATTTTGGTCGAGTGTGCATTTTCATGGATCGTCCTACAGGCCGCTGTATAAACATCCTACTAGACCCTCAAACCCTCACACCTCGCAAGAGTCATCATATTTCCATCGGTGTGAAGACTTGCTCCGTACTGCTTGACCCGCCATAATTTATTTTTATGCACATGCATGTTATTTCTTCTCGAGATTCCAGCTTGTCGGACTAACCCGACCAGATGTTAAACTCCCGAGCCTCCAGCTCACTGGACTAACCTGTCCTGTATCCCTATAACCCTACACAGGTGAGATTATTGCATTGTTCCTTCAACCTAACCTATCAAACTACTCTTATTTAACTTTTAATTACTTATAAGCTTAGGGTTAATTCTGGACTTCCCGAGGTCTATTAACTGAAGGGCTTGTAGTGGTACTAGGGAATAAGATGGACTGAATCCAAAATCCCCCATTTCGAGACACTTAGTAATATTGGGAACTACCCATTATTAATATCCCACTCCCTTTGTTACTCTTGAGTAAATCTAATGACTTATGATATCTATAGGAGAATGAAGATCCTTCGCCAAACTATGATCTAGTTATTTAATTAAGTGGTTATGCACACTTGCACTCGATAATAAGGGGTGGCATAACCTAGAATTCTAACTAGAGTTTCAAGGTCTCCCAAACACAACTTTAAATTAGTTTGATTCTATTGCCCTGAATGTCATAACCAGCCCACACTTATATATTCATTGTATAGACAGAGCGAACTCGAAAACCCTTAAGTGTGGTGCAAACCTACTTGTTGATCTTCATGAACCAAAATCACTTCTAATGATGCACCAAGACCTTATTCATGACCTTAGGTGACTGGGAAACATTTTCATGTGAATTGAATGACCTAAACACTATATTTCCCTTACTGTTAAATGCAGCACAGGTTCAATCCTTAGTCCATGTGAGGTTACCTCCCATTCATTGGGACAAAGGCCTCAAAATTTTATCATGGTTAATCATATGGTAAATAATGGTAAATCATAAATCCATAATTCTTTTATAATTATTTTGTGCCATAATTAAAATTATATAATTATGTGACCTAAGTCACATTGAACATGAACTACAAGAACCACTAATAATAGTCAGACTTCAAATCCAGCTTCGAATAGACCTTCGATCTAACCAACTGATCAAACAAATCATCGATTCTCGGAAATGGATACTTGTTCTTCTCTGTCAGCTTGTTTAGTTCACTATAGTCAATACATAGACGTAAGCTTTTGTCCTTCTTCACAAAGAGGACTGGTGCACTCCAAGGTGACATACTTGGACATATATAGCATTGCTCTAGCAACTCTTATAACTAAACCTTCAGTTCCGCCTTCTCCATTTGTGCTACTCGGATACAGTGAGCGTGATATAGGTTTCCTCCCTGTCACCAACTCAATAGTGAATTCAATCTCTCACTGATGTTGAATTCTAGGGAGACCTTTAGAAAACAAATCCACAAACTCTGACACAATAGGAACGTCACTCAAACTGGACTTCGGCTCTACAACCTCTAATATCATGAAGAATAACTCTGCGCCCTTCTGAACCGCCTTAAACACTTGGAGAGAAGACATCAGTATCTTTCTTGATCCTTATATACCAATGAATTTAGTATCACGTTCAGTGTTCTGTTCCAATATGACTTCATTTGAGTTGCAATCAATGCAGATATGTTTCTCCGAGAGCATGTCCATGTCAAGGATCACATCAAACTCAGATATTGGCAGTACATATGCTTCCAATCTAAAGTCATTACTTCCTATCCACACCTGAACACATCAAGTCGAATCTGCATGCATCAAGGATCTGTTAGGCAACAATACATCCATTCTATCTATCGATATAAAAGAAGGCACTTTGATACGCAACACGAAGTCCTCAGACCAAAAGGTTTGAGAAGTGCCTGTATCGAACAGTGCTCTCGACTAATAGTCTATAATTAGGACAAAGCCTAATTCAAATAAGTTAAGTAATGCAAAATGTAGCAAGTATATACAGAATTAAAAGCTATATACTAAACCGTACCTATCACCACATAACATTGTTTAATGGCCTCATATTGGCCATGATTGTCACTATATGCTGTGCTAGAGCATACCGGGATCCAAATGACTTTGCTTCCTTCCCTTTCTTCGCATAAGTGGAACCCGCCTTTTTATACATCCTAGAGGACCACTACGGAAGTCTTCGGAAAAAAGCCCCATATTGCCACATGTATAACAAGTGAGCGGACCTTGCCTAGATGTCTGCCCACAAACCGTAGAAGAATTTTGCCTTGAAGAACTCGACTTCTGGATCTACCTACAATATTTATATTTGCAGAGCTCGATACTTTGAACTCTTGCTTCTTTATACCAAATTCCTTCTTACTTTGAACTCTTTTGAGATCCTACTCTAGGGATCGGGTAGTATTCACAAATATCAGAAAGCCTTGCGTCATCTGATCTGAGAGAAGTATCTTCAGATCATTGCGCAGGCCTTCATAGAACCTAATTGTCTTGGGATCCTCATTAGTACATGTACAGCCCGTATACAGTCATAATCTATTGAACTCATGCATGTAATCATCAATAAGACTCTCACCCTAAGTCAACCTCTAGAACTAATTATCTATTGTAATCCACTGCGTAGATGGGAGATACCTTGCCAGAAAAAGTCTATAAAACTCCTCCATCAAGACCTCAGTGAGTTGCCACGCAGTAAACTGAAGTAGTTCCAACTCGTGCCACGAGATTCTTTCCACTCCTTCCAATAGAAAGGTAGCTACAGTCACCTTCTACTTCTCCTCCATCTTCATTGTCATTAAGGTTCTCTTAATTCTTAATTGACAGCCTTCGGCCTGAGAGGGGATCCCATTCCCTCAAAAATTGGAGGATTGAAACTCAGAAAATCATTCAGTTATTTATCCGTCAGTCGCCTCGATGCCACATCGGGCACTTGACTTATAGCAAAAAGCTTAACTATGCCAACCTACATCAGTTAAATCGTAGGGGTAGGAGGCTATACATACCCTCCTAGTTGTACAATAATTAGCGTGAACATGTCTTCAGTAACTAATCATATTGTTTCAGCAGATGGAGGAGGTGTAGACACCTCAGCTGGTGCATTACTTTCCGCCAAGCACTTGGGCTGAGACTACCCCGTACCGCTCCCAGTCAACTATAATAGTGTAACACATAATTAAGCCAATGGTCATATTACAAAATAGCAATTATAGGAACACACAGGTTCCACAAACATGTGTATTTTCATTCCTAAGTGGACATTCAAGGTTCTTTAATGTTATAGCGGTAACACACATACATTGCTCACCACCCCTTAAATAATTCGACCATAAATTTGATTAAGAAAGTCTGAAACCAGAAACTAATACAAAATTGTAACACCCCCATCCATCACAAAGAATATAACAGAAGGTCCCGCT
Organism: Platanthera zijinensis; assembly: GCA_039513925.1. Lineage (NCBI taxonomy): Eukaryota > Viridiplantae > Streptophyta > Magnoliopsida > Asparagales > Orchidaceae > Platanthera > Platanthera zijinensis. Next base: position 199,464,197 of record CM077084.1, on the reverse strand, counting down.
AGGTCCCCATGCCATATTCCACGAACAGTTAGTAGAGTTACGCATTAAAACCAAAACATTCATGTATCCTAACTCCTAGTTACATTATAGAGAAAACTTTTGAGTAATTAGAACCCAAAACCAAGAATGTCCACTATAATAAAAACACAGGAATTTTAGCCATACATAAAGTTTGGCGTTAAGTCCTTACATCATATGAATTGTTTAGCACCAAAGTGGTTTACATACTTCGGCACGCAGGCCAACAACACTTAAAAATAAGTAAACTCTTCGCTTGGCCTTCGAGGATCGACATAAAACAAAGTGGCAATGACCTGCTACTTCCCGCTTAGCTCTCCTACTCCTGCACAAGGACAATCCACCAAGACGTGGAAAACAAGGCAATTGTCAACTTTAGTTGACCAATTTATAACGACCCCTCCATTTATACGGGGTGGAGGTGCTCCTTCCCAACATGTACACATCATGCATATATATTGACATAAGAACGTGCAATTTAAGCACCATTAATCTTAAGCGTTGGTGTGAATGGACCCACGTGACATGCACTTAGGGCACATTATCGGTGTACTGGATTCCCAGTCCCATCACCATTCGCAGTCCCAGAATTGATAGTTAACCATTGAACTTTTACTGTCAAGGCCTCCATGCCTTACAGACTATCCTAAAATCAGATAGTGAACCCAGGGGCTACCTCTTCATCAACTAGTAAGGAATGGTTCGAATCAGCTTTGCACGTGCTCCAATTGTCATAAATATGCTATCTGACGCATGCATAACTTGACCTCGACTCATTAATTTGATAGCTATGTCATCTAAAATATGGTCGACAATCAAGGACACAAAGCAAGGCACTACATGCCTCACGAATTAACTTGCCACCCACATTGTCCCCAGGAGCTGGGCTCATAATAATAAATTAGCTCACTGGGAGTAATCGTTAGCAGTAGACATTACCATCGCGTGATATTGATAGATTATCACATCTATCTCAGGCTTGGGTTCACGCCTAGCATAAAAATCAACTCACTATTCTCGGGTAGAGGATCTATCACCAACGATTTCACGATCACAGGCGATTGCAACAAAACATTATTTATATTGCAAACTTGTGTGTTTCTTGGACCACACCTCCAGGAATAGCTACAATAAGCTTCACAACCCATAAGTACATAAACTACATGTTTGTCCACAGAGACTTCTGTGGCATGCAAATTAATCATCACCAATTCATATAAACTTCTCCAGATTGGCTTCACACAACATGCTTATTTCCTAATTCGATTTCAGACTCTATATGAAATTAAATCGGGGATACTCTATATCATCCCTTTGGAAACTCCCCGTTCTTCGTCAATTGGTGAGGGTTTCCATACAAACATGCCAAATAATGACTTCACTTGTCCAAAAGGAGAATAGTTACCCTTGAGATCACTTATGAACCATGAGATTGCAAGTGATTTGGATGGAAGCGTTCGCAGCACCATCCTCTCTACGGATTTAACCTTGGATCGTAAATTCGACCACAAGAACTCCTTCCAAGCACTTCTAATGTTGGAACCAAGATTTGGCCCAACAAAGAGTTTGGACACAAATGGGGCAGCCGAAACCTACTTCTCTCGAGAAAGATTGCTTAGCTGAACATTTGGAACTTGGCACAAACCCTGGCTGTAGTGCGGGTGACCCACCACATCTAGGAACCCTCCCCCTTACCACAGAGTTACCTGGTCTTATGCCCATAACCGGCCCCTTACGGTGATACAAACTCATGAGTTAGTCTCCACCGTACGACGCCGATACTGCCGGCTAGGCTGGTGCTTCATATCATCGAGCTCCTAAATTGATACATTTACAACCAACTGTTAGTCATAAAGACTAAGCTATTTTGTCCTTACCTTTCCTCGACGACTCCTAAGCACCTTGTGGGAGGACGAAAGAGGAGGAAAACTATGGCAGAATCAAAAAAGTATGTGATAATGGAACTAATCTATCATGAGTAACATCTAACATAGTTTATATAATTATACTCGAAGTTGTATATAAGTAACAAAAGTGAAGAACAATAAACAGTAGAACAGTCAATAAAGGAGCAGTAGAGTAAGAAAGTACAGGGCAGTAAGGTAAACAACTAATACTAAGCTATCATCATAAGATTGCATTAACTTATATGAATGCCCATACAAACTTATAAGTTAGGGTTTCAGGAATTATACTTTATCATATAAAAGAGCTCATACTAATTTATATGATAAGGATCTGCAGAATAAATGTTCTAAAGTACGTATGTCTGTTATGATGTGTTATGAATGTTATAATTCAAACAAGTGCTACTTACCCATACGACTCTATGATCACAGACCATTAGTTCCAACTTTTTGGAGTTTGCTAAATACTCTGGTAACACCATTGTGGCTACGACAATAGTGGAGCGCACGTCTCCACTCCTAGGTAGATATTAACACTTTCAGGCCTAAACCTCCCATATGCGTCCATACACATACTAGGTGCACTCTAGAGTCTCTGCGTACTAATTGCTAGCTATCCCACTAGTCTTTATGACCGAGTGTGCATTTTTGGGGATCGTTCTCAGGGCCGCAGTATAAAACAACGTACTTAACCCTCAATCCTCACACCTCACAATAGTCAACATACTGCCATCAGTATGACGTCTGGCGCAGTACCTATGAACTTCCACTAATATGTTTCTATGCACATACAAGTTATCTCAAGTCGAGCCTCCAGCTCACAGGACTAAACCTGTCCTGGTCTAAAGTTCCCAAGTCTCCATCTCGCAGGACCAACCCGTCCGGTTACACTCCAACCCAATAATGGTGAGATTGCTATAAAAATTCCCGAGCCTCCAGCTCGCAGGACTAACCCCTCATGTATCCCTCCAACCCAACACTTAAAGAAATCTGATTAAGGAATCAAATCAAGAAAGTGCAAGGCACTGAAGAAGATCTTCATCAGAAGATCTAAGAAGACATTCTGAAGGGTTCAACCTCTCAGGATCAGTCTAAGGAGAATTCGTCCTAGAATTCTGAAGTATTTCCAAAGGGATTGGATAGAGAGGGATCCAGCCATTTGAAGATCAAGAAGGAAGCTGTTACAGGTTTCTCAAGAAGCTGTTTGGAAATCAACTCAGCTAGTTCAGATTCAAGAAGCTTTGAAGAAAGCTATGTTTCAGTTGATTTCATCCATCAGCTGATCAGGTGCTGTCTTGTCCTTTCTCTCTCAACAAGGGCAAGATTCTATAAAACTCTTTTCTAAATCTTGTAGGATCTTTAATAGATCTGAGTTGTAAGCCTAATTTATAAAGGCTGAGTGTAGGAGAGATAATCTCTGAGTTGTAGATCTTGAATAGAGACTGAGGTAGGGCTGGTTTGCCTGAGTTATAGGAGTGTGGTATCACTCTGAGTTGTAGGAATCCATTTTGGATTCTGAGCTGTAGGATCTGAGGATCTGAGTTAAGGAAGGGAGTTTGGCCGAATCTAGCACACTGCTAGATAGGTGAAGGGGGAAAGTGGATGTACCCAGATCTTGGGGAACCACTATAAAACTGTGTGCAATCTGTGATGTGTGAATTTCTGTGATTGTTGTGTTGTGTGTATATATTCAGTAGTTATATTCTTCCTAAATTAAAAACAAGCATTAGAACCTATTCACCCCCCCCCTCTAGGTGTTTAGGCAGTCTTGAATGTAAAACAATCACTCTTCATTTTGAGGATGAAGGACTTGGTTTCCTGAAGAGTGGTGGTCTATTAAGGGTGAATAAGGGAGGGGGAAGAGCTGAACATATCTTTTTTATGAATGGATAGAGGAAGAAGTCAAACCGTTGCCATTCGTTTGACTTTACAATTCGTGCAGAAATCAGATTTCTGTACGCAGTTGTATTTGTGCTCGATTTAAGCCATGATCCGAGAACTTCTAGGTGTTGGGCTTAATACGAAAGTTGTAGCCCTCAGAAAGACCTTTCCAAAGGACGGTTGAAAGTTTTCTATTGAGTAATGTGGCTTCCGCAAAGTGGGACGGATGTTCAAATGTTAGCCTGGTGTTCGAATGTTGGACTTGGTAGGAAGTCGTGGCCTTTGATGATATTTTACATTGGGAAAATCTACTTTGACGAAACCGTGATAAGCTAATGCATTATGTATGTGTTTGATGGGCCTGGGATATACTAATGGTTTATCTATGCAATTCGATAAGAGTACATACAATAATACTATGCTGGTTGATATGTAATAGAAGGGTAATTGGTGCGCTTGTACGATATATACAATCGATAGAAAGTGATGAAGGTGTGTAATTGTACTCGATTAAGAATTATCTAGAAACGTATAAGTTATGTTGATCATTTTCGAAAACAAGATGGGTTGAAAGATGTATGATTGGATGTGCGTGCGCATGCTAAACTTAGAAAAAGGGGCTAGATGAATATTACGCCCATGGTCATGCTATGAGCATATTGATCTTATGAATTGAAAATATGATGGGAATAAGTCCACCGCTTAGAGTTGTGATACCTCCCTACAGGTAGCAGTGTGGGTCGTATAGCAATCAAAGGGATTTGATATCTTAGGTTATGACAGAACCATGCGTGCTTGGAGAACGGGTAAGTTGTTATGAAGGGACTCAGTGTGGAGCCCTTGCATGATTTTGAGCATGGGTTTAGTATGATGATAAGGTACTCAGTGTGGATCCCTTGCGTGCTTTTGAGCACGGGATTGGTATGATATGAAAGGAACTTGGTGGAGCCCTAAGATGTTTATTGGCATGACTAAGTGTAATTGCATGCGGTGTGTGTTGACACGCAATGTCATAATCCTTGTTTAAGATAGTGTGGCAGATCTACGGGCTCGCCAGTCATCACACATATGGGAGTTGATAGATAGCCCTTGGGCAGTTAGGATTGGTCCTCGATGCTCATTCCCGAGGCTACTTCTGTGCTAGTTGATGCTTGGGCTTTGTGCTTTGGATATATGCTCCCAAAAGCTCCTTTCATGCTAGCTATAGTACTATTGGGTTATGTTCTTGGTGTACATATAAAATCCATCCCCTTTCCAAGGAAGTTATACGGTCTTATGCCAAGAACTGCCGTCTTACGGAGACACTAACACACAGGTTAGTGATCACTGCACGATGGTGATCATGCCTGTTAGTACGATAATTTTAACCTATAGGCCAAATCGAGAATAGAAGTAAAACTGAAAAGTATAACAAGTCCACATCACAGATATATCATATAAATAATGAAATGCAATCCAATAATGAGAACAAGAGATTAAAGTGCTTATGCCCTGGTATATATCATAATGAATAAATCTCTCTCGCACACACTCTAAGCGGAAGCTGAAACTAAAACTTTTGTCATCACTTGATGCTGAGAAGTAGTAGTACTGTGCGGTATCTCCTCCTCAAGCCCAGCCACCCCATCCTGCTTGTCGTGTTGGTGCTCCTTCCCCTCGAGCTCCTAAAATGATACGGTCATAACTGACTACCAGTCATAAAGACTAAGCCATTTTGTCCTCGCCTCACCCCCGTGACTCCTAGGCATTGTGCAGGAGGAAGAAAGCGGAGGATAACAAGGGGTCTAAATAAAAGAGTATGTGAGAGTGGAACTATTCTTTCATGAGTAAGCATCTAATAGTGTTTACATCAATATAATAGAAGTTATATATGAGTAGTACAACAAGTGAAGAACTATAGCAGAACCATAGTATTGAAAGGAGTAGTATGTAATATAAACATTACAGTAAGGTAAACAACTACAACTAAGTTACCATCACAAGGGTACCTTAACTTACATGAATGCCCATAAAAACTTATAAGTTATGGTTTCATGAAACATAACTTATCATATAAAAGAGCTCATACTAATTTATATGATAAGGATCTGCAATATGGATGATTTAGGATGTATATTATGATATGTTATGCATGTTATGATTCATACACGTGCAACCCATCCACACACATCTTTGATCACAGTCCTTTAGTTTCCACTTTCTGGCGTTAGCTAAACTCACTGGTACGACAGTTATGGCTATGACAGTAGTGGAGCGGGCGTCTCCATTTCTAAGGCGGGTATACACACTACCAGGACTAGACACTTTGTATGCCTCTGTACACATCATAGGTGCACTCTAGAGTCCTTACATACTAATTGGTTGGACATCCCACAAGTTATTTTGGTCGAGTGTGCATTTTCATGGATCGTCCTACAGGCCGCTGTATAAACATCCTACTAGACCCTCAAACCCTCACACCTCGCAAGAGTCATCATATTTCCATCGGTGTGAAGACTTGCTCCGTACTGCTTGACCCGCCATAATTTATTTTTATGCACATGCATGTTATTTCTTCTCGAGATTCCAGCTTGTCGGACTAACCCGACCAGATGTCAAACTCCCGAGCCTCCAGCTCACTGGACTAACCTATCCTGTATCCCTATAACCCTACACAGGTGAGATTATTGCATTGTTCCTTCAACCTAACCTATCAAACTACTCTTATTTAACTTTTAATTACTTATAAGCTTAGGGTTAATTCTGGACTTCCCGAGGTCTATTAACTGAAGGGCTTGCAGTGGTACTAGGGAATAAGATGGACTGAATCCAAAATCCCCCATTTCGAGACACTTAGTAATATTGGGAACTACCCATTATTAATATCCCACTCCCTTTGTTACTCTTGAGTAAATCTAATGACTTATGATATCTATAGGAGAATGAAGATCCTTCGCCAAACTATGATCTAGTTATTTAATTAAGTGGTTATGCACACTTGCACTCGATAATAAGGGGTGGCATAACCTAGAATTCTAACTAGAGTTTCAAGGTCTCCCAAACACAACTTTAAATTAGTTTGATTCTATTGCCCTGAATGTCATAACCAGCCCACACTTATATATTCATTGTATAGACAGAGCGAACTCGAAAACCCTTAAGTGTGGTGCAAACATACTTGTTGATCTTCATGAACCAAAATCACTTCTAATGATGCACCAAGACCTTATTCATGACCTTAGGTGATTGGGAAACATTTTCAAGTGAATTGAATGACCTAAACACTATATTTCCCTTACTGTTAAATGCAGCACAGGTTCAATCCTTAGTCCATGTGAGGTTACCTCCCATTCATTGGGACAAAGGCCTCAAAATTTTATCATGGGTTAATCATATGGTAAATAATGGTAAATCATAAATCCATAATTCTTTTATAATTATTTTGTGCCATAATTAAAATTATATAATTATGTGACCTAAGTCACATTGAACATGAACTACAAGAACCACTAATAATAGTCAGACTTCAAATCTAGCTTCGAATAGACCTTCGATCTAACCAACTGATCAAACAAATCATCGATTCTCGAAATGGATACTTGTTCTTCTCTATCAGCTTGTTTAGTTCACTATAGTCAATACATAGACGTAAGCTTTTGTCCTTCTTCACAAAGAGGACTGGTGCACTCCAAGGTGACATACTTGGACATATATAGCATTGCTCTAGCAACTCTTATAACTAAACCTTCAGTTCCGCCTTCTCCATTTGTGCTACTCGGATACAGTGAGCGTGATATAGGTTTCCTCCCTGTCACCAACTCAATAGTGAATTCAATCTCTCACTGATGTTGAATTCTAGGGAGACCTTTAGAAAACAAATCCACAAACTCCGACACAATAGGAACGTCACTCAAACTGGACTTCGCTCTACAACCTCTAATATCATGAAGAATAACTCCGCGCCCTTCTGAACCGCCTTAAACACTTGGAGAGAAGACATCAGTATCTTTCTTGATCCTTATATACCAATGAATTTAGTATCACGTTCAGTGTTCTGTTCCAATATGACTTCATTTGAGTTGCAATCAATGCAGATATGTTTCTCCGAGAGCATGTCCATGTCAAGGATCACATCAAACTCAGATATTGGCAGTACATATGCTTCCAATCTAAAGTCATTACTTCCTATCCACACCTGAACACATCAAGTCGAATCTGCATGCATCAAGGATCTGTTAGGCAACAATACATCCATTCTATCTATCGATATAATAGAAGGCACTTTGATACGCAACACGAAGTCCTCAGACCAAAAGGTTTGAGAAGTGCCTGTATCGAACAGTGCTCTCGACTAATAGTCTATAATTAGGACAAAGCCTAATTCAAATAAGTTAAGTAATGCAAAATGTAGCAAGTATATACAGAATTAAAAGCTATATACTAAACCGTACCTATCACCACATAACATTGTTTAATGGCCTCATATTGGCCATGATTGTCACTATATGCTGTGCTAGAGCATACCGGGATCCAAATGACTTTGCTTCCTTCCTTTTCTTCGCATAAGTGGAACCCGCCTTTTTATACATCCTAGAGGACCACTACGGAAGTCTCCGGAAAAAAGCCCCATATTGCCACATGTATAACAAGTGAGCGGACCTTGCCTAGATGTCTGCCCACAAACCGTAGAAGAATTTTGCCTTGAAGAACTCGACTTCTGGATCTATCTACAATATTTATATTTTGCAGAGCTCGATACTTTGAACTCTTGCTTCTTTATACCAAATTCCTTCTTACTTTGAACTCTTTTGAGATCCTACTCTAGGGATCGGGTAGTATTCACAAATATCAGAAAGCCTTGCGTCATCTGATCTGAGAGAAGTATCTTCAGATCATTGCGCAGGCCTTCATAGAACCTAATTGTCTTGGGATCCTCATTAGTACATGTACAGCCCGTATACAGTCATAATCTATTGAACTCATGCATGTAATCATCAATAAGACTCTCACCCTAAGTCAACCTCTAGAACTGATTATCTATTGTAATCCATTGCGTAGATGGGAGATACCTTGCCAGAAAAAGTCTATAAAACTCCTCCATCAAGACCTCAGTGAGTTGCCACGCAGTAAACTGAAGTAGTTCCAACTCGTGCCACGAGATTCTTTCCACTCCTTCCAATAGAAAGGTGGCTACAGTCACCTTCTACTTCTCCTCCATCTTCATTGTCATTAAGGTTCTCTTAATTCTTATTTGACAGCCTTCGGCCTGAGAGGGGATCCCATTCCCTCAAAAATTGGAGGATTGAAACTCAGAAAATCATTCAGTTATTTATCCGTCAGTCGCCTCGATGCCACATCGGGCACTTGACTTATAGCAAAAAGCTTAACTATGCCAACCTACATCAGGTAAATCGTAGGGGTAGGAGGCTATACATACCCTCCTAGTTGTACAATAATTAGCGTGAACATGTCTTCAGTAACTAATCATATTGTTTCAGCAGATGGAGGAGGTGTAGACACCTCAGCTGGTGCATTACTTTCCGCCAAGCACTTGGGCTGAGACTACCCCGTACCGCTCCCAGTCAACTATAATAGTGTAACACATAATTAAGCCAATGGTCATATTACAAAATAGCAATTATAGGAACACACAGGTTCCACAAACATGTGTATTTTCATTCCTAAGTGGACATTCAAGGGTTCTTTAATGTTATAGCGGTAACACACATACATTGCTCACCACCCCTTAAATAATTCGACCATAAATTTGATTAAGAAAGTCTGAAACCAGAAACTAATACAAAATTGTAACACCCCCATCCATCACAAAGAATATAACAGAAGGTCCCGCTAGGTCCCCATGCCATATTCCACGAACAGTTAGTAGAGTTACGCATTAAAACCAAAACATTCATGTATCCTAACTCCTAGTTACATTATAGAGAAAACTTTTGAGTAATTAGAACCCAAAACCAAGAATGTCCACTATAATAAAAACACAGGAATTTTAGCCATACATAAAGTTTGGCGTTAAGTCCTTACATCATATGAATTGTTTAGCACCAAAGTGGTTTACATACTTCGACACGCAGGCCAACAACACTTAAAAATAAGTAAACTCTTCGCTTGGCCTTCGAGGATCGACATAAAACAAAGTGGCAATGACCTGCTACTTCCTGCTTAGCTCTCCTACTCCTGCACAAGGACAATCCACCAAGACGTGGAAAACAAGGCAATTGTCAACTTTAGTTGACCAATTTATAATGACCCCTCCATTTATACGGGGTGGAGGTGCTCCTTCCCTACATGTACACATCATGCATATATATTGACATAAGAACGTGCAATTTAAGCACCATTAATCTTAAGCGTTGGTGTGAATGGACCCACGTGACATGCACTTAGGGCACATTATCGGTGTACTGGATTCCCAGTCCCATCACCATTCGCAGTCCCAGAATTGATAGTTAACCATTGAACTTTTACTGTCAAGGCCTCCATGCCTTACAGACTATCCTAAAATCAGATAGTGAACCCAGGGGCTACCTCTTCATCAACTAGTAAGGAATGGTTCGAATCAGCTTTGCACGTGCTCCAATTGTCATAAATATGCTATCTGACGCATGCATAACTTGACCTCGACTCATTAATTTGATAGCTATGTCATCTAAAATATGGTCGACAATCAAGGACACAAAGCAAGGCACTACATGCCTCACGAATTAACTTGCCACCCACATTGTCCCCAGGAGCTGGGCTCATAATAATAAATTAGCTCACTGGGAGTAATCGTTAGCAGTAGACATTACCATCGCGTGATATTGATAGATTATCACATCTATCTCAGGCTTGGGTTCACGCCTAGCATAAAAATCAACTCACTATTCTCGGGTAGAGGATCTATCACCAACGATTTCACGATCACAGGCGATTGCAACAAAACATTATTTATATTGCAAACTTGTGTGTTTCTTGGACCACACCTCCAGCAATAGCTACAATAAGCTTCACAACCCATAAGTACATAAACTACATGTTTGTCCACAGAGACTTCTGTGGCATGCAAATTAATCATCACCAATTCATACAAACTTCTCCAGATTGGCTTCACACAACATGCTTATTTCCTAATTCGATTTCAGACTCTATATGAAATTAAATCGGGATACTCTATATCATCCCTTTGGAAACTCCCCGTTCTTCGTCAATTGGTGAGGGTTTCCATACAAACATGCCAAATAATGACTTCACTTGTCCAAAAGGAGAATAGTTACCCTTGAGATCACTTATGAACCATGAGATTGCAAGTGATTTGGATGGAAGCGTTCGCAGCACCATCCTCTCTACGGATTTAACCTTGGATCGTAAATTCGACCACAAGAACTCCTTCCAAGCACTTCTAATGTTGGAACCAAGATTTGGCCCAACAAAGAGTTTGGACACAAATGGGGCAGCCGAAACCTACTTCTCCCGAGAAAGAATGCTTAGCTGAACATTTGGAACTTGGCACAAACCCTGGCTGTAGTGCGGGTGACCCACCACATCTAGGAACCCTCCCCCTTACCACAGAGTTACCTGGTCTTATGCCCATAACCGGCCCCTTACGGTGATACAAACTCATGAGTTAGTCTCCACCGTACGACGCCGATACTGCCGGCTAGGCTGGTGCTTCATATCATCGAGCTCCTAAATTGATACATTTACAACCAACTGTTAGTCATAAAGACTAAGCTATTTTGTCCTTACCTTTCCTCGACGACTCCTAAGCACCTTGTGGGAGGACGAAAGAGGAGGAAAACAATGGCAGAATCAAAAAAGTATGTGATAATGGAACTAATCTATCATGAGTAACATCTAACATAGTTTATATAATTATACTCGAAGTTGTATATAAGTAACAAAAGTGAAGAACAATAAACAGAAGAACAGTCAATAAAGGAGCAGTAGAGTAAGAAAGTACAGGGCAGTAAGGTAAACAACTAATACTAAGCTATCATCATAAGATTGCTTTAACTTATATGAATGCCCATACAAACTTATAAGTTAGGGTTTCAGGAATTATACTTTATCATATAAAAGAGCTCATACTAATTTATATGATAAGGATCTGCAGAATGAATGTTCTAAAGTACGTATGTCTTTTATGATGTGTTATGAATGTTATAATTCAAACAAGTGCTACTTACCCATACGACTCTATGATCACAGACCATTAGTTCCAACTTTTTGGAGTTTGCTAAATACTCTGGTAACACCATTGTGGCTACGACAATAGTGGAGCGCACGTCTCCACTCCTAGGTAGATATTAACACTTTCAGGCCTAAACCTCCCATATGCGTCCATACACATACTAGGTGCACTCTAGAGTCTCTGCGTACTAATTGCTAGCTATCCCACTAGTCTTTATGACCGAGTGTGCATTTTTGGGGATCGTTCTCAGGGCCGCAGTATAAAACAACGTACTTAAGCCTCAATCCTCACACCTCACAATAGTCAACATACTGCCATCAGTATGACGTCTGGCGCAGTACCTATGAACTTCCACTAATATGTTTCTATGCACATACAAGTTATCTCAAGTCGAGCCTCCAGCTCACAGGACTAAACCTGTCCTGGTCTAAAGTTCCCAAGTCTCCATCTCGCAGGACCAACCCGTCCGGTTACACTCCAACCCAACAATGGTGAGATTGCTATAAAAATTCCCGAGCCTCCAGCTCGCAGGACTAACCCCTCATGTATCCCTCCAACCCAACAAAGGTGAGATGGCTTTATTCTTCCTTCAACCTAACCTATTAAAATACTCTTATCTAATTTGTAGTTATACTTAGAGACTTAGGGTTAATCCTGGACTTCCCGAGGTCTATCCGGTGAAGGGCTCACATCGGTACTAGGGAATACGATGTGTCTAATCCCAAATTGATGTAGGCTTCTTGGTTCAACATGGTGACTGCTAAGGGATTCACACGTACGCTTCTCTACTATCACCTTTACGTCCATACAATAACAAAACGCAGCAACTACGCGATAGCAATAATTAAAATATTTAGGTGATGGGGGGTTCGCTAAGCCCCTCAAGATAAGTCCAAGGCTATATGCCAAGGTCCTCTCAAGCTATATGAACCCACACGGTTCGGTCGAGCATAAGTTGTACCCAAAGAGACACCACCGAAAACAAAGATTCGGATAATGGGTGGTTCTCTCCCAACAAAATTAAACGAGGGCCTCCATGCCTCACGAATGTAAACGGAGATAAGAGACAATAATAAATCTAATATGAAATCAACCATGAAATTTCAAACCATTCACAAATTACGCGCTACGCATATGCCACGAGAATTGCCTAAGAAAGGAAACGCTAAAGAGTGGAGATGTTCGTTACCCAACCAGAATTGATGATTCCGACTTTCCAATCCTTGAATCATTTCTTTCCGAATCCACCAGAAGAACACCGATTTGAGGGAAACACGTTGTCCTTCGTTGCCTTCATGTCGTCGTTGAAGATCCACGAGATTCACCTCTTAGCCTTGGCAAAATTTTCTCTAGGAAATAAAGGGGGCTTTTTTGGAATCTCACAAGAGCGATCGGTTTTTTTTTGGTAATGGAAATGATGGTGGCTGAAATATTGGAGATGGAGTTGAGGGTGGTCAGCTATGAGATGGAGGTGGTGGTCGGCTATGTGTAAGAGGAGGTGGTCGGTTTTCTTGGTGGAGGAAAAGGAGGCTCGGGTGGACAAGAGAGATAAGGAGAAGAGGGGAGGAGAGGGTAGAAACCGAGAAGGGGGGTTGGAGGAGAAGGGAGGGCCGGCGGCCAAAAAAAGGGAAGGAGATGAAGGGGGCGGCGTCCAAGGGGAGAAGAGGAGGATGCAAAATTTCAACTTGAAATTTGGTTTTATGTTTTTTTCGTTCATTCTACCGGATTATGACAAAACAATTCCTATATATAGGCTATATCAAAAACAAGAGGCTACATGCAGCCCACTCTAAAGAGAAACAAAATTTGGCTAAACATAGGCCAACAAGAAATGAAAATGAAAGTGCTTAAATAATAATTAAAATGCACAAATTAAATATTGGAATTAAACAACAATATTACTATTTCATGCGTAGATGCAGGGTAGATGTTGACGCGGCCTTGGCGGAGATGTTGACGCGTCCATGGCAAAGGATGTCACGGTCAAGTCCCAACCTTCAAGTTTGCGGCAACGGTCATCATAATCTTCAAACTCCACATAGCGACGAACAACGACACCAAACATAATCGGGTCACCATAATCATCCGAAGGGGATCTTCCTCAGCAACGTGACACGAGTCTTCAACATGTACCGGATCACCATCGTCATCCGGAGGGGGACGCTCCAAATCAACATGCTGGGGGATGATGGCTCCATCAATCCTCCTCCTCTCAATAATACTCATCACTGATGAGTAGTCTTGTGTGTAATCGCCGGGGAAAAGGAACCTGCAAGGCAAAAGGTAGACTTGGGGGGACCTCAAAAATGCATTAGCCAAATAAGAACAAAGAATTTCCACAACATCAACCCACATACCTCCGATGGACACCGGGGAAGAGAACAATCCAGAAATACAAACACCACCCAACCCAATAGAAAGCTTAGTGGAATATGTAAACGTGGAGATAGACTTTTCAAGGGGCATTGAAGCATGAAGCGTTTAATATGAAAAATAGAAAATATGAGCTATGCCTCATTTAGTGGGAAATTCTACAAGAAATGTCATGTTACTTAATTTCCATAAAATTCACAAAAGATGGACTTGCCGAATCGTAAATATTTCTAAGGTGCCCAGAGGTATTCGTTCAGGGGCGAGACAAGCCAAAACCAAATCATTCATATAACGATAGGATACTCTCCGATACAAACTAACAATCTTAAAACTTTGTAGGGAGAACTCATGTGCAACATGACTTGTTTCAATAGTGGGAAATAACAGGACTAAGTCAGGTGGAATGGGTGTTTTAAAATCAGTGGTAAAGTTGGTGCAGTTCAATATCGAAGTTTGAAATTTAGGCTTAAATTTTAATTTTAAAACATCATGAAGAAAAGCCAGCGGATAACACTCATCACAAACTTTACAGTTGGACGCTCCCAGATTTGAAAAGACGTGCGGGGATACAACTCAACATTCCAAACTACTTTCACCAGTATGCGCGTGCACAGGTCATTAAAAGGAGGGGGATAAATGAAAGCGTTCAGGCTTGGCAAATAAGTGTGTCGAGGGGACATCACATCATAAGGCACAATAGCCAAGGTATCAATAGAAGTCTAATTCAAAACCTCAAAACTGGGATTTGACATCCAAGAAATATCGTCTGACTGTAAGCCATTAAAATCATAAGAAAATTCAAACAGTGGATTCGCCCTTACGGAAAACTCATCCGACATGTCTTCTAATTCATTATGTATATCATGTGATTAAGACTCAATGATCGGGTCATAGATCAGCACCAATACTATGATATCAGGCGACACTAAGGGGACCACCTCTGGTGGTACTAGCAGAATGAAATCAGGTGGCACAATCAATGGCCACATCAATAATGTATACTCAGAGATTTGACTAAACGTGGGAGTTCGGTAGGACACAAGACTATGAAGAGTTTTAAAGTGACCACACATGAATTCTATCAACGCTCGTCGAGGCATATACAAAGACAGGACCAACACGGTTGGCAAAATAAAATGATTAAGATCAGATGTACCGAACTCATATCCTAAATGGTCAGCTAGTCGAGTTAACGGATCTGGAGGGTGAGTCGGTAAACTTAAAATAGGGAGAGAGTCAAGATCAAAATTAACTTCATGCGACGGAGTTAGCATCAGGGGATGCTCATCTGGGTATACATCAATAACGTCTTCCAAAAATTGCACTCCCTCACTAGGACATACTTCAAACACATCCGTCATATCTTCTAAGTTAGACGCAGTAAGAATCTCAGGAATGGGCACATCAATATGTCTCGGACTAAATAACCCAGCTCGAGTTCTAGCAGATCATCACCTACATCACTACTAGGTAAGGTGACAACAAGAGGTGACTCTTTTGACTCAGCCAAAATAT
Organism: Platanthera zijinensis; assembly: GCA_039513925.1. Classification (NCBI taxonomy): domain Eukaryota; kingdom Viridiplantae; phylum Streptophyta; class Magnoliopsida; order Asparagales; family Orchidaceae; genus Platanthera; species Platanthera zijinensis. Next base: position 199,448,333 of record CM077084.1, on the reverse strand, counting down.
CAACCTACTCAGGGTCATCGGAAGACTTCATGACAATCATGGCAGACGACTAAGAAATATCGTCGACAGAGAGTGGAGATGATTCCTCAAAAGAGAAATCCTCATCAAGGTCACTAGGGTAACAATTCTCCTAAACGTCGCTACACTCGTCAGTGATAATAGCCTCGTCCTCAGTGATGGGCGCAATCGTAGAATAACCTTAGACTCCTCAGGGGGTTACTCTAAGGAGACTACAGGCGTAGTATGAATAGAATGATCGATAGTGCCAAACCCAGACGTGTCACTAATCTCACGTGTCTTGATCGCCTGACTACCCACGATGATATGAACACTCTCATAAATAAGTAGGGGTCTAGTGCCCTAGCGGGGAGAAGTAAACTTATGTGACGTCCTAGTACGGGAATATGGGGTATCGTACTGGTTCGTTGTAGGCATAATCATAGGTTGCGCTTTACTCAGATTTTCAGATGACTGAGAAAGATAGTGGGGAGGGTAGTACTCATCTGTTAAAAGATTCTTCATAATATTCCAACTTATAGGTGAATCGTCGAGGGATGTCCCAAAACGTCTCTCCTAATTGAGCTAGAAGGTCTGAGCTCGACTAAATAATTGAAGTCTCGCAACGGGATTCCTGTGGGGGTCCACAATCTGATAACTTTCAAAATAGCGCTCCATAGACTTCACCCAGCATAAAAACTCTTGCGTTCCACCTAGCCCATCATAGGTCGGAGAAGGAACTCTAACATCCCTTGATGAGTGCGGTGTAACTTGATTAGCCTTTAGTTGGCCAATCGACCACTTAATCTCTTCCACTACCGGGCAATGGAATGGCTTTCTAAATTTCATGATGGAACCTAAAGGTTTCATTCGGGAAACGTGAACATCGTAGGCAATTTCAGAGGGAACCGGAGAGAACACTCAACCGAAATAGATGCACATACAAAGAAGAAATTAGCCTGGTCCTATTTATTTTTAAAGATAGATTTGTTCCCGCTAATATTTCAAAATAATATATAATTTTTTTTGATATTCTCGTTGGAAAAAATATGGAGATTATTAATTAATTTTTTTCTGATTTTTTTTATTTCTGAAAATAAAATTTAGCTGACTATTGGTAGACCACCCGAAATTTTTTTTATAATTTTTTACTCTAAGGCGTGCCAACGAAGTGCGTGATAATGTCCTAAAAATTGGGGGAGGGGTGCAAATTGGAAAATTGACGTGAACCTCCCTTTGATACCAAATTGATGTAGGCTTCTCGGTTCGATACGGTGACTACTAAGGGATTCACACGTACGCTTCTTTTCTATAACTTTTACGTCCACACAATAAAAAAACGCAGCAACAATGCGATTGCAATAAGTAAAATATTTCGGTGACGGGGGGTTCGCTAAGCCCCTCAAGATAAGTCTAAGGCTATAGGCCAAGGTCCTCTCAAGCGAAATGAACCCACACGGTTCGGTCGGGCGTAAGTTGTCCCAAAGAGACACCACCGAAAACAAAGATTCGGATAATGGGTGGTTCTCTCCCAACAAAATAAAACGAGGGCCGCCACGCCTCACGAATGTAAATGGAGATAAGAGACAATAACAAATCTAATATGAAATCAACCACGAAATTTCAAACCAATCACAAATAATGTGCTACGCATATGCCATGAGAATTGTCTAAGAAAGGAAACGCTCAAGAGTGGAGATGTTCGTTACCCAACCGGAATGGATGATTCCAGCTTTCCTATCCTTGAATCGTTTCTTTCCGAATCAACCGTAAGCACACCGATTGGAGGGAAACATGTTGTCCTTCGTTGCCTTCACGTGCTCGTTGAAGATCCATGAGATTCACCTCTTAGCCTTGGCCGAATTTTCTCTAGGAAATAAAGGCGGCTGTTTTGGAATCTCACAAGAGGGATCGTTTTTTTTTGTAATGGAAATGATGGTGGCGAAATATTGGAGATGGAGTTGAGGGTGGTCATCTATGAGATGGAGGTGGTGGTCTTCTATGTGTAAGAGGAGGTTGTCGGTTTTATTGGTGGAGGAAGAGGAGGCTCGGGTGGACAAGAGAGATAAGGAGAAGAGGGGAGGAGAGGGTAGAAACCGAGAAGGGGGGTGGGAGGAGAAGGGAGGGACGGCAGCTAAAAAAAGGGAAGGAGAGGAAGGGGGCGGCGCCCAAGGGGAGAAGAGGAAGAGGAAAAATTTCAACTTGAAATAAGGTTTTAAGTTTTTTTCATTCATTCTACCAAATTATGACAAAACAATGCCTATATATAGGCTACATCACAAACAAGAGGCTACATGCAGCCCACTCTAAAGAGAAAAAAAATTTGGCTAAACATAGGCCAACATGAAAACAAAATGAAAGTGATTTAATAATAATTCAAATACTAAAATTAAATATTTGAATTAAACAATAAAAATTATTATTTCATTTTTAGATGCGGCAGAGATGTTGACGCGGCCTTGACGGAGATGATGATGAGGCCTTGGCAGAGATGTTGACGTGGCCTTGGCAGAGGATATCACGGTCAAGTCCCAACCTTCAGGTTTGCGGCAACGGTAATCATAATCTTCAAACTCCACATAGCGACGAACAACGACACCAATCATAACCGGGTCACCATAATCATCCGGAATGGGATCTTCCTCAGCAACGTGATATGGGTCTTCAACATGTACCGGATCACCATCGTCGTCTGGAGGGGGACGCTCCAAATCAACATTAAAAAAGATAGTCATTCACAACCACTAATGAAGGATTCCTCGAAAAGTTAAGGATTAGTAATCCTTTTTAGAAATCGAATGGATTTGGTCTTATACATACGCGAGGAAGGTAATCAAAAAAGAAAGAAGAACTCCTCTTCTTTCTTTTATCACTTAGGAACCGTGCGAGGTGAAAGTCTCATGCACAGTTTTGAATGAGAGAAAGAAGTGAGGAATCCACTTTTCGACTCTGACTCTCCCACTCCAGTCATTGTTTTTCTGTATGTCGTCTTGTATTGGAAGAATCATGATTTTTCTCCTGTTTGCCAAAGATTCTTATTCTTTGTTTTCTTTTCTATTTCTATTATTTCTATTTTCTATAAAGAATATATAGTTTATTAGTTTAGTATAAAGAGAAAAGGATTTGTAGTATGTTGATGTTTCATACGGATAAATATTGGATTATTTAGTTTGGAACCCTGAACAAATCCCCATTTCCAGGACAATTACTTTTATTGGTTACTACCCATTATTAATTACCAACTCTAATTGTTACTCTTTAGTAAACCTAATGACTTAAGGTACTTATAGAAGAATGACGATCTTCCTTTTAACTCCGAACTAACGGTTCCTTAAAACGACCATGCACGCTAGCACTTGACACTAAGTTATGGCATACCCTAGGGTTCCAACCAAGGTTCCAATACTTCCCAAACATGTCTATAAATAAATTATCCTCCACTACTCTTAATGACATACCCAACCCATACTTATGCATCCATTCCATAGACGGTGCAAACTCATAAACCCTTAAGTGTGGAGAAAATCTACTCGTTATTCCTCGTGAATCAAAGACACTTCTAATGATGCACCATGACCTTATTCATGGCTTTAGGTGGCTGGGTAACATTTCCATGTGGTTTAGATGGCAGAAACATTATATGCGAATTTTTACTAAACGCAGCCCACGGTCTATTCTTAAGTCCATATGAGGTGACTTTCAATATCTTGGGCCAAAGACCTCTAAATTTTTATCATGGGTTCATCATATTGTAATTAGTGAAAAATAAATATATCACAATTTTCCTAATTATTTTTTGCCATAATTAAAATTATTTAATTAAGTGACCTAAGTTACATTGAACATGAACTACCAAAACCATAGGTCCTCTAGGTTTAAATAATTTATTTGTTGTTCATCTTGGTATAAATGGTTAGTGTACAAAATTTCATAATTTCCTAGATTGATTTGACCCATGTTTTCTATTTATGAATATTAATACTATGTTACCCATTTTCAAATGAAGTACCAAATATATTCAACCAATAATTAAGAAAAAAAATTCCAATATGATGATATTGTCATGGTGGTGGTCAAAACAGTATCTCATAATTATCCATAGAGATTTGACTTAAGATTTTCACCATTTAATATATTTAAAAAAATGCCACAATTCATTTAAATATCATATCTACCCATCCTAAAATGTTAAAAAAAATTGTAGAGACCAATTGCACTGAAATAATATTTTAAAAAAAAGTTCATAATTTTCCAAGGCATATATTTATCATTTTTAACCAAAAACATTTAAGGGCATAATTGACACTTGCACTATTCTTCACATGAAATAATTTCTAAAAAACCCAATAAATTTTCCAGAGGAATAAAATGACATTTTAAGCCTTTTGACAAAGATATAAAATTTTCCAAGATAATTTTCCCATATTTCCTATCATGACATAAATGTTTGTTATAAATAAAATAAATTGAAACTATAGGATTTTTTATTCCAAAAATCCTAACATATCTATGGATGTTGTATGCAATCTCCATAAACTCCTAGCTAGAGTTTCATTGACATGCAATGAGACAAATGGGCTTAATTCCCCATTTTTGCCTTTTTTTGCTAATGGTACACCAAATACACTTATACCTTCATCTTGCAAGTTGTATCCTCTAACATACAGAGGTCCAAATGACCCTAAATTTTTTACTAGGGTCCTAAAATTAGCTCATATTCATGCCACTAAAATTTGGGGGTATTTGGAGTTGTAAAACACCCTAAATCACTTTAATTTTATAAATCAAATAATGGAATAAAACTATTGGGAAATATTCTCCAAAAATACTAATTTTTTGGAACAATCTAGGTCTAGTACATACACATGCATGTTACAAATTTGATTACAAGTGGAATTGTAATCTATCATATATACTCATTTTAATTTCGTAATTAGTCTAGGAGTTGTCATAGGAAAATAGACCTATAAGGAGCTACATTGCTCCAAAAAGAATTGATTAAGGTTCCTAATTAAAGGTAAGCCAAAGGGCTACATTATTCATGCTGGAAAGTTTTTCTGAATCTGCACCTAAAGGGCCTCAATTAAACATTCAAGGTACTGTAAATAATGTGACAGAATTTAAATAATAATAAAGTTTAATATACATCAAAATGGACGGCATCACATTGCCTTCTCCCATGAGCCGACGGCCTAGATCATCCCGACCTATACCAAGTTGATCTTTCATTTCCCGGCCTTCCGACCACCTCCCCGACCGACCACCACCACCACCTCCTCCGTTGATCTGAGGTTTTGTGTTTTGCGGGAGCTTGGCTGCCAGAGGCGGTGGTTTCCGGTGAACCCGAGAAACTCAAAAAACAAAGATTTTTCTTGATTTCTCCCCATGGAATCAGGCTCAATTGAGCCCTATATCTGTCCTAATCGACCTAGGAAGCTAGCACAAGGGGAGGGGAGGAGAAACAGACATGTAGGCAATCTTGGTGGCATGTGTGTTGGCGATGCGCCATAGACGATTGCTTTTCCAGCAAGCTTCCTTCTGAACCCAATACACCACCAAAATCCTTGATCCAGATATCGATTTCAATTCTTCTTAATGATCTGAAGGTGATGGAAGGGTTTGTTTTGGCTGGATGTGGCTATATAAGGAGAGATCACTATGGGAAATTTGGGCTCAGTTTTGGTTGCTTCACAATGTGCTCCAAGTGTCCACCATACTTGGAAATGGGCTAGGAATTGGTGTGTGGGTTCAAAAATGGGCTTGGGAAGAAAGGAGAAGGGACACATGGCTTCTATACCTCATTTCTCTCTATTCTCTCTCTTGCTTTTAGGGGAAATGACCAAAATGCCCTCATGCATGTCATCTCTCTCCAAAATTAGACAGTATGGATGGCCATTGGGTTAATGGGCTGCTGATGGGCCATGGTCCATGGCCTTAGCCATTTGGGAATGGTCTTGGTTCTCTAATTCCCCACTTAGGCATAATGTTGATAAGTTTGACTTTAGGGTTGACTTGTCAATTTGACGAGTGGGTTAGCCCCACATGATGGTCTTGATTCCTATGACACCACCGAACATTTGTTGGGCCATGGTCCATGGCCTTAGCCCATTGGAATAGGGCTTGGCTCCTTAATTCTCCATTTAGGCTTAATGTTGACCAAGTTTGACTTTAGGGTCGACTTGGTTAATTTGATTAGTGGGCTGGCCCCACTTGATGGTCATGAGCCCTGTGACACCACCCAATAAGGGTTGGTCCATGGTGATGCCCCACTTGGGCTAATTGTACCTATGTATGCGATTTTGACCAAATTAGCGTTAGGGTTGACTTTTGTCAAATCAGACCAATGGGTGACAATGTGATGGGGCTTTATGGTCCAATGCACTCCAATTAGGGTTTGGAGTTTAGTGGTGGGGTCCAATTGACCTTGTGATGCTTAATTGAGCTACTTAGGGTTGAGTTTACTCATGCTGACCTTATGTGTAGTTTGGTCACATTCGCCAATTTGGTGACCCTATGATAGGACTTTTAAGTCACTTAGGTATCTTTTAGGGTTAGGGACAAAGTGGCGAGGTATATTTAGACAAGTGATTTCAGTTTTGGCTAGATTGTCTTGAGTTGAATTGAACACTATAGTGGGCCCCATGCGAGCTCACCCAAACTCATTGTATCTTAAGGTCACTATCTAGCCTAACCCACATCACTCACCACATATCCTACCCTAATTTGTGGGTTAAGGGGTCTAGAAGAGAAAGGTGTAACAACCCTAGCCGATCAAACGTGACAATGTCACGGCTCCACTATAAGCGACGTTACCGTGCTGCAGCCCAAGCACCCCAACCCCTCTCCACCCCACTAGCGGGTTGTTGGTGGCCACAACCTCCTTTTTATGAGAAAAACTCGATAGTCAAGCGCGCACCACGGGGGCTTTCAATGAGGTCACCCATCCCAGTACTACTCCAGCCCGAGCACGCTTAACTATGGAGTTTTTCCAATTCTCATCACCAATTGAGTTGCATCTCAATTTGTGATGAGAAGTGGAAAAACTCCATAGTTAAGCATGCTCAGGCTAGAGTGGTAATGTAACCTCTCCATCCGTTAAATAACATATAATAGAAGGTCCGGTCGGGGGCCCACACTATATTTCACAAACAGGCGGCGAGGTCACAGGTTAATACCAAAAAAGCTACGCATCCTAACATATAACATACTAGCAGAAGATTTTAACGGTAAACAGAACTCAAACCATGAATGTCCACTATATATTAACAACCACAGTTATATATATAGTCTCGAAGGAATGTACATCAAATTCTAAAGGGTTTGGCCTTAAGGCCTTACAGTTACGCTTTACAAGTGTGAATTACAAACATCGGCGCGTATGCCGGCCACACATGAACATAACAAAAGTCGTTACTCAGCCTTCGAGGGCCCGTAACAGCAGCAGTAGTGCTTCAGCCCTCTATTTCCCGCTCGTCTCTCCAGCACCTACACAGGGATAGCTCACCATAATGGTGGTAAACAAAGAAATGGTCAGCATTCAGTTGAACAATTTATAACCACCCTACCCCTTTCTCGGGGTAGTGGTATTCCTTCCCTGTAGGCATAACATTTCACAAGCAGATATATCATACAATGTGCACCCATACACAATCAACATATCACAACTATCGGCCAAGCGGCCCGACGATCTGTGCACTCAGGGCAATTCTAGGTGTACCGGCGAACCAGGGTCCCAACACCATTCAAGGTCCGAAACCCAACGGTATTTAGCATTTAGTCTTAATGGTGCGCATTCCTAAGACTCTTATTATGCACTCCAACGAGACTAATAACTAGGTCTACCAGTCGGTCTGACATAACGCGGTCCAGTTCAGCCAATCCCATTGCTCAAATCATCCAAAATGACGATGGTCAGCTTTCCCCTTATATGTTCGGCACGAAGCCTTCAAAAGCATAGCATACAACACAGGAATCACGAGAGTATTATCCTGGAATTCCACTAAAGTGCTTCTTGTTACTTCCCTTCACTGGCACAACCCATCGACTCCACAACATACAAGTTTATACGCTGAGTCTTCTCCTGTGCTCAAAATGAAACATCACCAATCAAGACCAACCTGTCCAGATGGGTTTCACACAGTATGCCTATTCCATACTACACATTTCCGAATCTATATGCAAGACTTGGAATTTCAAGAATCAACCCAAGGAAATCTCTCAAAAGCCACCTTTTGGGGGGGGGAATCCATGTACATGCTAAAACGAGGACTTCACATGTCCAAACAGGACGATCGTTACCCTTGACGATCTCTTTGGAGCCATGGAAAACTATCCAGATAGAAAGCACCGCAACTCTCTTGCCTCAAAAAATCTGGATTTGGCTCGCAATTCCGAATAGTGAAGCTCAACCAGTAGCCAGATCCCTTCTCCTCCTTCCTTCCTTGCTCTCCCTTCTCTATATATCTTTTAGAAAGAGAATATCCAAGATGAATGAGAGAAAACTCTCAATTCCTAGACTTAATACAGCAGGAAGAAGCCTGGTTCATTTGATACCAGTTGAAGGAAATGAACGACCACAATTTGACCTGACCCCTCGGTTTTTGGGCTGACACAGCTTGTGACACGCCCGTATCAGAGGCCATGTACCTTAAGCAACACACAAACTGACTAAAACCGAACAGAACTTGGCCATGTGATATGCCCGTGTCATAGGCCATGTGTCCTGACATGGTTTTGGACACGCCCGTGTCCAGCCCGTGTTTACCAGGCTTCATTGCCTGGGACAAATCTAGAGAAGGACACGACCTCGGACACGCCCATTTCGCAGGCCATATGCCCGACTCGACATGACTCTCTAGAATCGTCGAGTGCATTTCGTCGACCCATAGTAGGACACGACCTAGGATACGCTCGTGTTACAGGCCGTGTACCCTCTTGACAAATGTTGAGAGTATTTCGTCGAGCACTCAAGACAACACAGATGAGGACATAGCGTGGGACATGCCCGTGTCCAATGTCGTGTTGCCCTCTCGACAAACGTCGAGTGCATTTCATCGAGAACTCGATAGGCTGTGTGTCAACTCGACAACATAGATCAGGACTCGTCTTGGGACATGCCTGTGTCCCAGGCCGTGTTACCCAGCCTGCACAACTTCTTTAGATTTGGGGTGTTACAACACTCCTCTCCTTACAAGAAATTTCATCCCGAAATTTGCACACAGTAAGAAAAATATCAATAGAGATGTTATAACTTCACAAATTTTTGATACAACTTGATTCGCACTGTACAACATTTAAAACAAATAGCTCGGGAATTTCAGCATGCATGGTCTGCTCTCACTCCCATGTTAGCTCCTCACGGCCACAGTTATGCCATCGGACCTTGACCATCCTGATTGTCTTATTCTGTAACTGTTTATCGGCTCTATCCTCAATCCGAATGGGCCTAACCTTCGTCGTAAGCTAAAATTTGACCGGTACACGATCGTTTGCAATCACATGAGCTGGATCTTTTACGACTTTTCGAAGCACTGATATGTGGAACACATCATGCAATACACTCAATTCTGCTAAAAGTGATAGCCGATAGGCAGCTTCCCAAACTCTATCCACCACTTCAAACAGACCAAGATATCTCAGACTTAACTTTTTCAACCGCCGAATCCTGGACATGCCTTTGAAGGGCTTGATCTTCAAATATACCCAATCGCCCACCACATATTCAACGTTACGATGCTTGACATTGTAGTATTTGGCTTGCCTATCCTGTGCTATCAATAACCTCTCCCTAATAGAGCGTATCGTCCAACTAATTTATTCGACTTCTTTATGCAAATATTGTTTAGATTCGCCTTTTTCCGCCCAAGCAAACAATGTACGGCATTTTCGACCATACAAAGCTTCAAACGGTTCCATACTTATGCTCGCTTGGTAGCTATTATAATAGGCAAAATCTGCCATATAGAGATGATCTTCCCATATCTTACCAAAATCCATGGCGCACATTCGGAGCATGTCCTCCATCGTTCTGTTAGTTCTCTCTGTTTGGCCATCAGTTTGGGGAGGAAAGGTCGTACTGAATTTTAACTTTTTTCCCAACAACTGATGGATCAGCCTCCAATCATTCGATGTGAATCGCCCGTTAAGGTTACTTACTATGCTATAGGGAATACCGTGCAATCGTATGATTTGCTCAACATAAAGCTTCGCCAAGACTTCGACTGAATCATCCCTCTTATTCGGTAGGAAGTGAGCCACTTTAGTCAACCGGTCTACGATCACCCAAACTGAATCGTTCCCGCGTTGAGATCTCGGCAAACCGTGAACAAAATCCATCGAAATATCACCAAACTTCCATTCGGGAATATGTAACGACTTCAGGAAACCTCCGGGCTTCTGGCATTCTTCTTTCACCAAGGGACATGTTTGACATTTAGCCACATAATGTGCTATGTCTTTCTTTAATCCTTGCCACCAGAAAAACTTTTTCATGTCCTTGTACATCTTTGTGCTCCCTGGATGAATTGAGTATTTTTGCAAAGTGAGCCTCATACATAAATTCTTCCCTCAACTTACCCATACAAGGGAAGCACAAACGACCCTCTTTCCTTAAAAGGCCGTCATCCCAAGAGAATTGGTCATTTGAACCATCCCTGCATAGCGTTGGAGACTTTCATCATGTTCCATTGCTCGCCAAACCTTGTCCGTAAGGTCATACTGTACCTTCATCCAGTTCAACCATGCATCGGGTGTGAAAATCTTGTCAACACAAGAAATTTCTAATGCTTCCAACTCCTGGATCAGACGCTCATCATGCATACGCAACCAATTTGCCGTTACCGAAGTCCTACGACTCAAGACATCTGCAACCACGTTTCCCTTCCCGGGAGTGTAGTGAATATCAAAGGTGTAAACCCCGAGGAACTCCATCCACCTCCATTGTTGCATATTGAGATCCTTCTGATCCAATAGGAATTTTAGGCTCTTATGATCCGTAAAGATATCCACTTTTACGCTATATAATTGCATGGACACAATTTTAGTCAAAAGATCACCGCCGCCAACTCCATGTTGTGGACGGGATAATTTCGCTCATGCACTTTAAACTAGCTCATACTCACCGACCGTGCTTTGGACGGAATTTTAGGCTACACACCAGCTTGCTCTTCTTTCCCGAAGCAGCACCGGGTACCTGGGGTTTCTTCTCCTCAACAGACTTCCTCCTATCCTTTCTCATTTGTTGGCCTCTACTCTTTACGGTCTCGATAGCCTCCACCTTCAGAGCAGCCTTCACTACCCCTGCATAAGTCTCTGATCCATAAGCACTTGTCAACTGTTGCACCTCGCTCTTCAAGCCACTAAGAAATCGCTTGATTCGATCTGCCTCAACACACACCAACCAGGGAGCAAACCGACTCAACTTGCTGAACTCTATCACATACTCACCGACCGTGAGTTGACTTTGCTTCAGGTGGAGGAAGTCATTCATAAGACGATCACACTTTACCGAAGGCAAGAACTTCCTCAGCAGCATTTCCTTGAACACTTCCCAAGAACAACCAACTACCAAGCTCTCCTTTTCTATAAGCCACCAACTCTTAGCCAAACCCTTGAGCTGATAGGCGGCTATCATCACTCTCTGATCATCTGAAATACCGGAGTACGAGAACATCTCCTCCATGGAGATCAGCCAATCATCTAGGACCATGAAATTTTCCTTCCCATCATAAGTAGGAGAGCTAAGTCTCTAAAACTGCGAGATAAATTCCATCTCTGCTGGCACCACCACTGGTGGTCTCAGGGGCGTAGGAGGAGGAGGAACAGCTAACCCCCCTTCAAGGCCTTGCAATCCCTGAGTTTGTCGTGCCACAACTGCCACTAGAGACTGGATCTGGGCTCGCATCTCCACCATCTTCCTGCTCAAGGGATCGCTACTCTGTCGCAGGCTCTCGATCACCGCATCATTCTGCACTCTAGATGACTCACCCTCAGATGGAGGGGTCGATCTAGTCGAAGTGCTTCTCACAATCCTATAATCATAACAACATTAGTCAGATCCTAGTACAACAGCTACAACTAACTATAAGTACAGACAATACATACATAAATATGAACTTAAAGTTGCTAAACTTGCTCTGGGAGTTTCAATTTTTTTTAGAAGAATTGATGTTATGCCTAACCTAGGATGGTTTACCACCACCTTTCTAACTCTTATGCCTAGATCGGGCATGCATGAACTTATATTATTTTTTACTCGAAAACTTATGTGTGTACATATGTCATCCTGATAGTCTTTAGCTTAGCATGTTGTGCTTATGCAATGTTATGCTATGCATGTTTGTTCTATGCATTCTAAAAAGGCCCTAAAGCATGTTATGAGCGGCGTACACATGAAAATGCTATGCATCCCATACTAAATAACATTCTCATGCAACGAAAAGAAAACGAGCTAGTCGCAGCCATGTGGTTTGGTTATGCATCCCATACTACATAACCCTCACATGTTACCCCTATGGTGGATCCATATACGAACACATATTATGCATCCCATTCTACATAATATGCCCCATATACTTCATGTTATGTTATGAGTGTAGTGTTCGTGCTTTTGCCAAGACGTGCTGATGACATATCAGTGTGTGAATGACATGATGCTATACTACTAATGCAATCAAAAGGGACGGTTGCCCGACTAACTTGTCAAGCAACCTCCCTCTGATACCAACTGTCACAACCCGCATTTTCTCCAAATTTAAGAAACGTCAGAGTATGAGAAAACACGCAACGTGATGCCACATCGAGCAAGGGATAACTGCTGACGCTCAGGCAAAACTAACTACTTTACTTTGTGAAAATTCATAAGTTTAGTGATTAGAAAATCAGTTATATTTTAAAGGCCGTATCCCTTGGCTAAGTGGATCATCTAGTCCACAATTTAAAAACTATACTTATACGCTGCGGAAAATACTTTATTCAGGTTTGACATCCTAAAAGAAAGCATAAGTGCCCCTAGAGGACAACTTATACTATGTAGGACCCTACATTTAATTTATACTATATATAGGAAAACGATCTTTTTTTACGTTATTTGCAAAATAGTGTTTGAGTTTTATTAAACATGTTGATCATGAGATATACTTTTAATAACGTTTTTATATTTAAAAGTAACTAGCAACCTAGTATAAATCATCCCAAAAGCAAGTAGACTATCTCCAGAAAAAGGTAGCAGCAAAAAGATAACATATCCAGTATTAAGGTAAAACTACCAGTGGGCGCCAACAAACTGACACGAACCCACTGGCAAGTATGTATGTCTGTAAGAAAGAAACACAAAACTACCTCACAAGACAAAGGAACTGATCTCCACAGTACGAGAGACCACCAGCAACAGTACAACACAACTAGCCGCCTAATCGGCTACTAACCAGAACCTGAGGCATTTAAAGAAGAAAAGAATAACTCAGCAAGCTAAACAATTAAGCTGTACGGAAATGTTAGGCTAAAAGATAAGCAAGAAGAGTAAGTAAACCGCAACAAGTACCACTGTCCAAGGCAAGACAAAAAGGAAAAGCACTATGCGCGAGGAAACAGCAACAACCCTGCCCAAAAGTCCTGCAGAGTTTACCAGGCTACCATGAACCCAAACGTTGCAAATTTACAAAGGAAGAAATGTCTAACACCCTAAGTTGTGAGATATAGTAATAGCAAAAACAATGTGGATCAGGGTTGGAGGCAAACTTAGTACCCCAACCACCATTTCAAAGAAACAAACCTCAAGGGTCTACAAGTGAAAGCACTAGGGACCTCTCACCAACTTGCCCAGCCCGTACCTAGAATAAGATAAAAGTGTGGCCACGACTAAGTCACACAATTTCACCCTAATTAAGAGCTTCAAACCACCACTAATAACCACAACCCACTATTCGGCCTTTGGAAAAATATAGCCGACAAGGGACCTCAAAAAAATCAAGGAATTCACTCGGTAGAGAAAATCAAGATAAGGGAAAAGCGTTGAGATGGCTCAACACGGCATGGCGTTGAGTGAGATCAACCAACTCAATTCTTAAACAGACAGTGGCGTTGAGTGAGCTAACCTCACTCAACGCCAAGACAGCTATGGCATTGAGTGAGGTTCACTCACTCAACGCCTTCTGCAACACTGGCTGTGGCGTTGAGTGAGCTAACCTCACTCAATGCAAAAATAGCTACGGCATTGAGTGAGGTCCACTCCCTCAATGCCTTCAGCAACACAGGCTGTGGCGTTTAGTGAGCTAACCTCACTCAACGACAAAATAGCTACGGCATTGAGTGAGGTCCACTCCCTCAACGCCTTCAGCAACATATGATGTGGCGTTGAGTGAGCTAACCTCACTCAACGCCAAAACAGCTACGATGTTGAGTGAGGTCCACTCCCTCAACGCCAAAACAGCTATGACATTGAGTGAGGTTCACTCACTCAACACCTTAGCACTTAGCCGCAAAAAAATAAACTGTGGCGTTGAGTGAGTCCACCTCTCTCAACGACAAAACAACTTTGGCATTGAGTGAGGTCGACTCACTCAACGCCAAAATACTTAATCGCAAGAAAGGGCTGTGGCATTGAGTGAGCCTGCCTCACTAAATGCCTAAACCATCATGGCATTGAGTGAGACCCACTCACTCAACGCCATCCGACATAACCGTGCGAATTTGCTGCAACGTTGAGTGAGTCTGCCTCACTCAACGCCTACACAGCCGTAGAGTTGAGTGAGGTTGACTCACTCAACGCCACACTACTTAACAGCAAAAGAACAGATTAAGGTGCAATGGAGTTGAGTGTGTGCACCACACTCAACACCAAGTCCAAGCAGACGCGGCGTTGAGTGTGTGCACCAGAATCAACGCTAAGTCCAAGCAGACCCGACGTTGAGTGTGTGCACCACACTCAATTCCAAGCCCAAGTAGACCCGGCGTTGAGTGTGTGCACGACACTCAACGCCAAGCTCAAGCAGACCCGTCATTGAGTGTGTGCACCACACTCAATGCCAAGCCCTGAATTCTCCAACGCTAACTCCAGCAAGTCTAGGTACAGTGAAGGCTTCTGCTACAACCACTACACAGGCAAACATATATACATCCTAACCCGAGACTAAGCAAGATTGATTTTGCAAAAATTAAACTATAGCTTTTCTCTTCTACCCGGCTACAACTACTGCACAGGAAGATTCGACCCAACCCTCAAGCCCTCACACAACCCGAGAACAAGGCTTCTCTATTAATAGTTGGGAATTTGTACCCAATTTCAAGCAAGAATAGGGTTTCTAACCATGGGCTAACAGGGCTTTATTAACATGGCAAAAAGCTATACAAGCTTGTCTATGGCCGCAAGAACAAAGAGAGAAAGAAAACAATACTAGGCAAGGGAAAGAACACCACTTACCTCGATTTCAAGCGAAGCTTGGTCGGCCTCCCTTATCCTCACTCTGCACCAGCAGCAACAACACCTAAAGCAGAAAATCTGGAGCTTTAATTGCGGAAACGGACAACCCTAGAAAATCGAGACCCTAGAAACACCACGAAAACTTAATTTCTTACCGTAAGAATGAAGGTCTAGGAGAGAGAAATCCAAATCTGCTTTCGGAATCGAATTTCGTCAACAAACACTCCCGGAATCGGCGTCCGAAGGGGATTAGGTTCGAAGGTTTCTCCGTTTCGCGAACAGGCGCAGACGGGTTCGGCTTCGGGAAGATGAACAGGAGCGGTTTCCTCTTAAGTCTAAACTATCCTATATATAGACCCCTAGCAACCTTAATAGCTAATTAATTAAATAATGTACAAAGAGACAAGGCAAAATCGTCAAGTCACTGCACCCTTTCAAAATAATATTTAATATAATATTTATTAAATATTTTTATTTTTAATAAAATACAAAACAACGCGACAACCGAACATCCTTGGAATTCGACGAAATTCACACCGTAGCTAAATATCCACGCTACGAACACAACGACGAAGTCGAATTAAATTTTCGACGAACAAAACTTGAGTTTTACCCACTCGAAGCCTAAACACAAGCATCCCCCGAGAGGCCACACCGCGTCACCCCAAACGACTATGCTTGCTAGGGAGATCTTGTCAATATACTACAAAATAGGTCACTCAGTTCTAAGGAGTTAAGACAACACTCCACAGATGACACAAGCCAAGAAAATGCGTCGACGTAACGCCAAGCAAGAATTAAATAATCGCAGGAAATTCGGGGGCGTTACAGTTACTCCCCTAAAAGAAAGTTTCGTCCCGAAACTTTATGCACAACACCTCTACTATAGAAGGAAAAGTAACAAGCCAAACATTACAAGAAGAAAACATAACAATCCAATCAGAGGAACAGTTGAGGGTGAGCCTCCCTCATAGCCAACTCTAACTCCCAAGTCGCGCTTTCCAAATCCTGATTCTTCCATAGAACTTTGACCATTGGGATGGACTTCCTTCGCAGCACCCGATCTTGAGTATCCAAAATGCGGACCGACACTTTAACAAAAGAGAGATTAGGCTCCAACTGGGGAACATCATCCAAGTCTTTCCCACTGCTGCGCACACACTTCCGCAATTGGCTTACATGAAATACATTATGAACACCTGGGAAGTTTGCAGGAAAATCCAACCTATAAGCTGACACGCCAATCCGTTCAACGATATTAAACGGGCCCACATACCTCGGGTCCAATTTCCGGTTCTTACCGAACCTCTTAACTCCAACCATCGGGGAAACCTTAAGAAACACAAGGTTCCCTACAGAAAACTCCAAGTCTGACCTACGCCGATTGGCGTTCTTCTCGTATCTCTCCTGAGCTATATGAAGATTTCTCGAATAAACTTCATCACGACTTCCATCTCCTCGAGCACATCCGGACACAACAAAGGTCTCTCACCTGCCTCAGCCCAAAACAGGGGAGTTATTCAGCGCCTCCCATACAAAGCTTCAAACGGAGCCATTTGCAAACTTTCTTGATAATTGTTATTGTATGCAAACTCCATAAGTCGCAATCGCTCATCCCACGCTCCACCGTGGTCTAGAATGTAGCATCTGATCAAATCCTACACTATCTAGTTCACCCGCTCCGTCTGCCCATTGGTCTGTGGGTGGTAAGCTGTAGAATACCTCAGATCTGTACCCAAACCCTCCTGGAGACTCTGGATAAAACGAGAAGTAAACCAGGAGTCTCGATAGAAAATGATGGTAACAGGCACACCGTGCAATCTGATGACCTCATTTAAGTACTACTCTGCTATCTTCTTCATCAGATAGTCAATCTTATACGGCACGAAGTTAGCACAATTTGTCAGTCTATCCACTATAACCCAAACAGAATCAAATCCCCTTGGAGATTTCGATAAGCCCGTGATGAAGTCCATAGAAATACTTTCCCACTTCCAATTCGGGATCTCTAACGGAGTCAACTTGCCACCAGGCCATCCGTGATCGGCCTTCACATGCTTGCAAGTGTGGCAGTCAGCAATAAATCGGGCTATATCAATCTTCATCCCATACCACCAGGGAATCTGCTTCAAATCACGATACATCTTTGTAGATCCAGGATGGTAGGCAACACTGGATCCATGAGCCTCTATGCATACCATACCCCTGATGTCTCCAACAGCGGGGATGCAAAATCTGCCGCGGTACTTTAAAGTACCCGCATAATCGATAGAAAAATCCGGCAACTCCCCTCTTTCAGTCCTGATGTATAAGTGCAGCAGGTCCGGATCATCCTTCTTGTGCAACCTAGTAAGAGAAATCCAAGACGGCTCTGCCACTGCCAAACTGCTCTGCATGTCACAACATCCTACTGAGATATCTATAAGGAGGAACTCTTCCATTAAACGATCGGCGTAGAGATTAAAGATCTTCCCCGTCTTCCGGATGAGGGCGTCGTCCACCATATTGGCCTTGCCTGGATGATACTGGATCTCTAAATTATAATCGGCTACATACTCTAGCCACCGCCGCTAGCGTAGATTCAACTCCTTTTGCGTGAACACGTACTTCAGACTCTTATGATCAGTGAAGATCTTGCACTGAGCCCAATAAAGTAGATGCCTCCATAGCTTCAACGCATAAATCACCGCCGCAAACTCAATATCATGCGTAGGGTAATTCCTCTCATGAGTCTTCAATTACCTTGACCCATACACAATCACTTTTCCAGCCTGCATCAACACGCAACCCAGACCAACATGCGAAGCATCCACGTACACATCATACTCCACACCCTCAGTAGGTAGGGTCAGAACGGGAGCAGTGCAAAATATGCTCTTGAGCTCAAGGAAGGCTTCTTCGCACTTCTCGCTCCAAGCAAAGGCCGAGTTCTTCTGAGTCAACTGGTCAAAGGTGCAGCAAGGGTAGAGAAACCCTCCACGAACCACCTATTGTAGTCGGCCAACCCTAGGAAGCTTTTGATCTCCTTGGGCGTGCCCGACCTGCTCCAATCCATCACTACTGCGATATTTTCTGGGTCGACCGAGATCCCATATTTGTTCACCACCTAGCAAAGAAACGAGACCTGAGGCAACCAAAATTCGCACTTGATCAGCTTGGCGAATAACTTCGTGATTCCTCAACTTCGATAGAACCAAGCACAGATGTTGCTCATGCTCCTCAGCGTTGCGAGAATAGACCAACACGTCATCGATGAAAACCACAACGAACTTGTCTAGGAAATCCTTGAACACCCGGTTCATCATATCCATGAAAGCTGATGGTGCATTAGTTAGACCAAACGACATCACCAAGAACTCAAAATGTCCATGCCTCGATCGAAACACAGTCCGTGGAATATCTGCCTCACGGATCCTGAGCTGATGATAGCCAGAACGAAGATCAATCTTGGAGAACATTGTGCTACTGCGCAATTGATCAAATAAGTCATCGATCCTCGGGAGAGGGTACCTGTTCTTAATA
Organism: Platanthera zijinensis; assembly: GCA_039513925.1. NCBI lineage: Eukaryota > Viridiplantae > Streptophyta > Magnoliopsida > Asparagales > Orchidaceae > Platanthera > Platanthera zijinensis. The sequence goes on along the minus strand of CM077084.1, from coordinate 199,429,396 downwards.
GTGACATTGTTCAACTCCCTGTAGTCGATGCAAAGCCGCATCGACCCATCCTTCTTCTTTACAAACAAAACAGGAGCACTCCAAGGCGACGAACTCTGCCTGATAAATCCTGTTTCCAACAACTCATCCAACTGGACTCGCAACTCTTCTAACTCATGAGGGCCCATCCGGTACAGCGCCTTAGCAATAGGATGCATACCCGGTTCTTAATCAATCAACATCTCAACATCCCGATCGGGAGTAAGACCAGGAAGTTCATCAAGAAAAACATCAGCGAAACCACGAACAACGGGAACCTCCTCCAAATGCGGTACACTAACAGCGGTCCCAACCACCGAGACTAAACAAGCAAAACAATCAGAAAGAAAAAACTTCTGAGCACATACCGCAGAAATGACAGGATAATCTTCGCATGGATCAACATACACGCTTCCTGGCTGACCATTGTCCTTAATGAATTCCAAGCACTTCCCTTTGCACAGAATAACCGCGTCATACTTAGACAGCAAGTCCATGCCCAGAATAACATCGAACTCATCCAGATCAATTATATTCAAGTCTGCCTTCGCAAGAAAGTCTCCTAACAAAACAGGGCAATCTAGAATACCCAAATCTGATAACACAGATTCACCAGAAGGGAACTTGATGCGGAAGGTATCACAAACTCGATCTAGAGTCAACCGATGTCGCTCCACAAAGGCTCTAGCCATAAATGAATAGGTAGTGTCGGAGTCAAACAGAACACGCGCCCAGCGGTTCTTCACCTTAAATTTCCCTTTAGGAGTATATAACACTAAGGAACTACCAAAATAAAACTATAACCATTCTAGTAAATAAAACTTTCAAGCTGGAAAAACAACTAACCCGAGATGACCTGAGTCGATGCATGAGCCTCCTCGAAAGAGATCACGTTCAGCTTTCCTTTGCCCTTGTCCACACGCTGAAGCGGAGGTAGTGCCTGATGTAGAACTTCATGAAGAGTAGGCTGGACCTGAGGACACCTTGACTTGATGTGAACCTTCTGCCCACACTGATAGCAGACTTTATCCTTGGACCAGCACTGGGCAGCATCATGCCCGGGTCGCTTGCAAACAGAAAAGGAAACGTCCCTCCTAGGAGCACCCTGAATAGCATGAACTTGCTCCTTCTTCTGAGCTGCTTCCTTCTTGAAACACCTCTCAATAGGGTGGCCTGACTGACCACAGAAGCTACACACCACCTTGATCTTCTTTCCCGAAGCAGCACAGGGTACCTGGGGTTTCTTCTCCTCAACAGACTTCCTCTTATCCTTCCTCATTTGCTGGCCTCTGCTCTTTGCGGTCTCGATAGCCTCCACCTTCATAGCAGCCTCCACTACCCATGCATAAGTCTCTGATCCATAAGTACTAGTCAACTACTGCACCTCGCTCCTCAAGCAACCAAGAAATCGCTTGACTCGATCCGCCTCAACATTGACCAACCCAGGAGCAAACCGACTCAACTTGCTGAACTCTATCTAATACTCACCGACCATGAGTTGCCTTTGCTTCAGGTGGAGGAAGTCGTTCATAAGACGGTCACGCTCGACTAAAGGCAAGAACTTCCTCAGCAGCATTTCCCTGAATACTTCCCAAGAACAACCAGCTACCAAGCTCTCCTTTTCTCTAATCCACCAACTCTTAGCCAAACCCTTGAGCTGATAGGCGGCTATCATCACTCTCTGATTATCAGAAATACTCGACTACGAGAACTTCTCCTCCATGGAGATCAGCCAATCATCGATGACCATGAAATCTGTCTTCCCATCATAAGTAGGAGGGCTAAGTCTCTTAAACTGCGAGATAAATGCCATCTCTGCTGGCACCACCACTGGAGGTCTCAGGGGCGCAAGAGGAAGAGGAACAGCTACCCCCCTACAGGGCCTTACACTCCCTGAGTCTGTTGTAACGCCCCTAATTTTTCTATGATTATTTAATTCTTGCTTGGCATTACGTTGACGCGTTTTCTTAGCTTGTGTCATCTGTGGAGTGTGGTCTAAACTCCTTAGAACTTAGTGGCCGATTTTGTAGCCTATTGATAAGATCTCCCTAGCAAGCCGAGTCGTTTTGGGTGACCCGGTGTGGCCTCTAAGTAGAAGCTTGTGTTTTGGCTTTGGGTGGGTATAACTCGAGTTCTGTTCATCAAAAGTTTATTTGGACTTAGCCGTTGTATTCGTAGCGTGGGTATTTAGCTACGGTGCGAATTTCGTCGAATTCTGAGGATGTTCGGTGTTCGCGTCGTTTTGTATTTTATGAAAAAAATAAAGCTATTTAATAAATATTATATTAAATATTATTTTTTTCTGAAAGGGTGCGGATGCTTGGCGGTTTTGCCTTGTTATTTTTAGCCTTAATTAATTGATTAGCTAATTAAGTTTAAGAGGATTTTATATATAGGATAGTTTAGACTTAAGAGGTAACCGCTCCTATTCATCTTTCAAAAAGACCAAACCAGTCTGCGGCTGATCGCGAAAAGAAGCGGAAAAACCGCCGAACCTTCTCCCCTTCGGACGCTGATTCCGGGAGCGTTTGTGGACGGAATTCGATTCCGAAAGCGGATATGGATTGCTCTCGCCTAGAACTTCATTCCTGCGGTAAGAAATTAAGTTTTCGTGGTATTTCTAGGGGTCTCAAAATCCTTGGGTTGTCCGTTTCTATCATTAAAGCTCCAGATTTCTGCTTTAGGTGTCGTTGCTGCTGGTGCCGAGTGAGAGTAAGGGAGGCCGACCAAGCTTCGCTGGAGATCGAGGCAAGTGGTGCTCTTGCCCTTGCCATGTAGTTTTTCATGTTCATTTGGTTCCTTAATGTTAATGGTTTTCAAATTTTCTCTTACTAAAAGGTCCAATCTCCTTTTGATTATGACCAAGTTTTTCTTAAGCCTGTAGATAGTTTCCTGTGCAAATTTTATTTATTTTCGAAATCAGCCTTGCTATTAATTTTTTTCCTTCCTATTGTTAAGTTGGCTAGTTCTAGGGTTGGGAGTAGAGAAATGATTGCTGGTTCAAGCATTGCAGATATCAGGATTTGGAGTTGAGTTTGGTGTACACACTCAACGCCGGGTCTGTTTGGACTTGGCGTTAAGTGTGGTGCACACACTCAACCACGGGTATGCTGGGTCTTGGCGTTGAGTGTGGTGCACAAACTCATCGCCATTGCCCCTTGGTCTATTCTTTTACGTATAAGTAGTGTGGCGTGAGTGAGAATATCCTTCTAAGTAAAATCGACGTGAATCACTTAGTGATTCTCACCGACTTCGACGAGAATAGTTAGTGATTCCCGCCGATTCGGCGAGAATAAATCTGCATTCCCGCCGATTTGGCGAGAATCAATTTGCATTCCAGCCGATTCGGAGAGAATAAATCTGCATTCCCGCCGACCTCTTCCGGATGGCGTTGAGTGAGTGGGCCTCACTCAACGCCATGGTAGTTTAAGTGCTGAGTGAGGCGGGTTCACTCAACGCCGCAGCCTTTTCTTGCGGGTAAGTACTTTGGCATTGAGTGAGTTGATCTCACTCAACGCCAAAGCTGTTATATCGTTGAGAATGGTGGGCGCACTCAGCGCCGCAGTTTTATTTTCGTGGCTAAGTACTTTGGCGTTGAGTGAGTCGACCTCACTCAACGCCAAAGCTATTCTGGCGTTGAGAGAGATGGACTCACTCAACGCAACAGTTGGGTTTTGCGATTAAGTGCTTAGGCATTGAGGGAGTGGACCTCACTCAATGCTAGAGCTGCTTTGGCGTTGAGTGAGGTGAGCTCACTCAATGCAACAACATGCTTTGCTGAAGGCGTTGAGGGAGTGGACCCCCCTCAATGCCATAGCTATTTTGGCATTGAGTGAGGTTAGCTCACTCAACGCCAGAGCCTACTTTGTTGAAGGCGTTGAGTGAGTGGACCTCACTCAACGCCATAGCTGTTTTGGCGTTGAGTGAGGTTAGCTCACTCAAAGCCACATCTTGTGTTGCTGAAGGCGTTGAGGGAGTGGACCGCACTCAACGCCATTGCTATTTTGGCATTGAGTGAGGCTAGCTCACTAAACACCACCGTCTGTTTTGGCGTTGAGTGAGTGGGGCTCACTCAACGCGATGCCGTATTGAGCCATCTCAACACTTTTCCCTTACCTTGATTTTCTCCCCCGAGTGAATCCTTGATTTTGAGGTTCCTTGTCGGCTTTTTTCCTATTTCTCCCAAAAGGCCGAATTGTGGGTCGTGGTTAGTAGTGGTGGTTTGAAGCTCTTAATAGGAGAGGTGTTGTGTAATTTAGCCAAGGCCACCCTTTTTCTTTTATCTTGCTCCAAGTACGGGCTGGGCAAGGGGGTGGGAGGTCCCTAGTGTTTTCATCTATAGACCCTTGAGCCTTATTTCTTGGAAATGGTGGTTGGTGGACTGAGTTTTCCTCCAACCCGGATCCATGTTGTTTTTTCTACTACCATCTCACACAGCTTGGGGTGTTAGACATTTCTTCCTTTGTAAATTTGCAATGTTTGGGCTCATGGTAGCCTGGTAAACTCTGCAGGATTTATTTTTTAGGCAGGGTTTTTGTTGTTTCCTCGCACTTAGTGCTTTTCTTTTGTCTTGCTTTGGACAGTGGTGCTTGTTTCGGTTTGCTCTACTCTTCTTGCTTACTATATAACCTAACATTTCCGTACAGCTTTTACTTGTTTAGCTTGCTGAGGTATTCTTTTCTTCTTTGAATGCATCAGGTTCTGGTTAGTAGCCGATTATGCGGCTAGTGGTGTTGTGAAGTTGCTGGTGGTCTCTGGTGCTTTAGAGATCAGTTCCTTGTTTTTGTGAGGAAGTTTTAGTGTTGTTTTCTTACAGACATACATACTTGCCAGTGGGTTCATGTCAGTTTGTTGGAGCCCACTGGTAGTTTTACCTTGATACTAGATATGTTATTTTTTTGCTGCTACCTTTCTGGAGTTAGTCTACTTGCTCTTGTGATGATTAATGCTAGGTTACTAGTTACATTTAAACCTAAAAACACTATTATAAGTATATCTCATGATCAGCATATTTTATAAAACTCAACGTTTATTTCCAAACAACGTAAAAAGATCATTTTCCTATTGATAATACGTTTTGTAGCCTAAACTATTATCGTATTTTCTATTTTATAGTGTACAAATCATGTCTATTATTAGTTTATTTGTATCATTTTTATGTAAATATTATTGCCGCTGACTTTTTCTTGTCTTTTTGCAGGTTTCCAGAAAATTGACCAAAATGACCTGACACGCCACCTGTCACGCCCTCACTGGGCGTGACCTAGGGCGTGTCACCCGATCCGGAGGACTTCTGCTGGAAGGGACAGGAAAACGAACAAAACCGCTGTCACGCCCCTGACACGCCCTCCCTGGGCGTGTCACCAGGCGTGACTATGGGCGTGTCGCCCTCTGCCGCAAAGCCTGCCGCCGCATTAAATGCTGTTTCTCCACAGCACGCAAACAGTACTGTCACGCCCCATGTCACGCCCGTGACATGGGCGTGATACCCTCCTTTTTTCAGTGACTGACAGATTTCCGACCAATGATTTGGACATGACGTGCCTGTCACGCCCACCCCTACACGGGCGTGACCTAGGGCGTGACCACCGACGTATCGAAGCAATCATCCCTCCCGCCAAAATCCAGAGCCCGAGGTCAACATAGTACTGTCATGCCTCCTGATACGCCCCCTAGGGCGTGTCGGAGGGCGTGACCAACCCGAGAAAAATTCTATAAATTGAGACCCCCCCTCTCCATTTCAGCAAGCTTTGGTTGAGTGGGGGAGGTGCTGCCCCTTTGTTTCTTGATCCTTTCTTATACTTTCTTTATCTCTCTCTCTCTCTCTCTCTTTGTAATTTTTGTTTAACCCTAGTTTAATCTTAGCTTGTTTATGCATTCCTTGTAATCTTTAGTGTTGCTTAGTGCTAATTGTAGGGCTAGAATAGGATTTAATTTTCATGCACTTATAAATTCAATTTCAATAGTGTAACTTGCTCTTTTTCATTAATAAAAGTGTTCTTCCTTTACTTGTGTTCCTTATATGCTTTTCTACTCATCTCCCCTCCTCCACTCCATTATGATTAACTAATCCTCCTTGTACTCGATCTTGATGATCCGAGGTTAGAGCGATTATGTAATGATGTTTTAATTAATCTTTTCTTTTTAGGTTAGGGCCTTGAATTACTCTTGATTAATCGTGGGTTGGAGGTATATTTTCGATATATACTCTCCGCCTTTGCTTTCATTCTGGGCCAGCAGAGAGGCCGAAAGAATGAAGTGAGCATTCAAGAGTAAAGGGAGTTGTACGCACCCCTCGAGAGAGGCAGACGTCCAAATCTCCCGGATTGGAGTAAAATCCAATAGTGGGGTTCACCGCGTAAAGCAAGTTTTAGGCCTCTGATTTAGACGAGAGTCGGTCGGACCTTCCTAAACTCAGTTGGGCACGACTTCGAGAGAAGCGTGTTCAAGCTTTAAGAACCTCCACGGTCAAGGACCATTATCCTATTAAGTTTAGATTTTTATCGCATTTTCTTAATCGTCTTTAGCCGAGGTGAATCTTGATCGAGTGCATTTCCATTTCATATTTTCTACCCTTCATAGTAATCGTTTTACTTAATAGCTTTACTTAATTGTGGTGTTTCTCTTTCTATTATAACTTTACTTTCTCCCTTGCACTAAGATTTTCTAAAAACCTAGTTTTTTCCGTCGATAAGATAATAGCTTTCGTGTGAGTAAGCATAGCCAACAGTTCCCGGATTTCAATACGACACTTGTGTCCCCTAGCTACAATTCGATAGGTATACTTGCCTCATTGGGTTGCTAGCTCGGTTGTGTTTATTTTCTTCGAACCCTAGCGCGCAACAAGTTTTTGGCGCCGTTGCCAGGGAACCAACTTCCGTTGATATTTTGAAAACACGAACCTATTAATTTTATCTCTTTTCTTTCTCATCCTCTTTCTTTAAAATTTTAAAAATCAAAAAATTTTATCACCGCTCTTAATAGAAACCAACCTCACAATTTTTCTACGCCACCTAATTCTCTCGAAAAGGGCAAAGGGCTTTAAGCGCTACTGTGTTGTCTAGTACCTTGCGAACCCTTCACGGGGTAGTCCTTGGGAAGTTCGGGAGTTAATCTATATAAAAAAAATCTATTTCAAAAAAAAATGAAAAAAAAAATTTCTAATATTTTTTCTAGTTTATCCTTTTTCTCTTCCTCTTCTTCTTTTCTGTTCTTTTAGTTCATGACCCGCGGGAGTCCGTCGGTCATTTTGGACTTGGACCACGAAATTGAGCGTACTCTTCGGAGAAGATCGCGATTTCAAGGTCCTACTATCCAAGTGCCAGTTGAGGACTCTGAGTCATTTGCTACTTTAAGAATGGAAGAACCCAACGTAGATGAGGCCGTGCAAAGTGACTATATACTATTATGCACGACCGAACCTCGAGGGAACAAAATCAAGTATAGTCCGCCATGCTATAGCAAATAATAACTTCGAATTAAAGCCTAGCATAATTCAAATGGTGCAGCAATATGTGCAATTTGACGGACTTCAAGATGAAGATCTGAATGCACATATAGCTAGCTTTCTTGAAATTTGTGACACCTTCAAGATAAATGGTGTCACAAATGATGCAATCAGGCTGAGACTCTTCCCCTTCTCTTTAAGAACTAAAGCTAAGCAATGGCTTAACACACTTCCCAAAAATAGCATAACCACTTGGAATGAATTAACTGAAAAATTTTGGCGAAGTATTTTCCGCCAGCTAAAACTGCAAAACTTAGGAACGACATCTCTGCCTTCGGACAAATAGACTCTGAAACCCTATATGAAACCTGGGAGAGATTTAAAGAATTATTAAGACGATGCCCACATCACGCGCTGCCTGTATGGTTACAAGTGCAGACGTTCTACAATGGGCTAAATCAAAATACAAAGCAAATGATAGACGCAGCCTCTGGCGGTACTTTAAATCATAAGACCCCGGAAGCAGCTCTTGATCTTTTCGAGGACATGGCAATGAACACTTATCAGTGAAATGTGCCTAGGTCCCGCCCAAACTAGCCTGCAGGTATCTATGAAGTGGACAACGTCTCCCAGCTCGCTCTGCAAGTAGAAATCCTAAGCAAAAAAATCACGGAGATGACTGCTGCCTTCACCCCTCAGGTATGGGAATCTGCAACCCCTACTCCAGAACATTTAGATTATGTTAATAATATGCCTAGAACTGCTTTTAATAATTTTTCTGCTGCGAATTTTCATCCGCCTGGTTTTAATTTTCCGAATAGTTATAACCCTGCTTTAAGATCATCCGAACTTTTCATGGAGTAATCCATCGAATGCGATGCACCCACCACCGCAAAATGATTTTTCTGCACCACCACCACCACTTCTTCAAAATTACCCAAAACCTCCAAGCTTGGAGGAATTACTTTCTAAATATATCACCACAAATGACGCTACCATAAGAACTTTAACCGGAAGCGTAAAAAGTCTCCAAAATCAGGTAGGACAGCTCGCGAAAATAATTTCTGAGCGACCCGCAGGGTCTCTTCCTTCCAATACCTAACCCAACCCGAGAGAGCAAGTGAAAGCTATAACTCTTCGGAGTGGGAAGCAAGTCTCCGGTATGGTAAGTGAAGAGCCCGAGGCAAGCTCCGCTCTCGCCTCTAAAAATCAAAGCTCCGCTCCCGTTTTAAAAATTCCACCCTCTGCTGAAGAAGTAATCACCCCCGCTTTAGAAAATAATCTCACTCCACCACCCATCTTCAAAAATAATTCAACTCCTCCATACCCCTCTGAACTTAATAGACAACGTCAAGATGATCAGTACTCCCGCTTCTTAGAAATCTTCAAACAAATCCACATTAATCTTGCCTTCCACGAGGCTATTTCGCAGATGCCGAAATATGCCAAATATCTTAAAGACCTCCTCACACACAAGAAGAAGTTAGAGAATCTTTCGCACGTCACGCTAAACGCCGAGTGCTCCGCCGTTTTAACAAATGGTTTGCCGAAGAAATTCAGTGACCCGGGTAGTTTCTCTATCCCGTGTGTCTTCGGTGATCTTTTTGTTAAACACGCGTTAGCCGACTTAGGCCCGAGTATAAACCTGATGCCCTTTTCGTTGTTCAAAAAGTTAGGGATTGGTAGCTTTAACCCCACGCGTATGAGTATCCAGCTAGCCGATAGATCCGTCAAGTACCCGTTAGGAATAGTGGAGGACGTTCTAGTGGAAGTCGACAAGTTCATCTTCCCGGTGGACTCTGTCATTTTGGACATCGAAGAAGACGTCGAGGTTCCCCTGATCCTTGGCCGACCCTTCCTTGCCACCTCCCGAGCCATCATTGATGTAAGCAATGGTAAGCTCTTCCTTCGAGTAGGCGATGACGAAGTCACATTTTCTATCACCCCTTCGATAAAGAACACCTTGGCAAACGATGACTCATGCTTTTTCGTAGACGCCGTGAGTGATGATTCTTCCTACTACCTCTCCGACTTTGAAAAAGAATTTTCTACTTTTTGCTCCTCTTCTCTTACAACTGAATCACTGCAAGGAAGTGATGAATCTTCTTATTGTCTTTCTGAGTTTGAAAAAGAATTTTCTGATTTTTGTTCTTCCTCTTTTCTTCCCACTGAATCGCTACAAGAAGCCATCTTGGCTGCTAGCCCCACCCATTGTTACGTTCCTTATAAAAAAGTTTATGAAGATATTATTTTTGAAAAAGAAAGAATCTCAAAATCGTCTTATGAAGAACCCCCTACCCTAGAACTTAAAGAACTCCCCGAACACCTTAAGTATGCTTTCTTAGAAAAGGATTCCAAGTTACCAGTTATCGTTTCGGCCTACCTCACGGATACGCAAAACGATAAACTTCTTCTAGTTCTACGGAAGCATCGCCGGGCTATTGCTTGGAAAATTTCTGATATCAAGGGCATAAGCCCATCTTTCTGTACCCATAAAATTTTAATGGAAGATAATTCGCGTAACTCTATTCAACCTCAACGCCGTATAAACCCGAATATGAAAGAAGTAGTTAAGGGTGAGGTAATGAAATTATTAGACGCAGGAATTATCTACCCTATTTCGGACAGTAAGTGGGTTAGCCCCATTCAGGTAGTTCCAAAGAAGGGAGGGATAACCGCAGTTAGTAATGAGAATAATGAATTAATCCCGACACGGACGGTGACGGCTTGGCGTATGTGCATAGATTATCGTAAGTTAAATGACGCCACCCGCAAGGACCACTTTCCTTTACCGTTTACCGACCAGATTTTAGAACGTCTCTCCGGCCATAGCTTTTATTGTTTTCTCGATGGCCTCTCGGGATACTTTCAAATACCCATCTCTCCCGAGGACCAAGAGAAAACTACGTTTACTTGTCCCTTCGGCACCTTCGCGTACCGAAGAATGCCGTTTGGATTGTGCAATGCGCCAGCTACATTCCAGCGATGTATGCTTGCAATATTTGACAGGTACGTAGAAAGCATTATGGAGGTATTCATGGACGATTTCTCTGTGTTCGGCGATTCCTTCGATAGATGTTTAGAAAACCTCGAAAAAGTCTTAGAACGATGCGAAGAAACTAACCTTGCCCTAAATTGGGAAAAATGCCATTTTATGGTGAGGGAAGGGTTAGTTTTGGGTCATAAAATTTCTGCTAAAGGTATTGAGGTAGACGTTGCCAAGATAGAAGTTATTGAGAAGTTGCCGCCGCCTACAAACATAAAAGCTATAAGAAGTTTCCTAGGCCACGCTGGTTTTTATTGTCGTTTTATAAAGGACTTCTCCAAGATCACAAAGCCCCTCACCCATCTCTTAGAAAAAAGACACTCCATTCATTTTTGATGACTCTTGTATTTCTGCCTTTGAATCAATTAAAGAAAAGTTAATTAACACACCGATTATGATAGCTCCGGTGTGGGACCTTCTATTCGAGATTATGTGCGATGCGAGTAGTTTTGCGGTGGGAGCCGTGTTAGGTCAACGCATATCTAAAAACTTCAACCCCATCTATTACGCTAGTAAAACCCTCACATCTGCACAAGAAAATTACACTACAACTGAGAAGGAGCTCTTAGCTGTAGTATTTGCGTTTGATAAATTCCTCCCTTACATTACACTTTCAAAAATCATTGTTTTTACGGACCACTCGGCCCTCAAGTACCTTCTTGCCAAAACAGATGCCAAGCCTCGCTTGATTCGCTGGGTCTTACTCCTCCAGGAGTTTGACTTAGAGATCCGTGATAAGCGAGGAGCCGAGAACTTGGCCGCCGACCATCTATCTATATTAGATAACCCCTTTATAGAAAAATTAAATGAAAAATCTTTTAATGATTATTTTCCTGATGAGAAGCTGCTTTTAGTTAACACATCTACTTCTCCTTGGTTCGCGGACATCGCCAACTATCTAGTGGCCCGGGTGCTCCCAAAAGAGTTCTCCTCTCAGCAAAAGAAGAAATTCTTTTCTGAGCTGAAGAACTACTCTTGGGAAGACCCGCATCTTTTCAGAATCTGTGCGGATCAAGTGATAAGGAGATGTGTTTCTTTTGATGAAGGAATTGATATTCTAAAACATTTGCATGAAGGTCCGACAGGTGGGCACTATCAGGCTGCTCGCACCGCTCACAAGGTGCTTTGCGCGGGCTTTTACTGGCCTAGCCTGTTTAAAGACGTGCAAGCCTTTGTGAGCAGGTGTGATAGTTGCCAACGGTCGGGCAATATTTCTAATAAAAATGAAATGCCGCAAAATTATTTCTTAGAGTGCGAAATTTTCGACCTCTGGGGAATTGATTTTGTTGTCCCCTTCCTTCTAGCTTCGTAAACAAATATATTTTAGTTGCTGTTGATTATGTTTCACGATGGGCTGAGGCCCAAGCTCTTCCTACGAACGACTCCCGAGTTGTAGTCATGTTTTAAAAAAAATTATTTTCTAGATTCGGTACGCCTCGCGCAATCGTTAGCGATAGGGGTTCCCATTTCTGTAACGCGCAATTTTCAAAAATCCTTACCAAATACGGCGTTATGCATAAGCTTTCCACTGCCTACCACCCCAAACTAACGGACAAGTCGAAGTAGTTAATAGAGAAATAAAAAGAATTTTAGAAAAGACTGTTTCAACTTCTAGAAAAGACTGGTCAGCCAAACTTGACGATGCCTTATGGGCCTACCGAACAGCGTACAAAACTGCCCTCGGATGTACGCCGTATCGGCTGGTCTATGGAAAATCGTGCCATCTGCCTGTAGAGTTAGAACACCGCGCCTTTTTTGCCCTAAAATTTTTAAACTTCGATCCCCACTCAGTCGGTGACCTTCGAAAATTTTAACTAAATGAACTCGATGAGTGGCGCTCTTATGCTTATGAAAATACAAAACTTTATAAAGAGCGGACGAAGCATTTACACGATAACAACTTAAGGCACCCTAAAAACTTTAAGCCGGGCGACCAAGTCCTTTTATATAATTCTCGTTTACGTTTATTTCCGGGCAAATTAAAATCTCGCTGGTCTGGCCCGTTTTCTGTTTTAGAAGTATTTCCTTATGGAACTATTTTAATTTCTCACCCTGATAAGGGAAATTTCAAAGTGAATGGTTAGCGTCTTAAACTCTACTTTTCTGGTGATGATGATGTCAGTCCAAACATTATTAAGTTTCTGCTTCACGAACTTTAATCTGAAACTTTTAATTTTTTTTTTGCTAAAGACAATTTTATTTCGGGACAACAATATTTTTTTTTTGGACAAAATTATTTTTTTGATGCGTCGAGCTCAACGACGCTTTAACCAAAGGGCGCTCTTGGGAGGCAACCCAAGTTAACTTTTTCTGTTTTCTTTATTTTACAATTTTTGCCTCGGACGGCTCTGACAAGCTGAAGCTTCTGCGATCGCCTGCTCCAACATTGCTGAATCCATCACGAAGTCCAAAGAAGACATTCGGAGGAGCGGCATCACTCAGCTTTTGCAGCAAATAAATTCGGGGAAGTACCTGTCTTTCAATTCTGTCTTTCAATTCTGTACTTTACTTTTCTCTCCTTCTCCAATCCCCTTCTTTAGCCATTGAGGATAATGTCTGTTTTAAGCTTGGGGGAGGACTTCCTCCTTCATTTTTGCTTAGTGTAAATATTTTTCTTTTTGTATATATTTTAAATATTTCCAAAATAAAAAAATGAATATCTTAAAATTCCAAAAAAAAGGAGAATATTTCTCAAAATTAAAATATATATATATATATGTGTTTTTGAATGTTTTAGACATTTTGGTATTTCAATAGTACCCCTATTTTTTGTTTTTGTTTTACTCAAAATCTCCTATAAACAACTTAGTTAATTATAATATTTCTAATCATCCTTTTTAATTATGTTTCACAAGTAAAATGTTGGCCATGCTGTGTTTCTAATTCACGGTAGCATGTTAAGGTGAAATATTTTTCTAAAAACTCGCATTTCTATTATAGTTTTTTGTTGTTTATTTCCTTTACTTTCTCAAAAAATCATCATTCACTATTTTCTTTTTCGTTTTTGAATAATTTTTGTAAAGTCAACTTTTGAATAACGTAGTAGATGTGAACGATCCAAGTCACCTATTATTTCTATTTTCAAGTTAATTTCATCAATCTTCTTTTATTATCTAGGACTCGCTTTTTGAAAATTTTCAAACCTTTGTTTTAAATAAATTCAAAAGCGTGAAAATGATTTAGGCCGTTTTTGTTTTCGTTTGAGCTTTCCTGGCAACCTAAAAAATTTTACCGCTAGCTAGCCGTTTTTGAGCCTTTTTCCGATTTCATTTGATAGCTCCTCCCTTCATTTCAGTTTCACCAAAGCCAAAAATTTCCAACCTATCGAATCGCACTAGCCTTTTTGAGTTTCATAAATTATTTTGACGATTTTGATAGGGTATTTTGTGATTTTTGTGGGAGAAAGGTTTTCGAAAAAAAAAGAAGTATGTTCAAAAGTGATATTTATTTTTGTTTGGCCAATTCAAAAAGGAAAATAAAAATATTTATGGCCTTTGTTTTGAAAAAAGAAAAAAAATACTGAAAAAAAAGAAGAAAAAGAAAGAAAAAATGTGTATATATTTTTATGAATGTTTTTGAAACTCTTTGCTTTGGTTTAGTGTGATTTTAAAACCTTCACGTTTATCTTTGAATTCCACTCCTAATCATTTTCCTAAACCAAACGTTTCTGTCCTATTTAAGTCCTTTTGATTCACGCTTTTTGATTTTTATTTAACAACTAAGAAAAGGAAAATAGTAAATATTTTTGTTAATTAAATTGATATAATTATAATGCGTTGCTTGGATCCAGTAACAACTCAATGCGTGTTTTTCATTTTCGTTGCTTTGCTTAAGTCTATTTAAAAAAATCTCGTTAAAATTTTGGATGATTTGTTTTTATTAAGTAAAGTTTATAAAAGTTTTACCATACCTAAATAATTGTTTTAGACTTACATTTCACATTTTCCCTACTTAGAATTTCGCATAGTACTTGTGTAGGCATAATTAGAACTTTTTGATTAGTCCTTTTTATAAATATCTAGTTTTTATATTTTTGCTTGGGGACAAGCAAAGCTTAAGCTTGGGGGAATTTGATAATACGTTTTGTAGCATAAACTATTATCGTATTTTCTATTTTATAGTGTACAAATCATGTCTATTATTAGTTTATTTGTATCATTTTTATGTAAATATTATTGTCGTTGACTTTTTCTTGTCTTTTTGCAGGTTTCCAGAAAATTGGCCAAAATGACCTGACACGCCCCCCCTGTCACGCCCTCCCTGGGCGTGACCAAGGGCGTATCACCCGATCCGGAGGACTTCTGCTGGAAGGGACAGGAAAACGAACAAAACCGCTGTCACGCCCCCCTGACACGCCCTCCCTGGGCGTGTTACCAGGCGTGACTATGGGCGTGTCGCCCTCTGCCGCAAAGCCTGCCGCCGCATTAAATGCCGTTTCTCCACAGCACGCAAACAGTACTGTCACGCCCCATGTCACGCCCGTGACATGGGCGTGACACCCTCCTTTTTTTGGTGACTGACGGATTTCCGACCAATGATTTGGACATGACGTGCCTGTCACGCCCCCCCTACACGGGCGTGACCTAGGGCGTGACCACCGACGTACCGAAGCAATCATCCCTCCCGCCAGAATCCAGAGCCCGAGGTCAACATAGTACTGTCACGCCCCCTGACATGTCCACCCTAGGGCGTGTCGGAGGGCGTGACCAACCCGAGAAAAATTCTATAAATTGAGACCCCCCCTCTCCATTTCAGCAAGCTTTGGTTGAGTGGGGGAGGTGCTGCCCCTTTGTCTCTTGATCCTTTCTTATACTTTCTTTCTCTCTCTTTCTCTCTCTTTGTAATTTTTGTTTAACCCTAGTTTAATCTTAGCTTGTTTATGCTTTCCTTGTAATCTTTAGTGTTGCTTAGTGCTAATTGTAGGGCTAGAATAGGATTTAATTTTCATGCACTTGTAATTTCAATTTCAATAGTGTAACTTGCTCTTTTTCATTAATAAAAGTGTTCTTCCTTTACTTGTGTTCCTTTATATGCTTTTCTACTCATCTCCCCTCCTCCACTCCATTATGATTAACTAATCCTCCTTGTACTCGATCTTGATGATCCGAGGTTAGAGCGATTATGTTATGATATTTTAATTAATCTTTTCTTTTTAGGTTAGGGCCTTGAATTACTCTTGATTAATCACGGGTTGGAGGTATATTTTCGATATATACTCTCCTCCTTTGCTTTCATTCTGGGCTAGCCGAGAGGCCGAAAGAATGAAGTGAGCATTCAAGAGTAAAGGGAGTTGTACACACCCCTCGAGAGATGTAGACGTCCAAATCTCCCGGATTGGAGTAAAATCCAATAGTGGGGTTCACCGCATAAAGCGAGTTTTAGGCCTCCGATTTAGACGAGAGTCGGTCGGACCTTCCTAAACTCAGTTGGGCACGACTTCGAGAGAAGCGTGTTCAAGCTTTAGGAACCTCCACGGTCAAGGACCTTTATCCTATTAAGTTTAGATTTTTAACGCATTTTCTTAATCGTCTTTAGCCGAGGTGAATCTTGATCGAGTGCATTTCCATTTCATATTTTCTACCCTTCGTAGTAATCATTTTACTTAATAGCTTTACTTAATTGCGGTGTTTCTCTTTCTAGTATAGGTTTACTTTCTCCCTTGCACTTAGATTTTCTAAAAACCTAGTTTTTTCCGTCGATAAGATAATAGCGTTCGTGTGAGTAAGCATAGCCAACAGTTCCCGGATTTCAATACGACACTTGTGTCCCCTAGCTACAATTCGATAGGTATACTTGCCTCATTGGGTTGCTAGCTCGGTTGCGTTTATTTTCTTCGAACCCTAGCGCGCAACACCTATATATATAGTATAAATAAAAAGTAGGGTCTTGCATAGTATAAGTTGTCCTCTGGGGAAACTTATGCACTCTTTTAGGATGTCAAACCTGAATAAAATATTTTCCGCAGCGTATAAGTATAGTTTTTTATAAATTGTGGACTAGGCGATCCACCGAGTCGAGGGATACGACCTTTAAAAATATAACTGATTTTCTAATCATAAAAATTATGAAGTTTCATAAAGTACAGTTGTTAGTGGTTTTCCTGAGCATCAGCAGTTATCCCCTGCTTGACGTGGCATCATGACGCGTGTTTTATCCTACTCTGATAATCCGTTTTCTTCGGAGAAAAAGCGTGTTGTGACAGTTGGTATCAGAGGGAGGTTGCTTGACAAGTTAGTCGGGCAACCTTCCCTTTTGATTGCATTAGTGGTTCAGCATCATGTCATTCACACACCGATATATCATCAGCACGTCTTCGCAACAACACGAACACTACACTCATAAGCATAACACGAAGTATACAGGGCATATTATGTAGTATGGGATTCATAATATGTGTTCTTATATGGATCCACCATAGGGGCAACATGTGAGGGTTATGTAGTATGGGATGCATAACCACACCACATGGCTGCGACTAGCTCATTTTTTTTTCATTGCATGAAAATGTTATTTAGTATGGGATGCATAACATTTTCATGCGTACGTCGCTCATAACATGCATTAGGGCCTTTTTAGAATGGATAGCACAAACATGCATAGCATAACATTGCATAAGCACAACGTGCCAAGCTAAAGACTGGAAGGATGACATATGTACACACATAAGTTTTCGATTCAAAAATAATATAAAGTCATGCATTCCCGATCTAGTCACAAGAGTTAGTATGGTGGTGGTTAACCATCCTAGGTTAAGGCATAACATCAATTCTTGTAAAAATAAACTCCCAGAGCAAGTTTAGCAGTTTAAAGTTCATATTTATGTATGTATTGTCTATACTTGTAGTTAGTTGCAGCCGTCGTACTAGGATCTGACTAAGGTTGCTATGAGTTTACAATGGCGAGACGCCCTTCGACTAGATCGACCCCCCTATCTGTGGGTGAGTCATCGGGAGCGTAGAATGATGTGGTGATCCAGAGCCTACGACAGAGTAGCGATTCCTTAAGCAGGCAGATGGTGGAGGTGCGAGCACAGATCCAGTAATTGGTGGAACTTGTGGAAGGACAGACTCAGGGAGTGCAAGGCCCTTTAGGGGGGATTGCTGTTCCTCCTCCTCTTGCAGCCCTGAGACCTCCAGTGGTGGTGCCAGCGGAGATGGCATTTATCTCTAAGTTTTAGAGACTTAGCCCTCCTACTTATGATGGGAAGGCAGATTTCATGGTCATAGACGATTGGCTGATCTCCATGGAGGAGATGTTCTCATTTTCCGGTATTGCAGACGATCAGAGAGTGATGATAGCCGCCTATCAGCTTAAGGGTTTGGTTAAGAGTTGGTGGCTTAGAGAAAAGGAGAGCTTGGTAGCTTGATGCTCTTGGGAAGTATTCAAGGAAATGCTGCTAAGGAAGTTCTTTCCCTCGGTCGAGCGTGACCGTCTTATGAACGACTTCCTCCACCTGAAGCAAAGGCAACTTATGGTCGGTGAGTATGAGATAGAGTTCAGCAAGTTTAGCTGGTGTGCTCCTGGGTTGGTGAGTGTTGAGGCTGATCGAGTCAAGCGGTTTCTTGGTGTCTTGAGGAGCAAGGTGCAGCAGTTGACCAGTGCTTATGGATCAAAGACTTATGCGGGGGTAGTGGAGGCTGCTCTGAAGGTGGAGTCTATCGAGACCGCAAAGAGCAGAGGCTAGCAAATGAGGAAGGACAAGAAGAAGTCCGTCGAGGATAAGAAACCCCAAGTACCCGGTGCTGCTTCGGGAAAGAAGAGCAAGGTGGTGTGTAGATTCTGTGGCCGGTCAGGCCACCCTGTCGAGAGGTGTTTAAAGAAGGCAGCAACTTAGAAGAAGGAGCAACGTCATGCTATTAAGGGTGCTCCTCGGAGGGATGTCTCCTGTTCTGTTTGCAAGCGATCCGGGCATGATGCTGCCCAGTGCTGGTCCAAGGATAAAGTCTGCTATCAGTGCTGGCAGAATGGTCACATCAAGTCTAGGTGTCCTAAGGTCAAGCCTGCTCTTCATGCAATTCCACTTCAGGAAAAACCTCTGCCTAAGCGTGTGGACAAGGGTAAAGGAAAGCTGAACGTGATCTCTTCCGAGGAGGCTGATAATACGTTTTGTAGCCTAAACTATTATCGTATTTTATATTTTATATTGTTCAAATTATGTCTATTATTAGTTTTTTTATCCTTTTTTATGTAAATTTTATTGCCACTAACTTTTTCCTATCTTTTTGCAGGTTTCTAGAAAAATTGCCAAAATGACCTGTCACGCCCCCTGTCACGCCCTCCCTGGGCGTGACCTAGGGCGTGTCACCCGATCTCGAGGACTCCTGTTGGAAGGGACAGAAAAACGGTCAAAACCGCTGTCACGCCCCCTAACACGCCCTCCCTGGGCGTGTCACCAGGCGTGACCAGGGGCGTGTCGCCCTCTGCCGCAAAGCCTGCCGCCGCATTAAATGCCGTTCCGCCTCAGCACGCAAACAGTACTATCACGTTCCATGTCACGCCCGTGACATGGGCGTGACACCCTCCTTTTTCGGTGACTGACGGATTTCCGACCAATGATTTGGACATTACGTGCCTGTCACGCCCCCTGTCACGGGCGTGACCTAGGGCATGACCACCGATGTACCGAAGCAATCATCCCTCCTGCCAGAATCCAGAGCCCGAGGTCAACATAGTACTGTCACGCCCCCTGACTAGCCCCCCTAGGGCGTGTCGGAGGGCGTGACCAACCCGAGAAAATTTTTTATAAATTGAGACCCCCCCCTCCCCATTTCAGCAAGTTTGGGTTGAGTGGGGGAGGTGCTGCCCCTTTATTTCTTGATCCTTTTTCATGCTTTCTCTCTCTCTCTCCCCCTCTCTTTGTACTTTTTGTTTAACCCTAGCTTAATTGTAGTTTGTCTTAGCTTTTATTGTAATTTTGCTCTTGCTTAGTGCTACTTGTAGGGCTAGAATAGGATTTAAATTTCATGCACTTGTAATTTCAATTTCAATAGTGTACTTGCCCTTTTTCATTAATAAAAGTGTTCTTCCTTTACTTGTCTTCCTTTATATGCTTTTCTACTCATCTCCCCTCCTCCATTCCATAATGATTAACTAATCCTCCTTGTACTCGATCTTGATGATCCGAGGTTAGAGCGATTATGTTATGATGTTTTAATTAATCTTTTTTTTTAGGTTAGGGCCTTGAATTACTCTTGATTAATCACAGGTTGGAGGTATATTTTCGATATATACTCTCCGCCTTTGCTTTCATTCTGGGCTAGCCGAGAGGCCGAAAGAATGAAGTGAGCATTCAAGAGTAAAGGGAGTTGTATGCACCCCTCGAGAGAGGCAGACGTCCAAATCTCCCGGATTGGAGTAAAATCCAATAGTGGGGTTCACCGCGTAAAGCGAGTTTTAGGCCTCCGATTTAGACGAGAGTCGGTCGGACCTTCCTAAACTCAGTTGGGCACGACTTCGAGAGAAGCGTGTTCAAGCTTTAGGAACCTCCACGGTCAAGGACCTTATCCTATTAAGTCCAGATTTTTATCGCATTTTCTTAATCGTCTTTAGCCAAGGTGAATCTTGATTGGGTGCATTTCCATTTCATATTTTCTACCTTTCGTAGTAATCGCCTAACTTGTGCTCTTTAATTAACTGCAGTAGTTTCCTTTCTAGCATAGTTCTTTGATTAATAGCTTAACTTAATTGCGGTAGTTCTCTTTCTAGTATAGCTTTAATTCCTCCCTTGCACTTAGATTTCTAAAACCCTAATTTTTCCGTCGATAAGATAATAGCGTTCGTGTGAGTAAGCTTAGCCAACAGTTCCCGGATTTCAATACGACACTTGTGTCCCTTGTTACAATTCGATAGGTATACTTGCCTCATCGGGTTGCTAGTTCGGTTGCGTTTATTTTCTTCGAACCCTAGCACGCAACAAGTTTTTGGCACCATTGCCGGGGAACCAACGTCCGTTGATATTTTGAAAACACGAACCTATTAATTTTATCTCTTCTCTTTCTCATCCTCTTTCTTTAAAATTTTAAAAAAAAAAATCAAAAAATTTTTTATCACCGCTCTTAATAGAAACCAACCTCACAATTTTTCTACGCCACCTAATTCTCTCGAAAAGGGCAAAGGGCTTTAAGCGCCACTGTCTTGTCTAGTACCTTGCGAACCCTTCATGGGGTAGTCCTTGGGAAGTTCGGGAGTTAATCTATAAAAAAAAAAATCTATTTCAAAAAAAAAAAAATTTCTAATCTTTTTTCTAGTTTATCCTTTTTCTCTTCCTCTTCTTCTTTTCTGTCCTTTTAGTGCATGACCCGCGGGAGTCCGTCGGTTATTTTGGACTTGGACCATGAAATTGAGCGTACTCTTCGGAGAAGATCACGATTTCAAGGTCCTACTATCCAAGTGCCGGTTGAGAACTCCGAGTCATTTGCTACTTTAAGAATGGAAGAACCCAACGTAGATGAGGCCATGCAAAGGACTATGTCCTATTATGCACGACCGAACCTCGAGGGAACAGAATCAAGTATAGTCCGCCCTGCTATAGCAAATAATAACTTCGAACTAAAGCCTAGCATAATTCAAATGGTGCAGCAATATGTGCAATTTGACGGACTTCAAGATGAAGATCCGAACGCACATATAGCTAGTATTCTTGAAATTTGCGACACCTTCAAGATTAATGGTGTCACAAATGATGCGATCAGGCTAAGACTCTTCACCTTCTCTCTAAGAACTAAAGCTAAGCAGTGGCTTAACATACTTCCTAAAAATAGCATAACCACTTGGAATGAATTAACTGAAAAATTTTTGACGAAGTATTTTCCGCCAGCTAAAACTGCAAAACTTAGGAACGACATCTCTGCCTTCAGACAAATAGACTCTGAAACCCTATACGAAACCTGGGAGAGATTTAAAGAATTATTAAGATGATGCCCACATCACGCGCTGCCTATATGGTTATAAGTGCAGACGTTTTATAACGGGCTAAATCAAAACACGAAGCAAATGATAGACGCAGCTTCTGGCGGTACTTTAAATCATAAGAGCCCGGATGCCGCTCTTGAGATTTTTGAGGACATGGCCATGAACACTTATCAGTGGAATGTGCCTAGGTCCCGTCCGAACAAGCCTGCAGGTATCTATGAAGTGGACGTCTCCCAACTCGCTCTACAAGTAGAAATCCTAAGCAAAAAAATCACGGAGATGACTGCTGCCTCCGCCCCTCAGGTATGGGAATCTGCAACCCCTACTCCAGAACATTTAGATTATGTTAATAATATGCCTAGAACTGCTTTTAATAATTTTTCTGCTGCGAATTTTCATCCGCCTGGTTTTAATTTTCCGAATAGTTATAACCCTGCTTTAAGAAATCACCCGAACTTTTCATGGAGTAATCCATTGAATGCGATGCGCCCACCCCCGCAAAATGATTTTTCTGCACCACCACCACCACCACTACTTCAAAATTACCCAAAACCTCCAAGCTTGGAGGAATTACTTTCTAAATACATCACCACAAATGACGCTACCATAAGAACTTTAACCAGAAGCGTAAAAAGTTTAGAAAATCAGGTAGGACAGCTCGCGAAAATAATTTCTGAGCGACCCGCAGGGTCTCTTCCTTCCAATACCGAACCCAACCCGAGAGAGCAAGCGAAAGCTATAAATCTTCGGAGTGGGAAGCAAGTCTCCGGTATGGTAAGTGAAGAGCCCGAGGCAAGCTCCGCTCCCGCCTCTAAAAATCAAAGCTCCACTCCGGCCTCTAAAAATCAAAGCTCCGCTCCCGCCTCTAAAAATCAAAGCTCCGTTCTCGCCTCTAAAAATCAAAGCTCCGCTCCGCTTCCACCCTCTGCTGAAGAAGTAATCACCCCTATTTTAGAAAATAATCTCACTCCACCACCCATCTTCAAAAATAATTCAACTCCTCCATACCCCTCTGAACTTAATAGACAACGTCAAGATGATCAGTACTCCCGCTTCTTAGAAATCTTCAAACAAATCCACATTAATCTTCCCTTCCACGAGGCTATTTCGCAGATGCCGAAATACGCCAAATATCTCAAAGACCTCCTCACAAACAAGAAGAAGTTAGAGAATCTTTCGCACGTCACGCTAAACGCTGAGTGCTCCGCCGTTTTAACAAACGGTTTGCCGAAGAAAATCAGTGACCCGGGTAGTTTCTCTATCCCGTGTGTCTTCGGTGATCTTTTTGTTAAACACGCGTTAGCCGACTTAGGCGCGAGTATAAACCTGATGCCCTTTTCGTTGTTCAAAAAGTTAGGGATTGGTAGCCTTAACCCCACGTGCATGAGTATCCAGCTAGCTGATAGATCCGTCAAGTACTCGTTAGGAATAGTGGAGGACGTTCTAGTGAGAGTCGACAAGTTCATCTTCCCGGTGGACTTTGTCATTCTGGACATCGAAGAAGACGTCGAGGTTCCCCTGATCCTTGGCCGACCCTTCCTTGCCACCTCCGGAGCCATCATTGACATAAGCAATGGTAAGCTCTTTCTTCGAGTAGGTGACGACGAAGTCACATTTTCTATCACCCCTTCGATGAAGAACACCTTAGCAAACGATGACTCATGTTTTTTCGTAGACGCCGTGAGTGATGATTCTTCCTACTGCCTCTCCGAGTTTGAAAAAGAATTTTCTACTTTTTGCTCCTCTTCTCTTACAATGGAATCACTGCAAGGAAGTGATGAATCTTCTTATTGTCTTTCTGAGTTTGAAAAAGAATTTTCTGATTTTTGTTCTTCCTCTTTTCTTCCCACTGAATCTCTACAAGAAGCTGTCTTGGCTGCTAGCCCCACCCCTTATTACGTTCCTTATAAAAAAGTTTATGAAGATATTATTTTTGAAAAAGAAAGAATCTCAAAATCCTCTTATGAAGAACCCCCTACCCTAGAACTTAAAGAACTTCCCGAACACCTTAAGTACGCTTTCTTAGAAAAAGACTCCAAGTTACCAGTTATCGTTTCGGCCTACCTCACGGATACGCAGAACGATAAACTTCTTCTAGTTCTACGTAAGCATCGCCGGGCTATTGCTTGGCAAATTTCTGATATCAAGGGCATAAGCCCATCTTTCTGTACCCATAAAATTTTAATGGAAGATAATTCGCGTAACTCTATCCAACCTCAGCGCCGTATAAACCCGAATATGAAAGAAGTAGTTAAGGGTGAAGTTATGAAACTATTAGACTCAGGAATTATCTACCCTATATCGGACAGTAAGTGGGTTAGCCCCGTTCAGGTAGTTCCAAAGAAGGGAGGGATAACCGTAGTTAGTAATGAGAATAATGAATTAATCCCTACACGGACGGTGACGGGTTGGCGTATGTGCATAGATTACCGTAAGTTAAATGACGCCACCCGCAAGGACCACTTCCCTTTACCGTTTATCGACCAGATTTTAGAACGTCTCTCCGGCCATAGATTTTATTGTTTTCTCGATGGCCTCTCGGGGTACTTTCAAATACCCATCTCTCCCGAGGACCAAGAGAAAACTACGTTTACTTGTCCCTTCGGCACCTTCGCGTACCGAAGAATGCCGTTTGGATTATGCAATGCGCCAGGTACATTCCAGCGATGTATGCTCGCAATATTTGACAAGTACGTAGAAAGCATTATGGAGGTATTCATGGACGATTTCTCTGTGTTCGGCGATTCCTTCGATAGATGTTTAGAAAACCTCGAAAAAGTCTTAGAACGATGCGAAGAAACTAACCTTGCCCTAAATTGGGAAAAATTCAATTTTATGGTGAGGGAAGGGTTAGTTTTGGGTCATAAAATTTCTGCTAAAGGTATCGAGGTAGACGTTGCCAAGATAGAAGTTATTGAGAAATTGCCGCCGCCTACAAACATAAAAGCTATAAGAAGTTTCCTAGGCCACGCTGGTTTTTATCGTCGTTTTATAAAGGACTTCTCCAAGATCACAAAGCCCCTCACCCATCTCTTAGAAAAAGACGCTCCATTCATTTTTGATGATTCTTGTATTTCTGCCTTTGAATTAATTAAAGAAAAGTTAATTAACGCACCGATTATGATAGCTCCGGTGTGGGACCTTCCTTTCGAGATTATGTGCGATGTGAGTAGTTTTGCGGTGGGGGCCGTATTAGGTCAACGCATATCTAAGAACTTCCACCCCATCTATTACGGTAGTAAAACCCTCACATCTGCACAAGAAAATTACACCACAACCGAGAAGGAGCTCTTAGCTGTAGTATTTGCGTTTGATAAATTCCGCCCTTACATTTCTCTTTCAAAAATCATTGTTTTTACGGACCACTCGGCCCTCAAGTACCTTCTTGCCAATACGGATGCCAAGCCTCGCTTGATTCGCTGGGTCTTACTCCTCCAGGAGTTTGACTTAGAGATCCGTGATAAGCGAGGAGCCGAGAACTTGGCCGCCGACCATTTATCAAGATTAGATAACCCCTTTATAGAAAAATTAAATGAAAAATCTTTTAATGATTATTTTCCTGATGAGAAGCTGCTTTTAGTTAACACATCTACTTCTCCTTGGTTCGCGCACATTCCCAACTATATAGTGGCCCGGGCGCTCCCAAAAGAGTTCTCCTCTCAGCAAAAGAAGAAATTCTTTTCTGAGCTGAAGAACTACTTCTGGGAAGACCCGCATGTTTTCAAAATCTGTGCGGATCAAGTGATAAGGAGATGTGTTTCTTATGAGGAAGGAATCGATATTCTAAAACATTTGCATGAAGGCCCGACAGGTGGGCACTATCAAGCTGCTCGCACCGCTCATAAGGTGCTTTGCGCGGGCTTTTACTGGCCTAGCCTGTTTAAGGACGCACAAGCCTTTGTGAGCAGGTGTGATAGTTGCCAACGGTCGGGCAACATCTCTAATAAAAATGAAATGCCGCAAAATTATTTCTTAGAGTGCGAAATTTTCGACCTCTGGGGAATTAATTTTGTTGGCCCCCTTCCTTCTAGCTTCGGAAACAAATATATTTTAGTTGCTGTTGATTATGTTTCACGATGGGCCGAGGCCCAAGCTCTTCCTACGAACGACTCCCGAGTTGTAGTCACGTTTTTAAAAAAATTATTTTCTAGATTCGGTACGCCACGCGCAATCGTTAGCGATAGGGGTTCCCATTTCTGTAACGCGCAATTTTCAAAAATCCTGACTAAATACGGCGTTACGCATAAACTGTCCACTGCCTACCACCCCCAAACTAACGGTCAAGTCGAAGAAGTTAATAGAGAAATAAAAAGAATATTAGAAAAGACTGTTTCAACTTCTAGAAAAGACTGGTCAACCAAACTTGACGATGCTCTATGGGCCTACCGAACAGCGTACAAAACCGCCCTCGGATGTACGCCGTATCGGCTGGTCTATGGAAAATCGTGCCATCTGCCCGTAGAGTTAGAACACCGCGCCTTTTGGGCCTTAAAATTTTTAAACTTCGATCCCCACTCAGTCGGTGACCTTCGAAAATTTCAACTAAATGAACTCGACGAGTGGCGCTCTTATGCTTATGAAAATAACAAACTTTATAAAGAGCGGACAAAGCGTTTACACGATAAGCACTTAAGGCACCCTAAAAACTTTAAGCCGGGCGACCAAGTCCTTTTATATAATTCTCGTTTACATTTATTTCCGGGCAAATTAAAATCTCGCTGGTCTGGCCCGTTTTCTGTTTTAGAAGTATTTCCTTATGGAACTGTTTTAATTTCTCACCCTGATAAGGGTAATTTCAAAGTGAATGGTCAGCGTCTTAAACTCTACTTTTCTGGTGATGATGATGTCAGTCCAAACAGTATTAAGTTTCTGCTTCACGAACTTTAATCTTGAACTTTTAATTTTTTTTTTTTTGCTAAAATCAATTTTATTTCGGGACAACAACTTTTTTGGACAATATTATTTTTTTTTATGCGTCGAGCTCAACGACGCTTTAACCAAAGGGCGCTCTTGGGAGGCAACCCAAGTTATCTTTTTCTGTTTTCTTTATTTTACAATTTTTGCCTCGGACGGCTCCGACAAGCTGAAGCTTCTGCGATCGCCTGCTCCAACATTGCTGAATCCATCACAAAGTCCAAAGAAGACATTCAGGGAGCGGCATCACTCAGCTTTCGCAGCAAATAAATCCGGGGAAGTACTTGTATTTCAATTCTGTCTTTCAATTCTGTACTTTATTTTTCTCTCCTTCTCCAACCCCCTTCTTTAGCCATTGAGGACAATGTCTGTTTTAAGCTTGGGGGAGGACTTCCTCCTTCACTTTTGCTTAGTGTAAATATTTTTCTTTTTGTATATATTTTTAATATTTCCAAAATAAAAAAAAATGAATATCTTAAAACTCCAAAAAAAAAGAGAAAAAAATTTCTAAAAAACCAAAAAAAGAGAATATTTCTCAAAATTAAAAAAAAATATATGTGTTTTTGAATAGTTTAGACATTTTGGTATTTCAATAGTACCCCTAGTTTTTAGTTTTGTTTTACTCAAAATCTCCTATAAACAACTTAGTTAATTATAATATTTCTAATCGTTCTTTTTAATTATGTTTCACAAGTAAAATGTTGGCCATGCTGTGTTTCTAATTCGCGGTAGCATGTTAAGGTGAAATATTTTTCTAAAACACGCATTTCTATTATGGTTTTTTGTTGTTTATTTCCTTTACTTTCATAAAAATTCATCATCCACTATTTTCTTTTTCGTTTTTGAATAATTTTTGTAAAGTCAACTTTTGAATAACGTTGTAGATGTGAACGATCCAAGTCACCTATTATTTCTATTTTCAAGTTAATTTCATCATTCTTCCTTTATTATCTAGGACTTGCTTTTTGAAAATTTTTCAAACCTTTGTTTTAAATAAATTCAAAACCGTGAAAAGGATTTAGGCCGTTTTTGTTTTCGTTTGAGCTTTCTTGCCAACCTAAAAACTTTTACCGCTAGTTAGCCATTTTTGAGCCTTTTTCCGATTTTATTTGATAGCTCCTCCCTTCATTTCAGTTTCACCAAAGCCAAAATTTCCAACCTATCGAATCACACTAGCCTTTTTGAGTTTCATAAATTATTTTGACGATTTTGATAGGGTATTTTGTGATTTTTGTGGGAGAAAGGTTTTCAAAAAAAAAAAGTATGTTCGAAAGTGATGTTTATTTTTGTTTGGCCAACTCAAAAAGGAAAATAAAAAATATTTATGGCCTTTGTTTTGAAAAAAAAAGAAAAAAAAATGAAAAAGAAGAAAAAGAATGTGTGTATATATTTTAATAAAGATTTTGAAACTCTTTGCTTTGGTTTAGTGTGATTTTAAAACCTTCACGTTTATCTTTGAATTCCACTCCTGATCATATTTCTAAGCCAAACATTTCTGTCCTATTTAAGTCCTTTTGATTCACGCTTGTTGATTTTTATTTAATAACTAAGAAAAGAAAAACAGTAAATCAGTTTTAGTTTTGGATTTAAACCTAGTTTTTTGTTAATTAAATTGATATAATTATAATGCGTTGCTTGGATCTAGTAACAACTCAATGCGTGTTTTTCATTTTCATTGCTTTGCTTAAGTCCATTTAAAAAAATCTCGTTAAAATTTTGGATGATTTGTTTTTATTAAGTAAAGTTTATAAAAGTTTTACCATACCTAAATAATTGTTTTAGACTTATATTTCACCTTTTTCCCTACTTAGAATTTCGCATAGTACTTGTGTAGGCATAATTAGATCTTATTGATTAGTCCTTTTTATAAATTTCTAGTTTTTATATTTTTGCTTGGGGACAAGCAAAGCTTAAGCTTGGGGGAATTTGATAATACGTTTTGTAGCCTAAACTATTATCGTATTTTATATTTTATATTGTACAAATTATGTCTATTATTAGTTTATTTTTATCCTTTTTTATGTAAATTTTATTGCCACTAACTTTTTCCTGTCTTTTTGCAGGTTTCCAGAAAAATTGCCAAAATGACCTGTCACGCCCCCCTATCACGCCCTCCCTGGGCGTGACCTAGGGCGTGTCACCCGATCCCGAGGACTCCTGCTGGAAGGGACAGAAAAACGGTCAAAACCGCTGTCACGCCCCCTAACACGCCCTCCCTGGGGGTGTCACCAGGCGTGACCAGGGGCGTGTCGCCCTCTGCCGCAAAGCCTGCCGCCGGATTAAATGCCGTTCCGCCTCAGCACGCAAACAGTACTGTCACGCCCCATGTCACGCCCGTGACATGGGCGTGACACCCTCCTTTTTTGGTGACTAACGGATTTCCGACCAATGATTTGGACATGACGTGCCTGTCACGCCCCCCTGTCATGGGCGTGACCTAGGGCGTGACCACCGACGTACCGAAGTAATCATCCCTCCCGCCAGAATCCAGAGCCCGAGGTCAACATAGTACTGTCACTCCCCCTGACACGCCCCCCCTAGGGCGTGTCGGAGGGCGTGACCAACCCGAGAAAATTTTCTATAAATTGAGCCCCCCCTCCCCATTTTAGCAAGTTTGGGTTGAGTGGGGGAGGTGCTGCCCCTTTGTTTCTTGATCCTTTTTCATGCTTTCTCTCTCTCTCTCTCCCCCCTCACTTTGTACTTTTTGTTTAACCCTAGCTTAATTGTAGTTTGTCTTAGCTTTTATTTTAATTTTGCT
The DNA here is from genome assembly GCA_039513925.1 of Platanthera zijinensis. Lineage (NCBI taxonomy): Eukaryota > Viridiplantae > Streptophyta > Magnoliopsida > Asparagales > Orchidaceae > Platanthera > Platanthera zijinensis. Next base: position 199,400,302 of record CM077084.1, on the reverse strand, counting down.
CTTGCTTAGTGCTACTTGTAGGGCTAGAATAGGATTTAAATTTCATGCACTTGTAATTTCAATTTCAATAGTGTACTTGCCCTTTTTCATTAATAAAAGTGTTCTCCCTTTACTTGTCTTCCTTTATATGCTTTTCTACTCATCTCCCCTCCTCCATTCCATAATGATTAACTAATCCTCCTTGTACTCGATCTTGATGATCCGAGGTTAGAGCGATTATATTATGATGTTTTAATTAATCTTTTCTTTTTAGGTTAGGGCCTTGAATTACTCTTGATTAATCACGGGTTGGAGGTATATTTTCGATATATACTCTCCGCCTTTGCTTTCATTCTGGGCTAGCCGAGAGGCCGAAAGAATGCAGTGAGCATTCAAGAGTAAAGGGAGTTGTACGCACCCCTCGAGAGAGGCAGACGTCCAAATCTCCCGGATTGGAGTAAAATCCAATAGTGGGGTTCACCGCGTAAAGCGAGTTTTAGGCCTCCGATTTAGACGAGAGTCGGTCGGACCTTCCTAAACTCAGTTGGGCACGACTTTGAGAGATGCGTGTTCAAGCTTTAGGAACCTCCACGGTCAAGGACCTTTATCCTATTAAGTTCAGATTTTTATCGCATTTTCTTAATCGTCTTTAGCCAAGGTGAATCTTGATTGGGTGCATTTCCATTTCATATTTTCTACCTTTCGTAGTAATCGCCTAACTTGTGCTCTTTAATTAACTGCAGTAGTTTCCTTTCTAGCATAGTTCTTTGCTTAATAGCTTAACTTAATTGCGGTAGTTCTCTTTCTAGTATAGCTTTAATTCCTCTCTTGCACTTAGATTTTCTAAAACCCTAGTTTTTCCGTCGATAAGATAATAGCGTTCGTGTGAGTAAGCTTAGCCAACAGTTCCCGGATTTCAATACGAGACTTGTGTCCCCTTGCTACAATTCGATAGGTATACTTGCCTCATCGGGTTGCTAGTTCGGTTGCGTTTATTTTCTTCGAACCCTAGCGCGCAACAGAGGCTCAAGCTTCGACTAAGGTCATCTCAGATTAGTTGTTTCTTTTTCTAGCCTGAAGGTTTTATTTGATAGAAAGGTTGCAATGTTGTTTTGGTAGTTTCCTTAGTTGTATATACTCCTATAGGGAAATTTAAGGTGAAGAACCGCTGGGCGCGTGTTCTGTTTGACTCCGGCGCTACTCACTCATTTGTGGCTAGAGCCTTTGTAGAGTGACATCGATCGACTCTAGATTGAGTTCGAGATACCGTCCGTGTCAAGTTCCCCTCTGGCAAATCTGTGTTATCATATTTGGGCATTCTAGATTGTCATGTTTTGTTGGGAGACTTTATCGCGAGGGCGGACTTGAAGATGATTGATCTGGAGGACTTCGATGTTATTCTGGGCATGGACTGGCTGTCTAAGTATGATGCGATCATTTAGTGCAAAGGGAAGCACTTGGACTTCATCAAGGACAATGGTCAGCTGAGAAGTGTGTATGCTGATCCGTGCCAAGATTCTCCTATCTTTTCGGCGGTATGTTCTCAGAAGTTGTTTCTTTCTGATTGTTTTGCTTGTTTAGTATCGGTGGTTGGGATTGCTGTTAGTGTACCGCGCTTAGAAGAGATTCCCATTGTTCCTGATTTCGCTGATGTGTTTCCTGATGACCTTCCTGGTCTTCCTCCCGATCAGGATGTCGAATTTATGATTGATTTGGAACCGGGTACGCGTCCTATTGCTAAGGTGCCATACCGGATGACCCCTCGTGAGTTAGAGGAGATGCGAGTCCCGTTAGATGAGTTATTGGCAAAAGGGTTTATCAGGCAGAGTTCGTCGCTTTGGGGTGCTCCTGTTTTGTTTGTAAAGAAGAAGGATGGGTCGATGCGTCTTTGTATCGACTACATGGAGTTGAACAAAGTCACTATTAAGAACAGGTACCCTCTGCCGAGGATCGATGACTTATTTGACAAGTTGCGTGGTAGCACGACGTTCTCCAAGATCGATCTTCGTTCTGGCTATCATCAGCTCAGGATCCGTGAGGCAGATATACCATGGACTGCGTTTAGATCGAGGCATGGACATTTTGAGTTCTTGGTGATGTCGTTTGGTTTGACCAACACACCATCAGCTTTCATGGATATGATGAACCGGGTGTTCAAGGATTTCTTAGACAAGTTCGTTGTGATTTTCATCGATGACGTGCTGGTCTATTCCTGCAGTTTTGAGGAGCATGAGCAGCATCTGCGCTTGGTTCTAGCGGAGTTGAGCAATCACAAGTTATTCGCCAAGCTAAGCAAGTGTGAATTTTTGTTGCCTCAAGTCTCGTTTCTGGGACACGTGGTGAACAAGGATGGGATCTCGGTCAACCCAGAAAAGATAGCAGTAGTGATGGATTGGAGTAGGTCGGGCACGCCCAAGAGATTAGGAGCTTTCTAGGGTTGGCCGGCTACTATAGGAGGTTCGTGGAGGGCTTCTCTACCCTAGCTGCACCTTTGACCAGGTTGACTCAGAAGAATGAGACCTTTGTTTGGAGCGAGAAGTGCGAAGAAGCCCTCCTGGAGTTAAAGAACAGATTGTGCAATGCTCCCATTCTGACCCTACCTGCTGAGGGTGTGGAGTATGATGTGTACGTGGATGCTTCACATGTTGGTCTAGGTTGCGTGTTGATGCAAAGCTGAAAAGTGATTGCGTATCGGTCAAGGCAATTAAAGACTCATGAGAGAAATTACCCTACGCATGACCTTGAGTTTGCAACAGTGATTTATGCGTTGAAGCTGTGGAGGCATCTACTTTATGGGGCTCAGTGCAAGATCTTCACTGATCACAAGATCCTTAAGTATGTGTTCATGCAGAAGGAGGTGAATCTGCACCAGTGTCGATGGCTAGAGTATGTGGCCGATTATGATGTAGAGATCCAGTATCTTCCAGGCAAGGCCAATGTAGTGTCCGACGCCCTAAGCCGGAAGACGGGGAAGATCTTTAATCTCTCCGCCGATCGTTTAGTGGAAGAGTTCCTCCTTATGGATATCTTAGTGGGATGTTGTGATATGCAGAGTAGTTTGGCAGTGGCAGAGCCGTCTTGGATTTCTCTTACTAGATTGCACCAGAAGGATGATCCGGACCTTCTGCATTTATACCTCAGGACATAAAGAGGGGAGTTGCCAGATTTCTTTATCGATGATGCGGGTACTTTGAAGTACCGTGGTAGATTTTTATCCCTGCTGTTGGAGACATCAGGGGTATGTTATGCAGAGAGGTTTATGGATCTAGTGTTGCCTACCATCAAGGATCTACAAAGATGTACCGTGATTTGAAGTAAACTGTCTGGTGGTATGGGATGAAGAGTGATATAGCCCGATTTTTTCTTGAGTGCCACACTTGCAAGCGTGTGAGATCACGGTAGGCTTGGTGGCAAGTTGACCCCACTAGAGATCCTGACTTGGAAGTGGGAAAGTATTTCTATGGACTTCATCACGGGCTTACCAAAATCTCCAAGAGAATTTGATTCTGTTTGGGTCATAGTGGATAGACTGACGAAGTGTGCTCACTTCATGCCGTATAAGATTGACTATCCGATGAAGAAGATAGCAGAGTTATACTTGAATGAGGTCATCAGATTGCACGGTGTGCCTGTTAGCATCATTTCTGATCGAGACTCCCGGTTTACTTCTCGTTTTTGGCTGAGTCTGCATGAGGGTTTGGGTACAGATCTGAGGTATTCTACTGCTTACCACCCACAGACCAATGGGCAGACGGAGCGGGTGAACCAGATAGTTGACGATATGATCAGATTCTACATTCTAGACCACGGTGGAGCGTGGGTTGAGCGATTGTGACTTATAGAGTTTGCATACAACAACAGTTATAAAGAAAGTTTGCAAATGGCACCGTTTGAAGCTTTGTATGGGAAGCACTGCAGAACTCCCCTATTTTGGGCTGAGGCAGGTGAGAGACCCTTGTTGGGTCCGGATGCGCTCGAGGAGATGGATGTCGCGGTGAAGCTTATTCGAGAAAAGCTTCGTATAGCTCAAGAGAGATATGAAAAGAACGCCAATCGGCGTAGGTCGGACTTAGAGTTTTTTGTAGGGGACCTTTTTTTCTTAAGGTTTCTCCGATGGTTGGTTTTAAGAGGTTCGGTAAGAACCGGAAATTGGACCCGAGGTATGTGTGCCTGTTTAAGATTGTGGAGCGGATTGGCGTGTCAGCTTATAGGTTGGATTTGCCAGCAAACTTCCCAGGTGTTCATAATATATTTCATGTAAGACAATTGCGGAAGTGTGTGCGCAGTAGTGGGCAAGTCTTGGATGTTGTGCCCCAGTTGGAGCCTAATCTCTCATTTGTTGAAGTGTCGGTCCGCATTTTGGATACTCAAGATCGGGTGCTACGAAGGAAGTCGATCCCGATGCTCAAAGTTCTATGGAAGAATCAGGGTTTTGAAAGCGCGACTTGGGAGTTATAGTCGGCTATGAGGGAGGCTCACCCTCAACTGTTTCCCTGATTAGATTGGTTTGTTTTCTTTTTGTAATGTTTGGCTTGTTACCTTTCCTTCTATAGTTGAGGCGTTGTGCGTAAAGTTTCGGGACGAAACTTTCTTTTAGGGGGAGTGACTGTAATGCCCCCAATTTTTTTATGATTATTTAATTCTTGCTTGGCATTACGTCGATGCGTTTTCTTGGCTTGTGTCATCTGTGGAGTGTGGTCTTAACTCATTCGAACTGAGTGGCCCATTTTGTAGCCTATTGATAAGATCTCCCTAGCAAGCCGAGTCGTTTTGGGTGACCCGATGTGGCCTCTCAGGGGATGCTCGTGTTTTGTCTTTGGGTGGGTATAACTCAAGTTCTGTTCGTCGAAAGTTAATTTTGACTTCGTCGTTGTATTCGTATCGTGGATATTTAGCTACGCTACGAATTTCGTCGAATTCCGAGGATGTTCGGTGTTTGCGTCGTTTTATATTTTATGAAAAAAATAAAGCTATTTAATAAATATTATATTAAATATTATTTTTTTTCTGAAAGGTTGCGGATGCTTGGCGGTTTTGCCTTGTCATTTTTAGCCTTAATTAATTGATTAGCTAATTAAGATTAAGAGGATGCTATATATAGGATAGTTTAGACTTAAGAGGTAACCTCTTCTATTCATCTTTCCGAAAGACCGAACCAGTCTGTCGCTGATCGCGAAAAGAAGCGGAGAAACCGCCGAACCTGCTCCCCTTCGGACGCGGATTTCGGGAGCATTTGTGGACGGAATTCGATTCCGAAAGCGGATTTGGATTGCTCTCGCCTAGACCTTAATTCCTACGATAAGAAATTCAATTTTCGTGGTATTTCTAGGGGTCTCGAAATCCTTGGGTTGTACGTTAACGCCATTAAACCTCCAGATTTTTGCTTTAGGTGTCGTTGCTGCTGGTGCCGAGTGAGAGTAAGGGAGGCCGACCAAGCTTCGCTAGAGATCGAGGCAAGTGGTGCTCTTGCCATTGCAATATAGTTTTTCTTGTTCATTTGGTTCCTTACTGTTAATGGTTTTCAAAATTTCTCTTGCTAAAAGGTCCAATCTCCTTTTGATTATGACCAAGTTTTCCTTAAGCCTTGCTATTAATTTTTTTCCTTCCTGCTGTTAAGTTGGCTAGTTCTCGGGTTGGGAGTAGAGAAATGATTGCTGGTTCAAGCATTGGAGATTTTAGGATTTGGCGTCGAGTGTGGTGCACACACTCAACGTCGGGTCTGTTTGGACTTTGTGTTGAGTGTGGTGGACACACTCAACGCCAGGTCTGCGTGGACTTTGCATTGAGTGTGGTGCACACACTCAACGCCATTGCCCCTTGGTATGTTCTTTTGTGGCTAAGTAGTGTGGCGTGAGTGAGAATATCCTTCTAAGTCAAAATCGACGGGAATCACTTAGTGCTTCTCGCCGACTTCGACGAGAATCGTTAGTGATTTCGGCCGATTCGGTGAGAATCAATCTGCATTCCCGTCGATTCGGAAAGAATTAATCTGCATTCCCGCCGATTCGGTGAGAATCAATCTGCATTCCCGCCGACCTCTTCTGGATGGCGTTGAGTGAGTGGGCCTCACTCAACGCCATGGAAGTTTTGGCGCCGAGTGAGGTGGGTTCACTCAACGCCGCAGCCTTTCCCTGCAGGTAAGTACTTTGGCGTTGAGTGAGTTGATCTCACTCAATGCCAAAGTTGTTCTATCATTGAGAATGGTGGGCGCACTCAGCGCCGCTGTTTGTTTTTACGGCTATGTACTTTGGCATTGAGTGAGTAGACCTCACTCAACGCCAAAGCTGTTCTGGCATTGAGAGAGGTGGACTCACTCAACGCCACAGTTGGGTTTTGCGGTTAAGTGCTAAGGCGTTGAGGGAGTGGACCTCACTCAACGCCATAGCTGCTTTGGCGTTGAGTGAGGTGAGCTCACTCAACGCCATAGCCTGCTTTGCTGAAGGCATTGAGGGAGTGGACCTCACTCAACGCCATAGCTATTTAGGCATTGAGTGAGGTTAGCTCACTCAATGCCACAACCCGCTTTGCTGAAGGCGTTGAGGGAGTGGACCTCACTTAACGCCATAGCTGTTTTGGCATTGAGTGAGGTTAGCTCACTCAAAGCCACAACCTGTCTTGCTGAAGGCGTTGAGGGAGTGGACCTCACTCAACGCCATTGCTGTTTTTGCGTTGAGTGAGGGTAGCTCACTCAACTCTACCGTCTGTTTAGGCGTTGAGTGAGTGGGGATCACTCAACGCCATGCCGTGTTGAGCCATCTCAATACTTTTCCCTTACCTTGATTTTCTCCCCTGAGTGAATTCCTTGATTTTGAGGTTCCTTGTCGGCTATTTTCCTATTTTTCCAAAAAGGCCGAATCGTGGGTCGTGGTTAGTAGTGGTGGTTTGAAGCTCTTAATGGGGGAAGTGTTGTGTAATTTAGCCAAGGCCACCCTTTTTCTTTTTTCTTGCTCCAGGTACAGGGCTGGGCAAGGGGGTGGTAGGTCCCTAGTGCTTTCACATGTAGACCCCTGAGCTTTGTTTCATGGAAAAGGTGGTTGGGGGACTGAGTTTGCCTCCAACCCGGATTCGCGTTGTTTTTGCTACTAACATCTCTCACAGCTTAGGGTGTTAGACGTTTCTTCCTTTGTAAATTTGCAACGTTTTGGCTCATGGTAGCCTGGTAAACTCTGCATGATTTATTTTTTGGGCAGGGTTGTTGCTGTTTCCTCGCACTTAGTGCTTTTATTTTGTCTTGCTTTGGACAGTGGTGCTTGTTTCGGTTTGCTCTACTCTTCTTGCTTACCTTATAACCAAATATTTCCGTACAGCTTTTACTTGTTTATCTTGCTTAGGTATTGATGACTAGCTTTAGTCATCGTTTTTGGGGTAATTTAGTAGCCTAAAAGTCTAAGTTTATTTATATTTCATGCTTTTTATTTCATGTTTTAAAGTCTTTTCATAAAGTATAAACTCCTAGTTTGATTATTTGTGTTATGCATTTTTTTTATGTTCTATGTTTAACTTGTGTTTTATTTTAAATATAAATATTTATGCACTACATTATGTTTGTTAAGTTTAGTTTAACCAATATTATGTTATGTTATGTTATTATAATCTATGATATGTTATGTTTTATTTTCATTAATGTCATGTTATAAAATTAACTAATGTTATGTTTATTTTTTTAATTTTTATAACTAATTAATAGTATGAATTATTATGTTTTATGTTTAGTTTTGTTAAATTTTATGTCATGATATGTTATGTGTTTTGTTTAAGTGTCTAATGTTTTGTTTGTTATATTTTGTAGGTTCAAGAGTCTTTGGTGCAGCCCTCCAACATGTGCCGCCCGGCCCTTCCCAAGGTGCAACCCGGCCCTTCATTGGAGCAACCGAACACATGCAAAAGCAGCCCCCATGCAGCCCACAAGCCCCTACCCGAGCCCTACTTGGAGCAGCCCAAGTAACCAAGAAGTCTACCAGAGCCCACCAAACAAACCCCCCTACCCGAGCCCCTCATAAAGCCCATACATATAGCCCATTTTATCCCATGTGGCTGGCCACCTCTCTCCTCCTCATTATTTCCACATGCATGCATGCACCTTGCCACCTCATTCACCTCTCTCTTTCCATTTTATTATTATTTTCTCCCCACACTTCCATTCATCCCCCCTTTTTATTTTATATTTTTATTCCCTTTAAATAAAATGCAGGCATGTAGTCCCTCTCTAGTGGCCGCGGAACAGAGACCGACTGTGGTTGGTTCGAAATGGTCAGATTCCGCGGGCCGGTTAGAAGATCGAGTTTTCTAACGAGAGGAGGCAAGTACACCTATCGCAAGTAGTACTCGGTATTCGGGAAAATACCGAGGTCATATTGTTCTCGGGTACGCGTTGATTATATCTACTCTTCTAGGAGCACTATTATTTTACTAACAGTAAGGTGGTTTTTTACTAAGAATAAAAAGGGAAAGAAAGCAGGAAATTTTCTGAGCTAGTTCGATGATGGGTTAACGTTCGGCATCGAATCGAATTAAGACTAAAGTAATTCTTAATAATTATTGAACTTAATTTTTTTTAATTAATAAAAGGCACTTGGCCGTGGAGGTTCCTAAAATATGAGCAGACCTATCTCTAGGTAATATCGCTCACCTGAGCATTAAGACTATTTGACCGATCGTTAGACCGACGAAGGATTCTCTTAATGTCCGCTTTACGCTAAGAACCCCGTTATTGGGTGGGGAACCCAATCTGGTAGAAATACGCTCGTCCTCTTTCGAGGGTATGTGCGCAATTCTATTTACCCAAGGGGGATCGGTCCATACGTGCGGCCTCTCGACGTTGCATATGGATAACGGAAATAGAACCCACAAATCGATTATGTGGTCCTACGCGTCGTTGACCCGGGGCAAACCTTAAGTCCTTAAATTAAAATAAAAATAAGTTCTTTAATTATTTCAAATCATTTTATATGTCCCAATGCTCTTCGATGCCGAAGGCTAAAAAAGATTAGCCACTCATCGGAATGGGGACGGCTTTATGGTTTTTAGTTGAGCGTGAGTTGAATTTAAGAACTAAAAAGTTATAAGAGGAAACATAGAAAAACAAGACGTTTAGATAAATTGAAGAAAGAAAGCAAATTGGTGCAGGCACTCACGCACACTTCAAAACCATAAAGAAAGTAAATAAAGCAAGTCCTACTCGAATGAGTACGTGGGAAATAAATACAAGTGCAAGTCCTACTCAAAACTGAGTAGGCAGTAAATGACAAGTCCTACTCAAAACTGAGTAGGCGGTAAATAGAAGCACGCCATTGACTCTTAACGAGTAGGCGGAAATAAATGCAAGTACAAGTCCTACTCAAAACTGAGTAGGCGGTAAATGAAAACACGCCATTGACTCTTAACGAGTAGGTGGAAATAAATGCACGCACGCACTCTACATAATTGAAGAAAGCGATAAAAGAAAGCAGTAAGAAAGCTGAAAATTGCAAGTCCTACCCAAACGAGTAGGACTGAGGAAAGCAGTAAATGCGAATCCCGGCTCAAGCGAGTGGGCGGGGGTAAATTAAGCTCATACACGCACGTACTCTACATAATTGAAGGACACAAAATGAAAGATACCTAAATATTAAAATTAAAACTTTTCTACCATTATAAATTGACAAAAATAATTAAAAAGATGAAATAAAAATTAAAGAAGCAAAAATATTTTGAAAAATAAGGTTAAAAAAATTTGCTAGAAAATCAAAATAATTATATTTTCATTCTTAGAGTTTTACAAAATTGATGAAAAAGTTGAAATAAAAATAAAAGAACAAAGGGGGTTTTACAATCCTAAAATAAAGCTAAGTAAAAAAAACAATAACACTTTAAAACCTCTTTCATAACACCCATAAGAATGAAATTATAAAGATTTTTAAAAGACCAAAAAAGGTGAGAAAATTTAACATTATAACATTTCGAAATTTGAAATAAAAGCTAACAACAAAATTTATATTAATAACATAGCACTTTCGCATACTAATTGAAGAACAAGGATGAACGTAAGAAAAAAAAGGAGAAAGAGAGTGAGCCAACCCGTAAGAATTTTTCATTCCATGTAAGAGAGAGAGAAAAAAAACACATTTTATTTATGAAGAAAAACTATTACAAACTATTACAGTGCTAAGAGAAAGCTAAAAAACATAAAAAATAGGATAGAGAAAGTTCTCCTTACAGTGGAATGAAGAACGCCAAGGCAGCCCACAAAAAGACAGCAAAATGGCTCAAAAAATGTGAACGGGAAAAAGCTTACAGGAGGCTTTTATTTATAAACAAAATTAACATTAACGTGTTTGACTTTGCAATCTTCAGTCATCCGCCAGCAGGCCTCATTCTGGAACGACGGGAAAGGCCACGTATTTATCAGTCGGCAAAATTTTATTTTATCCCATCGGGTTCGACTATAGTCGAACGGCTGAATTGCCGAGCTCGATGATAGTCAATCTCTGGATTCTGGCGTGGATCAGCTGGCGCTTTGTGTGGTCGACGCATTGTTTGATGAAGGCAGTGGTCGACTATCGTCGAGTAGTTCGACGATCTGCTGGTCGACTATCTGGCGGCGGTTTTGTGTTCGACTATCCGGCAGCGGTCGACTATCTGGAAGCGGTTTTGTGTTCGACTATCCGGCAGCGGTCGACTATCTGGAAGCGGTCGACGATCTGGAAGCGGTCGAACGATCTAGAAGCGGTCGACGATCTAGAAGCGGTCGACGATCTGGAAGCGGTCGACGATCTGAAAGCGGTCGAACGATCTGGAAGCGGTCGACTTTGTCAGAAAACTATTTTTTCTGCAAAAAATTAGAAAAACCAAAAAAAGTTAAGTTAGAAATAATTTTACAAAAAAGAAACATATTAATTATTAAAACAGTTTAGAAAAGTCAAAAAAAACAAAAAATGACTTTAATAAAATACGAAAATATAGTTATATTTACAACTCATCAAATACCCCCATACTTAAGCTTTTGCTATTCCAGAGCAAAAGTTTGAGGTGAACTTATAAGGAATAATAAAAACTCTAAGTTTTTCTACCACTAAATTAATTATAAGAGAGATCTAAATAAATATAAGGGGTATAAGAGTTAAGTCCTAAAATTATGTAGATGATTTAAACAGGGCAAAAGTTTTGGCCAAAAGACTTCTTGATGTAATCAAATAGAAAGCAATAATTGTATTGGTTAGATAAACAAAAATAGCTTGGAGTTATACGAACCTTAGCTTATAGGAGTTTTATCGGAAATAATGCAATTTACGAATTATGCTCTCAAAAAGATTTTTGAATTAATTTTAGAGTCACGAAATTGGCTAAGGGGGGTTGATGTTGGTTTATGAAGATGCTTGGATAATGAGGCGAGGAAATTTTTTCTCAAACCTCCATTTTTTTTTGATTTGGAAGTTAAAGGAAAATGAAATCTTACTTTCCTTAACATGAAATTTTTTTACTTTCTTCATAATAAAAATTAACCCAATGTATATGTTGGAGTAAGGAATTTTTTTTTCTTACTCCGTAGCATATAATCTTTTAATTTATTGGATGCCTATGTTTACGGGACGAAATCTTATCCCCATTGACATAAGATCTTTTAAGGGGGAAAATTATTTTATCATACCAAGTAGGTTATGATAAGTAAGGGGAGAAAAGGGAACTAGATTTTTAACTAAAAAAATTTTGAGAGCAACCTTTATAAATTGTACGTTCCAATTTTTTAGAAAGCTAAAAGTAAGCATAATTTAATTCTATAGTCGTTATTTTCTAACATAGTACACGTGCTCCTATCTATGAAAAATTAGAAGTAGTGCCTAAAGCGAGTCCCCTATCTTTAACAAAGCATAATAAATTCTTTAAAACTTAACCCCGTCTATTTAGATTTTTCAGTCTATAATTAACAAACGAATAGTGGACAAAGAATTGATAAAATTCGCATATAAATAAACTCAAAACTAAATTTTTGGATAGCAAGAAACTTAAGAATGAAAAGTTTGATTTATTTGTTTCATAACTTATATATATTTTTTTGAATTTTTGAGGTTATTATCTTTTTTGTTTTTTCTTTTCATCTTTTTTTTCTCTATTTTTTTTTTGAAGTTTTGAATTTATTTCTTTAATATATACATACTAAAGAAAGGAAAATGCTAAAATAATAAAAAAATTTTAATTTTCAAGTTTTGCGGATTTTTTTTGTTTTTTTGTATTTTTAAGAAAATTTTCATTCTATTTACAAAATTTTGGGAGAAAAAGAGAAGTTAATTACAAAGATGAGAGAGAAAAGGGATATTTACAAAAATACTTACAAAAAAAATAATTTACAAAAATTATTTACAAAAAAAAACTAGGTTGCCGCGAGATGACTCGTTATGTGGAGGGCTCGATGAGCCGGATCTCGCGGACTGAGTTAAAAAAAACAAGATAAAGTTTCAAAAATGAAACTTCAAAAAAATTTTGATTTTTGTGTTTTTATAATTTTTTTTGTTTGTTTTATATATATAATTTTTGAAATTTTGTATATATATATATATATATTTTTTGGTAAGTGGAAAGAAAAACGAAAACACAAAAACACCCCCATACTTAGATCCAACATTGTCCCCAATGTTGTATGCTAAGTATGAGGAACAATATAGTAGCTATATGTACAAAAAGGAGAAAGAGGGGGCAGAAAACGTCCCTGGTCCGCACTCGGGGAAGCCCTTTAGAAGCCCTGCATTTATTAGAAAAATAGAAAACTTGATAAATAATGATGTAAAAAAGATAAGCGTGGGGTGCCTCCCAGGAGCGCTTTGTTTATAGTCGCGTAGCTTGACTATATTGGCGGGGTTATAAGTTGAGGAGGTATAGGGTTTTGTTATGCTCGATCACAGGGTCGCCCGCTATATAAGGCTTTAACCGATGATCGTTCACCTTAAACGAGCCTTTTTCCAGGTGGGAGACGAGTACGGTCCCATATGGAAAAACTTCTTCAACTTTGAAGGGACCGGACCAACGAGATCTAAGTTTACCCGGAAAAAGTCTAAGACGAGAATTGTAAAGAAGGACAAGATCGCCCGGAGAAAAAAATTTGGGGGTTTTAATTTTTCGATCGTGATATAACTTAGAACGCTCCTTATAGAACTTATTGCTCTCGTAAGCGTTCGCATGCCATTCATCGAGCTCGTTTAGTTGCAGTTTTTTATTCCGAGCGGCTAAGTTAGAGTCGAGGTTTAAGAGTTTTAGTGCCCAAAGTGCGCGGTGCTCCAGTTCTACGGGTAAATGGCACGCCTTACCATAGACTAATCGAAACGGAGAACAACCGGTAGCGGTTTTGTACGCCGTATGGTACGCCCATAACGCGTCGTCTAGCTTAACGGACCAATCTTTCCTATTAAGTGAAACGGTTTTTTCTAATATTCGCTTTATCTCTCGATTTACTACCTCAACTTGGCCACTTGTTTGCGGGTGGTAGGGGGTGGCAAGTTTGTGCGTGACTCCGTACTTAGCTAACGTCTTAGCCATGAGAGCGTTACAGAAATACGTACCCCTATCACTAACAATTGCGTGAGGAGTGCCGAAGCGAGAAAATAATTTTTTAAGAAATGTAACGACGACTCGCGCATCGTTGGTGGGGAGAGCTGCGCTTCCGCCCACCTTGATACGTAGTCGACCGCCACTAAAATATACGAATTTTTATAAGAAGGGGTAGGGGGCCTACAAAATCTATGCCCCATAAATCGAAGACTTCGCATTCTAAAAACATATTTTGGGGCATCTTGTCTCGACGAGAGATGTTACCCGACCGCTGACAGCTATCGCATGCGCGCACAAAATTGTGCGCGTCATTGAAGAAAGTGGGCCTTAAGTAGCCCGCCTCCAACGCCTTCCTAGCGGTCCGGTTGGCTTGATAGTGCCCCCGGCAGGACCCTCCTGGCAGTGCCGCAATATTTGTGTGCACTCCACTCCCGCGACGCATCTTCGAACCGCTTGGTCCGCGCAGATACGGAAAAGAAACGGGTCATCCCAAAAGAAATTTTTCAAGTTGGAAAAGAATTTCTTCTTTTGATGAATTGAAAATTCTTTTGGAAGAACCCGCGCGACTAAGTAGTTCGCAAAATCTGCGAACCAAGGAGAAGATGACGAAGACGAAGGAAGGGCGAGAAGGCGTTCCTCGGGGAATCTGTCATTTATTTCAGATTCGACGAGCGCTTCTGCACCAGAGTTTTCTAAACGGGAGAGGTGGTCTGCCGCTAGATTCTCCGCGCCCTTCTTATCTCGGATATCCAAATCAAACTCTTGAAGGAGGAGGACCCATCGAAGAAGGCGGGGTTTCGCATCGGTTTTGGCTAGTAAATACTTAAGGGCGGAGTGATCGGTGAAAACGATAACTTTAGATAGCGTAAGGTACGAGCGAAACTTATCGAAAGCAAAAATGACGGCTAAGAGTTCCTTTTCCGTCGTTGTGTAATTCACTTGTGTGGAAGTGAGCGTCTTGCTAGCGTAATAAATAGGATGAAAATGTTTTTCTAAGCGTTGGCCAAGAACGGCGCCTAAGGCAATATCACTAGCGTCGCACATGATTTCGAACGGAAGGGACTAATTAGGGGCCACTAGAATTGGAGAATTGATAAGCTTTTGTTTTATAAAATTAAAGGCAGACTCGCAGTCGCTACTAAAGACAAAAGGTGATTCCTTTTCCAAGAGGTGAGTAAGCGGCTTTGTTATTTTTGAAAAATCTTGAATGAAATGCCTGTAAAAGCCCGCGTGGTCTAAGAAACTCCTAATAGATTTTATGTTAGTCGGCTGAGGAAGTTTTTCAATGATTTCTACTTTGGCCTTATCGACCTCTATTCCCTTAATCGAAATCTTATGGCCGAGGACCAAACCTCCTCGAACCATAAAGTTACACTTTTCCCAATTTAAAACAAGATGCATGTCCTCGCATCGCTGGAGGACACGATCAAGATTACGAAGACAATCCGGGAATGAGCATCCGAATACAGAAAAGTCATCCATAAATATTTCCATAATATCTTCTACTAGCTCGCCAAAAATTGCTAGCATACATCTTTGGAATGTAGCCGGCGCATTGCAGAGGCCAAATGGCATTCTTCGATAGGCGAAGGTGCCAAAGGGGCAAGTAAAAGTTGTCTTCTCTTGGTCCTCGGGGGAAATGGGGATTTGGAAAAACCCCGATAAACCGTCGAGAAAACAATAAAAAGGATGACCGGAAAGACGCTCGAGAATTTGGTCAAGGAACGGTAGTGGGAAATGGTCTTTGCGGGTGGCATCATTAAGTTTGCGATAATCGATGACCACACGCCAACCCGTAACAGTATAAGTTGGGACGAGCTCATTGTGCTCATTCGCCACTACGGTAAGACCGCCCTTCTTGGGCACGACATGAATGGGACTAACCCATGCACTATCAGAAATGGGATAAATAATCCCCGCATCTAATCATTTAATTATCTCAGCTTTCACGAAGTCTTTCATGTTTGGGTTAAGACGCCGCTGCGGCTGAATGGTTTTGCTGCAATTATCGTTTAAGAAAATTTTGTGAGTGCAGAAGGAAGGGTTAATCCCCTTGAGGTCAGAAATTTGCCACGCAATTGCATGGCGATGTTTAAGCAAAACCTCCAATAAATCGGAGGTCTCCGAATCGCTTAAATACGAAGAAATGATAACAGGGAGTGTATCATTTTTCCCCAAAAAGGCGTATTTAAGGGATTCAGGTAATGGTTTGAGATCTAGGGTGGGCGGTTCTTCTAGCGAGGTTTTAGAGCTAATGTCTTTTGAACCAATTTGTTCAAAAGGCATATCGGAAGACGCATCCTCATCGCAATAAAAATTTTCGAGAGAAAAAATATTTTCGCTTAGAAATTCGGACTCGAAAACCGGAGAAGAACAATCACCAAAAAAGGGAATCTAAAGAGTAGCAGAAATCGTCGCTCGGCGACGATTCTTCCATAGAGGGGTTAATAGAAAAAGTAACTTGGTCGTCTCCTACCCGAAGGAGAAGATGATCGTTACTTACGTCGATTAGCGCACGCAAGGTTGCGAGGAAGGGGCGACCGAGTATTATTGGTACCTGGGCGTCTTCCTCGATGTCTAAGATGACGAAGTCCATCGGGAAGGTGAACTTGTCTACTCGGACAAGGACATCCTTGACTACCCCGATGGGGTACCTAACCGAGCGATCCGCTAGTTGGATGCGAATATTGGTAGGAGCAGGAGTACCCAAACCTAGACGAAGGAAGAGCGAGAACGACATCAAATTAATGCTCGCGCCTAAGTCCGCTAAGGCGTACTTTACTAACACATTGCCAAAAAGGCACAGGATGGAAAACCGTCCCGGGTCGTTTTGTTTCGAGGGCAACTTATTAGTAAGAGCCGCCGAGCAGACAGCGTTAAGAGAAATATGCGAAATTTCTTCTAGTTTTCGTTTGTTAGAAAGAAGCTCTTTTAAAAATTTTGCATACTTAGGCATTTGCGAGATGGCCTCGCAAAAAGGAACATTAATATGAATTTGTTTAAGTAATAAGCTAAATTTTTCGTATTGCGCGTTAACTCGCTCTTTATCTAATTTATGCGGGTAGGGCAACGCCTTGGTTAAAATAGTTTTTTCAATTAAAATCGGTAAGGGTTGCGTAGACGAAGAAGGGGGAAGAGGGATAGGAGGTGAAATTTGTACCTGAGGATCGATCCGTTTTGGATCAACCACCTCCTTACCGCTACGGAGGGTTATAGCGTTGGCGTTTTCCCTTGGATTGGGCTTCGTGTTCCCCGGCAGTGCCCCCAGGGCGCGTTCCGACAAAAGCTGCGCCAACTGTCCAACCTGAATTTCTAAATTCTTTAGCGATCCGTGATGTTCCGGATATTGGACTCATTAGACGCAACATAACGATTAAAATTTTCCTCCACCGGAAGAAGCTTCGGTGGAGGGGAAGGAAGAGAGAGCGCAAAAGTAGGGGGAGGAGGGCGCTGCGCGTTATTCGGGTTGCTCCAAGAGAATTTCGGATGGTTCCTCCAACCCGGATTATAGTGCGTACTATAGGGGTTGTTTTATAAGGAGGGACGCACCGGATTTCCCATGTAGTCCACGAATTCGTCGACCACGCAGGCAGAAGAGGGAAGAAAACAAGGCGGAGTGGGGGAGGCAACAGACATCTCCGCCACCTACTTAGTTAGCCTTTCCACTTGAAGGGCTAGCTGAGCGGTGGCATCCACTTCAAAAATGCCCGCCTGCTTAGGGCGCGCCCGCGGGACATTCCACTGGTAGGCGTTCATCGCCATTTCCTCGAAAAGGGTCTGGGAGGCCTCAGGGGTCTTATTGTTCAGAGTGCCCCCGGCAGCCGCGTCAATCATTTGACGCGTCTGACTATTCAGTCCATTGTAAAAAATTTGTACCTGCAACCACGTTGGCAGAGCATGGTGCGGGCACCGGCGGAGAAACTCCTTAAAGCGTTCCCAAGTCTCGTAAAGAGACTCGTAGTCATTTTGGAGGAACGAAGATATGTACACCCACAATCTTGCAGTTTTTGCAGGTGGAAAATACTTCGTAAGGAATTTCTCTGCCAACTCCACCCAGGTCGTGATGGATCCCCACGGAAGGGAGAGTAACCACGCCTTAGCCTTGGAATTAAGAGAGAACGGAAAAAGGCGCAAACGAATGGCGTCATCAGTGACGCCATTAATCTTAAAAGTATCGTAAATCTCAAGAAAATTAGACAAGTGTGTATTTGGGTCCTCATCCGGCAGTCCATCGAACTGCACGGCGTTTTGGATCATTTGAATAACACTCGACTTAATTTCAAAATTATTGTTGGCCACAGCTGGCCGAACAATACTCGACCCCGTATCATCCAAGTTGGGCCGAGCGTAGTAAGACATAGTATGCTCGGCCGGTTGGGCATTATTTGGGTCGGCCATATAAGAAGAAGAGGGTTCTCCGATGGATTCTGCGGGGTCTAAAAATGGAATTCGACATAAAGATCGGATACGCGCAAGAGAGCGGTCGATCTCGGGGTCGAATTCAAGATTTTCAGAACCTGAAGGTTGTCCACGGGTCATACACCCTAGAAAAAACGAAGGGGGGGGGATTCTTTTTGTTTATAAAAAAATTTTTATTTGAAAGTAAAGTAAAATTAATAGAGTCCCAGATTCAATATAACAAGGAGACTCCCTGGCAACGGCGCCAAAAACTTGGTGGCCGCGGAATAGAGACCGACTGTGGTTGGTTCGAAATGGTCAGATTCCGCGGGCCGGTTAGAAGATCGAGTTTTCTAACGAGAGGAGGCAAGTGCACCTATCGCAAGTAGTACTCGGTATTCGAGAAAATACCGAGGTCGTATTGTTCTCGGGTACGCGTTGATTATATCTACTCTTCCAGGAGCACTATTATTTTACTAACAGTAAGGTGGTTTTTTACTAAGAATAAAAAGGAAAAGAAAGCAGGAAATTTTCTAAGCTAGTTCGATGACGGGTTAACGTTCGGCATCGAATCGAATTAAGACTAAAGTAATTCTTAATAATTATTGAACTTAATTTTTTTTAATTAATAAAAGGCACTTGGCCGTGGAGGTTCCTAAAATATGAGCACACCTATCTCTAGGTAATATCGCTCACCTGAGCATTAAGACTATTCGACCGATCGTTAGACCGACGAAGGATTCCTCTTAATGCCTGCTTTACGCTAAGAACCCCGCTATTGGGTGGGGAACCCAATCCGGTAGAAATACGCTCGTCCTCTTTCGAGGGTATGTGCGCAATTCTATTTACCCAAGGGGGATCGGTCCATACGTGCGGCCTCTCGGCATTGCGTATGGATAACGGAAATAGAGCCCACAAATCGATTATGTGGTCCTACGCGTCGTTGACCCGGGGCAAACCTTAAGTCCTTAAATTAAAATAAAAATAAGTTCTTTAATTATTTCAAATCATTTTATATGTCCCAATGCTCTTCGATGCCGAAGGATAAAAAAGATTAGCCACTCATCGGAATGGGGACGGCTTTATGGTTTTTAGTTGAGCGTGAGTTGAATTTAAGAACTAAACTGTTATAAGAGGAAACATAGAAAAACAAGACGTTTAAATAAATTGAAGAAAGAAAGCAAATTGGTGCAGGTACTCACGCACACTTCAAAACCATAAAGAACGTAAATAAAGCAAGTCCTACTCGAATGAGTAGGCGGGAAATAAATGCAAGTGCAAGTCCTACTCAAAACTGAGTAGGCAGTAAATGACAAGTCCTACTCAAAACTGAGTAGGCGGTAAATAAAAGCACGCCATTGACTCTTAACGAGTAGGCGGAAATAAATGCAAGTACAAGTCCTACTCAAAACTGAGTAGGCGGTAAATGAAAACACGCCATTGACTCTTAACGAGTAGGCGGAAATAAATGCACGCACGCACGCACTCTACATAATTGAAGAAAGCGATAAAAGAAAGCAGTAAGAAAGCTGAAAATTGCAAGTTCTACCCAAACGAGTAGGACTGAGGAAAGCAGTAAATGCGAATCCCGGCTCAAGCGAGTGGGCGGGGGTAAATTAACCTCATACACGCACGCACTCTACATAATTGAAGGACATAAAATGAAAGATACCTAAAAATTAAAATTACAACTTTTCTACCATTATAAATTGCCAAAAATAATTAAAAAGATGAAATAAAAATTAAAGAAGCAAAAATATTTTGAAAACTATGGTTAAAACAAAGTTGCTAGAAAATCAAAATAATTATATTTTCATTCTTAGAGTTTTACAAAATTGATGAAAAAGTTGAAATAAAAATAAAAGAACAAAGGGGGTTTTACAATCCTAAAATAAAGCTAAGTAAAAAAAACAAAAACACTTTAAAACCTCTTTCATAACACCCATAATAATGAAATTATAAAGATTTTTAAAAGACCAAAAAAGGTGAGAAAATTTAACATTATAACATTTCGAAATTTGAAATAAAAGCTAACAGCAAAATTTATATTAATAACATAGCACTTTTGCATACTAATTGAAGAACAAGGATGAACGTAAGAAAAAAAGGGAGAAAGAGAGTGAGCCAACCCGTAAGAATTTTTCATTCCATGTAAGAGAGAGAGAAAAAAAACACATTTTATTTATGAAGAAAAACTATTACAAACTATTACAGAGCTAAGAGAAAGCTAAAAAACATAAAAAAGAGGAGAGAGAAAGTTCTCCTTACAGTGGAATGAAGAACGCCAAGGCAGCCCACAAAAAGACAGCAAAATGGCTCAAAAATGTGCCGGGAAAAAGCTTATAGGAGGCTTTTATTTATAAACAAAATTAACATTAACGTGTTTTACTTTGCAATCTTCGGTCATCCGCTAGCAGGCCACATTTTGGAAGGACGGGAAAGGCCACGTATTTATCAGCTGGCAAAATTTGATTTTATCCCTTCGGGTTCGACTATAGTCGAACGGCTGAATTGCCGAGCTCGACGATAGTCGATCTCTGGATTCTGGCGTGGATCGGCTGGCGCTTTGTGTGGTCGACGCATTGTTTGATGAAGGCAGTGGTCGACTATCGTCGATTAGTTCGACGATCTGCTGGTCGACTATCTGGCGGCGGTTTTGTGTTCGACTATCCTGCAGCGGTCGACTGTCTGGAAGCGGTTTTGTGTTCGACTATCCGGCAGCGGTCGACTATCTGGAAGCGGTCGACAATCTGGAAGCGGTCGAATGATCTGGAAGCGGTCGATGATCTGGAAGCGGTCGACGATCTGGAAGCGGTCGACAATCTGGAAGCGGTCGAACAATCTGGAAGCGGTCGACTTTGTCAGAAAACTATTTTTTTCTGCAAAAAATTAGAAAAACCAAAAAAAGTTCAGTTAGAAATAATTTTACAAAAAAGAAACATATTAATTAGTAAAACAGTTTTGAAAAGTCAAAAAAAAACAAAAAATAACTTTAATAAAATACGAAAATATAGGTATATTTACAACTCATCACTCTCTATCCTTCCATTAAATACAATACATTGGACCTCCCATATTCTCTCTCCCCTTCATTATAGAATGCATGAACCTTCCTCCCCTAGCATGGCCGGCCACCCCTTTATCTCCCCTCATCTAGAACCTTCTCCCTCTCTTATATAAAGGACCCCTTGCCTCTTGAAGTTGTTAGGTAGTTTTAGTTTAAAGTTGGATTGGAGAGAAAGCTAGTTCAAGAGTGTTAGTTCTTTTTCTTTATTCCTTGTTGTAGTACTTTTTGTTGTTGTAATTTTCTTTTTGTTTTAAGTAGATTAATCTTGTCTTGTTTTTATTATTGTTCTATTCCTCTTTTTAAATATTAATGAACAAGAATTTCTTTTCTCTTATTCTCATTTCATTTTCCAATATGTTTAGCTAATTAGTTTTTGTGCCCGATCACGATGAGCTTTGCAATAGAATAATATCTTTCATTTCATGTTTGCACTTGTATTTTTCTATTTTTTATTCTTCCTTGATTTATTTTGTGTCGACTCCGTATTCCGATATACGGTAG
The DNA here is from genome assembly GCA_039513925.1 of Platanthera zijinensis. Lineage (NCBI taxonomy): Eukaryota > Viridiplantae > Streptophyta > Magnoliopsida > Asparagales > Orchidaceae > Platanthera > Platanthera zijinensis. The sequence continues at coordinate 199,378,839 of CM077084.1, read as the reverse complement.
TAGGCATCCGATCTCATATTTAAGTAGCCGAGAGGCTCGTGAATATGAAAGATCACTCAATGAAGGAAGGAGTTGAACGCACCCCTAGAGATAGGATGACGTAAATCCTCCAGATTGGAGTCAAATCCAATAGTGCGGGTCACTTCGGTAATGCGGCTTTAGGCCTTTTTGACTTGAAAGAGATTTCGGTCAAAACGTCTATAAGTTAGGGGATTTAATGCTCTAGCGAGATTATTTCCTAATATCGGATCCGTCACGGTCTTAATAGAATTGCAAATGCTAAACTAATTTATTTCGTTATTTTATTTCAAAGTGAATCGTCGATCGAGCACTCTTTTCGTAATAGTTTATTTTCTCTTTCAATTAAGTTTAGTTTATTTTAATTTTGAAACTCATTAATTGTTCGGTAGGATAATAGAGTCGTTGTGAGTAATAGTACTTGCCTGCCCCGAGTTTTAAATACGACCTTGATACTACAATTCGATAGGGACGCTTGCCTGTTCGGGTTTTAGCCCCTCATGTTTTTGGCACCGTTGCCGGGGAATTTTTTTGGCAATATTACAAAAGCCTCAAATTTATTACTTCTACTAAAAAAACAAAAAAATTATTATCATTATTATCATTTTTATTATTATAATAAACCCACATCATCTAATTTCTACCCAACCTAAAATCTCTCGAAAAGGGTAAGGGGCTTTAAGCGCCACCATTTTACCTAGTACCTTGCGAACCCTTCACCGGGTAGCCCTTGTGAAGTTCGGGAGCCAATCCATAAAAAAAAAAAAAATCTATTTTTCAAAAAAATATCTAAAAAAATAAATCAACAAAAATTAATTTTTTTTCTTTTTCTTTTTGGTAACAGTTTTTTTTTATGGAATCGTATTTTTGTGCTTTTTGCGGGTCGCCCGACCACTCTTATTCTGAATGCCTTTCGGGAACCCCTCCCTCTTTTGATTTTAGTTTTTCTGGGGAAGGTCAAAATGGCCAATTTGACCCTTACTCCTATTTTTATCCAGCATGGGAGATGGGGAACCCGTCTTATTTTTCTTATAATTTTGCCCCGCAAAGCGCCGTGCCTCCAAATTTTAATTTTAATTCTATCGATAATGGGTATCTTGAATTGCAAACTTCTATTAATAATATTAATTCGCATTTCAAGACCATTATGGATTATCTTTCTCGTGAGGCTGCATCTTTTTCTTCGTCTTCTCCATCTCCTCCAATTCCTTCATGTAATAAGTCACCGGATATCCCGACTTGTCTTATTCCTCTCGAGGAGGATAACTATTCGGATATCCCGGATTGTTTCCTTCCTCCTTTGGAAGACACCCCTATGGATATTCCGGTGTGCTTCTAACACGTTGAGGATGACGTGACGTCTCCTATTCCTCCTTCTGAAGACATTTGTGATTCCATTATGCTTTCAAATTTAACTGTTCCAAATTTTTCAATTTTTAGCGAACCTTTTTCTTCTTCTTCTTTTCTTTTAGATGATTCTCCTTTAGTTCTCTCTACCCCTTCTTCTCCCGAAATTTCACAAGACTCTTCTTCTCCTTGTGAAATTTCCTTTGATGAAAATTCTTTTTCTGCTTCTTTTATTCCTCTTTCTATTTCTTCTTCTTTTTATTCTTCTTCTTTTGACGACCCATTCTTTCCCATTTTTCATACGGCGGAGTTCTTCTATTACTCCGTCCGTTATTTTTTGGGCGTCATTCTCTTGAAGTTTCCACCGCATGTCGATGCGATTCTTCAATTTTTTTTGATTTACTCTCCTAAGCGCATACTTAGGGAGTTACCTCTTCACTTTAGTTTTCATTTTCCCTTTAGCTAACAAATAACATCGGGCTCAGACGACGTTAAACAAAGAGAGCTCTTGGGAGGCACCCCTAGCTTATCACTTTTTGTTCTTTCTTTTTGTTTTTTCTTACAGGAATAAAACCCTCTGCGATTTGTTTGGCTCCATCCTTTCCTCTCTTCCTTAGTCCTGAGCCGGTGTCCAGCTAAAGCATAGGGGAGTGACATCTATATTCGGCCTTACGAATCTGGTGAAGTCGTTTTCTTTTTATTTATTTATTTTTTATTGCATCCCCCCTCCCCTTTCTTCTTCTCTTTCTTTTTTTGTTTTTATTTTTCATTGAGGGCAATGAAAGGTTTAAGCATGGGGGAGGGTTTAGTTAGTTTCTTTCTTCCTTTTTTCTCTCAAAAATATATATAAAAAAATCTTTTGCTTTCTTAAAATCAAAATTTTTACAAAAATAAAAGATTAGTATAAATTTATTAAGTTTCTTTAGTACTTTTTTTAGCCTTATCAAAAAACCAAAAAAATTAGAAAAATAAAAAATTCCAAAAAAATATCATATTTCAAAACCCAAAAAAATTGAAAAATGTCAGAAAAATAAAAAAAATATAATAAATCTCATGCTTAGCTTTATGTTATTTTTAGAAATTTAGTTTGAGTCAGTTTATAAGCATTATTTTATTTTATTTGCTAATTTTTTATTTCATCATGTTTAGGTAAATCTAATATTTAGTGATTTAGTTTTGAGGATCATCTTATGATTTTACTTTGCTTAGAGTAATTTATTTAGCACTTTGTCTCTTTTATTTTTAATAGTTTCAATTTTGTAGTAATTTGGCTTAACAATTTTGGATTCTAATTATTATTACTTCATGCTTTTAGATTCTTAGGAAATCTCAATCTACTAGTAGTTGCTCTCTAGTTTTTTAGTTTATTTTCTAAAATCTTGTTTACCCTTATCCTTACCCAATTCTCTTTTTTTCTTTCTTTTATTGTTAGATCATATGTCATGGGAAAAAGGAGATGTTAGTTCCTCATTCTCTGGTACACATACGCAACCCTAATGAAGAGAGGATTTTAAAGTTCATATTTGGCGTGGGAAGTGATAGGATGTTAGTCTATCATTTTCTGGTATAACATATATATTATTAAAAAGAAAAAAAAATTGTGTGGAGAGTGAAGAAAAAATAATGATGATCACCTCCAATCAAAGACCTCTTCATGTTAATTTCCTCCCTAAACCCCTTAGCCAATATTATTGTCTTAGTTTTTAAATTAAAATATCGGGAGAGCATAAGTAGTAGGTTGCAATTTTTCCTTAAGTTTCTTTCAAGTTATGGTTTTTATAATTTCAATCTAATCTTGTTTGCACTTTACTCAATTTTGAGTTCTAGTTAATTTATTAGAGAATTTTTGGCTAAATATTTCTCTCTTTTCACTTTAATTTCATAATTTAGGAATTAATTCGTAAATCCCTAAATTTTAATTTTGGCTAGATTTTGATGTAAATAAATTTTTAGTTTAATTGCAAATTATATAATGTCTTATAAATATTTCTCTTCCTTTTGCTCTGGAATATCAAAAGTCTAAGCATGGGGGTGTTTGATGACTAGCTTTAGTCATCGTTTTTGGGGTAATTTAGTAGCCTAAAAGTCTAAGTTTATTTATGTTTCATGCTTGTTATTTCATGTTTTAATGTCTTTCATAAAGTATAAACTCCTAGTTTAATTATTTGTGTTATGCATTTTTTTATGTTCTATGTTTAACTTGTGTTTTATTTTAAATATAAATATTTATGCACTACGTTATGTTTGTTAAGTTTAGTTTAACCAATATTATGTTATGTTATGTTATTATAATCTATGATATGTTATGTTTTATTTTCATTCATGTCATGTTATAAAAATTAACTAATGTTATGTTTATTTTATTTAATTTTTATGACTAATTAATAGTATGAATTATTATGTTTTATATTTAGTTTTGTTTAATTTTATGTCATGATATGTTATGTGTTTTGTTTAAGTGTCTAATGTTTTGTTCGTTATATTTTGTTGGTTCAAGAGTCTTTGGTGCAGTCCTCCAACATGTGCAACCCGGCCCTTCCCATGGTTCAACCCGGCCCTTCATTGGAGCAACCCAACACATGCAAAAGCAGCCCCCATGCAGCCCACAAGCCCCTACCAGAGCCCTACTTGGAGCAGCCCAAGTAACCAAGAAGTCTACCCGAGCCCACCAAACAAAACCCCTACCCAAGCCCCTCATAAAGCCCATACATGTAGCCCATTTTATCCCATGTGGCCGGCCACCTCTCTCCTCCTCATTATTTCCACATGCATGCTTGCACCTTGCCACATCATTCACCTCTCTCTCTCCCTTTTATTATTATTTTCTCCCCACACTTCCATTCATCCCCTTCTTTATTTTATATTATTATTTTCTCCCCTTTTATTATTATTTTCTCTCCTTCCATTAAATACAATACATTAGACCTCCCATATTCTCTCTCCCCTTCATTATACAATGCATGAACCTTCATCCCGTAGCATGGCCGGCCACCCCTTTATCTCCCCTCATCTAGAACCTTCTCCCTCTCCTATATAAAGGACCCCTTGCCTCTTGAAGTTGTTAGGTAGTTTTAGTTTAAAGTTGGATTGGAGAGAAAGCTAGTTCAAGAGTGTTAGTTCTTTTTCTTTATTCCTTATTGTAGTACTTTTTGTTGTTGTAATTTTCTTTTTGTTTTAAGTAGATTAATCTTGTCTTGTTTTTATTATTGTTCTATTCCTCTTTTTAAATATTAATGAACAAGAATTTCTTTTCTCTTATTCTCATTTTCTTTTCCAATATGTTTAGCTAATTAGTTTTTGTGCCCGATCACGATGAGCTTTGCAATAGAATAATATCTTTCATTTCATGTTTGCACTTGTATTTTTCTATTTTTGATTCTTCCTTGATTTATTTTGTGTCGACTCCGTATTCTGGTATACGGTAGTAGGCATCCAATCTCATATTTAAGTAGCCAAGAGGCTCGTGAATATGAAAGATCACTCAAGGAAGGAAGGAGTTGAACGCACCCCTAGAGATAGGATGACGTAATTCATCCGGATTGGAGTCAAATCCAATAGTGCGGGTCACTTCGGTAATGCGGCTTTAGGACTTTTTGACTTGAAAGAGATTTCGGTCAAAACGTCTATAAGTTAGGGGATTTAATGCTCTAGCGAGATTATTTCCTAATATCGGATCCGTCACGGTCTTAATAGAATTGCAAATGCTAAACTAATTTATTTCGTTATTTTATTTCAAAGTGAATCGTCAATCGAGCACTCTATTCGTAATAGTTTATTTTCTCTTTCAATTAAGTTTAGTTTATTTTAATTTTCAATCTCATTAATCGTTCGGTAGGATAATAGAGTCGTTATGAGTAATAGTACTTGCCTGCCCCGAGTTTTAAATACGACCTTGATACTACGATTCGACAGGTACGCTTCCCTGTTCGGGTTTTAGCCCATCAGGTATTCTTTTCTTCTTTGAATGCCTCAGAATCTGGTTAGTAGCGATTAGGCGGCTAGTGGTGATGTGCAGTTGCTGGTGGTCTCTGGTGCTTTAGAGATCAGTTCCTTGTTTTTGTGAGGTAGTTTTGGTGTTATTTTCTTACAGACATACATACTTGCCAGTGGGTTCGTGTCAGTTTTTTTGTACACACTGGTAGTTTTACCTTGATACTAGAAATGTTATATTTTTGCTGCTACCTTTCTGGAGTTAGTCTACTTGCTCTTGAGATGATATATGCTAGGTTGGTAGTTACTTTTAAACCTAAAAACACTATTATAAGTATATCTCATGATCAGAAGGTTTTATAAAACTCAACACTAATTTTCAAACAACGTAAAAAGATCATTTTCCTATATATATAGTATAAATCAAAAGTAGGGTCCTGCATAGTATAAGTTGTCCTCTAGGGACACTTATGCACTCTTTTAGGATGTCAAACCATAATAAAGTATTTTTCGCAGCGTATATGTATAGTTTTTTTTAAATTGTGGACTAGGTGATCCACCGAGACGAGGGATGCGGCCTTTAAAAATATAATTGATTTTCTAATCATAAAACTTATGAATTTTCATAAAGTATAGTTGTTAGTGGTTTGCCTGAGGGTCGGCAGTTATCCTCTGCTTGACGTTGCATCATGACGCGTGTTTTCTCCTACTCTGATAATCCGTTTTCTTTAGAGAAAATGCTGGTTGTGACATCTGTCTTGCCACAACTGCCACCAGAGACTGGATCTAGGCTCGCTTCTCCACCATCTGCCTGCTCAAGGAATCGCTACTCTATCGCAGGCTCTCAATCACCGCATCATTCTGCGCTCCAGATGACTCGCCCTCAGACGGAGGGGTCGATCTAGTCGAAGGGCATCTTTCCATCCTATAATAATAACAATATTAGTCAGATCCTAGTACAACTGCTACAACAAACAATAAGTACAGACAATACATACATAAATATGAAATTAAAGCTGCTAAACTTGCTCTGGGAGTTTTTTTTTACAAGAATTGATGTTATGCCTAACCTAGGATGGTTTACCACCACCTTTCTAACTCTTGTGCCTAGATCGGGCATGCATGAACTTATTTTATTTTTTACTCAAAAACCTATGTGTGTACATATGTCATCCTGCCAGTCTTTAGCTTGGCACGTTGTGCTTATGCAATGTTATGCTATGCATTTTTGTGCTATGTATTCTAAAAAGGCCCTAATGCATGTTATGAGTGGCGTACACATGAAAATGTTATGCATCCCATACTACATAACATTCTCATACAATGTAAAGAAAATGAGCTAGTAGCAGCCATGTGGTGAGGTTATGCATCCCATACTACATAACCCTTACATGTTGCCCCTATGGTTGATCCATATACGAACACATATTATGCATCCCATACTACATAATATGCCTCGTATACTTCATGTTATGCTATGAGTGTAGTGTTCGTCCTTTTTCCAAGACTTGCTGATGACATATCGGTGTGTGAATGACATGATGCTATACTACTAATGCAATCAAAAGGGACAGTTGCCCGACTAACTTGTCAAGCAACCTCTCTCTGATACCAACTATCACAATCCGAATTTTCTACAAATTTAAGAAACGCCAGAGTATGAGAAAACACGCGTCGTGATGCCACGTCGAGCAGGGGATAATTGCTGATGCTCAGGCAAAACTAACAACTTTACTTTGTGAAAATTCAAAAGTTTAATGATTAGAAAATCAGTTATATTTTAAAGGCCGTATCCCTCGGCTCAGTGGATCATCTAGTCCACAATTTGAAAACTATACTAATACGCTGCGGAAAATACTTTATTCAGGTTTGAAATCCTAAAAGAGAGCATAAGTGTCTCTAGAGGACAACTTATACTATGCAGGACCCTACATTTAATTTATACTATATATAGGAAAACGATCTTTTTTTACGTTATTTGGAAAATAGTGTTTGAGTTTTATAAAACATGCTGATCATTAGATATACTTTTAATAGTGTTTTTAGGTTTAAAAGTAACTAGCAACCTAGCATAAATCATCCCAAGAGCAAGTAGACTATCTCCAGAAAAAGGTAGCAGCAAAAAGATAACATATCTAGTATCAAGGTAAAACTACCAGTGGGCGCCAACAAACTGACACGATCCCACTGGCAAGTATGTATGTCTGTAAGAAAGAAACACAAAACTACCTCACAAGACCAAAGAACTGATCTCCACAGTACGATAGACCACCAGCAACAGCACAGCACAACTAGCCGCCTAATCGGCTACTAACCAGAACCTGAGGCATTCAAAGAAGAAAAGAATATCTCAGCAAGCTAAACAAGTAAGCTGTATGGAAATGTTAGGCTAAAAGATAAGCAAGAAGAGTAAGTAAACCATAACAAGTACCACTGTCCAAGGTAATACAAAAAGGAAAAGCACTATGCGCGAGGAAACAGCAACCACCCTGCCCAAAAATCCTGCAAAGTTTACCAGGCTACAATGAGCCCAAATGTTGCAAATTTACAAAGGAAGAAACGTCAAACACCCTAAGTTGTGAGAGATGGTAGTAGCAAAAACAACGCGGATCCGGGTTGGAGGCAAACTCAGTACCCCAACCACCATTTCCAAGAAATAAAGCTCAAGTGTCTACAAGTGAAAGCATTAGGGACCTCCCACCGACTTGCCCAGCCCATACCTGGAACAAGATAAAAGTGTGGACACGGCTAAGTCACATAATTTCACCCCTATTAAGAGCTTCAAACCACCACTACTAACCACAAACCATGATTCGGCCTTTGGAAAAATATAGCCGATATGGGACCTCAAAAAAAATCAAGGAATTCACTCGGGAGAGAAAATCAAGGTAAGGGAAAAGCGTTGAGATGGCTCAACATAGATTGGCGTTGAGTGAGCTCCACCCACTCAACGCCTAAACAGATGGTGGCGTTGAGTGAGCTAACCTCACTCAATGCAAAAATAGCTATGGCGTTGAGTGAGGTTCACTCACTCAACGCCTTCTGCAACACTGGATGTGGCGTTGAGTGAGCTAACCTCACTCAATTCCAAAACAGCTACGACATTGAGTGAGGTCCACTCCCTCAATGCCTTTAGCAACACAGGATGTTGCGTTGAGTGAGCTAACCTCACTCAATGCCAAAACTGCTATGGCATTGAGTGAGATCCACTCCCTCAATGCCTTCAGCAACACAGGTTGTGGCGTTGAGTGAGCTAACCTCACTCAACGCCAATATAGCTACGGCGTTGAGTGAGGTCCACTCCCTAAACGCCTTAAGCCACACAGGCTGTGGGTTGAGTGAGCTAAACTCACTCAATGCCAAAACAGATACGACGTTGAGTGAGGTTCACTCACTCAATGCCTTAGCACTTAGCCACAAAAACCAACTATGGCGTTGAGTGAGTCCACGTCTCTCAATGCCAAAACAGCTTGGCGTTGAGTGAGGTCGACTCACTCAATGCCAAAATATTTAACCGCAAGAAATGGCTGCGACATTGAGTGAGCCCATCTCACTCAGCGCCTAAACCTCCATGGAGTTGAGTGAGGCGCACTCACTCAACGCCATCCGACATAACCGTGCGGATTGGCTGCAGTGTTGAGTGAGTCCGCCTCACTCCTTAGCCGCAAAAGAACATATTAAGGGGTAATGACATTGAGTGTGTGCACCACACTCAACGCCAAGTCCAAGCAGGCCCGGCATTGAGTGTGTGCATCACACTAAATGCCAAGTCCAAGCAGACCTGGTGTTGAGTGTGTGCACCACACTCAACGCCAAGTCCAAGCAGACCCGGCGTTGAGTGTGTGCACCACATTCAACGCCAACCCCAAGCAGACCCGGCATTGAGTGTGTGTACCACACTCAACGCCAAGCCCAAGCAGACCCGGCGTTGAGTGTGTGCACAACACTCAACGCCAAGCGCTGAATTCTCCAACGCTAACTCCAGCAAGTCTAAGTACAGGGAAGGCTTCTTCTACAGCCACTACACAGGCAAACATATATACATCCCAACCCGATCATAAGCAAGATAGATTTTGCAAAAATTAAACTATAGCTTTTCTCCTCTACCCGGCTACAACTACTGCACATGAAGAATCGACCAAACCCTCAAGCCCTCACATAGCCCGAGAACAAGGCTTCTCTACTAATAGTTGGGAATTTGTACCCGATTTCAAGCAAATATAGGGTTTCTAACCTAGGGCTAATAGGGCTTTATTAACATGGCGAAAATCTAGACAAGCTTGTTTATGACCGCAAGAACAAAGAGAGAAAGAAAACAATACTAGGCAAGGGCAAGAACACCACTTGCCTCGATTTCCAGCGAAGCTTGGTCGGCCTGCCTTATCCTCACTCGGCACTAGCAGCAACAACACCTAAAGAAGAAAATCTGGAGCTTTAATGGCAGAAACGGACAACCCTAGAAAATCGAGACCCCTAGAAACACCACGAAAACTGAATTTCTTACCGTAGGAATGAATGTCTAGGTGAGAGCAATCCAAATCCGCTTTCGGAATCGAATTCCGTCCACAAACGTTCCCGGAATTGGGGTCTGAAGGGGAGCAGGTTCAGCTGTTTCTTCGTTTCGCGAACAGGCGCAGGCGGGTTCGGCTTCAGGAAGGTGAACAGGAGCGGTTTCCTCTCAAGTCTAAACTATCCTATATATAGACCCCTATCAACCTTAATAGCTAATTAATTAAATAATGTACAAAGAGATAAGGCAAAACCGCCAAGTACCCGCACCCTTTCAAAATAATATTTATTAAATAGTTTTATTTTTCATAAAATACAAAACGACGTGAAATCCGAACATCCTCGGAATTCGACGAAATTCACACCGTAGCTAAATATCCACGCTACTAACACAACGGCGAAGTCGAAATTAATTTTCAACGAACAGAACTCGAGTTATACCCACCCGAAGTCAAAACACGAGCATCCCCCGAGAGGCCACACCGGGTCACCCAAAACGAACCGGCTTGCTAGGGAGATCTTGCCAATAGACTACAAAATAGTTCCTTTAGTTCTAAGGAGTTAAGACCACACATGACAGATGACACAAGCAGATAAAATGTGTCAACGTAACGCCAAGCAAGAATTAAATAATTGCAGAAAAAATCGGGGGCGTTACAACTTGTGTCGACATACATAATTTGAGTCGGCAACAGCTGTGTCGACACTCAGGACTAGTGTCGACACACTTTGACTAGAAATAATTACATTAGCAGAAGAAGCTGTGTAAACACATAGAATTTAATTCGACATCAGTTATAAATAGAAAAGCTATGTCGACACACAGAATTTAAGTTCACATCAGTAATAAATGGAGAAGCTTTGTCGACACACAGGACTTGTGTCGATACATTCTACAAATGCTTGGTCGAGACTGAATAAAGAGCTATGTCGACAGATTCTGAAGATGTCGACAACATCAAAGAAGCTGTGTCGACACCAAGGAATTGTGTAGACACACATTACATTTGTGTCGACACATTCTATATTTGTGTCTCGACACATTCAACTGAGTCAAATAACTCTAAGTGCCCGATCTCAAGACTAAAGACTTGACATCTGTCGGAATCGTCAAAGCTGTCAGATATGTCACTACAAGAAAACAGACTTTTGTCCAGGGCAAATTGCCCTGGCAAAAAGTCCAAAATCGTGGCTAATGATCTTTAGCCACGGTCTATCGACGGGGAAAATCAGTGGCTAAAGTCAGTGTGGCTAAATAGTTTTAGCCACGGATTGGTCGTAGCAAATAGTGTTAGCCACCAAAAAACTTGTCGTGGCTAATACATTAACCTTTTTACCATAGTTTTATGCCCTAGCAAAAAACTTATCCATAACATTAAAATTGACTATTTGCCACAGTCTTAGCTCGTGACAAATAATATGACAATTAACCACGGTTAATTGCCCTGGCTAATAGCTTTTTGACATTTTTTAAATACTATTTTCCATGGTTTCAAACCGTGGCAAATAATAAATTAATATTTTTTAAAAAAAATTGCAGAAATTGTGGTTTGTGCTGCCTCCAAGCCATGATAGATGTCATTAAACAAACATAATGGTACATAAACATATCCAAGTGATTCATCATCATAAGAATACACCATAATTTACGGTGCAGTGTTTGGGATCTGAAAACCGCACCTCACAGCACTCAGCTTATAGAAATATTAAGCCGTAGGGCACTGAGACTGCCTTGTTGGTTTTAAAAATTGGTGTGATATGGTGCGGGCAATTTTCGCAATTTCAAAAGCTCAACCCTTCCTTACACCCACAGATAGTGTTTAGGAAGAAATTCATGGCTATAATACAGTTAATGGTACAATGAGGGAAGGAGAGGTAACATAAGAAGCTTACAATATGTTCTAATAACAATTGGGGCTTTTTTCAGGGCCACCAAAATAGAAATAAGTCCCCCAATCGCCATTACTCCCCCTCTGCACATCATAGCAATTAGACTGCTCCGTGAACACACCAATTCCTTCAGGAGACCTCAGATTATTAGACTCATCCACTATCTGAACATTTCTAAAGTAGCTAGCTTTACCAAACCCTTCTTCTGGAAAATGCTCGATGCCCATTTCCATCGCAGTGTGCCGCCCGTCTGGCTCAGAGTTAACCACCTCCCCTTCCCATTCCACCATTGATGCACTTTCAGATAGATATGAGAAGAGAAAGGAGGGCCAGTATCCTATAATATAATCACTTCTGAATTGCATCCACCAGTTCCCCTCCTTTGGATCCTGCTCAAGGAAGGGGAGAAAATGAGTCAAAGATTCTCCAAGAAAATTCAAATATTTTAGTTTTTTTGGAATTATTCTGCATGTGGGGGAAGGTGGGATTTAATCTCTCTACCTTCTAGACCATTATACTGATATCAAATTGGGAGCCACCATACTGAGAGATGGGAGATATGGTAGCCCCCATTGCTATCTCACTGCTGATCCTGATGAATCCTGAGCATAGCAAGTTGTAGCATCTTGTTGCTTGATAAGCATCGCTCAGAAATTCATACATAACATACAATATAGAACATGGATTACAGCTTGATAAATGCATAAATTTAGGTAGATGGCCCCCATTGCTATCTCACTGCTGATCTGGATTACAGCTTGTGTAAAAATTTAGGTAGATGGATCTACATTGTACACCTTGTGTAATAATCTTTGACCAATGTGGGTGCACCTAGTTGCATTAAAATTAGAAGTCGGTGTGTGATCAATGTGGCGCCAAACAGACCATAAAACAACATGATTTGGCACAGGAAAAAAAGGTTTCCGCACTTAACAATGCTGCTACTTTAATCAACATATTAGAGGAAACAAGTGTAACAATAAAATTCCTTGTTCTGAAGTTACCAGATCAAATGTGATGCTGCTTGGCCAACATATATTGTAAGTGTATAGATCAAAACTTGTAGCACTGATACTCAAGATGGAACTTTGCAAACTAGATCACTGGCTCCTATTTTCACACACATATAGAAGATTTGGGATTTGTTGCTATGTGAGCTGAAAGAACCTGCAGAGATTTGTTACATTATCATAATGGAATTTCCAAATTAAAAAACCTCACATTTTTTTAAAATAGGATGACATTTTTAGGACACTAAACAACTACATTGTGTTTTATTTCAGTTAGGTTTATTATAATGAAAGAGCCAAGCATAGTTCATATGATTAACTTGTCTCAACCGATGCTCTAACTAGAGACTAATGTTTTTTGCCAAAGTTAGAATACAGGAACCAGAAGAAAACAATGTACTCATTGCAAAAACTGCATACCCAAATTGCCAAATAAAGGATGTCAAGAAATTACCTCAACAACAAATTCACTTTGATAGTTGGAATTGAATGCAGAATTCTCCTTCATTTCAAAAAAGCTATCCATCCCAACATCCCCAATGAGATTCTCTAATGTAAGTGGCGTAAAAACTAGACTGAATTAGCTCTTTCCTGATCAAGATTATAAAGAAAACAAAGGAAAAATGCTAAAAATTAATGTATAGAAGCAGTCCAAACCTGCTCCTAAAAAAATTGAACAAAAACTGTTGAGTTGTCTCTGGCGATATCTTTGATAGCAAAGAATATTGTTGTATGGTCTACACCAAGCTTTCTTCTTCCATGAATGAAAATTCTGCAAGCGGAATAACAAAAACTTAATAAATGAAAATTTTACACGGGAATAACAAAAAAAACTTAAGGAAAATTTTGTTGGCAGACAAGCCTCCCAACGAGCTTCCTTTGCTCAGGTCTCTAGCCCCAAAACTACACCTATAAAAATTCCTAAGATCTTCGAGAACACGCCTGGAGGAACTGATAATTCTCTTAGGCGCCAATATTATCAGAGAACAATTAGCGGATACGGATTTGTGAATTGAAAGGTGTTTAACAATAACAAACTACAAATATAAAACATAAGACCAACACAACAATACAAATTCTTATTAAAAACAACACATTTGAATTATTATAGTTATTTATTGTGTTGACTAATGCTCAAATAACCCCAGTCTATTTTGGAAGGTTAAGAACTGAATTGAGCGGTCTGGATGGATAGAAGGATGGCTGGGAGGAGACGAAGGTGGCAGCTGGGGCAGGATCTGGGTGGATTGGATGGATAACAAGGTGGGCGATAGTTTTATGGGAAAAGGAGAGAAGAGGCGGGCTAGCTGGAGGGCTGTAGGGATGGAAGTTATGTTGCAACATGGAGGGAGCGGCTTCAGGCAATTTAGAGAGTTGTAGGGGCGGTGGATGGCTGTTGTAGAGATGTGGGTCAAGGTGGAGGGATTTAAGGGTGGAGGAACATGGCTAGGTATAGGCATTACCATTGGGGAGTAGGAGAAGGCCTAGGAGTTATCACATTGGGTTCCACGCATTCGACATTGTGAAGGGATCGCCGGATTTCGGGATTCTTCTCTCCAAAATCCACAATTGTCTTCAATCAACCATCATGCCTCATATTTATAATAAAACATAATTAGGACACCCAATATCAACAGCTATGATTGGTCGTGGATGTAGAGGGTCTGATTACAATAAATATAACTCAAAACAACAAAATAATATATGAAATCAAAGGTAAATAACGACAAGGACGCATCTGTCGAGTTGGATCGTCGATCTGGAGATGCTATATATGACCCAAAACTAGTTCTCCGTCGCGGGTCCGTGTCTCCATTCCGCATCCTCTTGTGTAATATTAGATGATGAAAAGTGAACATGGAGCTATTAAAGTAATAAAATAATAAAGAAATCAAAAGAAGAAATAATTTACCTCACAGTCACTACATTGACAAGATAAAGATGAGTATTGTGTTGAAGTAAAGCAAAGTTCTCATCTACAAGCCCCATGTACAACCTCGGGCTCGCGGGCAAGAAGGCCCAGACGAGAGGGCCCAGGCGAGAGGGACCAGGCGAGAGGGCCCAGGCGAGAGAGCCCAGGAAACAAGAGGGCCCAGGCAATGAGATCAAGGCGAGAGGTGTTATGCGAGATGGCCCAAGTGCCATGTGGCAGGAGATTGGCGAGTGAGTGCTGAGAGGGGAGGCTTTCCTGACGAGTGGCCAGTTCGCCACGCGAGAGGACTCCAGGGTTGGAGCTCTCGCCAAGAGGCGGTCCTCTCGTCAGGCGAGAGGACCCTATAGGGGAGTTCTCGCCAGGTGCCATTTTGGTTCAAGGCCGGTTCAAATAGAGCTGGGCCAACCTTTTGGGCCCAAGGGGTGTTTTACTCTTTTACCCCGGGTAGTCTGCATTTAGCCCTTTAGAACAGCGGAGTTTGATTGTTGGCAGACCTAGCCAAGGGTATTCTGATAATTTCAGGACGGCTTAAGTGGGTTATTTGCAGTCCCAGTTCAAAAGCCTATAAATAGACCGGTAAGGTGCCTTAGAAGAGCAAGCTCTCTCGACTCTATTCACTTCTTCTAAGGCACCTAGCTCAGCATTGGCTAGGAAGGGGGAGAGCTTTAGTACCTTCTGGTTACGAGGTGGGACCTCCTCGTTGAAGCCTCCGGTCTAGTTATTTTCCTTGAGTGTGATCCTAAGGGAGTAAGAGTGAGCTGCCTCTTTAGTTCCGAGCTTTAGGAGGAATTGACCTTGTTGGTTCAAACATTTTTGGTGCGGTGAGCGTGGATCAGCAGCTTTTGCAGAAGAACGTAGGGTTTCCTCATGGTGGGAGATATAGAAGGAGAAGACGAGGGGTCTCCAAGCCAGGGGGGTACGTCGGGAGGGCAGAGTTAATGACGTCCATCGGCGGTATCATGGACATGCCTAAGCAGATCGCACAGAGAGGGGAGTGTGAGACCCCCCCCCCCGCCCCAGGTGCTAGGCCTCGCACTCCGCGAGGGGGCCGACCCAGCAAGGGTAGGCGAGGATGCACCCGGGAGGCGACCGGGAAAGGAAGTGGCGGCGGAAGGGAGTCCGCGAGAGGTAGAAGGAAGGGAGCTTTTCCCCAGCCTAGCGAGTGTCGTCTCGCCCGCGGGGCTAGTCACGCGAGTGGATATGGTGATACCACCGACGAGAGGGTCCCCTTTTTGCGAGTTGGTCCTCTCGGCACCCGTTCCGGAGGGGTTCCGCGAGCCGGAGATGACCTACTATGTGGGGAAGGAAGATCCCCTCCAACATCTGCAATGGTTTGAAGATGCGGTCTCCATCAGACCAATGACAGACGCCTTCAAGTGTCGCCTCTTCGCCATCACTTTGAAGGACAAGGCTAGGGAATTTTTCCATCAGCTCCCGCAGGATCGATTTATTGCTTCGAAGACCTGAGCAAAAGTTTCCAGTTGCGCTTCTCGACCTCAAAGAAGAGGAAGAAGAATCCAGAGTCTATCTTTTTGATCAAGCAGAAGGCGGACGAGTCCTTGGCTCAGTACGTGGATTGCTTCAAGGAGTAGATTCTGGACATCCAAGAGGTTCCTGGTTTCGCCCTCCAGATGGCCTTCACTATGGGGTTGAGGGAAGGCTTCTTCAAGATGAGCCTTACCCGGAAGGCACCGTTGTCCTTTGAGGGGTTGATGGAAAAGGCAGCGAAGGAGATAGCAATGGAAGCAGCGAATCCGGCATTTGCTAAGAAGTTGGCAAGTTTGACAGAGATGGAGCAAAGAGAGCCAAGAGGAACGAGGCAGCAAGAGGGAGGGAGAAGGGAGGAGCCAAGAGGGCCCCACACCCGGAGTTCGGTTGGCGGCAACCGGGAGGTCCAGTTTCGGGACCAGGAAGAGGTCCTCCTCAGGGGGGAAGAAACTATTATCCGGGACCCAGCCGGTTTCATCCGCTAGGGTGGGGGCATGGTTCGAGGCCACTCCCACCCCCTCCTTAGCAAGATATGGCCATTGGCCGAGGGAGAGGAAGAGAAAGAGAGCGTGGGAGAGCAGGAGTGGGGAGGAGGAGGAACCTCCAAGAAAGGAGATGTGGGGGAGGAGTTTTGCCATACTATGACTTCCATGAGGAGGAGGGTCATGCGATGGCCACTTGTCCGGAGTTCTTGGAGTTGAAGAGCGGGAAAGGAGGAGAAGACCAGCAACTACCAGTGCGGATAGTGGAGATGCCAGGAGCCGCGGAGGAGGATCGATCCGTTGATCGGTCGGACACGGGAGATCAAGGAGGGATCGGGGTGATTCATGGAGGGGTGGGGATCGAGGCCACCCGAAAGGCCAGTCTTCATACCATGTACCGTCAGAGCATTGCCTCGACGTCGCAAGCCCCGCCCCCGAACGAGAAGATCATCTTTTCCAAAAGGGAGCTACCTGATCATGAGGACCCTTTCTGCGATGCATTGGTGATCAGGATCGCCATTGAAAACTTCACGGTGTCCCGGATCTTGGTGGACAATTGGAGTTCCGTCAATGTAATATATAAGAAGGCATTTAACGAGATGAGGGTGGAGGCCCGAAGGGTGTTGGCAGCGTATGGGCCGTTGTTTGGTTTCTCGGGAGAGAGGAAGGACGTCGAGGGAGGAGTAGGACTCAAGGTGACTCTGGGGGGGCTGTCCAGGTACTGTCGTTTTGTGATAGTGGATGCCCCCAGCAGCTATAATGCGATTTTAGGGCGCCCTTTGATCAACGCCTTTAGATGTGTACCATCCTCGTTCCATCCGTGCCTTAAGCTCAATTTGGGAGGAACCCAGATCAGGGTAAGGGGGGATCCAAAGGCGGCTTGGGAGTGCTACGTGACGGCGGTCAACACCATTTCATTGAAGGGTGATGCAGAGGAGCTAGATAAAAGGATGGAACGAGAAGAGTTGGAGAGAGAGGAAACATAAGTAGAGAGAGGCAGTGCGGTGGATCTAGCGATGACGGGAGAGCAAGTGGCTGGAGGAGAGGAGCTTGAGAGAGAATAAGCAGGAGTAGAGAGAGGCAGTGCGGTGGAGCCAGCAATGGTGGGAAATCAAGTGGCTGGAGGAGAGGAGCTGGTGAGAAAGGAAGCAGGGGTGGAGGGAAGCCTTGCAGTGGAGTCGGAGATGGCTGGGGAGCAGGAGCGTAGGGGAATGGAGGAAGTGTTGGGAGGAAGAAGAGAAAGAGTGCTTCACCAGAGGTGAGCCTGGGAGAAGAGAGAGGAAGGGCCCAGGAGAGGGTGGCTGCAGTGGAAGGCTTGGGATTGAAGGAGTACGGGTCAAAGGAGCTGGAGGAGGACTTGAAGGAGCCAGAGGAAGAAGAACCTTCGAGGTTGAGGGCGGCCGTGGAATTCTAGAGATGGAGATCCTCACAAAATACAGAAGAAAGGAAAAGATCCAGATCCGCGGAGAACTGACTCCCAAGGACCAGGAGCAGATCCAGAGGTGCGTACAAGAGAACATAGATGTCTTCGCCTGGAGTGCAGCTTACATGCCAGGGGTCGACGCGGAAGTGGTGTGCCACCATCTCAACCTCGACCCAAAGGTCCACCCCATCCGACAGAAAGAAGAGGGTCATCGCCTCCAAGATGGCCAGACCTATCAGAGAAGAGGTGGACAAGATGCTCCAGGAAGGATTCATATCTGCCAACAGGTATCCGGGGTGGGTGAGCAACGCTGTAATGGTAAAAAAAGGGGAGGGGAACTGGAGAATGTGTATTGATTTCTCTCTTTTGAATAAAGCCTTCCCGAAGAATTGTTACCCTCTGCCTCGAATCGACACGCTGGTTGACTCAGCCGTTGGCTTTTCACTAATGAGTTTTTTAGATGCCTTTCCAGGGTACCACCAGATACGCATGCATCTACCGGACATCAAGGATGTCACCTTTGTCACGGAGGATGGGTGCTTTAGTTACAACATGATGCCCTTCAAGCTAAAAAATGCGGGAGCAACCTATCAAAGTATGATGGATCGGATATTCCGGGAGCAGAAGGGGCGGAACCTTGAGGTCTATGTGGATGACTTGATGGTCAAGAGTTGGGACCTCGAGTCCCATGTTTTGGACCTGCGGGAAACTTTTACAATTATAAGGAAGTATAAGATGAGACTTAACCCCCTGAAATGTGTATTCGTGGCCAGCAGGGGGAAGTTTTTGGGACATCTCCTTACCTATGCGGGGGTGGAGCCCAATCAAGACAAGGTAAAGGCGATCCTAGAGCTAGGATCTCCTAAGAATGTCAAGGAAGTCCAGTGTCTCACAGGCAAGTTGGCAGGGTTGAGCAGGTTCCTCTCTAGGGCCAAAGAGATGTGCTCCTCTTTCTTTTGAACTATAAGGGGAGGAAGGGAGTTTGAGTGGACCTCAGAATGCGAAAGGGCCTTTGAGGCTCTAAAGCAGCAGCTCACCAAGACGCCGCTACTTCAATTTCCGAGGGAAGGGGAGAGTTTGTTCCTCTATTTGGGGTAGGGATGGGGGAGGTTAGCTCGGTCCTCATCCGAGAGGAAGCGAAGAAGCAGTTCCCCATTTATTACGTGAGCAGGGTCCTCAAAAAGGCAGAGCTGAAGTACCCCATCTTGAAAAAACTGGCCTTCGCTCTCATCGTGTCGGCCTGGAAGCTTAGGCCATACTTCCAAGCCCATGCATTTCAGGTCATGATGGACCACCTTCTTCGCCGCATCCTCGAGGGGGTTGAGCACTCGGGAATATTGGCCAAGTGGTCGATAGAGCTCAGCGAATTCGACCTCTCCTACGTCCCTCGAGAGGCTATTAAGGCGCAGGTAGTGGCGGATTTCTTGGCGGACTATGTGGTAGAGGCTGAGGAGGTGGAGGTATCTCTCATGGTGGCTTGGGAGATGCTGGTAGATGGGGCCTCTGGTAAGAATTCTTTCGGGGGAGGGGTAATCTTGAAAAGTCCCGAGGGGACTAGGATCGAGCAAGCTATTTCTGGCCCACAAACAATCAAGACGAGTACGAAGCAATCATCGCTGGGCTTAGGCTGGCTAGGGAGTTAGGAATACAGGATATCAGAGTCTTCACGGACTCCTTGGTGGTGGCAAGGCACATCAACAGAGAGTTCGAGGTGAGGGAACCGACCCTCCAGTTGTACTTGGTAAAGATAAAGGGTGTCATTGGGCAGTTTCATTGCTTCTCCATCCAGCACGTTCCTAGGGATGAGAGTGCGAGGGAAGACCAGCTCGCGAAGCATGGCCCTTAGGCCGGGGGGACTATGACCGAACTCTTCAGGCCTTCCATAGAAGAGGGGGAGATAATGGAGGTCGACCAGGAGGTGTCTTGGATGGATCATTTTGTGACCTTCCTGTCGTCAAGACGTCTACCCGAGGGGGATCTCAAGAGGAAGCGGATTAGATATAAGTCGTCTTATTACTTGTTGAAGGAAGGGGTACTTTATCGAAAAACATTGTCTGGATTGCTAGCCCGGTGTGTGTCCGAGAAGGAAGCATTAAGGGTACTGGAGGAGGTTCATTCGGGGAATGCGGAAGCCACTCAGGGAGTCGGACCTTGGAAGGGAGGGTACTAAGGCAAGGCTATTTCTGGCCCACCCTTCGGAAAGATGCGGAGGAGCTCGCCAAGAAATGTAGAAAGTGCCAGGAGTTTTCTCCCTTGCAGCTCCTCCCAGCACAGAGGCTGCGAACGATCACCTCTCCATGGCCCTTCGCCATATGGGGACTGGATCTGGTGGGACCGTTTCCTCAAGCACGCGGACAGAGGAGGTTCCTACTGGTCATGGTGGATTTTTTTTCATAATGGTTGGAGGTGAAGGCTCTGGCAAAGGTGACATCGCAAGTGGTCAATAACTTTGTGTGGGGAGAGATTATTTGTCGGCACGGGCTCCCTTTGGCTATCGTCACTAAAAACGGGCCACAATTTGCTAGCAAGGAGTTTGTGGATTCATGTGTACAGCTTGGTATAGACCTTCGGTTTGCTTCAGTTCACCACCGTCGAAGCAACGGACAGGTGGAAGCGGCAAATAAGATCATTGTGAATCTCTTAAAGAAGAAAGTGGAGAACTTGAGGGGGAGCTGGGTGAAACATCTCCCCTCTGTCCTGTGGGCCCTGCGAACTACACCGAATACGGCCATAGGAGAGACGCCTTTCAAACTCTCCCATGGCTAGGAGGCCGTCATTCCCTGTATACTTTGAGATTGATTCTCCCAGGGTAACAACAGCAAGGGTGGGGGATGAAAGGTGGCAGGTAGATAATGGAGAGGAGCAGAGGCTTTCACTCAAACTCGTGGAGGATCTCAGGAGCTAGCATCAATCTGACAGGAGGAGGTCAAGCACCGGATGTCCCGGTACTTTGATAAGCACATCAGGATCAAGCAATTTAAGAAGGGAGACTTGGTCCTCAAGAAGGTGGATGCCGCGGGCAGGGGGGCCTCGGTAGGAAAGCTCAACCCCAATTGGGAGGGTCCCTTCATCATAAAAGAAGTCTTGAAATCAGGGGGTATTACCTCCAGGATGTGGACCGAGTACCCCTGGATCGCACCCGCAACGGTGATGATCTGAAGCGTTTCTATCCATAATGATAATTTTATTCTGAATTTATTTGAGTATGATTTTTAATGATCTTCCTTCCTGAAGATATGTCATGATTTCCTAGCACAATGCACCTCAGGGCATCCTTCTTAAAAGACGGGGTTGGAGGAGAAAGAGGAGAGGAGACCCCGAGCAGACCCGCTGACCAAGCTCTCATCAAGCTGGCAGGGTTGTAGGCTCACTCGGTGGTTGGAGGAGAAATAGGAGAGGAGACCCCGAGAAGACCCGCTGACTAGGCTCTCATCAAGCTGGCAGGGTTATAGGCTCACTCGGTGGTTGGATGAGAAAGAGGAGAGGAGACCCCGAGCAGACCCGATGACCATGCTCTCATCAAGCTGACAGGGCTGTAGGCTCACTCGGTGGTTGGAGGAGAAAGAGGAGAGGAGACTCCGAGCAGACCTGCTTACCATGCTCTCATACAGCTGGCAGGGCTGTAGGCTCACTCAGTGGTTTGAGGAGAAAGAGGAGAGGATACCCCGAGCAAACCCACATACCAGGCACTCATGAAGCTGGCAGGGCTGTAGGCTCACTCGGTGGTTGGAGGAGAAAGAGGAGAGGAGACCCCGAGCGGACCCGCTGATTAGGCTCTCATCAAGCTGGTAGGGCTATAGGCTCACTCGGAGGTTGGAGGAGAAATAGGAGAGGAGACCCCGAGCAGACCCGCTGACAAGGCTCTCATCAAGCTGGAAGGGCTATTGGCTCACTCAGTGGTTTGAGGAGAAAGAGGAGAGGATACCCCGAGCAAACCCACATACCAGGCACTCATGAAGCTGGCAGGGCTATAGGCTCACTCGGTGGTTGGAGGAGAAAGAGGAGAGGAGACCCCGAGCAGACCCGCTGATTAGGCTCTCATCAAGCTGGTAGGGCTATAGGCTCACTCGGAGGTTGGAGGAAAAAGAGGAGAGGAGACCCCGAGCAGACTCGTTGACCAGGCTATCATCAAGCTGGCAGGGCTGTAGGATCACTCAATGGTTGGAGGAGAAAGAGGAGAGGAGACCCTGAGCAGGCCCGCTGACCAGGCTCTCATCAAGCTGGAAGGGATGTAGGCTCACTCGGTTGTTGGAGGAGAAAGAGGAGAGGAGACCTCGAGCAGACCTGCTGACCAGGCTCTCATCAAGCTTGCAGGACTGTAGGCTCACTCGGTGGTTGGAGGAGAAAGACAAGAGGAGACCCCGAGCAGACCCGTTGACTAGTCTCTCATCAAGCTGGCAGGACTGTAGGCTCACTCGGTGGTTGGAGGAGAAAGAGGAGAGGAGACCCCGAGCAGACCCGCTGACCAGGCTCTCATCAAGCTAGCAGGGTTGTAGGCTAACTCAATGGTTGGAGGAGAAAGTGGAGAGGAGACCCCGAGAAGACCCGCTAACCAAGCTCTCATCAAGCTGGCAGGGCTGTAGGCTCACTCGGTGGTTGGAGGAGAAAGACAAGAGGAGACCCCGAGCAGACCCGTTGACTAGTCTCTCATCAAGCTGGCAGGACTGTAGGCTCACTCGGTGGTTGGAGGAGAAAGAGGAGAGGAGACCCCGAGCAGACCCGCTGACCAGGCTCTCATCAAGCTGGCAGGGTTGTAGGCTCACTCGGTGGTTGGAGGAGAAATAGGAGAGGAGACCCCGAGCAGACCCGCTGACCAGGCTCTAATCAAGCTAGCAGGGTTGTAGGCTCACTCGGTGGTTGGAGGAGAAAGAGGGGAGGAGACCCCGAGCACACCCGCTGACCAGGCTCTCATCAAGCTTGCAGGGCTGTAGGCTCACTTGGTGGTTGGAGGAGAAAGTGGAGAGGAGACCCCTAGCAGACCCGCTGACCAGGCTCTCATAGAGCTGGCAGGGCTGTAGGCTCACTCGATGGTTGGAGGAAAAGAGAAGAGGAGACCCCAAGCAGACCCGCAAACTAAGCTCTCATCAAGTTGACAGGGCTGTAGGCTCACTCGGTGGTTGGAGGAGAAAGAGGAGAGGAGACCCCCAACAGACCCACTGACCAGGCTCTCATCAAGCTCGCAGGGCCGTAGGCTCACTCAGTGGTTGGAGGAGAAAGTGGAGAAGAGACCCCGAGCAGACTCGCTGATAAGGCTCTCATTAAGCAAGCAGGGTTGTAGGCTCACTCGGTGGTTGGGGGAGAAATAGGAGGGGAGACCCCGAGCAGACCCGCTGACCCGACTCTCATCAAGCTGGCAGGGCTGTAGGCTCACTCGGTGGTTTGAGGAGAAAGAGGAGAGGAGACCCCGAGTAGACACACTGACCAGGCTCTCATCAAGCTTGTAGGGCTGTAGGCTCACTCGGTGGTTGGAGGAGAAAGAGGAGAGGAGACCCTGAGCAGACTCGCTGACCAGGCTCTCATCAAGCTTGCAGGGCT
The DNA here is from genome assembly GCA_039513925.1 of Platanthera zijinensis. Lineage (NCBI taxonomy): Eukaryota > Viridiplantae > Streptophyta > Magnoliopsida > Asparagales > Orchidaceae > Platanthera > Platanthera zijinensis. Next base: position 199,355,274 of record CM077084.1, on the reverse strand, counting down.
ATAGGCTCACTTGGTGGTTGGAGGAGAAAGAGGAGAGGATACCCCGAGCAGACCCGCTGGCCAGGCTCTCATCAAACTGGCAGGGCTGTAGGCTCACTCGGTGGTTGGACACAATAACGAAAGAGGAATCAGGTCCTCTTCCACGGAGTGGTTGTCTCCTCCCCATCCCCATTAATCTCCTTACTCTGACATGCTACGGTTCTTTGTGAACAAGGTTTTGTTTTCATTTTCATGCTTGATATGGACATGGAAGCTGTAATTTGGAAGCAGAAATGTGTCGAACAGCTGTAATTTTGGTTGAGTGTTTACCAGAGTCAGGTGACTGGTGTCTTGGTCTAAAAGTGGATTAAAAATAAAAACACCGACCCTTGGCACAATAACAGAAGAGTGGGTACTTAAAGAAAACTCCCTGCATAAAGAAGAAAAAAGAGGGGGGGGGGAGTTCACCCTCTAGGTCCACTCGCGCTGAGAGGTACCAATAGGCAAGGCGAGAGCGCGGAGCGAGTGTCCTCACACCCGCAAGAGCGCCGAGGGTTGGCCAGCTCACCCCCTGAGTCATGTCTGCTAACGACAATCAGCGAGAGGAGGGATGACCCCCTCTCGCAAATAAAAGAACCTGCAAATCTCGCAAGCAGTCCCCGCAAGAATAAAAAAGAAAAGAAAAAGAGGCTAATCCATGTGATACGCAAGCAAAACATATATTTACATATGAATCATGTATTAATCACATCTATGTTTTCAATACGAAATTACATGCAAAAGGGAGGAGCGTCGGGATTACAACAAAAAGAAAAAAAGTTGTGCTCAAGGTGCCCTAGTTCTTCTCACTCGCCGACGAGTCCTCATCCTCACCATAGATCTCCGGCACGAGGTTGCGGGCCGTAATATCTTCGCAGTCATCTCTAACGATGCCCATCTCGCTCATCATCTTTAGGATGAGCTCGGCGGTCCGGATGTTAGCGTCTTGGCAAAAATCTTCGACCTCATCATGCGTATAATGAGCGGAGGGAGGTGGAGAAATCTGAGAGCGAGAGGTGGAGGCCTCCTTTAGCTGGGCATTTTCTGTCTTCGGTTCTTTTACTTCCGTCTCCAGCGCTTCCACTTCCAAGCGTAACCTCTCCGCTGTCTCAGCATCCTGCAAGGAAGGGTCGTTAAAACTAGCGAGAGAGAGGTAAGAAAGCTGGCTAAGTAACAACTCACCACTCCGCAGCTGGCCTTGGCGATAAGGCTCTCGGCCACCTCCAGCCTCTTCGCGAGATCTCCTGAATTCTCGCGCTCGGCGGCAAGGTTGGCGTTGATTTCTTTCTAGCGTAGGGTGTTGTAGATGAGGCGGCGTGAGAGTCGGTGGGATAGCTCTAGAGTGCGCAGTTGAGAGTGCGTCATCCTTAGGATTAGATCTCGCGTGGTGGACGCGTCGAGCGCGTTAGGGGCGAGACCTCCATAAAGGACGAAGCTTAGGGAGAAGGCGTGGGCAGTCAGTTGGACTTGCTCCCTCTAGGAGGGGAGGAGGGTTGAGATGGAAACCCGGTGTGTTCCCTTATCCCAGATGAGCGAGGGCTCATTGGCACCATCAGGTATGGACGGGCCCAAGTTGAAGGTTAGGTCGGCGGACGGTGCAGGGAAGTGAGAAGGAGCCCCCTCGGGAGAGGGGGACTTGGAAGATTGTTGAGAAGAACTCGTAGGCGGCGCGAGAGGGGACGCCTCCTCAGGAAGCGAGACGGCCCTATGTGGAGAAGTTAAGGGAGGCGAGTGTGGGATTGGGATCCCAGAGAGATAGGACTCAAGGATCCCGACGCCATCGCTGTGTCCGCAGGGACCTTATCCTTCTCAGAGGGGAAGGATACAACCTTATTCATCTTATTTTTGAGTTTCTTCGAAGGGCTGAGGCGAGAGGGAGCAGGGTCATCAGCCGCCCTCTTTCGTAGAGAGGTGGTCAGTAAATCCTTGGCCGCCTCGGCCGCCATGACGGCAAGATCCACGTCCCTAGATGGTTTGATGTTGCTTCTGTAAGGAGGGTGCACCGACATGTTACTCTCTCCTGGTAAAGGCGAGACGGAAAGTCGGGAGAAGAAGTCAACGAAAGGAAAATTCTAAAGGCAAGAAAAAGAAGAGGGGTCAAGCATACCTTCTCCGGGGAACACGGGAAGCAGCGAGCCGAGGCCCCGTCTCAAATACCGGAGCTCGAAATTCTTCCCGACAAGGTACTCACAGAGAAGCTTGTCCATACAGCCGACCTTCGGGGTGGCGTAGAAGATTTCCACGGGCGAGACGGGCGCGAGAGGGACGCCGCCCTGGTTCCCGCGAATGAAGACAAAGCGAGTCAGCCAATGATGATTCTTATTTGGTGTCTCGCTTACCTTCAAACTCAGCCCAGTGAAGAAGGACACCCCGTCTTGGTTGGCGTGGTAGACGAACATTTTGCGGAAGACGGTGAGACTGAACTCTATCCTCTCTTGTTGCATATAGCACGCGAACGCGACCATAACCGATATCGCGTTTGGGTTCAGTTTGGAGGGCACGACGCCAAAGTATTTAAGAACTTGCTTCACCTCTGGCCAGAGGGGAAGCCTGAGCCCCGCCTCGAAGTGCGAGACGGGGAAGGCGAGCTCCACAGGATAGAAGGTGTTCACGCTCTCACCAACCTTGGGAGGGCATGACTCAAAGCCCTCCGGCAAGTACTCGCTCCGGAAGGTCTCATACTCGTCCGCAGAGAGTCGGCCGGGAGGGAAATTGTGGTCTGTGAACCTATTCCTGCAGAGGCTACGTCCCTCACCCTCCTCTTGTCTTCTTTTCCCCATAAGTGCGCGAGATAGAGAAAGAATTGGCGAGTGGGGAATCAGCGAGAGGGCACGAAGAGTAAAGGAGAGGGAGCCGTGGGCCTAAGTCTAGGGAAGTGTGCTTTTAGCCCTGGCAGCGGGGGTATTTATAGCCTTCACTGAAGTGAGAGGATAGGCGGATAGGGAACTGTACCGGGGAAGGGCATGAGCCGGTAGGCATTTTTTTCTCTCCCTCCGAGCCTCGGGCAGCGGAGTCCTGAGTGGGCCGTCATCCCAGTTAGTCGGTGGAAAAATATTACCAGAAATTAAAAAATTGACAGAGATTTAAAAATGTAGCGTAAAGAAATTTGGAGGCTGTCGCAACCATTAAATAAGAAGACAAATTATCAAATCAAGCAGGTCAACAAATTAAAAATTCAATCCCGCATAAAGCGGGTGGTAAGTTTGAAGGGGTGCAGAGGGCGCGAGATAGACAGAACTTTTTATAGCAGGCGAATGAAAGAGTAAAAGAGGCGGGAGGTCAGAAGGCCTTAGCTCTCGTCAGTTCTGGTCCCACCTCCATCGTCCTCCGCGGCCTCTCACGCAGGGAGGATGGCTGGGGAGGTGGAAGGCGCGAGCCGCCTCAACACCATGGCGGGCGAGACGGTGCTGTTGGTCGACATCGTTCAAGATCGCCTGGGGGTCTATCTGGTCCACCTCAATATCAGCATCTATCTCAGAAGATAAACGAGCGCATTCCACCTCTAGCCAATCGATCAGATGGTGTGTGGCTTGTTTTCCTTTTTCTAGTGCCTGAATGATGCTTGCGTGCTTTCGCAGCATCTCGGCCACCCTACGCTTCATTTCTAGGGGGTCCATGGGGTCGCCCAGATAATCCTCGATCTCATCTATAGAAGGAGGAGGGGAAATGGCCAGTTGCCTAGAGGAATCTTCGATCGGCGAGTCTGTGGCATGCGAGACCTCGACAGGGGCTTCACTCGCACCTATGGATGAGCCAAAAAGATAAGACGGCGAGAAGAAGAGAGCAGGTGTTAGAGTTGAGGCCTCTTACCGTATCGGCGAGTGGAGCCCGAAGTGGTAGAAGGATCATCCCTCCTCGCCACAGGAGTGGAAGGAGGTGTGGAAGAATTGGGCGAGAGGGGTCGGGAAAGTAGTTCTGAAACGTTGATACGAATGGTCTCCGGACGATGTGGAGGCGTTGGGATTTTCTGGGTAGAAGTCGCAAGTCAAAGGTGTGGGGTAGATAGGAATCATAATAGGCTTGAAGGGCTTACCTCCTTTCCTTTGAGGCTAGCTGGAGCAGGAGGTACGCCCCCCCCCCCCCCGAGAGGGAGCGAGAAGGTTCTCCCGCCAGGCGAGAGGTGTTATGCTAGATGACCCAAGTACCATGTAGTAGGAGATTGGCGAGTGAGTGCCGAGAGGGGAAGATTTCCTGACGAGTGGCCAGTTTGCCATGCGAGAGGACTCCAGGGTTGGAGCTCTCGCCAACAGGCGGTCCTCTCGTCAGGCGAGAGGACCCTATAGGGGAGTTCTCTCCAGTTGCCATTTTGGTTCAAGGACGATTCAGATAGGGTTGGGCCCACCTTTTGGGCCCCAGGGGTGTTTTACTCTTTTACCCCAGGTGGTCTGCATTTAACCCTTTAGAATAGCGGAGTTTGGCTGTTGGCAGACCTAGCCAAGGGTATTTTGGTAATTTCAGGACAGTTTAAGTGGGTTATTTGTAGTCCCAGTTCAGAAGCATATAAATAGACTGGTAAGGGTCCTTAGAAGAGCAAGCTCTCTCGACTCTTTTAACTTCTTCTAAGTCACCTAGCTCAGCATTGGCTATGGAGGGGGAGAGCTTTAGTCTCTTCCGGGTACGAGGTGGGACCTCCTCGCTGAAGCCTCCGGTCTAGTTATTGGCCTTGAGTGTGATCCTAAGGGAGTAAGCGTGAGCTGCCTCTTTAGTTTCGAGCTTTAGGAGGAATCGACCTTGTTGGTTCCAACACCCCACATATGTGCAATTTTTTACAATGTCTTGAAGCCCTACAACAAAAGGACTTATTAGTTACAAATAGTTTGTTCTTCCTTTATAGCCATTAACAAACTACTATAATAGAGATTTTCAAGGCAGACTCCATACTCACTAGAATGAACATTAGAATCAATATCACGGGCAAGTTCATGAATGCTAGTTAATTCTAAAGCTTCCTTAGATTTCCGTCTTAATCTAATAGAATTCCTTCAGTCCATTGAAAAAAAATGATCAGAATCAAAGCACCACTTTCAAAGAATATTCAACATACAAAAAGAAAAGGATCACTAAAAGTGAATGTCAGCGCATCATTTCCAACAGGCAACAACCTGAAAAAGGTTTAAATATTTGATTACCTAAAATAATAAAAAGACTTACAACCCCATCTGTATGCATATGGGTAAAGTTGTTGGAGTATGTAATCAGGAACCTATCAAGAAGTTAGTCTTATGATACATTCCGAATTGATGGAGCTATTTTTCCAGTTGAACCACAACAATCTTTCAGGTTGCAAGCAATATGTAGGGAAGCTAAATAATTTGACAATTGCATTATCAAGTGCAATTATGTAATACCGCTACTAAAAAAATTGATTAATAGCGGGTAGGCTAAGTCAGTAACATGTTTTGCCAAATTGGAGTCATAGTTAGTGATGTAGGGGTATGCTACTGTTGCACAAAACCTACAATGCTCGGGGAGATCCAAATACAGTCAAACAAACATTTTTATACTCGAGGAGATCCAAATATAGTCAGAAATATATTTATGGGCGATAAAGAGCATAGCAATTGACAATACAAGCATTTCTTCTCAAAAAGTAGAGCACCATTGTAATTCAAAATGACTTAAGAACACTACCAAATCAAACGCAATAAAAATGTAAAAAGGATGTTGCGCCTGAAAATAATAAAACATAAAAATCTCTATCAAATAAGAATGAAAATTTAGTCTGTTCATGTGTAATCATCAAAAAACAGCAATGAAGGTGATTTACCTGCAATTGAACTGTTGAGCAATAATGGACAAAATTTAAGTTTTTGCATTCAAGACCATGGGAAAATTCTTTCAGGAGCTTCTATTTCCTCTCTTCACTAGCCATTATTTGATTTTTCTAGCATTATTGCAGGATCTTCTGTGTCGGAAAAATACTTCATTCAAGACCATGGGAAAACTTGGCTAAGGAGAGAACCCAGGATAAAGAACCATCCCGTACGATCTCCCCCCATAACAACAAAAATTGACATTTGATTGATGATTTTGTGACTTGCCATGTGAGCGCACCCAACATTGTAAAAGCCAGAAAAACAAACAAACCTATTATTCAACTAAACTACTTGCAATAAGATAATCTCCACTCTCACCTTCCGATCCCTAGAACAGGACGACCATAATAAAATAATAGAAACAAATGATGGATTGCTTGAAAATTTATTCATTAGGCCATATGCTTCAAGATTCTCCAATCACATCAGAACAACACTGGAGTCGTAAAAATCAGTCCAATGAGCTGAAGGTAGTATCCAATAATACAATGAAAAAGGATCACATCACATAGTAGTCTGAGTCTGTAAGATTATACTGGAGAATATGATACAACACACCTACTATGAGCAACATTAGTCTTGGCAAGAAAAACTCATCATAATATCCAATGATAAAAGAAATAACAACACACCTTGAACTATGCAAAATAATTGAACTGATTATTTAACGGATTAATATGATATGAATTCCACAAAAAAAACATCATCAATTTCCGTGATATTTGCAACAAGAACACGTTCCCAAAATCTATCTCAAAACATCATGGAAATAAATAGAAAAAAACAGTTCAATAAGGAAATTAAAAATATATAAAAACATCGAGTTGATATATTTTTTTTCCATATTGGTAGATCAACACTAGAGCTTTTAATTTGGGTAGTGCATCATCTGTGGAAATTCTGCATCTTCTTGAGCGCTATTTAAAACACCAACCTTAAAAAATTACACATTATTGATATGTTTAACATGTTAATAATTGAGAAAAAAACAATACTACTTACTTGACCAGTGCGAGAAGGTATCGAAGGATTTACCCGACTTTTAGAAGTGGTTGTTGTTGGTGTCAACTGGCAGCTAACATGCTCCAAATGAGCTCGCACCTCTTGTTGTAGGCATGCCATCTTTTCTTTCATTTGTGCCTCAACTTGTGTCTTCATTTCCGCAATTTGAATATCAAACTGCGATTACATTTCTTTTCGAAGTTGAGTACGGATTGACTCAAGTGTATCTTTACTAGGTTGTAAATTAAGATCTTTTTTCCTCATTAAGCCCCATGTACGCAAACGTCCATGTCCATCCAATCCCATTACCCGAGAGAAGCAAGAATCTCTATATTCTACGGTGCGCTCCTCCTCATGCACATTTTCATGAAGAATGTTCATATCTTCCTGTGATATGAAGATATAAAATAAGAAATGTTGCCAATATTATATGTATTATTTTTAAATTAGTTATGTGAGAAAGAAAGCAAAACATACAATGGCCTCCTGAGCTTCAAAATCAATTCTGCCCTTCTTATCTGTCTGTGTTCGCATAAAAACATTAATTCTATCAACCTTATTGTTACCTTATTTCTCCATCTAAAATAACAACAAAAAATAAATTGTCATTGCATATATGTATTATATAAAGATGTTAAATATTTTAGCTCCGATCGAACAGAGCGAAATGAGGACCTCCCGATTTTATGGTATCCTCCAAGATGTTCACGGTTGATTGAGTTTTGATTTGATAATTTAGAGGGACATCTTTATTCTCCTATAATTATTCAATGAAAAAAAATTTAGTTTATTTTATGTGTGGTGTTCGTTAATGTAACAAAAGAAGAAAGTAACATACCTGCACCTCTCTCCATATCGCATCAAGCATGTCATTGGGTATATCTATCCATCACGGATATGTGAGTGGTAGTTTAAACCCATTTCTAGCTAGAACTCCAAGAAGGATAACAAATGGTTGCTCACACTTACCTGTAGGGTACCCATATCTATCAAAATCAACATTAAATCGCTCACTTGTCCCCACCGTTGGGATGCCATGTGCAGGGCCATGACCTCTCTTTTTATTAATACTTTCACGTTTGTTTGAAAGATCTGCATTACAAATGTCAATAACTTATATATGTTGTTATAAATCACAAGAAAAAATATTATGATTCCAAATACCTGCATTATCAAGTGAATGTGATGTGTCAATGGGTTGGGAGATTGGGGTAGCTTGTGCAGTAGCTTGGGAAACTGAATGTAGAGTGGTGATGGATTTATATTATGTTCGGAGATTGAATGTGCGGCGACGGATTGAGAGAGTTGCAACATTTTAATCATAGTTTGTCCTCGAATATTTTTCTTCCCCATGTCTATAAGAAAATCATAGAACAAACTATATTAATCCATCAAATGTAATTTAAAATGACCAAATATATTAATTGGTCAAACAAAAAAATTATGATTCCAAATACCTGCATTATCAATTGAATGTGATGTGTCAATGGGTTGGGAGATTGGTGTAGCATGTGTAGTAGCTTGGGAACTGAATGTAGAGTGGTGATGGGTTGAGTTATTGGTGAAGGATTTATATTAGGTTGGGAGATTGAATGTGCGGCGATGGATTGAGAGAGTTGCAACTTTTCAATCATTATTTGTCCTCGAGTATTTTTCTTCCCTATGCCTGCAAGAAGATCATTGAACAAACTATATTAATCCATCAAATGTAATTTAAAATGACCAAATATAGTAATTTTTCAAACAAGAAAATTATGATTCCATATACCTGCATTGTCATGTGAATGCGATGTGTCAATGGGTTGGGAGATTGGTATAGCAAGTGTAGTATTTTGGGAAATTGAATGTAGAGTGGTGATGGGTTTAGATAATGGTGAAGGATTTATATTTGGTTGGGAGATTGAATGTGCGGCAATAGATTGAGAGAGTTGCAACTTTTCAATCATTGTTTGTCCTCGATAATTTTTCTTCCCCATTCCTGCAAGAAGATCATAGAACAAACTATATTAATCCATCAAATGTAATTTAAAATGACCAAATAGAGTAATTTGTCAAAATAGAAAATTATGATTCCATATACATGCATTGTCAAGTGAATGTGACGTGTCAATAAGTTGGGAGATTGGTGTAGCATGTGTAGTAGCTTGGGAAACTGAATGTAGAGTGGTGATGGGTTGAGATATTGGTGAAGGATTTATATTCGGTTGAGAGATTGAATGTGCGGCGATAGATTGAGAGAGTTACAACTTTTCAATCATTATTTGTCCTCGAATATTTTTCTTCCCCATGCCTGCAAGAAGATCATTGAACAAACTATATAAATCCATCAAATGTAATTTAAAATGTCCAAATATAGTAATTTGTCAAATAAAAAAATTATGATTCCATATACCTGCATTGTCAAGTGAATGTGACGTGTCAATGGGTTAGGAGATTTGTGTAGCATGTGCAGTAGCTTGGGAAACTGAATGTAGAGTGGTGATGGGTCGAGATATTGGTGAAGGATTTATATTAGGTAGGCAGATTGAATGTGTGGCGACGGATTGAGAGAGTTGCAACTTTTCAATCATTGTTTTTCCTCGAGTATTTTTCTTCCCCATGCATCCAAGAACATCATAGAACAAACTATATTAATTCAAAACACATCACAACTATATTAAAAATAAAACTATATTAATTTAAGAAGGAAAAAATATAGCAATTTGGCAATCTAAAAATTATGATAACATACAATATTACTCTTCATTAGTTATTTCGTCGTCAACATCTAAAAGAATATCATCAACAACATCACCATCAACTCCTTCCCTAACCCAATTAGTATCATCATCACGTACACATATTATTTCATCCAAATGTTGTTTATTGAGTGGTTCAAGTTCAGGTTCAACATCAAACGAATCCCGAGCTGTCAACTTCAAAACAACTTCCCAATCTGGATCTAGAGGATCTTTGACATAACAAACCTGCTCTGCTTGAGTGGCTAATATAAAAGGCTCATCTATCATTTTATTTATTTATAAAACAAATGATTGAAGTTCACAATAGTGAAACTAAATTCTTCTAGTTTATTTCCAACTTTAGGGTCAACCCAATCACACATAAATAGGATGAATTTATAATCATTACCATAGTAAATCTCAAAAATGTCCCTTAACCTTCCATAGTACGTGACACCCCCTACACGTGGGTTTTTATCTTTGGAGCTAGCATAACTAGTTTGTACATGGTTTGAGCAGCACGCCACTATTTCTTGTAGTTCTTTTTTTATCTTTGTACTTTGTGCGATAACGAAATCCATTAATAAAATATCCATCATATCTCCATGCCCAATTATCCAGAGCTTCACTGAGATGCTTAACTTCTTTGGATAGATTATTATCAGTTGATCTAACCTGTAGAGATAGTCAAGCCATGGATGAAATTAATGAAATGATTTTTTAAAAATTTTATCTTCATTAGTATATTGAAGAACTTACATATTGTTTAAACCATAAATGAAAGGTTTCATTATGAGCTTTATCAATTTGATGTTCGGTCATACGAGGGATTGAATTTTTGAGTTCTTCAATGTGCTTCCTATATAAGAACACATTTTGATATTGTAAAAAAGTAACACCAATTTAAATTGATGGGAAAAAATAAGACAACTCACGTTAGAAAAGGTGTGATTTCATCTGTGTTGAAAAGAACATGACGATGTATTTGTATCAAAGAAACCTCATCAAGTTGTATCTTTTTCCCCTTTTTAAATGGGTAACCAATGTCATGTCCTCCATCATTATTTCTATTTTGCCAATTATATTTTGTTTCAATGCCAACAAGATATCGTTCGCAAAAGTTCATGCATTCCTCCATTAGATATCCTTTCGCAATAGAACCTTCCGGATGAGCACGATTACGAACATATCTCTTCAAGGTAAGTAGATACCTAATTTCAATATATATAATAAATTAATACAAACAATATTATATAAATAAACATATAAACTCAAATATATAAAATGTACATTACCTTTCAATAGGATACATCCATCGAAATTGCACCAGACCACCAACCGAGGCCTCTTCAGCTAAATGTATTGTTAGATGCTCCATAATATCAAAAAAGGTGGAAATATCTTTTCAAGATGACATAGTGTTAAAACTATGCATTCTTGCATAATCTTCAAGTCCATATGCTTAATAGCCTTTGAGCACAATTGCTTATAGAAATTAGATAACTCGATAAAAACTTTCACAACATCTAGTGGCAATTCTTTCCTTATGGTTATTGGAAGGAATTGTTAACATAAGAATGTGCATATCATGACTCTTAAGACCCCAAATATTTCTCTCTTTCAAATGTACACATCGAGAAATATTAGATGCATAGCCATCTGGCACTTTGATATTTTTTAACACTTGTAGGAAAACATCTTGATGAACTTTGTTCATTGAAAAATGGGCTGGAGATAAGAAGGCCTTATCGGATGCAAGTTGTTGTGGGTGCAATTTTGTTCGAATACCCATTTCTTTTAAATTTCGTCTTGATTTTAAGCCTTCTTTTATTTTTCCTATTACACCCAATATTGTATAAATAAAATTTTCACCCATATTTTCTCTTTGTGCATTACATCAATTAAATGACGTGTTTGAAAATACTCCCAATATGGCAATTCAAAGAAGATGCTTGTTTTCTTCCAACCATGTTTTTGACCAATATTCTTAACCCTACCATTATCTTCTCTCTTCCTCTTTTTAAGCTCATCTTTTTTGTATTCAGTAAGTAAATCATTCAGTTGTGTTGTGATATTACTTCCCATTAACATTAGAGGTTTAGTTTCAAATTCACGACATCCATTAAAAGCTGCCTTATCTCTTCGAAACCTGTGCCCACTGGGTAACCATCGACGATGCCCCAAATAGAAAAATTTTCTACAATTTCTTAGCCATTGTGATTTAGTTTGCAAATTACAATTTGCACAAGCATACTCGCCTTTTGTACTCCATCCTGATAAGTTTGCATATGACGTGTATACATTAATTGTCCAAAACAATGCGACACGTAGAGTGAACATCAGATTTTTTGACACATCATATGTAGCCACACCATCATTGAAAAATTCTTTTAACTCTTCAATCAATGGTTGAAGGTAAACATCAATTTTATTTCCAGGCCCCTTCGGTCCATCAATTTGTACAGTAGGAAAGAGAAAAGATTGTGTCATGCACATCAATGGCAGAAAATTATAAGGAATTAAAATAATTGGCCATGTGCTATAAGCAATGGACATGGTTCTATATGGATTAAATCCATCAGAGGCAAAACAAAGTCTAATATTGCGGCACTCTGCAGCAAATTGTGGATAATATTTATCAAACTATTTCCAAGTTGGAGAGTCAGCGGGGTGTCTCATAGTGTCATCTTTAGTACGTTCCCGAGCATGCCATTACATATAACTTGCAGTTCTTGATGACATGAATAACCTATTCAATCTCTGTGTCAAAGGAAAATATCTTACTTGTTTTGCTGGAATTCTTGAAATTGTATTTTGCATGTTATTTCCATTGTCATTGAGTTGTTTGTACCGCGACTCACCGTAAATCCACAATTTTCAAGTGTAATATCATTTGTTTTAAAAATCATGCAATTATTGGGGCATGCATCCCAAGTCTCGTAAGAAAATCCCAATTCTTTTGTAATCTTTTGAGATTCATAAAAAGACTTAGGTATTTTTATGTTCGGAAAAGCATCAATAAGGAACTCTAATATCCATGTGAACGAGATATTTGTCCATCCATGCATGACTTTACCTTGCAGTAATCTCACTATGAAAGACAATGATGTATACATGACACATTTAGGGTAAAATGGACACTCTGCGTCTTCAACAAGTTTTATAAATTTGGAATCATCTTCGCTAGGACCATCTATTCTTGGACTTCTTAATGATGATGGATTTTCATACAAACTAGCACTAAAAGATGGAATTCCATTTGCTTCATGTATCATCTCCATCGTATCATCTCTAAAATCAGAATGTTGTTCATCCCCACAGCAAGATATAGAAGAATATGATTACCCGTGAAGGGTCCATATTTTGTACTTGGATAAAAAAACATTTATAATTATATGTTCACGAGCAATTACCCTCTCCATCAAATAAGTATTACAATATTTTTTGCAAGGGAAATAAATCCGAGTCTCAAAACTATATGTTTTATTTTTATATGCATAATCTAGAAACTTATCAACACCAAGGATGTATTCAGATGAAGCTCTAATTTGCAAATCAATCCAACTTTTATCCATATTTAATGTCAGAGAAATCTACATAAAAATAAATAGGGTTATACAAATAGAGGTCGGACAATGAAAATATTTTATTTTGAGTTTAAATAATGTTTGACAAGTAAAAACAATGAAAATGATTACGAAAAATATGTCTTAATAATAACCATACAAATAATGTGCAAAGATCAAATATGATAAAATAGTAGGAGCCATTCTTTAAATTTAAGAATTGCAAGCAAGAACCATCAGCTCTTCACGGGATTATTTTTTTCTAAAAATGAAATCTTCTTTACAATTCTCCCTATAGCCCTTAAAAGGTTTACATTAATAATCAACATTAACTTAGAACATTAATAACCAACACTTAACTTAAAACTAAAACATTTAATGAAAATAAAAAGCTATTAAAACATTTTTCTCTAATATTGCAAAAAAGCGAAAAATAAAGCTTCAGGACAAAATAAATTGAGGAGAGATGTAATCCCAAATATTGCAAACTCGTAGTTTAAAAATAGGGCCAACACACAAATATCAAATTCTAGATTAAGCCATAAATTTAAAATAAGAAATGAGTTGTAGTTGTGCAAAATGAGCTTCTATCATGTCATGCAATGGTTGCTGCCTCTTGCACCCAGCTCTATCAACTCCTAGGTTGTTATGCAAAATATTGACAGCAAAGAGAGATTTTTTATAAAAATAATAGATTGCATCTGAGTTTCACTCAATTAGGAATCAGAGTTCCTTATCTGTCAAAGATGATTTGAGCAATTCCCCCTTCTTTTAGCATTTAGTTGTGCACAAATATGAAGATTTTACTTAAGAACAAAGGTCATAAGCCCATACAAATGCAAACAAGATAAATCTGGACAAAATTGAAACTCCAGAATTAGAATAAAATTAGATCTCCAATTTTAATTCCAAAGCAAAAATATACCCTCTGGCCTCTGCTAAAAATTGTGAATGGAAATTTACTCAGGGCACTTCTATCATGCATACAACTTGAACCAAAACAATTGTCATTGAAAAAAAATATAGATTATCCCCACAGCCTTGTAGAAATTTCTACCAAGCTTTATACAAGGTCTGGAGATGTCTACCGCGTTCCTCCGTCTTCGATCGGGGTAGGGTATCGGGGAGACGGGGGGAACGAAGGCAATTAATTACATCACAAGTGACCAAATAATAATATGAAAAAGAAATCTTCAAATCTCTCTTTGAAAATAATGAAAATAATTGATATTCAGATAAATTTGAATTAAAATAGTTAGAGAAATAGAAAATGGAAAGCACTAGAAAAATCATGTATAACAGGACTGTTAAATGTTGAAAAACATAAGGAACGAAAGTACATGTCTAAAAATATTCTTACAATTTCTACAATGATGAGAAGGATCTCAAATAAGAACATCTTCAGAATTCATAGCTATACCTGAACCCTAATCTCGAATGAGCCTAAAAACGCAGAAAAAGTTTTAGGTAGAAGAATAAAAATAAATTTCAACTGCAATAACATCAATTTGATTCAAGAAGAGCAATAACAATAATTTTACTAACACGATAACATCATATTTATTCAACAACAAAGCAAAACCTCTTTATACAAGAATCTAACAGTAACATCAATTTGCTAATTTGTACCATATCGGCAGATATCACAAAGGGTTTAGTGAAAATAAAAAAAACTTTGTTTACTAAAATCTAAAATTAGAAAACCACCCTAAGATTTGTAAAGCCGAGAAGAATTGTGGGAGAGGAAGAGATACCTGTTGCGATAGTGGAGAAGAAAACCTTAGGGGAATAACTTCCAAATACCTGTTGAAGAACTAAAGGCTTAATATATAATGGTAGGGAAAGTTAAAGTCGCAGGAGGAGGTATGGGAGCTGGCATGAATGGCAGCGGCATGGAGAAGAGATCTTAAAAAATAGAGATAGCAGCGGGATGTTAAGAGAAATTGACGGGCCAGAATAAAATCAAAGAAATCAATGGCTGCAAGCGACACTACTTCACATGCATAACCGAAGCAACAGAGATTGAGCCGACCGTAAGCCCGCGATCTGGTGGTGCCTGTTGGTACCCTAGTTTGATTTGAGTTTAGTCTTGTCTTTGTTAGTCCCTTGACCCAAGAAATATCTATGGTCAGTGGTTAGAAGTCTAGCTGTAGAGTCGTCACTTTTCCAGATTGAGAATTTGGTTAAGTAGTTTTTTCATTCGACTATAGTCGAACGCCGCTCGACTATCGTCTATCGGCTGATCGACGATCGTCTATCAGTTGGTCGACGCTTTATCTGCGTTGATAGTTCGACTATCTGTTCTGATAGATCGACTATCTGATAGTTCGACTATCTTTTGATAGGTCGATTATCTGTTTTGCGTTGATAGTTCGACTATCTGTTGATAGTTCGACTATCTGCTTGGCGAGGTAGTTCGACTATCTGTTCTGATAGATCGACTATCTGATAGTTCGACTATCTGTTGATAGGTCGACTATCTGTTCCGCTTTGATAGTTCGACTATCTGTTGATAGATCGACTATCTGTTTCGTCTTGATAGTTCGACTATCTGTTGATAGTTCGACTATCTGTTGTCTTTGATAGTTCGACTATCTGTCTTGATAGTTCGACTATCTGATAGTTCGACTATCTGCTGATAGATCGACTATCTGGTTTGTTTTGATAGTTCGACTATCTGTTGATAGATCGACTATCTGTTTTCTGAGGTAGGTCGACTATCTGCTTGATAGGTCGACTATCTCTGTGCGCTTGATAGTTCGACTATCTGTCCAAGATAGATCGACTATCTGATAGTTCGACTATCTGCTCTGATAGTTCGACTATCTGCCAGGGTAGTTCGACTATCTTCTTCGATAGGTCGACTATCTGGATCGTTCGACTATCTGCCCGATAGTTCGACGATCTCCGTGCGTCGTTCGACGATCTTCGAGGGTCGTTCGACGCTTTCTGTCTGCCTTTATATTTTGTATTTATTTATTATATTTAATTAATTAATACATTTTCTGGCACATTGTTTTAAGCTGTATGATAAAATTACCAGGCAATATTTGCTCCATCTCTTTTGCCTGAGTCAAATCTTTTTAAGATAAAGTTGTTTGTCTTATTAGCTGTCATTATAAATTACTTTATCCGTTATCAGCCCTTTATAGCCGTTAGACTGAAAAGTCTTCTTTTTGCTATAAAGAGATTATTTCTGATGTGACTTTATTTAGTCCTTCTGTTATTTGATTTGAGCCTGCAGCTTCTTAGAAAGAGGTTTACTCCTTTTATAGAATGTTTTGCTGCAGAGATGGTTTTGTCTTCTTGATATTTACAGCCCAGGTCTCAAGGCTCAGAAGAAGACAAATAATTCAAATGGAAGAGAGCCGTTGCTTGCTGCTGTTATATAAAGGACCCTTTGAAGAAGGATTCAAGCTAGCTAATAGCTAACCAGTTGTTCATTCAAGCTTTCAAGCCTTCATCAAGAAAAAGCTTTCTGCTCTCAGCAATTTCCATCTAACTGAGAAGTGTTAAAATCTTCATCTCTTCTTCACCTGAGTTCTCCTGCTTTCAGGAAGTTCAAACTCAGAGTTCCTTTGAAGAAGAAGAAGAAGAAGATAGCTGCTTGAAGATCTTTGATTTTATTATTTACTTTCTTCCTGTAGCTTTTCCTTCAGAACTTTCTGAAGAGTTTTCTGCACTGAAGCAAGACTTCACCTGGACATCTTTGAGCCAGGGGAGCCTTGATTCTTTAGAGCATTCTAGCTCAATGCAAGTTTTTGTGCTTCTCTAATCTTTGTAAAATAGAGAAGACATCTTAACTTTCTTCCCCCTCCTGTACAGGGTTATTACTCCCTTCAAAAGTATCCCTTGGTGGCAGGGCACCTGATCAAAAACCTGTGCTTGGTTTTTAGACACCTGATCAAAAGTCTAAAGGGTTTCTGGATCTACCTGAAGCAGATCCTGTTGGTGGCAGGGCACCTGATCAAAAACCTGAGTGGATTCCTACCGTGTGGGTAGAAGAGTGGACGTACCCAAGTTGTTTGGGGAACCACTATAAATTTCCTTGTGTCGTCTGGATTCTCTTGTTTAATTCATGTATTGTGGCTGTGATTAGATATAACTAGGTTGCTAGTTGCTGATTAGGTTTTCCAAGCCTTAACTTTAATTACAGTTAGCTTGAGTTTGTACACATCACTTGTGTTAGGCTATAGGGTTAACTTTATATCTATAATCTTTTCATTCCGCACTTCACTCCAAGGGAGTTGGGTAGACTATTAAGTTTTGTCTGTGCAAAATTTGATAACTCTATTCACCCCACCTCTAGAGTAGTATCTATCCCTTCACTTTCAATTGGTATCAGAGGGAGGTTGACTGACTGTATAGGCTAACACCTAAGTCACAAGATCCTGATAGATACCAAGAGCTTATAGATATTCACTATCATGGCCCAGTCCAAGGATTATTCTAGCACCAGACCTCCAGCATGCAACTTAGCTAAGTTTGGCATCTGGAAGGCAAGGATTAAATTATATATGAACTCTATTGATGAATGCATCTTTGCTTCTATTTTGTCAGGTCCCCCAAGAGCACCTGCTGCTGCTTCTGCCTCATCATCTGATATGAGTGCAGTGCCTCCTCCAGATTACAATGATGAATACAAGAAGGCCAAAATAGCAGATGCCAAGGCAATGAACATACTAGCTCAGACAATGTCTGATGAGGTGTTCAAGAAGGTGGCTGACTGCTCCTCAGCAAAGGCCATGTGGGACACACTAAACCAGATTGTAGCTGGTTCAGCTGATGAAAGGAAGGACAGAAGGTCCAACCTGATCTCACAGTATGAGAACTTCAAGAAAACTGATGCTGAATCAGTTGAAGCTATGTACACCAGGCTCAGCTCAATCATCAATGAGCTGAGGACCCTGGACAAGGACATATCATTGACAGAGGTCAATGATAAGATTCTTATGTGCTTCCCTAGCACATGGGATCTAAGAATCTGGCCCATCAAGGAAGCCAGATGTTAACCCAGAATCCGCGACTAGTTCCTCAGGCCTTGCAGTCCGGGCGGCTTGTCCTTTCTAGCCGTCATTCTCGGCAAGCCGGTTTGTTGCAGACAAGCCGGTCGGCCTATCCGGTATGCCGCCGCTGATTCCAGTCCAGCTCCACGTCAAGTCTCAGGGACATCCCTCGTCCGAGGGTCGGCATGTCCTTGTCCAAGCCGAGCGACCTATTTTTCAGGTCGCCGTCAGAGGGAATCCAGATCAACTCGCCGGAGGAAGTCTGCTAGGCCGCGCGGCCTTTCCTCTGCTCTCTTCTCTTCTTTTCGATTCCCGTCACCGCTGCCCGACTCTCTTGTACCTCGGGCAGCCGGTAATTTTAGCCCTGCCCGTTTGGGCAGGCCCCCAAGCCTATAAATAGGGGGCGGGAGTACACCCAAAGCACGCTGACTCGAGTCCAAGAGCTCGCTTGTTAAGAGCTGCGGCCTCGATTCTAGTCCTTTGCGGTCTATTGTCCGGCCGGCTTCCTCCTTTCTTTCTTCTTCGCTAAGTGTAACCGCTTATTTTCTTATAAAAGGAAAGCCCGCCGCAGGAGAGGCATTCAGGCCGCGGCGGGCGAACTCTGGTGTTGCCGCTGGTAGCGGCCCTTTCTCTCCTTTCTCTGCCCGGTTTTATCCGCCATTCCTAGCCACTAGTAACCGACTAGCCGACAGTCTTTTCCCCATTTCTTCCCCCAGTGCTCGAACGGTTAGCTGGTGGTGCTCGTCTTCCCCGTCGCTTTTCGTGCATCAACAGTTAACACGCGACCTTCAGATCTCGGTTAGTCGCTGAAGTTCAGCGGCCATACAATGTCAGACCGGCAGCCTGTTCAGAACAACCTCAGCCCCAACGAAGTTCTGCTCTTGGAAGCTCTTCTGCAGTCCCGCCGGGAAGAAAATCAAACTCGCCAAGAGATGATCGGCAACTCGCCGCGATCAATTTAAACCTAGCCGCAATCAATAAGCGGTTAGACTTGCAGTCCGCAATCATTCCGGTTACGCCAGCCAACCGGGTCCCAGTGGAGAATAAGCAGGTCGATCCGCCGGTCTACTCGCCTACCTTCCCGGGCTATTCGCCGAGCTATTCGACCTCCTACCTGGCCTGGCCGCCCGAGTATTCGGCAACTCGGCCTCCAGTTTCGAAGAAGCCCCGTGTTTCGGAAAAAGGACAAAAAAGTTCGTCAGACCTCCCCCAGATCGAACAACGGGAGGAAGAGCCAAGTTACAAGAAACCCGCTCGAGCAGCGCGCGGGCAAGTCAGGTGCATGGATCAATATTGCGAATATCACAAGGAAAGAGGTCATCTAACAGAAGATTGTAGAGCTCTCAAATTAATTGTGAAAATGCAGAAATCAAAGGAATCCCGTAGCATGATCTAAAAAAGATATCTCATTCATAGGCTGGCAGACGCGTCAACATCAACGACAAAAGCGATCTTAAATCAATCCCTTAACCCAATATGTTTTTCTGTCTTTTGTTTCTTCTCATTATACTCTATTAAGAAGGATTATGACTCATTGCTATATTTTGTTTCAGAGATTATATATCGGTACTCTCACCTGGCAAGTCATCATTCTTATGGGTTTGCAACCCAAAAATTAAAAGATCACTGAATCAAGAGATATCGCCGAGTCTAGCTACATCCCCCTTTAGAGCCGTTGTCATTAGCGTAACACCACGAGGACCACGTGTTGCGGGGAGATTTCGCACCGTGTAGTGGGAGCTTACCGGCTTTGGTGCGGTGGAGTTCTAGATTGCGGATCCCGGCTAGTACCTAACCCCACTTCTGCATTATGGAGGAGCGGAGTGGTGGTCAGCTCTACCACGCCACGTAAGGGATATCGTTGCAACTATGATGCGTCTGTGCGGGAAGCAATACACGCATGCCCCGCAGATCGTCTTAGCATGCAACCCTCGAATACTCTTTGATACTCTCAAGCAGTGCCTGCAGGAGACCCACAGTCTTGTCGATCTCTGAGGAAAGCAATGTGACTCCGGCCGCACCTGCCCGGAAGATCGACTTGAACTGTACTCCAGGAAAGAGAGCAGTGTATTCTTTTCTTCAAGCAGAAGCCTAGTCGGCGGTCAGAATTCAGACCGCGCGGTTATCATATCCTGGCTAGAGACACAGTATCCGCTCGGATATATTATATTAAACGCGCGAGTCGTTTGGTTATCTTCAGCTCGATACAGCAGACATCATTATTAATCGTGCGAGCTTGTTGGTCTCTTCAGTTCACTATAGCGGATATCAGTATTATTCACGCGAATTATTCTTATCTCCACATCCATTCTGCTTGTGTTGTCCAGATATCTCATGACATATTATAATCGATCGAATAGAAATGCAATACTGAGCAAATAAAGCATATTAAGCAAAATCGAATGGTATCATTTATATTGTCAGAAATTAAAAAATGTAGTATCCGCGCGGCTTACAAAGATCATGCCGCCGGATCCTATCCGCTCAGTCCGCCGGCTTATGGTATTCATTCGAATCAATTCGCGGCTTGCAATGTAAAGAAGTCGCAATATGTTTATCTCTATCGCTAAGTAGTTTCCCTATTGAAAGCCAGTTTCGTATTAAAGTTCGGACAGGCCGCCACCATCAGCTGGATTACTACAGCATCTTATCGGTTTGTTTCCTTAGCCGAGCGGCTTGTCGATCGCCATATATCTTCTTGATCTCCAATAAAACTACGGCCTATCATCGTTCAACTATATTAATCGTGCGACTTCGTATTAAGTATGAACCTTCAATAGTAGATCTACTTTGTCTACTTGGCGAATACTCTACTGACCGCCCGGTTTATGGCTTTATAATTTATTCGTGGGTAATCGGATCATTATAAATTCGCAGACGGCTAGTATATCCGGCTACTGGTATTCTATTTAAGTTTAACCAGAACAAAGGTGCTTATTATTTGATGAAGTCGTCAATAAGATCTCTTAAGTCGGAAACGAGTAAGAAACATTAAGTCGCGCGAACAGCCAAGTTAGTAGAATTTCAATACAATAGATTTTCACTAAAGGAGAAATATTTTCATTTCAAATGTCATGTACAAAAGGTAGACCGCGCGGTTTACAAAATCGTACCGCCGGTCTCAAAAAGGTGTAAAAATTGTTACAAGTATTGTCCTAACTATCCGGCTTTAGTCTTTTAGCCGCAGGAATGCTGGAGTCAGGTTCACCGTCGACGTCAACCTCGGAAGGCGAGTAGCCGCCGCTGCTGAACGAAGAAGAACTCGAACTGCCAGTATCCCCGGACTTGGATTTGCTGGATTCAACCCGCGCGGTCTCGGAAGCTTGACCGTCGGTTTCTGAAGAAGCGCTCTCGCTCCTGCTCCCGTCGCTGTCTTCCTTTTCCTCTTCTGCCTTGCTCTCGCCCTCCCATTGACTTTCTCCTTGCCTTTCAGCGCTTGATATACCGCGGCGACCCTTTTCTTCAGGGGGGATACACGTCGGCGCAAGTAAAGTCGGTGAAGCCCGGGGCGAGGCCGCTGCGATCTCGGAGCCGATTCAGCGCTCCGTCAATCCCTTGGACGAGTTGTGGAAAGACAGCGTCCTGGAAAGCCGGGTTGGCCGGATCGTACATTTTCTGCAAAGGAAAGGAAAAAGGTCAGTCCGAGCGGCTTGATAAATAGAGCCGCAAGAATCAGGTAATATCTTACCGCATTCAAATCCTTTAGCCGTGCAATTTCTTCATCTTTCTCTGCGAGTTGCCGCCTCAGGTCGCTTTGACTTGCGACTAACCGCCTATGGGCCAGGCCCATGAAGTGGTTAGCCACAAAGCTTCTCGCGCCGACCTGCGCGGCAAACCGAGAAAAGTCCTCTTCTGGTATCTTTTCCAGCGCTTTCAGGTTGCGCTTGCCATACAAAGCCGCACCAGCCGCGGATGCATGGCGGCTTATCCTTTCACTCCCCCAGTCAGGAAGGGCGGTAGACACTTGGACCGACTCGCCGTCGGCGCTCCATAGCATGGTGGCGTTGCCATGGAGATCTTTCAAACCGCTGCCCATTCCTTGCAGGGTAAAGTCGGCAGAGGAGTCCGACTCACCTTCTTCATCAGCCCGCTCCGGCTTGGCCCTCCTCTTCCTCCTCTCCCTTTGCGTAAGGGTTAAGCCGCCCGGAGTTAGCGGCTTGTTTAGCGGGACTGCGACAATAGCTGCAAGGCAAAGTTGACAAGTCAGTTGTTAAGCCGCGCGGCTAGAAAAGTAGTTCGGTTGGCAGATACTTACTGTCCTCCACATGAACATCCTCTAAAGTTGGGAGCAGGGGGAGGTAGTGGGTGACATCAAGCCGCTCTCCCTTGAAGAAGTCATAAATTTGCTTCTCCAGGCCATCCAGCCCGCTGCTGCCGAATGCGGCTTCTTCGCGGATCTGCGGGTTCACCGGCAAGAGTCCGAGCTGTCCTTCGAAAATCAGGTACCTTTCTGACCAGTTCGGTACCTTGTTCGCCAGGTTGAAGACTTTCAGCCCCCGGCAACCAAAGTACAGATGTCCCCTGAAGATCTTTGTCCCAGCATCCGGAATAGACCGGACCGAGAAGCATTCGCTGAACAGCTTGATTGAGAACCAAACTCTCTCCGACCTAAGGTAGGAGATGAAGCTGTAGATCGCCGCAATAGAGTTCGGCGGCAGTTGTCCTGGCACAACTCCGTAGTGGTCGAAGACCGCTACGGCTTCCATCAGTACAGGAAACCGGAAGCCGCAGTCAAAGTGGTCGACAGGGATTGCGATTTGGTTGGCGGTGGAGGAGTTAATCCGCTCGTGAGGAAGCGGAAGCCGCGCGAGCAGCGGGCTATCTTTCATGTACTTCTCCACAAAGCTATCTAGCTCGGCTTGGGTAAGCCGGCCTTCCTTGTGGTCTGCGGAGTGAAACGCCGAAGCCGCATCGGTCCTAACGGCTGGAGCTTTGTCAGACCGTATCGCCTTTGCTTTAGCTCGCATTCTGATCTTCTGTGCCAAAATCTCTGAGGCCGTCTCAATTTATAGATTTCCTGTGCTGCTTCAGTGGTGGTTGTCAAATCGCGGTTAAATGTCAGACCGCTCGGCTCAACCTGCAAGATAGAATTTTCTAACCGCAGAACAGTTCGGCGGTTCGAGCGACTAAGATTCCCGTACTTAGCAAAATTATCAAAGCAAAAAAGCAGCGGCTAAGAAACTTAAACTACACAAGCCGCAATCAATTCAGATTAATGTACAAGCAGATACACAGCAATTGTTCAGAACATTCAAACCGTCCGGCATCACGAGTTGATGCTTATTACAAAACCAAATAAAGTGTTCGAAATTATTTCTCTCCGCCCTCAGGAGCTTCTCGCCCTACCCGCGCGACTTGGTCGCCAGCCTGTACAAGCTAAACATATACTTGACTGACGAGGTTGTGGATGGAGTGTAGAGTTCGGTGAACCCGCGAGGTATCACGCTCTACACGGGCAAATGGAACCAGCGGTAGAGGTCGATCTCCCGGGTCGCCAGCAGCAGCGACCTGCCCAACCGCCGCGACTAGTGGTGAGTCCGAAGTCTCGCCAGAAGCCGGGCGGCTTGGTAGCTGCCGCTGTTCCCTTCCCTCGCCAGACCGAGCAATGTCCGTCCTGTCTCTCTCAATCCGGCCCGCCATCAGCACCAAGGCTTGCATGTCAAGCTTCTCCGCCTTCTCCCGTTCCAGGTTGGCCAGCGCCTCTTGAGTCTTCTGCTCCGCGGCCTCTAGCGCAGTCCGCATCAGTGTTCTTTCCTCTTCCAAGGTAGTGACAGCCGCCGTTGCTCTTTGTTGAGCGGCCTCGAGCGCAGTCCGCATCGCCGTCTTCTCCTCCTCCCAGCTGGCCAGGGACGCCTGCATCCTTTTGTCAGCGGCCTCCAGCGCAGTCCGCTTCGCCGTTTTCTCCACGTCCGCGCTGGCCAGTGCCTCCTGCACCCTTTTGTTAGCGGTCTCCTGCGTAATCCGCATCGTCGTTTTCGCCAACTCCAAGCTGACCAAGGCCTCCTGCGTCCTTTTCTCAGCGGCCTCCACCTCAGACCGCATCATTCCTCTCTCCTGCGCCAAGTCCTCCAGCACTTCCTGAGTTCTCTTTTCAGCGGCCTCCAGCATAGACCGCTGATTTTCTTCTTGAAGCCGCCACTCTTCTTCCTTGGCTCGAAGGGCCTCGGCATGCTCCCTTATTCTAGCCTGCAGGGCGGCGACCTCCTCCTGGAATTCGGCCGCCCGTTGGTCATCGATTTTTGAAGGTAGCGGGGGCATCAGTGGAGGCAAGAAGCTCATCAGATCGCCCGGCCTGCTGGCGGTTCCTAGTACACCTGCAGCAAACAAACAAGCGGTCAGATTTTAATCGCACAACCGACACTTTTCAAAGGATCTCAGTGGAACGAGACAGTAGTTCGGGATTATCTCTCCCTGCAAAGCCGCGGTGCCGCACCTAAGCGCTGGTCGCCTAAACCGCTCGGAGTCTATTCGCTTTAGCTTTTCTTTCCATAGCCGCGCGGTCTCCTTAGCTTTGCTTTTCAGCTCAGCCGTGGTCAGGAAGAAGCTCGCCGGCGGATTGAAAATCGTGTCCGCTCCCTTCTTCCGTGACCGCGGCTTGTAGAATTTTACAATGCGCTTAACTTCTTCCTGTTTACCTTGCAGGGGAGGAAATGTAGTCGCCACCTGCTTCCCGGCGATTAGCTTCCTCATCTCCTCTATCTTCTCTCTAAGCTTTAATTTTTCAGCTCCTTCAGAAACCGCAGGAGTCGGTTCGCCGAGCTTCTCTCCGGTAACTTCGACATCGATGTCGGCGGTCTCCTCAGAAGCCGGCAGGGTTGACAACTGCTTGTCCTGCTGCTGGAAGGTCTCCATGCCTTTCAGAATGTCGCTCAAGGATTCGCTGGCCGCCCGCGAGCTGTCCGTTTCGTCCGGCTTAGAAGATGGAGTCAATGGACTTTCGGGCGCTTCTTTCTCCCGCGGCTTATGCTGGAGGCTGGCCGCTCCGGTCTTCACAGAAACATTGCGGTTATCAACCCGCATCTTCCGCGTCTTCCTCTCCATCCTTTCCTCAAGAGTCTCGACCTTTTTCTTGCGTCGCTTCAAGTGGCCGACTATTAACTCTGTCCGCTTCCGCTTCTCAGTCAGAGACCGCTCGGTCTCCAGTGGCTTCTCTGAGTCGTCCTCCTCGATGATTATCAGGTCAGCAGATTTGGGCACCTCGCGCGGCTTGGAGGAATCAACAGTTTTCTCCTCCATCCCGGCTATCTTCAAGAGAGGCTCACCAGATGGCGAGTAGGTGATATCGAAAGATTTGGTAGTTCCGGCTTGTGGGAGAGCAGGCTTAGGGATCTCTTCGACTTTGGCCGCAGCCTGCGAGGATTCCCCGATGACTTCCATCGGCCTTTTTCCTGGACCCGGTGCCACCGGTGGGATCGGCTTCTCTGTCTTCTTCTCGGGCTGCTGGTCAGAGCTGTCCGCTTTCCTGCCCTTCTTCTTAGCCCCAGACGACTTCTTTTCGCGAGCTAGCATCGTGGACATGACATCCATCTTGTGTAAGTCTCTGTCGGCTTGAAGGATTCTAACCGCGAGAGGCGAGTAGCGACCCGTGGCTTGGCAGAAATCTTGACGAAATGGCAGGATCCTCGGCATTTTATAGATGCAGAGGCATTAATGGCAGTCGCGGTCTCCGGCTTAGTTCTACATTTTCGAAGTTTTTTCAGAAACTTAAAAATGTGCGGGGATTATGTTAACCCAGAATCCGCGACTAGTTCCTCAGGCCTTGTAGTCCGGGCGGCTTGTCCTTTCTAGCCGTCATTCTCGGCAAGCCGGTTTGTTGCAGATAAGCCGGTCGGCCTATCCGGTATGCCGCCGCTGATTCCAGTCCAGCTCCACGTCAAGTCTCAGGGACATCCCTCGTCCGAGGGTCGGCATGTCCTTGTCCAAGCCGAGCGACCTATTTTCCAGGTCGCCGTCAGAGGGAATCCAGATCAACTCGCCGGAGGAAGTCCGCCAGGCCGCGCGGCCTTTCCTCTACTCTCTTCTCTTCTTTTCGATTCCCGTCACCGCTGCCCGACTCTCTTGTACCTCGGGCAGCCGGTAATTTTAGCCCTGCCCGTTTGGGCAGGCCCCCAAGCCTATAAATAGGGGGCGGGAGTACACCCAAAGCACGCTGACTCGAGTCCAAGAGCTCGCTTGTTAAGAGCTGCGGCCTCGATTCTAGTCCTTTGCGGTCTATTGTCCGGCCGGCTTCCTCCTTTCTTTCTTCTTCGCTAAGTGTAACCGCTTATTTTCTTATAAAAGGAAAGCCCGCCGCAGGAGAGGCATTCAGGCCGCGGCGGGCGAACTCTGGTGTTGCCGCTGGTAGCGGCCCTTTCTCTCCTTTCTCTGCCCGGTTTTATCCGCCATTCCTAGCCACTAGTAACCGACTAGCCGACAGTCTTTTCCCCATTTCTTCCCCCAGTGCTCGAACGGTTAGCTGGTGGTGCTCGTCTTCCCCGTCGCTTTTCGTGCATCAACAGTTAACCCAGAATCCGCGACTAGTTCCTCAGGCCTTGCAGTCCGGGCGGCTTGTCCTTTCTAGCCGTCATTCTCGGCAAGCCGGTTTGTTGCAGACAAGCCGGTCGGCCTATCCGGTATGCCGCCGCTGATTCCAGTCCAGCTCCACGTCAAGTCTCAGGGACATCCCTCGTCCGAGGGTCGGCATGTCCTTGTCCAAGCCGAGCGACCTATTTTCCAGGTCGCCGTCAGAGGGAATCCAGATCAACTCGCCGGAGGAAGTCCGCCAGGCCGCGCGGCCTTTCCTCTGCTCTCTTCTCTTCTTTTCGATTCCCGTCATCGCTGCCCAACTCTCTTGTACCTCGGGCAGCCGGTAATTTTAGCCCTGCCCGTTTGGGCAGGCCCCCAAGCCTATAAATAGGGGGCGGGAGTACACCCAAAGCACGCTGACTCGAGTCCAAGAGCTCGCTTGTTAAGAGCTGCGGCCTCGATTCTAGTCCTTTGCGGTCTATTGTCCGGCCAACTTCCTCCTTTCTTTCTTCTTCGCTAAGTGTAACTGCTTATTTTCTTATAAAAGGAAAGCCCGCCGCAGGAGAGGCATTCAGGCCGCGGCGGGCGAACTCTTGTATTGCCGCTGGTAGCGGCCCTTTCTCTCCTTTCTCTGCCCGGTTTTATCCGCCATTCCTAGCCACTAGTAACCGACTAGCCGACAGTCTTTTCCCCATTTCTTCCCCCAGTGCTCGAACGGTTAGCTGGTGGTGCTCGTCTTCCCCGTCGCTTTTCGTGCATCAACACCAGAAGTACTAATGAGATCTCAACTGAAGCTCTCCTCGGCAAGCTCAAGTCTTTTGAGCAAGTGCTGAAGACCAGAGAAGCAGAAGCTGAAGCCAAGACCCCCACTCCAACAAGAAAAGAGCAATCTCTAGCTCTTAAGGCTGCAGATGTTTCTGAAGGCAGCCAATCTAATGAGGAACTTATGGCATTGTTTGCCAAAAGATTTCTCAAGATGGGGAGAAAGGAGTTCAGAAAGAATTCTTCACGCTATGAAGACAAACCAAGGTATGATCGCTCTCCCGCTAAAGAAATTATTTGTTATGGTTGCAGGAAGCCTGGACATATCTTGCCAGAATGTCCAGAGGAGAAGAACAAAGAAAAGAGAAAAGAAAAAGAACAACACAGGAAGCACTCCAAGCCATCCTCCTACAAAAACAAGAAGAAGGAGAGACGTTTCATTGCTGAAACCTGGAGTGATTCTGATAAAGAATCCTCCTCATCAAGCTCCAGTGAAGATGAGGAAGAGAAGAAGGCAAAAGAAGTTTACCTAATGGCAATAGATGCCTGCAGCAACCACTCTGCTGCAGAGAGTTCTGATTCTGATGAAGAGATGCCTACAGAAGATGAGGTACTTTCTTCTTATGATTTTACTTCAGAAGAATTTAAATTAGAATTTAAATCTTTATGTTTAGATTTAATTAGCTCAGAAAAGGAAATAAAAGAACTTAGAAATAGGTTAGCTGACTCAGAATCAATAGCTACTGAAAACATTAGGTTAAAGGAAGATCTCACTACTTGTAGTGAAGAAATTAAATTTCATAAAATAGAGTTAGCTAAGTCTAAGAGATTAGAGGAATCACTTAATGGTAGAAGCCTTAAGTTGTTAGAAATTACCAGCATGACTAACACTAGGTCAGGTAATGACAAACTAGGCCTAGGAGCTTCTCCCAGTGAACCCCCAATTCTACTTAAAAATAATCATTCAACTCCAGTGAACTTCATTTCAGCTAGTGGAAAGAAGAACACTGAGCAAGTAAATCTGGTTAATAAAACCTTAAATAAAGCTAAGAGAGAAAAGAGAAAGAAGTTCTTTAAAGAAATGCAAAGAGCGTCGAACGCCGCTCGACGATCGGAAGCTCCATGGTCGAACGAAGCTCGACGATCTGAGCGCCCATCGTCGAACGTCGATCGACGATTTCAACATTATTTTCAAAATCATAATCAATTCCATAGAAACCTAAATGAGAATAGAAACCCTAGGTTTGTTGACCCATCATCTGCATGGAGAATCCCACCTAGGAGATCTCACCCACTAGGTTATCACCCTCAGCCTGCATTCTCATATATTTCCAGTTTTTCTTATGTGAAAAACAAGGGACCCAAGGTTACCTGGGTCCACTCTGTCTAAATAATTGTCTTGCAGGTGAAGGCCTATCCAATCACTCAAAACAAGTGGTATTTGGATAGTGGATGCTCTAAGCATATGACAGGAAATAAAGATCTTCTATCAAAGTTCAAAGCTAAGCTCGGCCCAAAGGTTATCTTTGGAGACTCCAGCTGTGGTCAGACAGAAGGCTATGGCAAGATCACAATTGGAGCAGTTACTTTCAAGAGAGTTGCATATGTCAATGGACGGAAGCATAATTTGATTTCAGTCAGCCAGCTATGTGATGCTGGCTACCAGGTTTCATTTTCTAACTCTTCTTGCAATATTACTTTAAATAATAATATTGTTTTAATAGGCATTAGAATAGGTAACATTTATTTAGTAGATTTCAATTCATCTCATTCTGAAATCTGCCTGTTTAATGAAGTAACCCGTAATAATAATTCCCTATGGCATAAGAGGCTTAGCCATGTAAACCTTAAAAATATATCTAGGTTATCTAAACACAACCTTGTTAGAGGTTTACCTTCTTGCCCCTACAAGAAGGAGAGCCTATGCAAGGCTTGTTAGCTAGGCAAGCAAACCAAGAATTCTTTTAAATCTGTAAATAAAAGTGATTCTCCTAGAATCCTGTATTTATTACATTTGGACCTTTTTGGCTCAATAAATGTACAGAGTTTAGGAGGGAAGTATTACACATTAGTAATTGTAGATGACTTCTCTAGGTTCAGTTGGGTTTTCTTTTTGAGAACTAAGTCTGATAACTTCAAAGCCCTTACAGACTTTCTACTATGTGTGCAGACTGGGTACTCTACTCATGTGGCCTTGATCAGAAGTGATCATGGTACTGAGTTTGACTCTCTTCTCATGCAAGAATTCTGTGAGAGAGAAGGTATCAAACATAGCTTCTCAGCTCCTAGAACTCCCCAACAAAACGGGGTAGTTGAAAGGAAGAATAGAACACTCATTGAAGCTGCTAGCACATTGTTGGCAGATGCTAACATGCCTCTATCCTATTGGGCAGAAGTTGTTAGTACAGCCAACTATGTCTTGAATAGAAGTTTGATACACAAACTTAAGTGTAAAACTCCTTATGAGTTGCTTAAAGGAAAGAATCCAAAAATTAATTACTTTAGAGTTTTTGGCTGTATTGTTTATATTCATAATAATAATAAAGAATAAATTAGAAAATTTGAAGCAAAAGCTTCAATGGGAATCATGCTTGGATATTCCCAAGTAAGCAAAGCTTATAGGGTTTATAACAAATCAACCTGTAAAATTGAAGAATCTGTGCATGTGACTTTTGATGAGTCTCAGATGTTTTACAAGGAGAAGGAAAATTCTCCTTCCTCCAGTTCTTTGCAGGTACCTGATGTCCCTCAAGAAATTCTTCAACTGTCAACTCTTCAGATCACTGAATCAGACAGTGATGAAGACATTGCTGAAGCAATTGTTGTTCCACCAACAGTAGATCAAATTCCTCCTGAGGAATTAATCCCAATTGTTGCTGAAGATCACATCCAACCTGCTGATATTGTCACAATTAGAGATCACCCCACATCTCAAGTGATTGGAGACATATCAGCTGGTGTACAAACAAGACACCAATTAAGACAGGATGTGATGCATGCTTGTTTCCTCTCACAGGTTGAGCCCCTCACCTTTAAAGATGCAGAGCTAGATCCCCACTGGATCATTGCAATGCAAGAGGAGCTCAATCAGTTTGAGAGATGTAAAGTTTGGACTTTGGTTCCAAGACCTAAAGGCCAACTGATCATAGGCACCAAGTGGGTGTATAGAAACAAGTTAGATGCAAATGGAATTATAGTAAGGAATAAAGCAAGGCTTGTAGCTCAGGGCTACAGACAGGAGGAAGGTATAGACTATGACCAAACCTTTGCTCCTGTTGCAAGGCTAGAAGCAATAAGGATCTTCTTGGCCTATGCAGCCTTCATGAAGTTTAAGGTGTTCCAAATGGATGTCAAAAGTGCATTCCTAAATGGTGAGCTTAAGGAAGAGGTGTTTGTTGAACAACCACCAGGGTTTGTTTCTTCAAATCAGCCCTCATATGTGTTTAAGTTGCAGAAAGCTCTTTATGGACTAAAGCAAGCTCCTAGGGCCTGGTATGAGACCTTAGCTAGTTTCCTGTTAGAGCACAACTTTACTAGGGGAGTAGTTGATAGAACCCTTTTCGTCAAGCATCACAAGGACACAATCCTGTTAGTTCAGGTGTATGTAGATGATATTATTTTTGGCTCCACTGATCCCAAACTTTGCAAAAGGTTCTCTGACCTGATGCACTCCAAGTTTGAGATGAGTAGTATGGGTGTGCTGTCTTATTTTCTTGGTCTCCAAGTTAAGCAAGATGCTGATGGTATCTTCATCTCCCAATCCAAATATGCCAAGGAATTGGTAAAGAAATTTGGGATGGCTGATGCCTCAGCAATGCCTACACCCATGGCTACTAATGTAGTTATTGATTCTGATGATCACGGCAAGCCAGTTGATCAAAAGAATTATAGGGCCATTGTTGGTTCCCTATTATATCTAACTGCAAGTAGGCCAGATATAATGTTTGCTACATGCCTTTGTGCTAGATTCCAGGTCAACCCCAAGAAATCTCATCTGATTCTTCTAAAGAGAATCCTGAGATACCTGAAGGGATGTCCAAATCTAGGACTTTGGTACCCAGCTGAGTCAGAATTTGAATTAATTGGATATTCTGATTCTGATTATGCTGGTTGCAGAGTTGACAGGAAGAGCACCTCAGGAACTTGCCAGTTCCTGGGAGAGAGATTGGTCTCTTGGTTCTGTAAGAAGCAGGCTTCTGTCTCAACTTCAACTGCAGAGGCTGAATATATAGCAGCTGCCAGTTGTTGTTCACAGATCCTGTGGATTCAAAACCAGCTTGTGGATTATGGTTACTCACACAAGAACACCAAAATCATGTGTGATAGTACCAGTGCTATCTCAATCGCACAAAATCCAGTGCACCACTCTAGAACGAAGCACATTGAGATTCGACACCATTTCCTGAGAGATTGTGTGGAAAAGAAAAAGATTTGTCTTGAGTTCATATCCACTGAGTTTCAGAGAGGTGATATATTCACCAAGCCTTTAGATGAACAGAAGCATCTGTTCTTTTTAGTTCAACTAGGCATGATTAATGGACGAGACTAAGTGTGACTATATCTGCCTATGTTGAAATCTGCTTGAAGATCGTCGAACGATGATCGAAGATCGTCGAACGGATTAAGCCTATCGTCGACCTCTGGTTAATGATAGCTTATCTGTTTGAAGATCGTCGACCGGCGTTCGAAGATCGTCGAACAGGTTGAGCTTATCGTCGATCTCTGAACGACGACAGCTTGTTGTTTGAGAAGCCAGAAATAGTCGAACGATGGCTCGACTACTCTGCTTCTGAGCCGATCGTCGAACGGCCGTTCGACTATCGGGTCTAGTATCTTTTTAATAGATCGACTATTTCCGGTCTAATATAAAGCCGATAGTCGACCTAGGTTAAAAGATCTTTTGTTTTATCGTCGACGGAGCGTGGCTTTTCGCATTCTGCCTTCCCGCTTGCGATTGTCTGCCGCTTCGTCTCCTTCGTCTTCGCTGTCCCTATCCTTCTCGCGCTTCTCCAGCAATCCATGGCGGTCTCTCTAGCAGTTCTAGCAGTTGTGAAGTTTGATGCAGGATTTAGTGTTGATTTCGACGCGTTCAGCAGCTGCGATGCAGGAATCGTAGAAGTTTTACAGCTGTGCCGGGATCAGGGATTAGAGAGGTTAATGTCGTCAAGGATTAAGATAAACATCCCAGAAATCAAGGAATGGGCTTTCACGTCGTCTTCCACAGACGATTCGATGACTGGTACCATCGGCGGAGAAGAGGTAATCCTAACTCCGGCCGTTTTGTCTGATGTTTTTGGATTAGTTAATGGTGAAGAGGATTATGAGCAAGATGCTCAAGAATTCGGAAGAATGTTAGTTGAGTTGGGACATGCTGAGGGCATTCCCACGAAGCTGCTCAAAGTAAATTTTCCTTTCAAGATCAAGTTTCTTGCTGAGCTGGTAGGAAAAGTGCTCCTCGGTAAGCACTCTGCCCACGACAATATAACAAGGCAGCAATTCGCACTGATGTGTGCGATTTTTAATCGGAAAAAGATCGATTGGGCAGGAGTTGTGTTTGATGTGATAAGGAAAAAGACTGGCAAGAAGGAAGTTACCCTAGGAAGGGTTATTGGAATCTTCCTAAAGGAAAAGTCCCCCCAGCTGCTGAGTTCAACCGCAACAACAATCAATGCAAGCAAGAAGATGGATCCCAACCTGTTCTCTAAATGGAAGAGAACTTTTGTGAAACCTGCTCCAGCAACATCTGAGGACACCAGGACTGAATCAGTCACTCCTCACCTTGTCGAAGCTGGCTCAGCTCTTCCCTCCTCCTCTTCTGCTTTGATGTCTGCTTCAGTCGAAGTTCCATCAACTTCAGCTGAAGTACGACCTTCTCCCTCTTCTGCTCTAGAAACAACCACGGTTGTTCCTCTTTCCCCTCCAGCATCTCCTCTTCCTTCTCATCAGACTAGGATATCTGCTCCTAGCTTTGATTTGTTAGGATCTGAGAGAATTCCTACTACTCCTTTGTCTCCCATTCATTCCCCAGTTAATTCCCCAATTAACTCTCCAGCTCCATCTCCTATTCAATCCCCTGTCCACACCATTCTTCATCCCAGCACTACTACCATATCTGCTGCAGCTCCATCCACTTCACATCCATCATCTTTTGATATTACTCCTGAACTCATCTCCCGCATTGTGGAGTTGATTACCCCCTCAATCAAGACCATGATTGAAGAGGCAATCGCTCCCCTTGTATCCTCCATTGATATCTTAACTGCCTCCATCAAATCTCTCTCAAAATCTGCTGAGCCATCTTCCTCAAAGGGCCTGGTTTCAGTCTCCACTGAAATCAGGCAGGGGGAGATGTTCTATGAAGATGCCTCAGAACCTCCTGCCTCCCTTCCAGCTATAACAGATACAGTCATGACAGCCCTGGAAGAGTCTGCTCCAGCTGAGAAAGAAATAGTTCTAGTGTCATCTGATAAGGAAATAGCTGATGGAATCATGTTATCTGAAATTGCAGTAAAAGTCTGCCTATAAGATCTCACCACTCCTGTGGTTACTAGATTCCTAGAAGGAATTATAACTTCATATCTAGATGAATCATGGGAGATGGTCAAGTATGAAGGTAATTCACTTATTCGATTTATTGACGAGTCAATTAACTTGTTAGCTAGTGAATACCTTGAAGGAATGATTATTGCTTATTTAGCAGATCTATATTCATAATTCTACAGATGTTATTAGAGAAGATTTAGCTGCTCAGATCATAGCAGTTGTTTCTGAAGCTGATCCAAGTGTTCATGATATCCAAGTAGATCCTGAATTGGAATCTTTTTTAGATAATAGAGAAGATGAGTCTGAGAATCAAGATGAAGTCAAAGATGACTCTCCTGTTCTGAATGTGGAAGAAGTTCAAGCAAGAGCTGCCTGGGATTTAAGAGTACAGTCTTTGTTGAAAGAGAAAGAAAAGGAACTGCAAGTTGAAAAGTCAACCATCTGGGATGACTCACCAGGGATGGACTTAGATTCCCTTCTGGCTCTGGATGTCATTGAAGAAGAAAGAGAAAAATCTGCTCTGAAGCTTAAAGAAAAGGCTGTCTCTGAAGCCTATGATCCGTATGATAATCCTCCCTCATCTCATTCTGATGATGAAGAGGATTCTGATGTATCTGAAAAGTCAAAGAGAAAGAAAGCCGCCCAAAAGAAGAGAAAAGCTGCTCCTCCTCCTCCTCCCAGTAAAGATAATGATACTCCTTATTATATTCTGAAGGGCATTGACCCTAAGTCAAAGGAATTTCAGCACTGGATGTGGTTTTCAAAGAATCAGCAGAAAGAAAGGAAAAGATCTAAAAGATATGATAGTCCTATCTCAAGATGGACTCCCAGAGGTCCTCCTCCTCCTCCTCCAGGTGCAGGAGCGTCTGGTAATCTTTTTGCCAATCCTGCTGCCTCTTCTGCAAGATCTGCCTCTTTTCAGCATCAATCAAGGAAAAGCTCTCACAGCTCTTATGGAAAGTCTCATTCTGGCAGTCAAATGCATGAAGCAGAAGTGAAAGAACAAGTTAAGGAGGGTGTGCATCTAAAGCCAACTTTTCACCTCCTCCCTCTCCTAAGAGAAAGGTTTCAACTGCTGCACCAGTTCAGTCTGAGAAAACTGTTTCAAAAGTTATTCAAGATAAAATAGCTGATGCTGCTCCTCCTGAGCCTGTTTATGAAAATCCTGAGCTTGATCCTAACTTTAGGATGGCTCGCTTTCAAGAACTAGTTGGAGCAGCTCAAATAAGAAAAGCTAGAGCAGAAGGAAAAGATACGACTGGTCTAACTACCATGTCTGCTTACAGAAAGAAAGAGTTTGAAAAGTTCCAGGTTAATCCTAAGATTTTTGATCCATCAAAATATATGGAAAAGCATCCTGAAGCAGTAGTCCCAAGAGCTGCAGAATTGAAGATCATAGGTGCGCAGGACCTGAAGCTGTCAAAGAAAGAATCTGATGATCCTCTAAGGAAAATCTCTTTTGTTTCTAGCTCTTCTGTATCTAAGCCTGACTCTGTTGATCCATAGTTTGATTAACTGCTGTGCTATATTTGTTTATCTGTTTGATAATCTGCTAGTTAATTGTTAACTATTTACTGTATTATTTTATTGCTCTTTAGCTAGCTTTATGTTTTAGATGTTGAGAGACTTAACTCAAATAGGGGGAGATTGTTGGTACCCTAGTTTGATTTGAGTTTAGTCTTGTCTTTGTTAGTCCCTTGACCCAAGAAATATCTATGGTCAATGGTTAGAAGTCTAGCTGTAGAGTCCTCACTTTTCCACATTGAGAATTTGGTTAAGTAGTTTTTTCGTTCGACTATAGTCAAACGCCGCTCGACTATCGTCTATCGGCTGATCGACGATCGTCTATCAGTTGGTCGACGCTTTGTCTGCGTTGATAGTTCGACTATCTGTTCTGATAGATCGACTATCTGATAGTTCGACTATCTGTTGATAGGTCGACTATCTGTTTTGCGTTGATAGTTCGACTATCTGCTTGGCGAGGTAGTTCGACTATCTGTTCTGATAGATCGACTATCTGATAGTTCGACTATCTGTTGATAGGTCGACTATCTGTTCCGCTTTGATAGTTCGAGTATCTGTTGATAGATCGACTATCTGTTTCGTCTTGATAGTTCGACTATCTGTTGATACTTCGACTATCTGTTGTCTTTGATAGTTCGACTATCTGTCTTGATAGTTCGACTATCTGATAGTTCGACTATCTGATAGTTCGACTATCTGCTGATAGATCGACTATCTGGTTTGTTTTGATAGTTCGACTATCTATTGATAGATCGACTATCTGTTTTCTGAGGTAGGTCGACTATCTGCTTGATAGGTCGACTATCTCTGTGCGCTTGATAGTTCGACTATCTGTCCAAGATAGATCGACTATCTGATAGTTCGACTATCTGCTCTGATAGTTCGACTATCTGCCGGGGTAGTTCGACTATCTTCTTCGATAGGTCGACTATCTGGATCGTTCGACTATCTGCCCGATAGTTCGACGATCTCCGTGCGTCGTTCGACGATTTTCGAGGGTCGTTCGACGCTTTCTGTCTGCCTTTATATTTTGTATTTATTTATTATATTTAATTAATTAATACATTTTCTGGCACATTGTTTTAAGCTGTATGATAAAATTACCAGGCAATATTTGCTCCATCTCTTTTGCCTGAGTCAAATCTTTTTAAGATAAAGTTGTTTGTCTTATTAGTTGTCATTATAAATTACTTTATCTATTGTCAGCCCTTTATAGCCGTTAGACTGAAAAGTCTTCTTTTTGCTATAAAGAGATTATTTCTGATGTGACTTTATTTAGTCCTTCTGTTATTTGATTTGAGCCTGCAGCTTCTTAGAAAGAGGTTTACTCCTTTTATAGAATGTTTTGCTGCAGAGATGGTTTTGTCTTCTTGATATTTACAGCCCAGGTCTCAAGGCTCAGAAGAAGACAAATAATTCAAATGGAAGAGAGCCGTTGCTTGCTGCTGTTATATAAAGGACCCTTTGAAGAAGGATTCAAGCTAGCTAATAGCTAACCAGTTGTTCATTCAAGCTTTCAAGCCTTCATCAAGAAAAAGCTTTCTGCTCTCAGCAATTTCCATCTAACTGAGAAGTGTTAAAATCTTCATCTCTTCTTCACCTGAGTTCTCCTGCTTTCAGGAAGTTCAAACTCAGAGTTCCTTTGAAGAAGAAGAAGAAGATAGCTGCTTGAAGATCTTTGATTTTATTATTTACTTTCTTCCTGTAGCTTTTCCTTCAGAACTTTCTGAAGAGTTTTCTGCACTGAAGCAAGACTTCACCTGGACATCTTTGAGCCAGGGGGAGCCTTGATTCTTTAGAGCATTCTAGCTCAGTGCAAGTTTTTATGCTTCTCTAATCTTTGTAAAATAGAGAAGACATCTTAACTTTCTTCCCCCTCCTGTACAGGGTTATTACTCCCTTCAAAAGTATCCCTTGGTGGCAGGGCACCTGATCAAAAACCTGTGCTTAGTTTTTAGACACCTGATCAAAAGTCTAAAGGGTTTCTGGATCTACCTGAAGCAGATCCTGTTGGTGGCAGGGCACCTGATCAAAAACCTGAGTGGATTCCTACCGTGTGGGT
The DNA here is from genome assembly GCA_039513925.1 of Platanthera zijinensis. Taxonomy (NCBI): domain Eukaryota; kingdom Viridiplantae; phylum Streptophyta; class Magnoliopsida; order Asparagales; family Orchidaceae; genus Platanthera; species Platanthera zijinensis. Next base: position 199,317,750 of record CM077084.1, on the reverse strand, counting down.
AGAAGAGTGGACGTACCCAAGTTGTTTGGGGAACCACTATAAATTTCCTTGTGTCGTCTGGATTCTCTTGTTTAATTCATGTATTGTGGCTGTGATTAGATATAACTAGGTTGCTAGTTGCTGATTAGGTTTTCCAAGCCTTAACTGTAATTACAGTTAGCTTGAGTTTGTACACATCACTTGTGTTAGGCTATAGGGTTAACTTTATATCTATAATCTTTTCATTCCGCACTTCACTCCAAGGGAGTTGGGTAGACTATTAAGTTTTGTCTGTGCAAAATTTGATAACTCTATTCACCCCCCCTCTAGAGTAGTATCTATCCCTTCACTTTCAGTGCCCTTGCCCTAAACACTCGATCAAGATCGGGAAGGGAAAGGAGAAACACCGAGCAGACGATGGAGAAGAGAAAGGGTTTCAATCAGGACAGGGAACGGGAAGGGAGAAAATGGAAAATTAAAAATAAAAAAAGCAATCGTGTCTTATGAGAGTGGTTTTGTCAGCGGGAAATAAAACATTTCGTTACAAAATGGGTTATATTTCCCAAATAAAGTAATACTGATAAATATTTCATCTTTTGTTTTTGCTATGACTATAATTTTTCATAACCAATACATTGTTTTGGCACATTTTTTGCAACCATGGCTAAAACATAACTATTAGCCTTGTATTTTACAATTATGGCTAATACAAATGCATTAGCCACGATTTTTAGACCCTGACAAAAAAAGTGTATCAAAAACTCATATTTCTAGTAGTATGTCAAAACTGTCAGATGTCAGTTAACTAACAAATCAGCCGGTTGTCTCTGACGAGATCTAAAAAAGGAGTTTATCTATCACACAATGGATACATGAAAAAAGAGTGGGAAAATAAGAAGAAGGAGAATCACTCCAAGAAGAATTCACAGAATTCTATACAACAAGAAGATTCTGATTCAAAATCAGAGAAGTATATAGCATCTCATAAGATCAGTCAGATTTTACAGATTTAATTCAGTAAGGAGGAAGAAGCTGGATCTATACCAACTTCTCAAGAAGATTCAACCTAGGTTCTCTCTTTTAAGAAGCCTTTAATAAGCTAAGTCAGGTTTAATCAGATTCATTACAACAAATGTCAGAAGAAAGAAGATCCATCAAGATCTGATCAAGATTGCCTCACCTCTCTCTCTCTATCTGGGTGAACATACTCTTTAGTCAATTTTCTGTAAGATCTAATTTTATATCTTAGTGTTAGAGATTTCAATCTCTGAGTTACAAGCCTGTAACTATAAAGGCTGAGGTAGGGCTGTTGACCTGAGGTAGGAGATTAAGTACTCTGAGTTGTAGGCCTGGTGATAAGGGATGAGGTAGGGCTTGATATCCTGAGTGGTAGGAGTGTTGATTCACTCTTAGGTAGGGTTCTTGGGAAGATCCTGAGTTATAAGACTTATTGAAGTCAGAGCTGTAGGAACCAGTTTGGGTTGTGAGTTGTAAGATATTAGGATATGAGAAGGTGGAAGGAAGTTTGGCCAAATCTAGTGTACTGCTAGATAGGAGAAGGGGGAAAGTTTATGTACCCATCATTTGGGGAACCACTATAAATCTGTGTGTATGCCTTGATTGTGTTATTTTGTGCTATGGTACCTGTAGAATTTATAGTTGTTTTGTGATTAGTTTATTAATTGCCTAAGTGAATTGGAACTGAAACTATTCACCCCCCCCCCCTCTAGGTGTTTAGACATTCTTGAAACCAATTCCCTCAGAGTCAACACACAGGTTCACTAGTTCTACAAGACGCCTATTCTGCCAGCTCTAAGAAATATTATCCATGCAAAACCAGTATAAAGAATATATATAAGTCAAAATCCACACTAGTATAAGTCCAGAAGAAAAGAAATGGGTAGCTACATAGCTCAAGAATACATCAGACTTAAGTGCCCAAGGGATACATCATATAGTCTCCCAAAATTTCAGATCAAGAACCGATGGAAGCAAGGGTATTGTCATATCATGCCCTATCCCCGTGGCCTGGATTCCCTACTGCATAACCTTCTGTCGCTACTGCTCTATCCGCTAGGTGTCTACCTAAGAAGGTAGTCATAGCAACCATTATTCGTAAATAAAAGTGTCTATCTCATCTTCTCACCCTATCATCTCTTAGGCACTAGGCGGGATAAATAAGAATGGTAAAATATAAGTATATAAGTTGTAAGTTCAAGCATGTGGTATATCTCTACATATCATAAATGTAACGGTAGACGTGTACATCAAATGTCAACATCATTCAACACTAGAAATATTGTATGAGAAAGAGTAGTCAACTACCATCATTTAATCTACAAATAGAAATAAAACTTAACTTATAAAAATGCCCATACAAATTTATATGTTAAGGATCAGCTTAACAGAAAGTAACACAAGATATTAAAGTGCCCATATAAATTTATATGATGAGAAACTTATGCGGAGCAATGCAATGCAATGATGGTTTATGATGCACCCATGCACCTCACACACTTTTTTTTATTATGTCGACATAGTCCTTTAGTTTCCACTTTTCTAGCAGGTAGTTAACCACTCAGGCGTCATCCGTCATGGCCAAATAGTGACAGTAGAGCGGGTGTCTCCCTACTAGGCGGGTATTCATACTACCAGGCCTAGAACTCTGTATCCCTCAATGCTAAGAACACAATAGCAGATCCTCTGCGTACTATGGCTCAGAAGGGGTCTCGGGTACATGTGCACCAATAACATGACCCAACTGGCCTATAACTGACACGGAAGGAGCCTTTGGGCGAATATCAACAAAGGACCAATCCCAAACGCCCACTGGCACTGAAGGAGCCTCGAGAATGAGTATCGATGTCCAACCCGACCTCCAAAGTTTTATCTCTCAACTACGGTCGGTGTGATGACTAGCGAGCTCATAGACCTACCACACCATATTTAATCTAGGATTATGACACTGCGTGTCAACACACACCATATGCAATTACACTTAGCCATGCCGTCAAACATCCAAGGGCTCCAACCGAGTCCCTTCTCTTCATATCAATTGTGTTTGTAGTTGTCTACCTAAATCCCCTAGAGGTTGGTGAATAGGTGAGGTCTACGTTTTTTTGTGGAATAAAAACATGAAAGAACGGAGCGCAGAAAATAAACAAACAAGATATAGAGAACACAAGATTTATAGTTGTTCCCCAACCTCGGGTACGTCCACTCTTCACCTAACTTATCCAGCAACACGCTAGACTCAGCTACTTCACTATTATCTCGGATTGAAAACCAATCCTACAACTCGGAGAAACACCCCTACAACACAATCCTCAAAATTGGATTTACACTCGGAAGAAAAAGAACTTCCTACAAAACTCAGAGACAAAATCTCCTACAAGATTGAAGATGTTGTAAATAAAAATATACAAGAAAAATTATCTCAGATCTGAATCTTAAACCTTTTTTCTATATTGAACTTTGATGTTTTGTCAGAAATAGATTGAAGAAGACAAGCCGAAATCTCTGGATAAGAAAACTTGGGATCAGCATGCTCAAGACTTGGATCAATTTAAATTGAATGCCTTGATCAGTTGATCTCTTCTTGCTCCTAATCACTTGAATCGGAGAAGAGCAGCGACGAGAATGTCGATGAAGAACGGGGGCTTTCCCGATTTAGAATGAATTGAACGATTCAGAATTCTTGATTTCTTGTGTTAGGGTTAGTCGAATTTTATAAGTCCTTTTATAGGACTTGCCTAATGATCATAATCAAAAATGACTGCACAGATGGACCAATAAGAAACGTGGTTAATTTTGAAATCGTTTCTGTCTGGACTTTGTGAAAATTCGGAAAAACTTCTACATTTCTTGAGTGAGTAATAGACTACTTAAGAACAAATATTTGTTTCTCGGGAAGAGGTTGTATGGTTCTCGAGAACAAGTCCACGGGAAATGATTTCTTGCTTCTCGAGAAATAGCTTCTATTACTCGAGAACTATGTAATGACTTCTTGAGAACTAACTTCACTTCTCGAGAACTAACTTCACTTCTCGAGAACAAACAGACTTCTCGAAACTTAACTTCTTCTTACTCGATTACTGGTCTTCTGCTTTCTCGAGACAAGGCTTGGCCTTCTCGAGTAGTGGCTTATGTTACTCGAGTACAAGAATAAGAAAAATTTCTGAAAAGATTTTTGAAATAACTCGATAGGAAGGTGAGTAGTACTCGAGTACTGCATGACTTTCTTGAGTACTAAACAAGTCCTTCTCGAGAATAGCTTCTGCTACTCGAAAACTATACAGAGCTTAACTTGAGAAATCATTTTAGCACTACTCGAGTATAAGATGTACTTCTCGAGTAATGGGCTTATAAAAAATTCTGACTTCTTAAAATTAATTTTTCTTCAAGGTATACAAGAATAATTCTTTCTCCAATTACTTTATTACTTTAAAAAGAAGTGTGTCCAATTAGAGAGGATACACATGAGTCAACACGATGGATCACACAATGAGGGATTATATTGTATGGTCCTGTGTTTGGTGACTTATTATTGACTTACATTGGTATAAACATTCAACTATAACCTGTAAGCACTCAACTTGAAAAGAGTATCAAATACAAACTTAATCATCTTAATTCAAGGGTGACTTCATATAAATCTAGGTTATTGTGGATACAAAACCCAACACCAATACCGTGCTCAAGAGCACACAAGGGCTCCATACATTTTCAATTATAATTAAACCAAACCCATGCTCAAAAGCACACACGGGCTAAGTCATAACCTAAGATATCAAATCCATTTGATTGCTATATGACCCTCACCTCTACCTGTGGGGAGTTAACACAACTCTAAGAAGTTTACTTATTCCAATCATACTTTCAATTCATAAGATAAATAAGTGAATAGCATGACCATGGGCGTAAGATTCATCTAGCCCTTTTTTCTATGTTTAGCATGCACACGAACATCAAATCATTTATCTTTTAGCACATCTTGTTTTCTGAAACATTCAACATAACATATACGTTTCTAGATAATTAGTAATGGTGTACAATTACAAACCACAAATTCTTTCATTGTTTATAGATCATCACTTGCTATCGATTGCGTATATCATACGAGCGCACTAATTACTCTTCCAATGCACATCAACAATCATAGTTTATTGTATGCACTTTCATCGGATTGCATAGATAAATCATTTATAATTGCAAGGTCCATCAAAACACATACATAATGCATTAACTCATCACGGTTTCCTCAAATTAGATTCTCCCAATGCAAGATGTCATCCAAGGCTATGACTTCCTACCACATCCAAGATTCTAACATAAGGTTACCACATCAAGTACATAGACAAAAAATTTGTCTTGTTCTTATGTTAATTCAACACAGTAACAACTGTCGCACTTTATGGGGCCACATTACTCACTAGAAAACGTGCAACCATCCGTTGGAAAGATTTTTTTTAGGGCTACAACTTTTGTGTTCAGTCTAAGACCTAGAAGTGCTCGGATCATGGCTTAAATCGAGCAGAAATCCTACCGCGTGCAAAAATAGGATTTCAGCACGCATCGTAAGGTAAAACAAATGACATCGGTTCGGATTCTTTCTCTAGCCATTCATACAAAGATACATTCACCTCTTCCCACTCCCTTATTCACCCTCAATAGACAACCATTGTTCACGAAACTAATTCGATCATCCTCATAATGAAGAGAGGAAATATTGAAGATAACAAAACCCTAGAACAAAGGTCTTAGCGTGGTCTCTACCTAAGAGATCTCCATTATGCACCAAGTCAAGCTCTCTTGAGCGGGCATCTTTCCTATAATAGATCTAATGATCTAGCACCAAGGGAGAGGATAGGAAGCTAACCTCATTTCAGGCCATAGATCGAGTTCTCCTCGTTGGTGGCATGGCGGCGTCAACCTTGTCTTTTGCGATGAATTTTGGGACCAGGAGAAGAAGAAGATGACTGCTAGGACTTCAAATAGTGTTTATAAAGGAATAGGCGATTAGCTCTTAATCAAAAGGATCTGAGAGCTATCGCCATATGGTAGCAGGTTACCGTCGCGCGGTACCTCCAAATGTGCCTTCTTGCACAAGCTACTGTCCAAACACACCACTCAGGCTCTGCCACCTGTACTTATACCACCATGCGGTATCCTTCTACCACCGGCTGGTAGGTATGTTAAAGTACTATCGCTAGCAATAATTTTACCATCGGGTGGTTGCTCATATAGGGCTTTGCCTTTTCCCAACACGACTGCTTCCACACAGTATCCTTCTACCGCCGCAAGGTAGTATAGTGACGATCATCGGGTAAACTCGACACACTCGATGCTCATCGTATCTAGAGGACATACTGGATGCACACTACTATCAGCGATAATTAACTACCACCCTGAGGTACCACTCAACCCTCGTCGAGAGGCATCTTGAACAGTCAATGCTGCTATCGCTACGCGGTAGCAACTTGACACCAGACGTCGAGTCGATGCTCCCCCGGCTCAAGTGTAAGCCTGCCCACCAGTGCACTCCTAGCTCAAGTCAACTCTCTTGACTCAAAAATGCGTGCGAGGCATCTAGCACGATTCATTACGTTACAAATCCTAAAAAAATTAAAAGATTTCATCGAGAAAATTGGGCGAAGACTATGGTGGAAAATAAATTATGAAGAATACAAGGTATGAGTTTAAGTATACCTTGGTGAAACAACTCTGGGTAGATCTCCCGCATAAGGTCCATTGGCTCCCATGCGTATTCCTCTTTTCCATGATTAGACCATTGGACGTTCACCAAAGGAACACTCTCCTTCCTCAAGCTTCTTGTTTCGGTATCCACTATCCGCACTGGCTCTAGTCAAACAGACCAATCAGATGTCACTTTTCCATTTATAGCGGTGACATGCTGATCGGGCCGTAGTGGTGATTTTCGAAGCGACGACACATGGAAGATGTGGAAATTTTCTAGCTTTAGTGGTAGCTCCAGCCGATAGGCCAAAGGTCCAGTCCCTTGAAATATAACATAAAACCCCACATATCTCGGTCAGAGATTCTTCCTACTGTACACACGTGACACTCCATGCATTGGCTTGAATTTCAAGAACACCTTGTCAGCCACTATAAATTGCCCCACTCATTGCTTCGCATCATAGTACTTTGCCTGTCGACTTTGAGCCTCCAGTATATGGTCTCGTATTAATCTAACCAAAGCATCAGTGTCATCAATATACTCTGCTCACAAAGTCTTTGGGACTTTATCCTGCACAAACAATAAGGGAGTTCTACACCTCCTCCCATAAAGTGCTTTGTAGGGCATCATTACGATGCAAGCTTGATAACTATTATTGTATGAAAACTCCATTAGCGGTAAATGTCTTTCCCATTGCTCTCCCTTATCCAACACGCATAATCTCAACAAATCTTCCATAGTTCTGATGGTCCTCTAAGACTTGCCGTCAGTTTGAGGATGAAAAGTCGTACTAAAGGTAAGGCGAGGGACTATATATTCCTGAACTGCGATCCTTTCCTTGGAAGTGAAGCGACCATTGCGGTCAAGGATAATTGTCTTGGGCATATAATAGTACCGCACAAACTGCTCCACAAAGAGATGCACCAATACAACATCTTTCGACTCCTTCCTCAATTGAATGAACTTGGAAACCTTCGTCAAGCGATGCACAATCACCCTAACTGAATCGATTAAAGAGCGCGAACGAGGTCACCCATGGACGAAATCCATGGAGATATCCTTGAACTCCCACTCTGGGATGGGAAATGATTGCAAAAATCCTCTCAGTCTCTTACACTCCACCTTCACCCTTTGACAGTCATCATAGTGGGTAATGTAATATTTAACAGCTCTCTTCATTCCTGGTCAGAACATTGTCTTTCGCAAGTCAAAATACATCTTGGCAATCCCAGGATGCACTGAATATTTGGTGCAATAAGCCTCTCTCAAGATGTCTTCCCGGAATCCACTGCCCTCAGGAATATAGAGCCTTCCACGGAAATTAAAGTCACCTTCCTTCATAGTATACTCTTCAGCAGATCCACTCTTAGTTGCCTTAAACACGGGAGTCAAATAAGCAAGCTTCCCATGCTCTGCCCGGATCCGTTCTCTGATGTCACATACTATACTTAAGGTAGCCAAGTATTGCATATACACCTCAAAGTGATTCTTACATATTAGAGTAATCTCCAAATCCTACAGCACTCGAGCCATTTCCATAACCATCATTCGTGACTTGGATCTTGATGCTGGTCCATTTTTGCTTAATGCATCTGCTACGGAGTTTGCTTTCCCGGGGTATTTGCTCAACATAAACTCATAATCATACAATAATTCAAACCACCGCTGCTGCCTCAAATTCAACTCTCTGAGTATGAACATATTAAAAAAATTTATGATCTAAGAAAATCTCGCAATGAACTACTTAAAGATAGTGCCTCCAAATCTTTCGGGCTAATACCACTGCCCACAATTCTAAATCTTGCACTGGGTAATTAATTTTATGCTTCTTCAGCAGTCTTGAAACATAAGCAATCACGTGCCCATGCTACATCAACACTGCTCCCATACCTTGATAGCACGCATTAGTGTAAACCTGAAATTCTTCCTTCCCGGATGGAAGGGTTAGGATTAGTGTGTAGGTAAGTTGATCCTTTAGCTCTTGGAATGCAACCTCATACTAGGGTGTCCACACATATGACACACCTTTCTTAATCAGTGCAGTGAGAAGGAGGGAGATCTTTGAAAATCCCTGCACAAACTTTTGATAATACCCTGCAAGTCCAAGAAAACTCCACACGTCAGCTGTCGACCTCAAAGGCGACCACTCCTTCACAGCACGCACCTTGGCCGTGTCTATTTCTAATCCATCACCACTAATAACATGACCCAAGAAAGTAACATCTCGGAGCCAAAACTCGCACTTGCAGAACTAAACAAAGAAGGAGTGCTCCATTAACCTCTCCAACGCTAGGACCAATTGCTCCGCATTATCCTTCTCCGTCTTTGAATAAACCAACACGCCATCAATGAAGACGATGATTAAGATGTCCAGTTATAGCTCAACCACCATATTAATCAAGCTTATGATTGCGGAGGGGGCGTTTGTAAGTCCTTACGGCATCATAGTGAACTTATATAGGTCATACCTTGAGCTAAAGGCTATCTTTTGAATATCATCCTTTTTAACTCTCAACTTGGAAAACAAGTGCGCCCCCGCCAACTGATCGAAAAGCTCGTCCATCCGGTGAAAAGGGTAAGTGTTTCGCATGGTCAACGTGTTAAGCTCTCGATAATCTATACACAACCGAAGAAACCCATTTATCTTCTTTATGAACAACACTGGTGCTCCCCATGGTGATGAACTGAGGCGAACAAATCCATAATCTACCAACTCCTGAAGCTGCACCCAAAACTCTGCTAGCATCTTTGGGACCACCTTGTTGGGGTTCGAAAGTCGGGTTTAGCACCCGGTACTAGTTTGATCTGAAAGTCAACTTCTTTATGTGGGGGTAATCCTGGCAGCTTCTCCGGAAAAACAACCAGAAAATCCTGAATTACGGGCACATCAGTTATGCAGCCCACTTCCTTCTTAATCTAAAAGCTTATAGAGAAAACTTCGTCTCCCTGCGCATTATCCTTGATGGCCTAAAAAGAGCATATTAGTGCACATGGTATGGATTTAATAACATGGAATATGATTTGTGAATCCTCGAGCGTCAACGTAATCTTTTAGCTGCACAGTCGATCCGGGCCTGGGTCTAGTCCAGCAAGGTCTTGCCTAAAACAAGATCGAACTCGGGTAGCAGCAATATCGTTACCGGGGTTTCAAAAAACTTTCCTCCTATGTACACATCTAAGGTGCATTTGGCAGATGCATTTATCATGGAGCCGTCAGTGAGTTGAACTCTCCGGTTGGCTCCAGTGTAATGTCGTACCCCATCCAAGTCCTTAAAGAAATCCAACGAGACGAACGTGTGCGTCGTACCCATATCAAGAAGGGTATAGGCGGGCCTCCTATTTACAGTTACCATGCCTAAATATTAAACCATAATATAGCTACCTTACTACATTTTAGGCATAAGGGAATATACTTAGGCATACAATGGGAAGATTGGCTACAAATTACCTAATATGACGTCCTGTGGGTTATACTCTTGATTCATATCTAGAGCAAACTTTTGCTCCTAAGCAGGCCCAGGATATCTTCTTTGAGGTCCTCATCCTCAAACACGGACATGCTCTCATCCTTGCTAAGATGTTGGAGGAACAATAGGGGGAACATCTCCACCTAGCTGCGGGCAATAATGCTGGATGAGGCTCAGCTGATTACATTGGAAATAAACTCGCCCGAACGGCCCTCTGGGTTATTGATAATTTAGAAACTGCTGAGGTGGAGGCAACACTAGCTGTCGGGCCGTGTGATCCATACTAAAGTTCTGCCGGAAGCAACCACCCCCTCTTTGATTTCCTCCTCCGCCATGAGCATTCTACCTCCTCCTAAAGCAGGGCCCCTCTTCCATCATGCCTACTGTGGGTCTCTTACCACTCGCCAGAACTCCCAAATTATCCGCTTCCAACCTCATTGACATATATATTATCTCCTCCAGGCTCTAGTCCGTTATAAAAAAAGTGCTTGCCTTAGGGTATCTCGCAAGCCTTTATAAAACCATTTCATATACTCGCGATCATCCAAACTATAGGAGTCCACAAACCTTTCTAGATGCTGAAACTCCCGCTGATATTTGTCCACTAATTTTGATCATTGTTTCAACTGCATGAATCTTTCTTCATGTTTGCCAGGAGTTGTGGAATGAATGAAATGCTGTAAGAAGGCATCAGAAAAATCATTCTTGCTGATTACAGTGTATATGCATCCTTGAAAAGAGGAGCCCATGAGGGACATCCACCACCTTTTTGTGTGTGATTCCAAGATGGATACAGCTAAAGAAACTACCATACTAGTTGGATATCTGATTCCTACCAACAATTCTTGAACAACATCTAGCCACTCCTCATTATGAACAATCGACTCCGTCATATGGTAAGTTGGTGGGGAAAGGGCTCGGAAGATACTCAACCAGTCAGAAACTGGGGATTGCTGTTGTACTAGGGCCTATAGAGATCTCAATGCGTCTAATATTTCTATGAGGGTTTGTCACAATTAAGATTGCTAAAATTGAGAAGGGATGGAAGGGGTGGGAGTGCCAACATCTGGCTCTATACATGCCAGGTGTAACACCCGATTTTCCAGACCTTTATCTTGAAGCTACTACGCGGCGATAGTAGCTATCGCCCGACGGTAGCCTTGTTTCATCAGGTGCATATCGACGATAGCCATTCGGTAGTGTCGAGAGGGCTATCGCTCGGCGGTAGTTAGTTACTTCTTGGCGATAACCCGGTCGACGAAATCCGTTTGATGAAAGTCGATCGTCAAGCGTTGAGAGGACTATCGCTCGGCTGTAGTTGTTACCGCGCAGCGGCAACCCCAGGGGTAGCGTTAGGAGAATTGAACGCATTGAGTTCTAGAAAAAGGATCTACCGTACCACGTTAGACTTACCGCTGGCATTAGTGCGACATTATTTTCTGGCAGAGCGCTCGGGAAACTACTGCGAGGCAGTAGGTAGTTACCGCCAAGCGGTAGCGGACAGAAGCAGTTCCGTCATTTGGCTTTTTAGACGTCTGATTTCATTTAGGTTTTGATCCTAAGGACCAATACTCTCCCTCCAGAGTACTTAAATAGGGCTGAGAGGGATTTATACCTCATTTCTTCTCCTTTTGGAGTTGACTTAGGGTTTGGAAGTGTGAGTGGAAGGAGGAAGAAGAGAGCCTTCTTCCGCCATTGACGGAGCTTCGGGGCCCCGATGGTTGATCCCAGTCCAGATCCGTGGAGAGGAGTTGGAGGCACTCGTTTTCATCTGTGCAAGGAAAGGATTCCATGGCGAGGAAGAGGAGTCATGGGGTAACGACATTTCTCCTCTCGGTTTTTGGATTCGTGCATGGCATCTATTCTTTTCTTGCTTTCTTTCAAGCATTCTAGGAACTAAATCTCTCAAAAGAGAGGGATTCAGGTTGCCTTGGTTCAAGAAGAGCCACCTGGTCGATTGTGTCCGTCCCTGACATGATTTTGCACTAGAAATCCGCTTCGTTAGTGGATTAGGCATTTTGGGTGAAGCCGTAGTCGAGATCGTTAGTCCGAATCGGTTAAGTTGCATAGCCAGCCTTAAGGATTTTGTTAGAAATCCGTTAGTTGTAAGATGACGTTTGTGATGTTATATGTCCCAATTATTCCGTGCGAGTATGCATAAATAGAACCGTACAAGGTTAACTCCGTTGTGACGGTAGTTGGTTTCCTTTATCACGAGAATGTTATGGTACGGACGGTGGATTTGGGCGGGAAAGGCTTGGGATTGTGATGTGCTAAGGTATGGCTTTGTCTCCGTGGTCGGCTGGCTATCTTGTGATGTGAAAGTCATGTGAGGAGAGTGTACCGGCAAGACAAGTCCCTTTCTGTGAAACAAACGAGAATCACAAGCATTGGACAAGCCCCGACAATGAAGCCCACGAGCAGGTGGGGTCCTGCGAGGGTTCTTAGTATAGGTTTGTTTGTTTGAGACGAAATCCTGACGAGAGAAGTCAGAGTTTGCTGGCAAGCCGGGGTTTTGAGACCCACGAGCGGGTGGGGCCTTGGCAATAATTCCGCGTAGTTGCTTGTATGTCGTTTGGGGAAAATTGGAAGTACCCATGGGTTTGTGGATCGAACGCCGAAGGGGAAATTGAAAGTACTTGATTCATGATTGTGTGATGATGTGTGATGATGCATATTTTAGCTTAATTTATTAGGGTAAAAATATATTATGTTCGTTTTAAAACCCTTCCTTTATGTAATTTTATGTTTCTTTTTATGTAAATATGATAACTAATGTTAATTTTCTATTTTTGCAGGTTTCAACAAGTTTGCGGCCAAATATGTCCTGTCACGCCCTCCCCGAGCGTGACCTAGGGCGTGTCACCTATTCCCAAAAAATCCAGCCTCCAGAAGGAGTTTCCCGCCAAAATCCCGTGTCACGCCCCCCTGACAAGCCCTCCCCGGGCGTGTCCTCGGGCGTGATATGGGGCGTGTCACCCTCTTCCCAATGCCTGCCACCGCATTCAATGCTTTCGCCGCCACTACAAATTAGCAGTACTGTCACGCCCCCATGACACAACCTCAATGGGCATGTCACAAGACGTTACCCTCCTTTTTCCGACGTCTGATGGACTTCCGCCCGCTGATTTTGACTTGACGCACCTGTCACGCCCCCCTGTCATGGGCGTGACCTAGGGTGTGACTGCCATTGTACTGAAGCAATCATCGTTCCCGCCAGAATTCATCTCCCGAGGTCAACTCCGTAGCTGTCACGCCCCCTGTCACGCCCTCCCCGGGCGTGACCTTGGGCATGACCAACCCGTGGGAAAACCTTATAAATACCAGGCCATTCCCAGCATTTTGGACCAACTTTTGGGGAGAGGGGAGGTGCTGCTAGTTCATTTCTTAGGGTTTTTAGTGTTTTTATTTTCATGTTTTGCTCTCTCTCTCCCTCCATTTCTAGCTTTTAATTTAATGTAATGCACTTTCATTTCCTGTAATCTTTTCTTATTAGTATCATAGCAGTAGTTAGCTTCTTTTCATGTGCTTGTAATCTCCGTTCCTAATTGTAATCATTTTTATTTTTAATAAAATTGTAGTTGGCATTTTCTTTTTCTAACTCGCTCTCTTTAGTTTTCGTGCACCTTTATTATCTTCCCCTCTCTTTCCCATTTACCATGATTAACTAATCCTCCTTATACTCGATCTTGATGATCCGAGATCGAGCGATTACGTTATAATGCTTTAATTTACCTTTTCTTATTAGTTTTTTGCCTTCAATTATTCTTGATTTTTCATGGGCTGGAGGTATATTATCGATATATACTCTCCACCTTAGCTTTCATTCTGGGCTAGCCGAGAGGCCGATAGAATGAAGTGAGCATTCAAGAGTAAAGGGAGTTGTACGCACCCCTCGAGAGAGATAGACGTCCAAATCTCCCGGATTGGAGTAAAATCCAATAGAGGGGTTCACCGCATAAAGTGAGCTTAAGGCCTCCGATTTAGACGAGAATCGGTCGGACATCCACTATAAGAAAATTGACTTTTAGTGACAAAAAATTTGGTAACTAAATTTTGCGGTTTGGTCACTAAAAACATTTGGCAACCAAATTTAATCTGTCACAAGGTGGTTGCAAAATGTGCGTAACAAAAAGTGTTTAGTAAAAAAAAAAAAATTCGTCACTAAATTTATATTTTTAGTGACACTTTATTTTCGTCATTAAATGTACTTTCAGGGACAATTAATTTTTGTCACTAAATGTACATTTTTAGTGATAACTAGTTTTGTCACTAAATGTATATTATTAGCGACAACTATTTTTCGTCACTAAATGTACATTATTAATGATTACTTTTATCATCACTAAATATATTTAGTTACCAAACTTATCAACCACTGCTTGCGTAATGCAATAATGACATTTTATTGCTTACATTATTTATTACATTATTAAATAGAACAATAAACAAAATATTCATTTTCTAAGAAAATATCATGAAAGAAAAGAAAATTTTCTTTTAAATTTATTAATTAAAATAAGGTGGGAGATAGGCCCAAACCCTTCAGTACATACCATTAGAGCTTTTAACTCTACTAACCGCAATACATAATTTATTTTATCATAAATAAATATTAGATAATTCTTTTTTACATGTAACACAAAATAAATAAATATATTGTGATAAACAAGTATAATGTGATTTCTTCATCCCCTCCAAGCTCCCCCATCTAGCTCCTAATAGGCACCATTTCTAGGGGATCTGTCTATATCAACTGATATGTCTTGCCCTGGTTGAACAAAACAATTAATAAATATTACTCGGTCTTTTCAAAGAAAAGCCAATTAGGAAGAACAAAAAACAATGCACTGACCAGATTTTTACCATAACTATAAGCAAGCAGTGCTACTTCTGCACTTTGTCCTGCAAGGAGAGCAATGGAATTGCAACTGTATGCAATTATGGAAGCAGTCTTATAGAATACTTTCAGCAAATAATACTCCATGCTGCACATTAATATGTTTTTATTTCAGCCATGTAACATGAATGTATAAACAAATAACAGATGAATAATTTGAGAGTCAAAGCAGGCTCAATTTGCCATGTAGAAACTCTCCCAGGGTAAGAAGTAGAAGAAGTTTCGTCTCAACGCACCTACATCATTGAAGTGAGTTACTCGTATAAAAAAACCCAAGCATCAAATCTTCATCCATTTACCTTTTGGCATCTCCATTTTGAACCAGGCTAGCTGCAAGAATCAGCATCTCCTATACCAACAATTGTACCTGTAAACCTACATAAAGGATCCAGAAATGATACAAATGGCTTTCAACTAAAACATTTTAGGTTACAATGAATGGCATACCTTTGGCCAGGGCCTTCTTCACATTCGAAACTCATTCCAATTATTTTTTAGAGGTTCCATGTAGAGGACTCTTCCTATTATAATTTGTGTCCATTAAAGGAAAAGACATATTCAACAAATAAATAGGGAAACTGTAATAATTTGGCATAGCCTGCTTAAATTTTAAGGCCAAAGTTTTTTTTAGAAATTAATCAAGGCACATTAGTTTATAGTAGACAGTAAACATAGTTCTAGTAGAAACATCATGCGAGGTAGTTGCAAGGACATAAATAAGATGAATCCGCCGGCATGTTTGAACAAACAATGCTTACATTGGTTCAAATGACCATGATCCAGGGCTTGAAATGAAATGTTATCGAAATTCATACACATCTTCCCATTATGTCGTGAAATATAGGAGCAGAATAAATGCAGGAAAAAAATGTATGAGCATATAGTAACCAAACTTAAATACATATAAACTCACTGAGAAGATCCCTGGAAAAGGGATTGATGGGTGTCAACAAGTACGTTAAAATGAGCTAAGCACAAACAACACATTCAAGGAGATAAAAGAAAGTTGTTTGATTTAGGGAGTTATAAGAAGAGAAAATTTATTGAGGAGAAATTAAGAAGAGAGATCAAGATTCAAAGCATACCAATCATGTCTTAGTGCTCTGTATTGTTTTCCTCAACATAACTACTCCAACCAATGATCATGACACCTAGCAAAAAAACATGAACAAAATGCTCAAAATACCCTACAAAACATAATATCCAATAAGCATTTTGAAGGTAAACACCAGTGCCAAATCAATTAATCATCATTTTTCGCAAGTTGATATAAGAAATGAAATTTCAAAACAAATTGGAAGAAACGTACAAATCTTGAAGAGAAGATTGCAGTAAGGAAGCAAATAGAGTAAAGGTTGTCTCTCCGCCATCTACCAACGTATCATATTCTTGTTCGAACGAGTTTGGTGGATATATAGAGTGAGCTAAATTAAAATCTCCATTTAGTTCTGAACCACGTCCTTGCCGTTTTGACAAATATTTGGTTTCGGAAGCAGTCTGCTCCAAAAGATCAAGATCATAATTCTTAGCTACCTATTGTACCTCTTCAATTAATTTTGAAACATTGGGTCTCTTCTGTATGTTGTTGCCCTCATACAAGAATCCAGTACCAGAAAAAGTTGATACAGAATGTCCAAAATGAGGTGAAGTGCTTGAAGTAGACAGTCTTTTCATGAATGCACAATATACTTTCATATATAAGTAGTGCATCAAAATAGGCATGGTTAATTGGAGTTGAAGAAGGGTGAAGTGAAAAATAAGAGAGCTAAAACCATTTCAGCTAAGTTAGAACTTTCCGTGAAATTATAACTCTTCCCAAATGTTGTAGAGCTAGTCTTAAGTGGACAAATTTGATACTATCACCATCCCACAAAACACTATCCATATGCACATGGACACATAGATTGATTTATGTGTTACCATATAGAAACATCAATGAACATCTGTGTAGGAAAACAAGGCATATATAAAAAATATATATAGGATCACAAAAAATATTATATGTACAGTTCCTAATTTTACTGTGTAGCTTAGACAAACTAGTTGGCTAAGAAATTTTCAATTTCTAACCTTCCAGCAAGATTCAATGAATGAGATAATTTTGGCTCTAAATGCACAATTTTATATCAGACTCTACCAAATAAAAACTAAATTAAATATCTGTCTCTAAGCATGCATTGCAAAATCTAGCAACTCTAACGAGCCCTCAAGAATATCCGAAAGGGCAAGATAAGAAAACCCTAGCCTTCAAAGGCCCAAATTGTACCTGTAATGACGATATTGTTCCATTCGAGAGGAGCAAAAACCCTAAACCCAACACCCATTGTGTCCGTTGCGCCTAAAAACTTGAATTGTAATATGCTTCTCGTTGAAACTGTGCCCGGTTGCTTCAAAGTTATATGTCATTTCAGATCACGAAAAGAAGAAGAGATAGATATACTTACCAATGGATAGGGGACTTTCGGGGAAAGGAGAGGCAAGGAGCTTGCACGCCGAGGAAGGGAGAAGAAAAACCTGCCGATCGTGAGCGAGGAGGGTGTCGATCAACACAAATCGGCACCGAGAGTGGCGAGCGGGCTGTCGATCGGGACAAATCGGAGGCGAGAGTCGCAAGGGCTGTTGGTCGGTAGAAATGGGAGAGAATGGCGAGGGTGTTAGGTTAGAAACCTGGGAGAGAATGATTTTTTTATTATTAAAAAGCCAGCCCTACTGACCTTTACATTTAAAAATGTGGCTTAAAATGTTCTCAAATGTTTTTTCCCGCACAAACTGTGCCCTTGCCGCCAAATGAAAAAACTTTGCCAAAAAATACATCAACAGCCAAATTTTTTTTTACAAAATGTCCCAAATATCAAATTTAATGGCCACACTTGCACAAGCGTTGCAAAATAAACGTGGCTAATAAATATAAATGTTGTATTGAAGCACGGTTAATTAGGGATCGATGGCGGAGAAATAGAATTAGGCATTATTCCGAATGAAATACGAATGGTCTAAAATATTTAATTATAATATGTTTATTTTGTAGTGACAAAATACATATTTCGTCACTAAAAATTTATATTTTAGTGACCAATTGTTTATTTCGTCACTAAAAATGTATCTTTAGTGGAGAATTATATTTCGTCACTAAAGATGCATTTTTAGTGACAAAATATATTTCGTCACTATGTTTTCGTCACTAAAAGCCAGTTTTCTTATAGTGATCCTTAAACTCAGTTTTGCACGACTTCGAGAGAAGCGTGTTAGAGCTTTAGGAACCTCAACTGTCAAGGACTTTTACCCTATTAAGCTTAGGTTTATTTATCGCCTTTTAATCGACTTTAGCCTAGGTGATTCTTGATCGAGTGCGTCCCTTTATCTCTAGCTTTAAAACTTTTTGTCCTACAAGTAATTAGTTTTCTCTTTTTTTTATCTTAGTAATTTAATTTCAGTTTTAGTTTAGTAATTAATAGAAATTTCAATTGATAAAATAATAGAAATCTCCTTTGAGTAGAAGTAGTCATTACGCCCCAGGGAAATACGACCTTGATACTAATCTTTAGTATCCTATACTATAATCGATAAGGTACGCTTTCCTTCATCGGATATAGGATCGGAGAATATTCTCAACCACCACATCCACCTTCTCATCTCATCTTAATCCTCTCTTCATCATTGCGAAAATATGTATCATGTTTTTGGCGCCGTTGCCGGGGATTGTTTTGATATTTTGAAAAAGGGATAGCAATTAATTTTATCATTTTGTTTTGTTTTTTCGATCGCCCCTCCTTCGCGGTTGATTTACTTTTTTTAAATGGTTAATCTTTATTTTAATTGTGGAGAGTTCGTTCACTCTCGCGAGGAGTGTTGGGTATGATATCCTTCACCCGCCCATGATTTATCCCTTCCAGATCGAATCAATTTGGCAAAATTGATTCGTCCGTGAATTTTTTTTAATGGGGTTACGATGGTTTTCAATCGCCTTCTTACCCTTCTCCTCCGAATTTTTCTGATTTTAATTTTTCCCGGAAATTTCTTGAATGGACATTTTGAACCTAGCCCTACTTTGAACTACTTTGGGTGGCAACACCCTGATCATTCTTGGGGCCAAGGTGATCATCAATCCATTCCATCTCAAGATTTCTCCGCTTTTTTTCTACAAGTTTGCGCGCCTCCTGTTTTTGATTCTAGTGAAAAAGAAGTCATTTTTGATGGTGAGCATTTGATGCACGCATCAATGCTCACTTCAAAGTGATTTTTGACGCTTTGGCTGCTGAGGCTGCATCTTTTTCTTCCTCTTCTCCTCCTATTTATCTTTCGAATGATGAATCTTCGGATATTCCGCAGTGCCTTCAATCACTTGCGGAAGACGATCATTAAGAAATTCCATTGTGCCTTCAACCTCTCGAGGAGGAAATCTCCCTTATATCCTGATTTTTTTTCAAGTTTCCGAGGAAGATGAACTTTCTTGTGTTCGATCTTCCGAGGAGATTGATTTTTCGGATATCCCGGTTTGCTCCCAATCTACCGAAAATGATTGATATTCAAGTGGAGCAACCGTTCGGGAACCAAACGGACTAAAACTAGATCGCCAATTTTGAAGTTTGATACTCTCCGATGTAAATTAGCGTGCGCTTGATAAGAGTCGTATTGCGTGATCAAAGTGTCCCGTATACGTGCGTGTAAATCATGGATGTGTTGGGCGAAGGATTGTGCAAACTGACTTGCCTTGTACGTTGGGGGCAACGGCACCAAGTCAAGCGGCACAGGAGCCTTATACCCATGGACAATCTCATTCGGGGACAGACCCGTAGACCTATTCTTGGAGTTATTGTAGGCTAATTGGGCATGGGGAAGGAGAAGATCCCAAGTGCTCTTATGATCACTCACAATCAAGGCATCGTAACAAATTTCCTAAGCTCCGATTAACCACTTCCGTCTGCCCATCAGTTTGGGGGTGATAGGCGGAGAAAACAATAATTTCGTTCCCATTAAAATCCAAAGAGTTTTCGAAAAATAGCTAGTGAATTTTACGTCCCAATCCGATACTATGGTCTTTGGCACTCCACGGTGACTAACGACTTCCTTAAAAATATAGTTTAGCAACTGAGAACAAATCGTTTGTCCTACTGCATGGGATGAAATAAGCCATCTTTGAAAACCTATCCACCACTACAAAAACTGAGTCGTGACGGCGAAGAGTAATGGGGAGCCTAATACAAAATCCATACTAACGTCCACCCAAGGCATGGAGGGAATAGGCAAGGGAGTGTATAATCCAACATTGGTTTTACTTCCCTTAGACACTTGACACGTGCGGCAGCTACTCACTACCTGCCCCACCATAACCTTCAGTTTTGGCCAATAGAATTTATCTTCGACTAGCGTAATGGTCTTATCTCTACCGAAGTGACCACTCAACCCTCCGCTATGCAATTCCCATATGATATGTAGTCGTAACGATGACTGCGGAATACATAGCTTCCCGTTCCTAAACAGGTAACCGTCCTTGAAAAATTAGCTTTAATTATTTTTTTTCATGAACTCTATTTTATATTTTTAGAATATAAAATTATCCAATGTTTAGTGATAATTTTATATTCATGGCATGTTTTATTTCTTTAATTAAAACAGTTTTATTTTTGGTGTGCACTTAGCCATTCGGGTGGATGAGATTACATCTCCATCATGAAGGGTTAAGGCTTGTTGTAATCTCCTATTTAAGGAGGTGTCTATGAGGAATCAAGTATTGAAATATTGAAAACCTAAATCCTCTCCTTTGAGAATTTCGGCCAAGCTTGTCCCAAGCCGCCGCCCCCCTTCCTTGGTGGTGTGAAACCGCTGGCCTCCTTATGGTGGTGTGAAGCCGCCGCTCCTTGCCTCCTCCATCCATTCGGTGCGACTCCGGCGCGGCTTCCTTGGTGCGACTCCGTAGAAGAAGGTTGCAAACCGTTCGGTGCGACGCCGGCGGATCCGTGGAGAGAGTGATTCTCCCACCCTATCCTTGTGTGAACGTTCATCCCAGTTGGGTAATCTCTTCCCTCTTCCTTGTGTGATTCTACTCTTTAGTTGTGGTGGTTTCGCACTCGTTTTCTCCGGATCTTTAATTTAATCACTGCAAGTTTTGAATCGAAATCGCCGTTGCAAGGCATTTTAATTCCGGATCGGGTGGATCCTATTTGCTTGAGCGGATCTCGGCCTATAGCCTTGGTCTTGCTCTCTAAAAGGAGTGGCAACCTTTGTGTTTTCTTGGGGAATATTCCGACTCAAATTTCCGATCGTTGTTTTCGAGTCGACCATTCCTCCTATGTTATTTGCGCTGCGTTCTTGCGACGAGAACTATTGTGGGCGATAGGTGCTGTGTAGGTGCGGTAGATCTACGACATATAGTGCGTACGAAAGTGTTAACTTCGTGGATACCTCCGACTCGGGCGTACCCTACACCATAAGAATCCTGAGCTGTAGGCCTTAGAGATAAGGCTGAGGTAGGTGGTTTGTGGACCGCTGAGCTGTAGGAGCACTGCAGGGCTCTGAGGTAGGAACCTTTTTAGTTCTGAGGTAGGGTTCTGATGAGAACCTGAGTGTAAGGCCAAGGGCCTGAGGTGCAAGATCTGAGGAGCATTTGGATGAGTTTGTGCCTTGTCTAACATAAGTTAGAAAGGTCAGAGGGAAATTTGATGTACCAAATTAGGGAACCACTATAAATATCTTGTGTGTTGTGCTGTGTTGCTTATTCTTATTTAATATTGCATGTACTAAGGATAAGCTCTAGATAACTTAGAAAAGAAAATAGCAAAAAGTCTTAAGAAAGTTCAAACACCTATTCACCCCCCCCCCCCCCCCCCCCCCCCCGCCAGGTGACTAGCTAACCTTGAAATAATAACTTTCACCTATTAGAGGGAGACGCGAGCCTATTGTGCGATGAGTTGGAGTTGCACCAGTTTGCTGGTGGGCCATTGATTGAGATCTTGATGGAGGAGTTCTCAAGGCTCTTTTTAGTGAGATATCCTCCATTTTCAAAGCGGATTGCAAATAAAAATTTGTTCCAAAGGTTAACATAAGACTAGAGTTTTATAAATGACTACTTGTCGATTTCAGCAAAGTCTGGATAAGGAGGGTGGTGGAAGAAGGCTAAGTCTGCAGGATCAACTTCTTCTAAAGTTTTTGAAGTGATGACAGGTAGAATTCCTCTCATATATTGCAGGTGTGGCAAGGTGGGACATATGGCTCGAGATTGTTGGAGTAGTTGTTCAAAGGGTGAAAAAAATACAGGTGCGTCGTATGCTGAAATGGGAAAGACAATGTAGTCAACTGCATCCCATGCGTAACCCCGAGTATACAATCTTGGCCAACAGGAGGCCATTAAACAAAGTGACGTGGTGACATCTATGAGTTATGATATAATTTTTTTTACTGCTTTCTATACTTGCTACATTGTGTATTACTTAACGTAATTGAATTAAGCTTTATCCTAATTTTGGATTATCCAGTGAGAGTACTGTTCGATTCAGGAGCTTCACATTCTATTCTATTTTAGAACTTCGTGGTGCATATTTGAGTGCCTTCTTTTATGTCAAAAGATGGAGTGAATGTGTTGCTGCCTAATGGATACTCGATTCATGTGGATAGTGCATGTTCTGTTAAGGTGCAGATATAAAGTCATGATTTTGGCTTAAACGCATCTGCGTTGTCGATATCTGAGTTTAATGTGATCTTTGACATGGACTTGCTCTCGGATTAGCATGTTTGTATTGATTGCAACTATTATATCGATTGCAACTCATATGAAGAGATACTAAGGCAAAACACAGAACGCGAGACTAAGTTCGCAGGTATACGAGGATCAAGAAAGATTGTAATTCCCCCGATTTTGTGATGTTCAATTTAATTCTTTTAATAGCATATTTATGATGTTAGGGTATTACGTTTACACATAGTTGTTAGATACCATTGCAGGAGTGTGATTGTAGCTCATTTGGTACAAGAGATTTTGACTTAGAAGATTATCTTGGCAAATTTCTAGTGTATTTTTTATATATCCCTTGCGAGCCGAGTTTATTTTGGAACTCGGTGGAGCCTTTTTGGAATATTTGGTGTTTTGACTTAGTGGAGTTTTTAGCCGAGTTTGGTTTATAAGATTTCAATTCCAACTTTATCATTAGATTCGTAGCGTCGATATTTAGCTACGGTGTAAATTTCATAAAATTTGGAGTTGGTATGGGTCTCACGACGTTTGGACGTTTATTTAATATTTAATTATAAGATAATATTTATATATATAATATATATATATATATATATATATATATATATATATATTACATATAAATAGACCTCAATTTGACGAAACCCTATTCATCATCTACTACCCTAGCCGACATACTATTTCGCGAATTGAGGAAGGCGGTTTTGTTGCGAGCTTTCAACTACCGATGGTCGGGGTTTTGTTGGACGGAATGGTAGTTGGAGAGTAGATTCAGAAAGAACTCGCCGAGATCTACGCGTTTGAGTTTCAGCAATCATTACTCAGGAGATCTTGCGGCCGATCCTTCTCGCAAAATGCGCGGGAGTCAAATTTTTCAGAGCTTTGAGGCAAGTGGTGAATCTTCCCCTTGCTATGTTTTTTGCTGTTATTTTTGCTTCTTTTTTCTCCTTAAGATGTAGGAGTAGTGTAGGGTGCATCCATATAGGTTCCATAGTCATTTCTATGTAGGATCAATAGTGTAGGGTGCGGCCAGATTTCATCGAATATAGTTCGGAATAGCCTAAGGAAAATTCGTTGAGTATTGGGTGCACTTGTCAGAATTTGTCGAGTTTAATTCTTCGAGTATCCGTTGAAATTCGTCGAGTACGGTTTATAATTTAATGCAAATTCTTCGAGTATCTCTCGAAATTTGTCGATTACGGTTTATAATGTAAGAAAAATTCATCGAGTATCGTTGCTCATGGCGTTGAGTGAAGGGAAATTTGTTGAGTAATCTAGACAAATTCGTCGAGTATGCCTTAGGCTTAGAAAGCGTTGAGTAATCAGACAGCTACGTACTTTTCATCGAGTATATACTCCGAATCGGGTCATGTTCGTCGAGTATCGCCAGGTGTAGTCGTTTATCGCTAAGTCTAATTCGTCGAGTATTCCTTGGTTTTGTTGGGTATATTCGACGATTTTACCTGGACTTAGTTTATTTTTGTCGTTTTGTCAGTTCATTGAGTATGGGTCGTAGGGTAAATTTTTTGGTTGTTCTCTCCTCTTGTCGTGACAGTATTTTGGTGTTAGGTTTGGGGTATTTTTTAGTTTTGGAGGTGTTTTTGATGGCTAGGTTGGCAGTGGATAAAGGACCACCAAAATGACATCGTTTCGTGAATCATTGCAATTGGTGAGTTTTTTATCTCTTCTTATGGACTGTTCGTTTGTGTTGGAAAATGTACCGTTGTGCCTTTTTGAGATGTTTTGTGTCTGTTAGTTCATGTTGGGCAATGTGGCCACCGACTCAGAACCATGGTTTTTTCCCGTGCTATTGATTCACGTGTTTAGAGCTATTTAGTCTCTTTTCTTCTTATTGTTTAGTCATTTGTTGAATGCTTACTCTTGCAAATTTTATCAAAGCATGACTTCACTTTGCACTTGGTGCAACTTCTTTTACTCTACTATTGAAATTCCTTCTTTACTTGTTATAACTTGACTTTTTAATTGAGGTTTATCAGCCGTTCTTATAGTTGGGGTTGGTAACCCAATTGCTTTCTCTTGATTACTATCTACTGATGTTTTTGTTTACCACATGAATTTTTTTGCCGAGGTCTTCTTTCTTTGAATGCCTCAGGCTTGGAGAAGTAGCTGGTTTACTGGCTAGGGTTTTGTTGTGGCTTGTGTTCTATAGCGGTTGCAGTTGCCTTTACCTCATCGATTGTGAGATAGTAGTAGTTGTTTTTTTTGTTCAGACATACATACTTTTAGATGGTTTGTGTTAGGTTGTTGATGCCTACTAGTAGTATTCTTGTAGAATGTTAAGTGCTTGCTAGTTGTTAAATCTATTTCTTTGTGAATGATTGTTTTTTCTTGCTCTCTACGAAGGTTTTATGCTTTTGCATGAATATTTGTTTTCAAAGTATAAAAGCATCTTTTGACTATCTTATGCATATCATCACTTTAAATCAAAGTCACTATATTTTAATTAACGTAAAAGATATTTTTTTACTTATATTAAATCTAGAGATATGCATAACATGAGTTGTCCTGTCTGGATGTTTATTCTCGTGTAGGAGGTTAAGCCATATAAATAAAGTATTTTCTGCAGCATATATTCATATTTTTACTTGTGGAATAGTTTATCCACTGAGCCGAAGGATACGACCATTAAAACTTATCCTAAATTACAGTTTTATTGATATTAAACTTATGGATTTCATACAAAGTGTTGAGTTGGGGTCTTGCTTGAGCGTCTGTAGTTATCCCCTATATAGCGTGGAATCACGACACATGTTTTCTCTAACTCTGATATGTCATTAAATTGCGGATAAAATACGGGTTGTGATAGTTGGTATCAAAGGGATAGGTTGTTTGGCATTTGGTCGAACAACTATCTCGTGTTGATTTCAGTTGTCTTGGTTTAATTCATACACACACTGATGTGTCATCATTACATCTTGGCTGAAGCATGAACACTGCACTCATAAGCTTGAAAAGAAGTATACGAGGGATATGATTTAGTATGGGATCGATAATATGTGTTTGTATATGGAACTTCATAGGAAGCAACATGTGACCCTTAAGTAGTATGGGATGCATAACAATCATCACATGAATGCACATTAGATTTTACTTTTCAATACATGCGACTTTATGTAATATGGGATGCATAATATTTCATGTGTACACTGCTCATAACATGCATTAAGGCCTTTATTAGATTGCATAACACAACATACTTGGCATAACATAGAATTAACACACGTGCCAAGTCAATGATTTACATGATGACATATGTACACACATGTGTTTTAAAACAAAAAGAATTATAATTCATGAATTCATGTTTTATGCACATGAGTCAATAGGATGACGGTATATCATCCTAAGTTTAAGCATGACATCATTATGAAAATCACAGAGCAAGTTAGCAGCTTCAGGAAGTATCTATACATGTATGGTCTGAACAAAGTTTTATAGTTCAAGCGGTTAAGCATTGTTTGATTGCTTGTTCGTAATATTCTTAGGATGCCATCTAAGCGCATTGCGACGAGATAGACTCCCCAGTTGGAGGGTGAGTCATCTGGTGCGCAGAGTGAGGCTGTTATTGAGGTTCTATGTCAGAGCAACAAGGCTCTGTCTAGGAAGATGGTGGAGATAATGTCGCAAATCCAGGCGCTATTGATTGTCATTTCTAGACAGTAACCGAGAGTGCAGGACCTTGCTATGGGTCAAGTTGTTCCCATTCCTCCCACTCATTTGGTGCCTCCAGTACTTCTGCCACTAGAGATGAACTTTATCTCAAATTTTCAGCGATTAGGACCTCCTACCAATGACGATAGAGCAGACATCATGTCTTTCGATGATTGGATAATTGCAATACATGAGATGTTCTCGTACTCTGGAATTTCTGTATACTAGAGAGTGATGGTCGTTGCCTACCAGGTTAAGGTTCTTGCTAAGATTTGGTGGTTGAGAGAGAAGGATAACCTTAAGGATGGATGTTCGTTGTAGTACTTCAAGTAGTGGTTGCTAAGGAAGTTTCTACTGTTATTCGAGCAAGACAGCTTGATGAATAATTTTCTACACCTGAAAACAAAGACAACTTAGGGTAAGTGAGTATGAGATAGAGTTTAACAAGTTGAGCTAGTTTTCCCCTGATTTGGTATCTTCTGAAGCTAACCGAGTTAAGCGCTTTCTGGGAGGTCTTAGGAAAGACATCAAGCAGTTGGCTAGTGATTACAGATCTGAGAGTTTGCAGAGGAAGTTGAAGCTGCTCTATATGTTGAAGCTATAGACAATGGCAAGAACCGAGGCATGCAGATGAGAAAAGATTAGAGGAAGTCTGAAGGTGGTAAGAACTCTCAGGAATCTGGTTCTGCTTCAATTAAAAGAGGCAAGGAGGTGTGCAGTTTTTGTGGCTGGCCTGGCAATCTGTTTGATAGATGTTTCCAGATAATAGGAGCTTAGACGCAGTAGTAAGTTCATGCATTTAAGAGTGCTCCCAAAGGATATTTGGTTTGTGTAATGTGTAAGAAGAAGGGGCACAATGCTATTATTGGTCAAAAGAAATGGTCTTCTTCCAGTGCGGACAGAAGGAACTTTTCAACTCAAGCTGCCTGTAGACTCAGCACACGCTACAACCAGTTCAACATCAGGCATTGCCGCCGCCATAGCAATTGGACAAATGGAAGGGCAAGCTTAATGTGATGTCTATGGAGAAAGCTTTGGCGTATACCCAAGTGATTTCACGTTAGATTCTAATCTAGTTCTAGCTTATAGCTCATAGTTGTAGCTTCGATGTTTGTTTGTCTAGTTACGTATGTGATTTTATAGGGAAGTTTAAGGTGAAGAACTGTTGGGCGTGTGTTCTTTTCGATTCGAGTGCAACCGACTCGTTCGTGGCTAGGAATTTTGCAGAGCGTCCTCGTCTAAATATCCACCTAATTGGCGACTCATTTAAAGTTAAGTTTCCTTCCGGTGATTCAAAGGTTTCAGACCAAGGTAACCGAAAATGTACGATCCTTTTACGATATTTCCTAGCTTTTGCTGATTTGACGGTGATAGACCTAGAGTACTTTGATGTGATCTTGTTCATGGACTTGTTGTCAAGAATAATGCGGTTATCCAATGCAAGGTTAAGCATTTGGACTTCGAGATGGACAAACACCACCCCAAGAGTGTTTATGGTTTTCCACGCCAGGATTCCATGATTATTTTTGCGGTACGTGCTCAAAAACTTTTGAAATCCGGTTGTATTGATTGTTTGTTTTCTATTTTGGAAACCGTTGGTAGTTTTCTATGCATCATGGAAGTTCCTATGGTGCGAGAGTTTTCAAATGTCTTCCTAGATAGCCTTCCTGGTCATTTGCCTGAGAGAGATGTGGAGTTTATTATAGATTTGGAGCTGGGTACACGTCCTATAGCTAAGGCACCATATCGTGTGGCCCCACATGAGCTGGAAGAGTTGTGTACCGAGCTGGATGAGTTATTGCAGTGTGGATTTATTAGACCATGTTCTTCACCTTGGGGTGCTCTTATAATGACCCATTTCATGCTAGGCCCCTCGTACGTGCTTTGACTCAAGAGGAGTCACTCAAACTCCGGAAGCATTGAGTGAGCCTATTAGTTTCGATGAATTTAAACTTAGGAATATTCCAGATGCTGAGGCGTTGAGTGGACTCAGCACAACTAAACGTATTTTACTTAGAATATTTTTTTGAATTTGAGGCATTGAGTGAAGTCAACACGGTATTGAGTGGTCTCAAATCCACTAAATACTTTTAACTTAGATCTATTCTGGCTGATTTTGGCATTGAGTGAAGTCAACGAGGCATTGAGTGGTCTCAATTCCACTAAACACTTTTAACTTAGATCTATTTCATCTGATGTTGGCATTGAGTGAAGTCAATGCAACGTTGAGTGGTCTCAACGCCACTCAACGCCACTCAACGCTTTAACTTAGAATAATTCTAAGGGATGTTGGCATTGATTGAAGTCAATGTGGAGTTGAGTGATCCAAACGTAACTCAACGTTTTTTACTTAGAGTTATTCTGAGTCCTTTAGGCGTCGAATGCGTTGAGTTTACTCAACGCCACTCGACGATTTGTCGAGTGAAAGAAGCACACTCAATGATTTCGGCTTATGGGATTTTGGGATTAGTCTACTTGCTGCCACATGCACGGTCTTAACAGGACATTCGGGATTGGCGCCAAATGACTTAAATTTGATGCGTCTTTTCAAAAGGACATATTTAATGTAAAAATAGGCGGTCCAATTTTAGGGCGACACGTGGCGCTGCAACCTAACCCTAATTCTCGTTATAAAAGTATGCTTACGGAAAACCTAGCCGCCACTTTGACATTTTTGGCCGAGCAGTTACCTTCGATGAACTAAACGGAGAAGGAGATTGCCAAAGTAGGATTTTCGGGAGGAAACTCTTCCCTTTCTCTTCCCCGTAAAGAATAACACCAAAAAGGATAAAGATGCTGCTAAGGAGAGTGATGAGATCCATGGCCGGAACTGTCAGAAATGAGGTGTGCTTCCTACTCCCTCCCTTGGTGTTAGATATGTAGTTATTTTCTAGGAGAGATGTCGACTCAAAAGAGTTTGACTTGTGAGATAAAGATCTCCTAGGTCGAGACCTTGCTAAGGCTTGTGTCCTAGAGATTTTATTTCTTCAACTCTCCTCTCTTCTTTGTAAAGATGGTGGACTTGGTTTCGTGAATAGAAATGGTCTATTGAAGTTTGTTGGACATAATTTATTTGTGATTGTGATAAATAAATGATTGTTGGCATTTAGTTAGTAGATATTAATGTTGAAGTTTGCATGAAGTTTGCTGGACTTAATTTGTTAGTGGTTGTGATAAATAAATGATTATTGTCATTTGGTTGGTAGATCCTTAAGTAAAAAAATAGTTTGGTGAGACGCATTTGTGCAAATGAATTGGGGGGGGGGAGATTTAATAATCAAATGGATGAAAAAGTTTGTGAACCATATATGTGCATGTGAAGTATCTTGGTAGTTAGTGAAAATTTTGTGGAAGCATAGTTATTTGTGAATACCTAATTTTAGAAAGGATTGGATAAGGCTAATAAATGTTTATGTGAGATGTTAATTAATGGAATGTGTATCGTAGTCCACTGCTTAGAGTTGAGTCTCCATACGGGTAGCATTATGGTATTGGTATGTTTCATAAGGTCGCTTGCCACCAATGTAAATTGTTTAACCGTTGTGTGGTATGGAAATGTGGAAGGGTTGGAAGTGCATGTGTGTTTGACGCACTAGAAATATGTGTTGATAAGGGACTTGTTGTGGAGACCTTGCATGCTGATGAGCACGGGATGTGAATAATAAAAAGGGACTCAGTGTGGAGCCCTTAAAATGTGAAATTACATGCGGTGTGAGTTGACACGCGGAGTCATAATCGTGGGTTAAGGATAGTGTGGCAGGTCTACGGGCTTGACAGTCGTCACACTGACGGGAGTTGACAAGATAGACTTTGGACGGTTGGGGTTGGTCCTCGGTGCTTATTCCCAGGGCTCTTTCCATGCCAACTGGATGGTTGGGCTTTGTCCTTTGGTGAAATGCTCCCATAGGATCCTTACGTGCCACGATGATAGGCCAGCGTAGGGATATTTTCTTGGTGGACATCTAACCGAGACCCATCGACCCGTAGTACGTATGTGAGCTCCGTTGTTGGCTCTTAGAGTTGAGGCCTACGGAGGCCTAGGCTTGGTAGTGTGTATGCCCGCCTAGTAATGGAAAAGCCCGTTTCACTGTCACCATGTGGCCACGACGGATGACGGCTGAGAGGTTATCTACCTTCTCAAAAAGTGGGAACTATAAGTATGTGTCGACATACTAATTGAATGTGTGTGCATTGGTGAGTCATCGCATTGCATTCATAACATTTCATTGTATTACATACATAAGATTCTCATAATATAAGTTTGTATTAGCACTCTTATATGATGACTTACTTTACTGTTAAGCCGATCCTTTACTTATATGTCTGTATGGGCATTCATATTAGTTAAGTTACTTCCTGTTGTATATTCTACTTGTACAGTGTGTTGATTGTAGAACTACTAGTATATATTATTATATTTTCTTTGATATACTCTTATATAGTTAGCACTTTGCCACTTATTTTGTACTACAACTATTATATATATCGTACCCTCTTCTTTTCTCTACCAGATGCTTAAGAGTCGATGGGGGAGCGGATGTGATAGCCACTTAGACTTTATGACTAACGGTTGCTACGTCTTCCTTCTTCGGAGGAAACCTTGCAGATAGTGCAGCAGAAGGTTTTGCATGAGGGCAACTAGGCCAGGGTGACAAGGCCTAAAGTGACGATACCATCTCTAGCATCTGTGACTGATGTGAGTTTTGAGATACTCATTTTGTATCCTGCTTGGCATGTTGTACTCTGATACTATAGAAGCCTTGTTTGCTTATTTTTTTTGTTGTACTTGTCATTGACTATATGTTTATGTGAATTTTGACCTCTATACTTTCTTATGTTGGGTTGGTATGGATGATATTGATTTAGCAGGCAAGACAGGCTTCTTGTGGTATAGGTCGACCCATGTGTTGACGCTACCGCAAGGCGGTAGTTCTGGGCATAAGACTCCCCTTGGCCGTGATTTGTGTTCCGGGAGGGGGGGGGGTCTTACAAATGGTATCAACTTGCAACCATCCTGAACTAAAGAATTCAAGGAACAATTGTGCCACCTTGGCTCGATTAGTAGGTTTGAAGACAAACTGACTTAGCAGAAGTAGTGGTGTGTCTATATATAATGCACCCTAAGTATATCCAGTCATTATCCTATGATTAGCAAACCTGACCTTAGGTTTGTACCTTTAGTATAGATCCCGGCAAATGTAGAGCCAATAGAGGGAACTCCCATCCCTTCCGTACCCACTCAGTTCCAACAGTCGGAACTAGGACATATCCTCATGGCTATTTTTGAAATGTTCAGGGCTCAATAGGCTTTAGTGCAATAGCAAGCACCGAGCTATAATTGGTTAAGCACGTTTGTGCTCTCTCTCAACCTTCCTATCATGGGACAAAGTCTGACATGCGAACGGAGGAATGGCTCGACTTAGTGAAAGATCTAATGGCCGGAATCCGATGTCCAGACAATATGGTTGTGACATTAGCCGTATCAGTATTGGAATCCCATGCCAAGAGGTGGTAGAAGTCCCTCATGGGCTCCACCTTTCAAGGTTGGGTGTACAAGGAGATTAGTTGAGTGAGTTTTCAGATGCCTTCTTGGAACACTTCATCCCTTTTACCGCTCGAGATGAACTTGAAGAATGATTCCTACAGCTGAAACAGGGATCCAAGACAATTACAGAATATTCGAGAGAGTTTTAGCATCTCGCTAGGTTTGTTGACGTATACAAGTTGAATGGCAAGGGGTATGCTAAGAAATTATACAAAGGCATGCGAGATCCCTTAAGGCAAGCCCTTTTCTTTATAGTGGATTCAAACTTTGCAAAGATAATTTATATGGAAAAAAGGCTGGAGGCAGATCACTTGGGAAGTAATAAGAGAACTGTTGAGGGTGTGATGGAGGTTGGTACTAGCTATTAGAGGAAGCAAGATAATTGAGGGAGAGGAAACAATAGGGATTGGTGTCATTTCCATTAGAATTTTAGGATGGAGCGTATGGTCCCGCAGCAAGCACTACCTACACCACCACAAATGCATCTACAACCGAGGGAGCATTATGAGCGAGTCTGCTTTCAGTGCAACCAGCCGGGCAACATCCATTACTACTGTCCACAGCTAGGTGGAAATACTCCCCTTACTCTTCCTACGGCTTCTCCACGAGAACGAGTACATATGCGTGGTCGAGGATGTGGACCACGAGGAATGATTCCCGGACCTGCTCGGGATCAGGTGTTCGCGCTGGACATGGAGCAAAAGCAGAATCCTCGGGATATGATTAATGTATGTTGTGATTTAATTACAATGTTATAAACTTTTCTCTTTAAATAGTCTAAAATATGCCTAGAGTCTAGCTTGAGTATTTATAATTTGTACATTGGCACCGTGATGGTTGAGGGAAACCAGCTTCTACTCTATTTGATACCGGTGCCACACACTCGTTTGTGTCGGCAGATTTTGTTAAAGACCTAGAAGGAGTGCAATACTTCACTGATATTACTCGGAGAGTACGCCTCTCGGATGGATTTGAGATGACTACATCCGTAAAATGTGATTTGGAGGTACTTCTTGGAGGAAAGTTCTTTTAAACCACTGCAATAGTGTTGATAATGCAAGAATTCGACCTCATTCTAGGAATGACATGGTTAGATTGGCACCACGCAAGGATTTATTGTGCGGAGAAAGAAATTTCCTTGAGGCATGGAGACTCTAAGGTCATCTTTCAAGGTATTAAACTCAAAACCTCGTACGTTGTTATCTTCAATTCAGGCCCTTAAGGCCCATATGAGAGGGGATGTGGTATATATGGTCTGTTTTGAACTAAAAGAGATGGTACTGAGTTGAAAGATGTGAGAATTGTACGGGATTTTCTAGTGGTATTCCCTTAGAAAGTTCCAGGAATACCCCTGTATAGAGAGGTGAACTTTCAGATTAAGTTAGTACCGGGTGCCAAGCAAAACTCTTAGACCCCTTATAGAATGGTCCCAAAGGAACTCGCCGAATTTAGTACTCAATTGCAAGATTTGGTAGAGTCCGGGTTTGTTCTCCCCAATTCATCACCCTGGGGAGCCTCTGTTCTATTTGTTAAGAAGAAAGAACGAACAATGTGTCTGTGCATAGACTATCGGGAGCTCAACCGATTGATGGTGTGAAACACCTATCCCTTATCCCAGATCGATGAGTTATTTTATCAGCTGGTGGGAGCGCATAGGTTCTCCAAACTAGATCTGCGCTCAAGATATTATCAGTTGAGGATACGAGAGGAGGACATTCAAAAAATAGCTTTTATCTTAAGGTATGGTTTATACGAGTTCACTGTGATGCCGTTTGGGTCACAAATGCCCCTTAAGCATTCATGAGTTTTTTAAACAAGGTGTTTGAGTCATATCAAGACATCTTCATCATGTCTTCATCGACGACATTTTGGTCTATTCAAAGATAGAGGAAGAGCATGTTGAACACTTGACCTTGGTGCAGAAGAAGTTAAAGAAGCAAACCTTTTTTGCTAAGTTCAACAAGTGTGAATTCTCGCTCCGAGAAGTTTCCTTATTGGGTCATGTGATCATTAGTGCCGGACTAGGTGTGGACCTGGCCAAGT
This sequence comes from Platanthera zijinensis, assembly GCA_039513925.1. Classification (NCBI taxonomy): domain Eukaryota; kingdom Viridiplantae; phylum Streptophyta; class Magnoliopsida; order Asparagales; family Orchidaceae; genus Platanthera; species Platanthera zijinensis. The sequence goes on along the minus strand of CM077084.1, from coordinate 199,283,760 downwards.
TGCGTGCTGTGAAGGAATGGTCGACTTTGAAGTTAGTGGTCGATGTACAGAGTTTCCTTGGACTTGCTGGGTATTATCGCAAGTTCGTGAAAGCATTTTTCAAAGATAGCCCTTCCTCTCACTGCTCTGACAAAGAAAGGTGTGCCATACGAGTTGACACCCCAATGTGAAGCTGCATTCCAATAGCTGAAAGATAGACTTAGCACCGCACCCATCTTAGCCGTTCCATCTGGAAAGGAAGGATTTCAAGTTTACATAGATGCATCATATCAAGGGATATGAGAATTATTGATGTAGCATGGGAACGTGATTACTTATTCTTCGAGTCAACTGAAGAAGCATGAAGCAAATTATCCGGTTCATGATTTGGAGTTAGGGGCAGTGGTTTTTGCGTTAAAGGTTTGGAGATACTATTTATATGGCATACACTACGAGATCTTTTCGAATCACAAAAATTTGAAGTATGGTCATACCCAAAAAGAGTTAAATTTTAGATAACAGTGGTGACTAGAATTTGTGTGTGATTATGAGTTTACATTGAACTACCACCCCGAAAAAGAAAACTCCTTAGTAGAAGCATTGAGCAGAAAGGTACCATAGTGCTGTGTCATAGTTGATATGAGGGAGACGATGACCCGCAACAATTTAAAGACGGCGACGACATGCTTACGGATGACCATATGGAACGTCGCCATAATATCCATCCTGAACGCAAACTAATATATTCATTATTAAAAATAATTTAATTTTATTTATTAAGTATATTTCATGTTTATTTTATTTTAGCATTTTTTATTTTTATTGCATTTAAATAATTCATGTAATGATGGGTACCTATAACCATCATAGGTTGTTTTAATTATTTTACTTCTTGTATTATGATGGGTGCATATAACCATCATAACTTTCATTTTGAATTTTGAATTTTGAATTTTGAATGGAGGGAGATTGATTGGTGTAGGCTATATATAGCCATGTAATGAAGGAATAATAAGAGAATGAAATAGAAGAAAAAATCCCCCTCAAAATCTTATGAAGATTTCCTTCTTCCTCTCCTCTCCTCCTCTCCTTCCTCCTTCTCCAAATTTCGGCCCCCCTTGTCTCCCTTCTCTATCTCTGCATCTCCTCCTCCTTCTCCCTCTTCCAAAGAGCACCACCCGAGCCCCTCCTTCTCCAAACCGAGCCCACTCTCAGCCTTGCCACCCACAACCGACCACCAAAACACCACCACCATCAAAGAACCCGACCCCTATTCAACCTCATCAAATTCGATAATCCCCTTCAATACTAACCCGACCACCTCCTTCACCCTCCCAAAAAACCGGCCACCCTCCTCCTTGAGTAAATCGGCCAAGGCAAAGGTTGCCTCCTTATGGACTCCAACTCCGGCGTGAAGCGACGAAGGCGGTAAAGTTTCTCTCCTTCCGGCGTGACTCCGGCGGAGCCATTGAAGAAGCAATCAAAGTTGAGAGAAATCAGAATCACCCAATCTGATTGGGTAACGAATCCTTTCTACATTTTGTGTGTTTCTTTTCCTAGATTAATTTGTGCGGTGGATTATTTTTGCGTTAATTTGGATTGCATTGAACAAATCGTTGTTATCTTTCATTGTTTGTAGCTTCTTCTTTATTTCATTTTCATTCGAAAAGGTTTGGCAAACCTTCATTTTCTTTTGTTTGGAGAGATTTACCCTTTCCTAATCGTATTTTATTCGGTAGATCTATTTTGGTACAACACTGCTCGTTCGGACCGTGTAGGTCCCTACAACCGGAAAGAGCATTGGCCTATAGACCTTGTTCGACCCTAATTGATTTGGCTACCCGTACGCTAGTATAAAAATGATGACATTAATTACGTGGTGCTGCATAGATCAAGTGTGCGAGTGAAGAATTTGGTTCATAGAGGGATATTCGTGTGCGTCCGTAGATATATTTTAGTGTCAACGTGCAAGCCTGCATAATTTTTGTATAAGAGGGAGATTCACGTAAATTTCCTAATTGGCACCCTCCCCCTCTTATTTATCACGTTAACACGCACTTTGTATGTAGGTCATTTTGCCAAAATTAACAAAAAAAAATTCATGGTCTGCCAATAGCGGCCTAAATTTTTTATTTTTCACAAAGTTCACAAATTTTTTTTTTTAAATAATCTCTTTGTAATTTCCTGCAAGAAAAAAAAATATTTTTTTTATCCTAGTATTAGGCAGGAACAATTCGTTCTTTCAAACATCTTAGTGGGCCATAAGTGTTTCTCCTTGCTTGTGCACAAAAAAATCTGGATCGAGTTTTCTCTCCGGTTCTCACTTATATGGCATTCGACGTTAATGTTTCCAATCGTCCCCAGGCTTATATACAGACTAAGATTTTCACCTACAATTGTTATGTGGTCCAAAGTATTTTAGAGACTGACTTAAGTTGGTAGAAACCTATTTTGATTATAACAAATTGGGCGACTACCAAAAGGTTAATGTAGTCCGAGAACGGTTAAGAGGTCGAGCCTGCGTGTTTTGGCTGAACGATGAGCGTAGAGCTGGTAGCTATCCATATTCTTGGCCCCACATGCAAAGAATACTCTTGGAGAAGTTTGATTCCCCCTACCGACTTACTACTAGCCCGACATCCGCAAGCCAGTATAGTTATGGTACCATATCCAAACCTAACCTTGGGAGCACAACTAAAAAACAGACTTTTAGCCACGGCAGATTTCCGTGGCTAAAAGTCCAAAACTGTGGCTAAAAACTATTAGCCACGGCTTACCACGAGAAATGGGTGCGGGCAATACGAGCGTGGCTAATAGTATTAGCCACGCCGAATCCGTGGCTAATAAGTTATTAGCCACAGATCAATTGTCGTGACTAAAAGTTCCTCATTTTCCACGGTTCAATTGCCATGGCTAAAAAACCTGTAATAAACCTAACATAAAAAATATTCCACCTCCCTCAGCCGCCCGGCCGCCGCCGCCGCCTCCCGGCCGCCGCCGACGCCCGGCCGTCGCCGCCACCGCCTTGCCGCCGCCTCCCGGCCGCCGTCGCCGCCGCCCGGCCGTCACCGCCATCGCCTTGCTACCGCCGCCGACCGCCACCGCCGCCGCCACGCCGATTTCATTTCAAACAATAATTTTTAATGGCCTATATAAACCCCAAATCGAGCTTTTTATTGGCGGTGTGGGACTAAAAAAACCAGACTTTTTACCACGGATTAGGATTCCGTGGCTAATACTAGACTATTAGCAACGAAACAGGCAAACCATGGCAAAAAGTAGGGTTTGCCACGGAATAGTCATCTGTGACTAATACTAGCTTATTAGCCACGTAATAGGAACCGTGGCTAATACTTCAGTATTAGCCACGGTTTTTTCCCGTGGCAAAAAAACCGTTGCTAAAAGCCATTTTTCTAGTAGTGGAGTGACCTATTCCCTCAGGAAATATCCTTTCCTAGGCTAGAAGAGTTACCCATAGCACACCTGCACCCACCTATAGAGGAAAGAAAAAAGAGAAGTCCTCTATCCTGAGTTTTGTACATGACTGCTAGGACTGCCATGAGCCGGCGGAGTGAGAGTAGTCCTATCTATGGGGGCAAATAGATGATTATGACATGTTAGTCTAGCGTTGTATCAGACCATGGCTTTATTGAGCATGCTACCCCGATAACGCTCGTAGACCCCTTTAAGTCTCCCTCTAAATTGCCTGATCTAGTCGTTGACTCCCCTGATGAGTCTAAGCTAGTGTCTAGGATTGAGCCCGTCACTGAGGACTAGGCTAATTTCGCTGACGCTTTTATTGACGTTGAGGAGATTGGTTATCCTAGTGATCTAGATGAGAATTTCTCCCCTGAGGATTCATCTCCACTCCCTTTCAACGATATTTCTGAGGCATCTACCGTGATTATCATTGAGTCTTCTGTGGACCTAGTGTCTGTAGATGTCCCATCAGTGTTGGAAGAGTCACCTTTGGATGGATGTTTATCTTGGGATGATCTTAGTGATGCACATCCAGGAGATAGTTCATTGATATTATCATCTTTTCTTGAGGTTCAAGCTAATTTAGATTCTCCCTGGTATTCGATTTGCTTAATCCTCTATCCTGATTTCGACGATGTACCTACATCATGGGAAGATTTGGCTAGCGAGGGACGTGTTGTATTGGAAGATTTGCCTTGTGTGGGAAAGTTATTTTTTGATGACGTTAGTGCTGAGGACCTGAAAGGCAGTTCCTTAATATTATCTCCTTTTCCTGGAGCCCAATATGGATTAGAAATTTTGTCGGGTTCAATTTTTCCGACTTTTGAGACCGTTACTGATTCTAATTTGGATGAAGTATCTTCTGGGTTGGAAGACATTTTGGCAGAGTTGGTAGAGTCATCCTGTGATGAATGTTTATCTGAGAGTGAGTTAGGTCATGACGATCCGATTGAGTTTTCTTTTAGGACGAGTCTACTGTTTGATCTTCCTTTTGATTTTGATGATTGGCACCCGGAGGAATTTTCTTGGATGTTAAATCCATGTTTTGACGTTGAGTATGACATAGCTCCTCCTCTGGCATCGACCATGCTGACTCTCCCTCTTATTCACTTAACTCGATTAGATGACTTGCTAGGACTCGAGATAGTTCTTTTTAGTCCGAGATATATTGATGTGCCCATTTTGGAGACTGTTACTGCTTCTGACTTGGAAGACGTTAATTATAAAATTAGAACTGCGACTTTGATGACTATGAAAATCATCTTTGATTTTAAGGCTCTCGTACACCCGGATTTATCCTCGTTATCCTCCGTTTTCTAGTTTAGTCACATAGCACATGGGTTCACTCCACACGGTAGCGAGATATTTAGGCGCACTTGTAATAAATTACTCTATATAGTTACGTCTTATGATTATTTATATGCTTGTTTCTCGACGAATGAGATCGTGCATGGATTTAAAGCACAAGTGCCTTTTGACTTGACTTCGTTTCCACTATCTGATAATACAAGTCAAATCGCACTAGTTTATGCCTCTCATGTTCAAAAATTATATAAGCACGGTAGTGAAGAGCGAGCCATACAAATTATATTTTATCAATTTCATGCTAGTTTACATCGAAGAGCTTATCCCTATATGATTTGCGATTTAGTTTCTGTGCATCTCTCCCCTAAACGGTTGCCTTCGGGCACTATAAAAAGTTCACGAGTTGGTGAACTGGACCTTTTTCGGATAGTAATGAAATTAGTAGAATACACATATCATTTTAAGCTTTCCACTGATTGGGGTATTACCCCTATTTTTAATGTTTCTAAATTAACGCTATATCTTTCTCCACCACTTGAATTATATGCCTGTCCGTTTTGGTCCACTTTGTTTTCTTATGGTTTGGGTAGTGAGCTTGTGCCTGGGTCGTTCTCTTCATCATTCTTCACTGGAGGTATGTTGGTTGTTTATATAGAAATTTGTTTTACTTTATTGCCTAATGCTTTTCCAAGGTTCCCCAGGACCATTTTTTTGAATGATAGTATACTCTAGGGTGAAGTGCTCTCCCCGACATATGGTGATGTTTGCCACTACTTGATTCGTTGGTGTAATCGACCGGCCTCCGATGACTCTTGGATTCTAGGATCGGAGGTGTAACACCCCAAAATGTTGTAGGAGTGACGGGGATCGAATTTGGCCAAGGCAGATTTTTTGGTGCAGGTGACACAGGCCCCGACACGGGCGTGTCGGAGGCCGTGTCGGGCGTGTCGAGCTCGGGCCGTGCCGTCGACCAGTTCAGGTCGACGATGTTCGTGTGGTGGAACACGGCCTAGGACACGGGCGTGTCCCAGGCCGTGTCACACCTGTGATGTGCGGTTGGGTACACGGGTAATGACACGGGCACAAACACGGGCGTGTCTAGTTTGACACGGGCGTGTCCGATGCCGTGTCACCAAGCCGTGTACCTCTCTGACTGCGAAGTGTTGATTTATTGCACACGGGGGGCATGATACGGGTCCCAACACGGGCGTGTCGCAGGCGACACGGGCGTGTCTGAGGCCGTGTCACATGCCGTGTGCTGGTTTTCAATTTTAGTCGAGACGTCGAATGAGCTACACGGCCAGGCACACGGCCGTGTGCTAACCCATGTTCGGCCCAGATTTTATGATTTTGGATTTAATCCGGACCGTTCGTTTCTTTGGCTTTAGATCCGACGGTGGGGGGCTGCTCCTGGGTTGTTATAGTCGGGAAATAGTGTTTAGAAACCCATTTTTCCATTGGTCAATCTCTATCTAAAGGTTAGAGAGAAGGGAGAGCAAGGAGGAAGGAGGAGTCCAAGATCCGGCCGCCGGAAGAGCTTCGGAGCTCCGAATCGCGATCTGAGTCCAGATCCGCGGAGGCGACGCCGTTGCGGTGCTTTCCAACCGTATAGTTTTCGATGGCGCCGCGGAAGAACGCAAGGGTAACGATTTCTCATCCTTGGGAATATGAAGCCCTCTTTTCCTTTGCATAGGAAGCCCTCTCTCGCGAGTGAGCGAAGAGTTGGAGCGTTCCTTGGGGTAGATATGTGAAGTCCCCCTTGTGTAGTATGCGAAAACGGACGTAAGCATTGTGTGTGAAGCCTATTCGGACATGTAGAGCCGGATCGGTGATGTTGCATTGCATTTGAATCGGGCAAGAATCCGGATGTTTGGGTGTTTTCGGGTTTTCTACGTTGTAGATTGCATCAGGGAGCCTTGGAGATTAACTCCAAGGTGCACCCGGAAAACTGGGCAAAAGCGGGTTTTGCCAACACGGTGGCCGGGGGCCAACGTGAACATAACCGGGTTATGTGATCATTGTGGTGGAAACGGGACTCGGTGAGTCTTGGCCTGCGCATATGGATTAAATTGTTGTTGCGGTGTGAGCACGGGTCAGGCGGAACCGTACCCGGTCTATGTCGTTCGGTAGGACCGTTGGCATGGATGAGGGTCTTCGGCGGTCTATGGCTTAAATTGCCGTGACCAAGGCCAATAAGACAAAATGCTCATATGGATGACCGTCCAAGAGGCGGTGGTGGATTGGAAACGTCTATGGCTTGAATTGACGTGACGTTGGCCGGTTCGCCGAGAATGTGCCCTGAGTGCACGGGGTGTGTGGCTGTGCGAGCCTACGCCTGTGGTGAAGTGCAAATACTTTATATAATTGCCTATGCTAATAAAGTGCAGGGAAAGAGCATTGCCGCCCCGAATGTGGGGGCGGGATCGTTATAATTTGGTCAGCATTGCAGACCGTTGCTATTGTTTGCCACTGGGCGGTGGTTTGTGGCTTGCAGGTGCTGCGGAGCAGAGCGGGAAATAGCAGGCTAAAGCCCTTGTTGCTGTGCCGGCCCTCGAAGGACTAATTGCTTATGATTCTTTCCCGTTTTCATGTATGGACGGCCTGCGTGCCGAAGTTTGGAAAACACTATTTTGTTAAGTGAACAATGTAAGGCCTTAAGGCCATTTCTCTTGTGGTGTATGTGAACATTCCTGAGTTTGTAGTGGACATTCATGCTGTTGTGGCTGGGTTCTTATTTCTTTTGCAACCTAATAAATTGCTTCCGCTAGGTGTTGTGTAGGACGTGGTGATTGGTTGAATGGTTTCAACGCGTAACCAACCGGCCTGTCCGTAGTATATGGCGTCGGGCCCCGGCCGGACCTACTGCTATATGCTATGTGACGGATAGGGGTGTTACAAATTGGTATCAGACTTCTGGTTTCGGTCAAACTTAAATGAATTCGTGGACGAATTCACTTTAATGGGTGGTGAGCACATGTGTGCATCATCGTTATAACAAGAAAAGAACCCATGAATGTCCACTTAGGAATGAAAATACACATGTTTGAGGAACCTGCGTGTTCCTATTATTGCTGTTTGCATTAATTTTTGGTCGCTTATCGGTGTTTTGCACGATTATAGGTGACCAGGAGTGGTGCTGGGCCGTCTAAACGGCCAGGTTCTGAGGCGAGCAGTGCGCCAAGCGATGCACCTGCAACACCTCCGTCTGTCGAGACCATTAGGTTGGTGGCAGAAGCGGTCATGGCAATGATCAATGCGCAGCCTGCAAGGCAGGTGCAGCAGCCTGCTCCTGCTGTGGAGCAAGTACCGCTTCAGACGGCAGAGCAAAGGAGGGTTGAGCAAGTAGTTTTGGAGCCAGAGTTGCCTAGGAGAGCAATTGAAAGACAACTGAAGCACATGATGGGCTTTCATCCACCGATATTCACGGGGGCAGAAACCCCGACCCAAGCAGAGGATTGGCTCTCAAGGGTCAACAGGGTGATGACTGCGACGGAAATGGAAGAGTGGCAGAAGACCACTATAGCGACTTTCCTCTTGGATGGGGACGCAAGACTTTGGTGGGAAGACCTAGAGCTACATCAGTTGCAGGGAAGGCCGTTGGCTGAAGTTTCGATGGAGCAGTTTGCGAGACTATTCATGGCTCGATACCTCCCCTCGGCGCAGAGAATTGCGCTAGAAAGCGAATTTCAGAAGTTGGTGCAAGGGGATTGCACCGTTGATGAGTACCTCCACGAGTTTACTCGGTTGGGGAGATATGCCGGCGCTACCGTCACAGACGAGGAGCGCAAGACGAGCCGCTTCTACGAAGGGCTAAGGGATGATTTAAGGTTGCTACTGTCGGGGCCCAAGGCGCAAGGTTTCATGACCCTGGTCAGTTCGGCCCGGTCCTTGGAGAAGGACATGAAGAATGTCCAAGCGAAGAAGGAATCCGGTAGTAAGAAAGCGGAGTTCAAAGCGCTGACTACGTCGAAGTCGGGCTACCGAAAATTCTTCAAAAAGGCTAGGACGTCAGGTCCAGCTTCTTCTACGGGTGCCTCGGGGGCAACTACCAATCGAACCCCGGGCGCTTGTTTCACGTGTGGAAAGACGGGGCACTTTGCCCGTGATTGCTGGAGTGGACGCTCAAAGTCCGAAAGGAAATAAGGAGCTACCTACGAGGAGAAGGGCAAAGCGGTGGAGTCGACCGCGTCCCACTATGCTCCGACTCAGCCTAGAGTCTAAAACTTGGGCCAGCAGGAGGCCATCAAGCAGGCAGATGTGGTGACAGGTATGAGTTAATTTATAGCAAGTTAGCTTTAATACCGTTATCTATTTCTTGTTAGCCTTATATTGTTTGTATAGGCTTTGTTGTGATTAGTGATAGTCCGGCACGGGCATTGTTCGATACGGGAGCTTCACACTCCTTCTTGTCCGAAAGTTTTATATCGCGCATCGGAGTCCCTTCTTCGATGGCGAAGGACAAGTTGGATGTGCTGCTACCGAATGGGTGCTCGATGCGTGCGGACAGAGTGTGCGCAGTGAAGGTTCACATTGGGAGCCAAGAGTTCGACTTGCTAGCGTCATTGCTGCCGCTAGTAGAGTTTGACGTGATCTTTGGAATGGATTGGCTTTCGGAGCAGAAAGCTTGGATTGACTGTGACCGGAAGGAGGTCACTCCTTCTTCTTCAGAATTCTCTGCAGCTGACAGAGAGCTGCAGGCATCAATAGCCATGAGGCAGACCTCTTTGGCTTTCATCTCTTCTTCTTCTTCTGAATCACTGGAGCTAGAGGAGCAGGTATCCTCTTCTGTTTCACTCCAGGTAGCAGCCACAAATCCCTTGTCCTTCTTCTTGTATTTGTGTGATGAGGACTTGGAGTGGTGCTTCCTGTACTCTTTCTCATGTTTCTCTCCTTGTGTTTTCTTCTCTGGACAATCTGGAGCAATGTGTCCAGGCTTGCTGCAAACATAACAAATGATTTCTTTAGATGGAGTCTTGTCATACCTTGGTTTGTCCTCATGCTTGGAGAACTTCTTTCTGAGATCTCTTCTTCCCATGTTGAAGAACCTCTTGGCAATGAGTGCCAGTAACTCCTCATTTGATTGACTTCCTTCAGAAGTCTCAGCCACCTTAAGAGCTAGAGAGTGCTCTTTCTTTGTAGGTGTAGGAGTTTTTACTTCAATTGCAGCAGCTCTGCTCTTTAGAGTTTGCTCATATGACTTGAGCTTTCCCAACAGAGCTTCTGTGGAGAGTTCCACAGTGTTTCTTCCATCCTTGATGGGCCATATCCTTGAGTCCCAAGAGATGGGAAGGCACATCAGGATCTTGTCATTTACTTCTGACAAAGTTATCTCCTTGTCCAAAGACCTCAGTTCACTTATTATTGAACTGAGTCTTGTGTAAATTGTGTCAATGTCTTCAGCATCATCCTTCTTGAAATTTTCATACTGAGAGGTGAGATTGGATCTCCTGTCCTTCCTCTCATCAGCTGAGCCAGCAACTATGTGGTGTGTGGAATCCCACATAGCTTTGGCTGAGGTACATTCAGCCGGCTTCTGGAATATCTCATCAGACATTGTCTGAGCTAGGATATTCATTGCTTTAGCATTAGCATCTGCTTTTGCCTTCTTGTAAGTATCATTGTAGTCAGGTGGTGGCACGACACTGAGATCAGCAGAAGTGGAAGCAGCAGCAGGCCTAGCAGGTGGTCCTGTCAAAATAGAAGAAAAAATATCTTCATCAATAGAATTCATGTATAGTCTTATCCTGGCCTTCCATATGCCAAACTTGGACAAGTTGCATACAGGAGGTCTGGTGCTTGAATAATCCTTAGACTGGGCCATGTGTGAAAGTGTTTGTGAATGGTATCAGGAAACAACTTATCACAGGATCTTTTAACTCAGGTGTTAGCCTGTATGAACAGCTAACCTCCCTCTGATACCAATTGAAAGTGAGGGGATAAGTTGTAAACTACTCTAGAGGGGGGGTGAATAGAGTATTCAAATTTTATGAATAACTAGTCAGCTCCCTTGGAGTTGATTTGCGGAATAAAATAATCTGATACTTGAACCCTAAGAGCCTAACACAGTGAAGTGCACAAGTAAGAGAGTTAACTGAAATTTCAGATAATAAAAAAAATTAAACTAAGAACATAATTTTTATAACTATAACTATCACAGCAACTAGCATCCTAGGTAGTTCCATCACAGCCACAGAAAAGACAATTAAACAAAAACAACCAGAGAGACACAGGATATATAGTGGTTCCCTCTTAATAGGTACTCCACTCTTCTACCACCCTGGTAGGAATCCACTACAGGTTTTTGCTAAGGTGCCCTGCCACTAATGATCTGATTCAGGTAGATCAAACAGACCCTTTGAGCTTTTGATAAGGATGCTCAACCACAGGTTGTTGATAAGGTGCCCTGTCACCAACGTTCACTTTTGAAGAGGTGTGAAAACTCTTTTTACAAAGGCGTTGAGAGGGTTAGATTGTCTTCTCTGTTGTTAATACAGATTAGAGAAGACTTGTGGATTCTCTAAAGAATCAAAGTCTCCCCCTGGCTCAGTGAAAGTCCATAGAAAGCCTTTGCTTCAGGATGAAGGAGTTTCAGATAAACTGAAAACTAAATCCTCAGAGATCTGTAGACTGATTTTTATCAGGTCTTCAGATTCTGGAGCACGTGAAGCAGATCTGGAGATCCTTCTGAAGTCTTGAAAAACTCTAAGCAGATGCTCAGGAGACTTGAGAATGAAATGGATTGCTTTGGACTTTTGCTTCAGGAAAACTTTTCTTCTTCTGATTGTGAGATTGTGAAGAGTTGCTCTGGAGAAGCTTGAAAGAATGCAGCACACTGAAAAACTCTCTGTTACTGTTACTACTTCTTATTCTGAGAAAAAATCTCTCTTAAATATGTCTTCTCGTTTTTCTTTTGGAACGGCTCTATTGATTTGAATTCTCGAGCCCTGCGACAGATTATCTCAAAATAGAATATAGCAATAGGAATAGAATGACCTATATGCTCTCTGTCAGTCCCAATAAGGAAATAAATGAATAGGAAAATATCTCAGCCTAAAGATTCATCGTTCTTGGAAATAGCATACACCACCAACGGCTAGAATACAGCCTGACAATATATTTTGTATAATAAGACAAAAATGCTTTATCAAAATACGAAGTCCCATAATTTATGCTTGACATATTTGGTAAGTAATTCATTTGAATTTAAGCCATAAATTAGCAAAAACATTCTTCAGAAAATCTTTCTAACCACACGTTAAAACACTTGGAATAAACCAAGGAATAAAATAAATACAAACTGTTAAAGGCAGACAGAAATCGTCGAACAGGGGTTCGATGAACGTCGACCTAGCTAACAGATCGTCGACTGAAAACAGAAATCTGTCGAAACAGAAATCGTCGACCAGAAATCGTCGACCAGCTCAAGATATCGTCGACTGAAGCAGAAAATCTGTTATCACAGAAATCGTCGGACATCTCATGATGTCGACGACTAAGACAGAGATCTGTCGAGACAGATATCGTCGACCATCTCATGATGTCGACGATTAAGGCAAAGATATCTGTCGAGACAGAAATCGTGAAACAAGACCACGATCGTCGAATGCTGATAGCAGATCGTCGACCAACCTTCAGAGCATAATACGCTTGCTCTGAGATCATCGACCATCGGTCGACGATAATTGTCTTGACTTCAACGATTCTATAGCCCTGCTATCGTCGACCACTGATCGACGATCGCGAGGCCTCGTTCGACGATGGTCGAACGGAAAAAGAGCCTTAACTAAAGATTCATTCTACAACTTCTATTCTAAGCTCTAGGTCAGATATAAACTGCCCTAGGGAGACTAAACAAAGTCTAAACATGATCATATATAGTTATATGGATCAAGAGGGACAGGAAAAGGGATTACATAAGCCAAATCACATCTAGGGTACCAACACTAGATCCAACAGCTCAGGGAGTGACTCTAAGGAGACTACGGGCGTAGTCAGAATAGAATGATCGATAGTGCCAAACCCAGACGTGTAACTAATCTCACGTGTCTTGATCGCCTGACTACCCACGATGATATGAACACTCTAATAATCAAGTAGGGGTCTAGTGCCCTGGTGGGGAGAAGTAAACTTATGTGACGTCCTAGTACGGGAGTATGGGGTATCGTACTGTTCGGTGTAAGCATAATCATAGGTGGCGCTTCACTCAAATTTTCAGATGACTGAGAATGATAGTGGGGAGGGTAATACTCATCCGTTAATAGATTCTTCATAATATTTCCAACCTACAGGTGAATCGTCGAGGGATGTCCCAAAATGTCTCTCCTCATTGAGCCAAAAGGTCTGGGCTCGACTAAATAATTCAAGTCTCGCAACGGGAATCCTGTGGGGGTCCATAATCTGATATCTCTCAAAATAGCGCTCCATTGCATTCACCCAGCATAAAAACTCTTGCGTTCCACCTAGCCCATCATAGGTCAGAGCAGGAACTCTAACATGCCTTGATGAGTGCGGTGCAACTTGATTAGCCTTTAATTGGCCAATCAACCCTTAATCTCTTCCACTACCGGGCAATGGAATGGCTTTCTAACTTTCATGACGGAACCTAAAGGTTTCATTCAGGAAACGTGAACGTCATGGGCCATTTCAAAGGGAATCAGAGAGAACACTCAACCGGAACCGGTGCACACGCAAGTTAGCAAATAGCCTTGTCCTATTTATTTTCAAAAAAGATTTGTTCCCGCTAATATTTCAAAATAATATATAAAATTTTTTTGATATTCTTGCTGGAAAAAATTTGGAGATTATTAATTAATTTTTTTCTGATTTTTTTATTGCTGAAAATAAAATTTAGCCGGCTATTGGCAGACCACAAATTTTTTTGTTTTAATTTGGAGAAAAATTTGAAATTTGGAATTCCTAATTTGAAATTGGAAATTTGAAATTTGAAATTTGAAATTTCGAAATTTTAAATTTGAAATTTAAAATTTGAAATTTTAATTTTGAATTTTGAAATTTTGAAATTTGAAATTTGGAATTTGAATTTTAATTTTGAAATTTGAAATTTGAAATTTATTTGTTTTTTATATTTGAAATTTGAAATTGTGGAATTTCAATGCATTTAATGAAAACTAATTTTTCTAAATATTGATTTGCAACGAAACGTGTGAGTGCATGTGAACGTGCCAAATAAGAGGGGAAGGGTGCCAATTAGGAAATTAACGTGAATCCCTTAGCAGTCACTGTGTCGAACCCAGTAGCCTAAATCAATTTGGTATCAGAGGGAGGTTGGTTTTGAGATGGAGGTGGTGGTCGGCTATGTGAGAGAGGAGGTAATCGGTTTTCTTGGTGGAGGAAGAGGAGGCTCGGGTGGACAAGAGAGATAAGGAGAAGAGGGGAGGAGAGGGTAGAAACCGAGAAGGGGGGTGGGTGGAGAGGGAGGGCCGGCGGCCAAAAGGGGGAAGGAGAGGAAGGGGGTGGCGCCCAAGGGGAGAAGAGGAGGAGGCAAAATTTCAACTTGATATTAGGTTTTATGTTTTTTTCATTCATTCTATCGGATTATGACAAAATAATTCCTATATATAGGCTACAACACAAACAAGAGGCTACATTCAGCCCACTCTAAAAAGAAACAAAATTTGGCTAAACATAGGCCAACATGAAATGAAAATGAAAGTGCTTAAATAATAATTAAAATGCTGAAATTAAATTTTGGAATTAAACAACAATATTATTATTTCATGCGTAGATGCGGCGGAGATGTTGACGCGGCCTTGGCGGAGATATTGACGCGGCCTTGGCAGAGATGTTGACGCAACCTTGGCAGATGATGTCGCAGTCAAGCCCCAACCTTCAAGTTTGAGGCAACGGTCATCATAATCTTATAACTCCACATAGCGACGAACAACGACACCAAACATAACCCGGTCACCATAATCATCCAAAAGGGGATCTTCCTCAGCAATGTGACACGGGTCTTCAACATGTACCGGATCACCATCATCGTCCGGTGGGGGACGCTCCAAATCAACATGCCGAAGGATGACGGCTCCATCAGATTTGTGGCCGGGTTACTATCAGTTGAGGATACTGGAGGAAGATATCAAGAAAATGACATTCAGCTCTAGATATGGCTTATACAAGTTCACCGTAATTCTGTTTGGACTCACAAATTCCACTGATATGTTTGTTGGGTCCATTGCCCATAATATCCTATATTTGAGGAATTCAATCTTTTCAATGATATACATAAAGTTATATTTGATGTGTGCCTGAGTTCATGCATGCAGGGACGTCCTAGAAACAATGATGGGTTAGGTAGCCTAAGCGGCCAGTTTAGGCAAACACTTAACTAAGATATGGATAGAAAAAAATCTGCCCAAGTCCACAGACAATGAGTGAAGGTTACTCACTCAACAGTAGAAGACTTATAGCGTTGAGTGGAGCCAATACAGCCAAATCCAAAGTAGTGGCAAGCTGAGAAAGTGGCTAAGTCTGCCGGCATTAAGTGAAGTCAACTCACTCAATGCAATACATCGAAAGGCGGTGATACAAACTAATACAGTAACAGATTAAGAAGGAACGGAAAGAAATTTGGCTAAGTCCAAATTCGTTGAGTGGAGATTACTTACTCAATGACAAGGAGAAGAAAAATCTGGCTAAGGAAGAAATCGTTGAGTGAGACATGCTCACTCAACGCTCTCAATGCCATGATTCAGAAAATCTAGTTAAAGCAAAAATCGTTGAGTGAGGCATGCTCACTCAACGCTTAAGATGTTGAAGAAGCATGAAATTGGTTAAGGCAGAATGTGTTTAGTAAGGAGTGCTCACGCAACTCTCTCAATGCCTAAAATTCAGAAAGCATGGCTAAGGAAAAAAGCGTTGAGTGAGGCGTGGTCACTCAACGCTCTCAACGCCAAACAAGCAGAAAAGGCTAAAGAATAAGCTAAGGTAAAAAAAGTGTTGAGGGAGGCTTGCACACTCAATGCTGTCAACACCTAGATAGACAAAATTCTAAGTGTTTTGGCATTTAGTAAAGCTCATTCACTCAATGCTTATTCTACTAATGCTCGATTTTGGCTATCCATAGGTGCTCATGTTAGCAAAGTTAGCAAAATCGATAAAGTCAACTAATTTCAAATCAAGTACGGATAAGAGCTACAGAACACACCAAACTCTGCCGAGAAGCTACTGTACGTCTTCTTCGTTAAAGCAAGGGGGTATCTGGAAGATGCAGGTTGTTCCCACTGATTCTTATAGTCATTGATCGGAGAACTACAAAAGGAAGAGATTGTCCAAGACGAAAATAACTTTTAGGGCTTTATAAATTTAAAAAGTTATCGTTGGACTTCATCTTCCATGCCATTGCTGCCATGAAAAAGCTTGAAGTCTTCCTGCAAGAACCAAAAGTTCAGTTAGCTGGTGCCATATTCACCTACACCAGCAAGTTCAGAAGGTCTTACTTTTGATGGAGGAGCTGAAACAGAGAACAAATTTCTGCCGCTAAAGTTGCATCTCAATTAAACAAGCTCAAATCTGAAGATCTACTTCTGAAGCAGAGAAGAAGAAAGAACAAAGTTGTAGATTCTATCTTGGGAAGGAAGTGGAAGCAGAGCAGTTTACTGTTAGTTAATTCCAGCTCAAGATCCTAATAGCTGTGAAAAAAGTTAGAGCTGAGATAGCTCAGCTCAAGGGGTTATCACACAGAAATTTCTCTATGATAAACATAAATCTATTTCACTTGAGTAGGATCCTTCTGGATCTCAGTTGTAGGGCTCTCAGAACTGAGGTAGGGCAAATTTTCCTATGCTATAGGATCCAGTTTGGATCTTAGGTAGTGGTGAATTTATCACTAAGCTGTTAAAGATGAATACTCTTTTGAGATTAGAATCTTTGGGTCTGAGGTAGGATCCCTAGTTGATCTGAGGAAGGGCTGTCCTCCCAGCCTGAGTGTAAGGCCTTTGGCCTGAGGTAGGTTATTGATGATCAATGAGTGATTTGTAGGCCGTTTTGGCTGAGTTGTAAGTCTTGGAGAAGACTGTGAGATCTTTGGAGTAGTGGTTAGGAGAAGTGCCTTGACTAACAGGAAGTTGGCAAAGTGGGAGGGGAGTGGATGTACCCAAAAGTCTGGGAACCACTATAAATCCATGTGTGCTTTTCTGTATTGTTTTCTTTGTACATGTACTTGAAATCTAACTACTATGAAAGACTTGATTTCAAGAGCCTAGACACATAGTGGGGGGGGGGGGGTAAATAGGTTCTAATTTTCTTTAATAAATTTTAGGCAATTATCTTGTTCTAACTAAGCACAGAAAATACAATTCACCGCATAATAATCACAGCATAACATAGTACAACAATTTATAGTGGTTCCCCAAGTTATGGGTAAATCCACTTTCCCCCTTCGCCTATCCAGTAGAGAACTCAATCAGCCCAACTTCCTTTCACTAACTCAGATCCACATATCTTACACCTCAGAACCTGATAGGTTCCTACAGCTAAGACTTATACAAGTCCTACCTCATATTCTTCCCAAGAACCCTATCTCAGGAAACAACCCTACCTCAACCTTTATCACCAGGCTTATAACTCAGACTTTCACAAGTCCTACACCTCATGCTCTCAGCCCTATATCAGCCTTTATAAACACAAGCTTACAACTCAGATCTATAAATGATCTTTCAAGGAAAAAGAAGATTTAGTTGTACAGAAATTTCACCCAGAAATAACTCTCAATTGGTATGAGCTTTTGATCAGTTCTTGAATAAACTGTATACTTTAGATCCAACCTGACTTGGCTTTTTCAAAGCTTCTTGATTGAACAAAATGTGGTTGATCTTGACTTGGTGTAGAAGTTGATCTTCAGACAGCTCCCTTCTTAGATTCAAAATTAGATCTGAATCTTTCTTGCAGACTGTTTAGGATCTACCTTCTTAAGGGTTCCCCCCTTTCTTGTTGTTGAGTTCTCTCTCTAGATCTGTGTTGGTTTGTTCCTCTGTAATTATCTTCAATTGCTTACTTTGGTTGTCATGGATCACTCCTTTATATTGAGTTTCTCAATGATAAATGGCTAATCTGATTTGTAACAGCCTTTTGACAGCTCTGACAAAGGTGTCAGACTTGTTGTTCATGATAGCTGTCAAGTATACAACCATGATAGGTTATTCTACAATTACTTTATATCTCAGCAGGAAACACTCAGCAAAATACTTCACATGTGTCGACACAAATAGACTTAGTGTCAACACAAGTCTTGATGATTTCTATACAACACTCAATGTGTCGACACAGTCAATCTTCTGCTTCTCGACACTGCTTTTGTTGTATGTGTCGACACAAGTCTTGTGTGTCACACAACTGCTCCTTGTCTCGACATAGCTGATGCAGACAGATGGCGTTGAGTGTATGTCCAGACGTCATTGAGTGTGTTTTCGACATAAATCCTTTGTGTCGACACAAGACTTTCAGACTCAGTACAGCTATTGCTGATAGATGGCATTGAGTGTGTGTCGACACAAGTCCTATGTGTTGACACATGCCTTTCAGACTCAGTACAACAGTTTATGATAGATGCAGTTGAGTGTGTGTCGACACAATTCCTGTGTGTCGACACAAGCCTTCTTCAGGTGTCGACATAATTCCTAGGTGTCGACACATGCCTTGTTTGTGGTGTCGACATAACTCTTGGGTGTCGACACAACTCCTGCTTAAGGTGTCGACACAATTCCTTACAAGTGTCGACACTTGTGCATAGAAATTTTTCCTGCATTTCTTAACCTGCACATTTGAACTTAAACATCGATCAAATACAAATTGATGTATATTATTGAGAAAGGGGAGGCTTCTCCAAATCTGGTACATAGTTTCTAGTGTACCCAACAATCTCCCCCTATTTGGAGAAGTCATAACCCTTAGCCAAGATATACACCACACATAATAAATCAAAGGAAAAAAAGAAGTTCATACATTTCACTGCAGGGTAGCATATGCATAGATAATTATAGCTAAAATAAATACTGAAAAAGATGTCATTCATTTATCAGAAAATTGTTAAGGTTTACATGTTTCTTTAAAGAACAAAATCAAAAGATTAGATTGTTCTACATATTAGCCTATTTATCATAAGATAGACTAGGATCCTTGATTACTATTCCTTTCTAGATATGATTTTAGCCTGCATATTAGGTTCAGTATCATCAGCTGGTTTCTTTCCTTTCAGGTCTTTCTTCTTCAGTTCTTCAGACTTGATCCGTTGCCTTTCAAAATAGTGAAAAGGCTTTGGAAAGTACTTGCTAGGCTCCACAGAGTCAGCATGTAACTTCCCAGCTTTAGCACTCATCCTATACTGAAGTATAGCCTCTTTTCTTTCCTGATACTTTTTCCACTCTTGCTCATAGTACCATTTGCCTCTATCATATATCTTGTCCTTCAAAGCTTTCCAGACAGTTAATATAATATTCTGGAGGTAGGACTCCACTGCTCAAAATCAGGCTTCAGTTCTGCCTGTTCTCTAAACCTTTCTTGGAAAGTTGTGGCTCCCTCTGAGCTTCCTTTACAACTTCTGACATTTCTAACTTTTTAATAATAATATTTTGTGCCTCCTGTGGAGGGAGATACATTTGCTGAACTTTTTGTTGGACTATGTCAAAATCAGCTGGAGGAAAAATGACATGTGCAACCTCTTGCTGATCCCCTTCAATATAGGAAGGTTGAACACCAGACTACCTGTATTAACATCCTCACATAGGGTTGAAAATCCAAGTGTAGCCCTCATGGTGTTAGATACCAATTTTGCATGATCAGATCTGGCTTTGACTAACATTCTCTCCCCCTTTATGACTTCTCTAGCTATATGATCTCTCAGATCATTCTTTTGAAACCTTACTTGATCAGCCAGATATTCTGTACCTTCTTGGTAGTAGGCTTTGAATTTAATAAGGTAATCAAAAAGAGTCTTTTGAGAGGCTTCAATGGCTGTTTGTACAGCAGCTAGATCTTCTTGTATTTTCTTGGATACTTCTGTTTTCAAATCAGTAGAAATACATCCCATTTTTTTGAGAATTTCTTCTTGGGAGTCTTTGAGATTTTCATTTGACCTGAATTGATTTTCTAATATATATCCTTGCTTGGTCTCAATCCTCAACTTCAGTCTTTATAAGTTGTTGTTTCTCAGCCAAATATACTACACATTACCTCCCTTGTGGAAGCAATCTGTCATCTCTTTCTTATTCAGATTGACTTCAAATCTGATGGATTAAATGTCTTGAGCCCACTGAAACTGCAGTTCTATATTTAACTCATCCACATATTTCTCTAAGGGCTGCCTTTTGTAATCCAATTTGACTTGCAGTTGGACCAGTAATGAACTGAAGTCCATGCTTGGAGCTGGTGGTGGTGTGACTGTTTGCAAGACTTTCTTGTAGCCTGAGCTCCTTTTCCTAATTACAACCATCTTCCTCTTCTTAGCCATAGAGGCTTTCTCATCATCAGAAGATTGTGATGAGCTTTCTATATCAACTATTTCTTATTAGAAGGGGCATTCAATAGCTCCTCCCCCTCAGTTCCTAGAAGTTCCCTTTTCTTCTATTTGTTGCTCCCCCTCAGTCCTTTCTGTAGGTAAATCAGGAAACAACTCTTCCATAGTTACCTCCTGTTGCATCTGAACCGGAGGAACAATATTAGTTTGGGAACAAAAGGTTCTCCCTGAACATCCAGATCTTTAAAGAAGATACTTACTTGCTCATCTTGAGCTGTATCTTTCATCTGCATATCTTGTGCTTCCTTCTCATCATGATCAGTGCTTCTTTGTTTATGTCTGATACAATATGCATCACTTATCAGCAGCATACTCACTCTCCAGAGTAGCTATAATAATCCCTCCCCTTGGGCAGGCAGCTCAGATAGTTCAGTGTCTTGTACTGCTGGTTCAGGGTGTTCTCCCTTGAGTGGAGGCAAACTGTTGCTTTGGGTGCTGACTACTCTCTACTTGATCTTGAGCTTCTTTTTGTTATGGTCTTCACCTGAACTGAAGACTACCTCTTCTTCAGAATCACTAGAGGATTCTGTTTGGTTGAACAATTTCTTTCTTCTTCTTATCCTTCTTGATCTATTTCTGTGGAGTAGAACTCTTTGGTCAATACTCTATCGCATCTGGATAGAATTTCATTTCCATCCTCTCATATGGTTGATCTTGGATCCTGGCAGTTGGTTCATAACATCTGGTATTGTTGAAGCTAGACATAAGCTTAGTATCCTTCCAATATTTATCTTCTTTATTCCTTCTAGAATCTTGTCAAACGCCACTGATGACCAGTCTATTTTTATAGTGAATATGACTCTGGTTCATTAGGTGGAACATATTAGGCAGTTATTATATCTTGTCCACCAGTCTTGCACAGGAATTACCTTGCCTATGATTTCATAAAGAAAATTACCTTGAATTCATCCTTTGTATTAATTGAGGATCTTGCTTTGGTTTTAGGTTTTGCCTGTACCATCTTAGTTCTTCTTTTGTCTGGATGGAATTATGCATGTTTCCTGCAACCAAAGCAAACAATTTATTTAGATTGAGTCTTGTCATACCTTGGCTTGTCATCTTGTCTTGATGACTTTCTTCTGAAGTCTTTCTTTGTCATCTTAAAGAATCTTTTGGCAAAGAGGCTCATCAGTTCTTCATTGACTGGAGTCCCTTCAGATTCTTTAGCAGCCTTGAATGCAATGTTGTGCTCCTTTTTGATATGTGTTGGAGTCTTCTATTTAGCTGCTTCTTCTCTGGACTTCATTAATTGCTCATAGGATTTGAGCTTTCTAAAAAGTGATTTAGTAGAGATTTTTGTCATGCTTTTGGCTTCTCTGATTGGCTAGATTCTTGAATCCATGAGCTAGGGAAGCACATGATTATTTTATCAATGACTTCTGTCAGAGTGATGTCCTTGTCCAAGGTCTTTAGATCATTGATGATTGAGCTAAGCCTGTTGTACATATCAATCAATGACTCGGCTTCATCCTTCTTGAAGTTCTCATATTATGAGATGAGATTGGATCTTCTATCCTTTCTCTCATCAGCAGATCCAGCCACCATTTGATTTAGAGAATCCCAGATGGCTTTGGCTGGAGTGCACTCAACCATCTTTTGAAATATATTATCAGACATAGTCTGAGCTAGGATGTTCATGGCTTTGGCATCTGTAACCTTAGCATTCCTCTATGCATCTGTCCAATCTAGAGGTGGAACAACACTCAGATTTGTTGAAGTAGATGGAGTGGTGGCCACAAGAGTTGGTGGTCCTATCAAAATTGAATTAAATATGTCTTCATCAATAGAGTTCATATAGAGTTTTATTCTTGCCTTCCAGATGGCAAACTTGGTTAAGTTGCAAACTGGAGGTCTGGTGCTAGCATAATCCTTATTTTGTGTCATGATATAAAATATAAAAGGAATAAGATTTTATCAGAGATTATCTTAGGATCTTGGTTAGCCCAGGTGTTAGCCTGTTTAAATAAAAATGACTAACCTCCCTCTGTTACTAATTGAAAGAAAAGGGAGAGTAAGCTCTGATAAACTTTAGAGGGGGGGGGGGGGAGTGAATAGTGTTAATAAAAAATTCCTTTGCAACTTTTTACAAATATAAAGTTAAGTGATAAAATAGGTGATATAGTAATAGCTATGAGATGTTAATAGGAGCAAAGAAGAGCTACACTAAGCTACCACTACACAAGACAAAAAGAAAACATCAAACACACAGACAACATAAGTATATTATAGTGGTCCCCAACTGGGTACATCAACTCTCCAACCACCCTGGTAGGAATCCACTATAGGTTTTGATCAGATGCCTGCCACCATAATATTTATTTGCAAGGACAGATTGCAACCCTTTGAGCTTTTGATCAGGTGTCCAAAAATCAAAATCAAGTCTTTTGGAGGGTGACTTGTGAACCAGGCTAACTTTTGAAGGGTGTTAAAACCCTGTACAGTTGGGTGGGAAAAAAAGTGATGTTAGTCTTCTCTTTTCTCAAAAACATTTTGAGAAGACTTTGTGTGGATTCCAGATCTTATCAAAGCTCCCCCTAGATGTAGAGTTGTTCAGGATTGAGAATCTTTGTTCAGGAGTGTGTAGGTCTTCAGCTTGTGTAAAACAGGTCTAGGAACTTTAGACAGATGGATCTTTATTGTCTAAACAAATTCCTGGAAAGAGAAGATGAAGAAGACTCTTGATCAGGTTTTGTTGTTCTTCTTCAATCTTCTTGAGAACAAAGTGAGGGATAAAGATTGAGAGTTGCTGTAAATTTTCTGCTCTTGCTAAGAATATCTCTCTGCGATTTTTCTGCTCTGTGAGAATGAATTCTTATTCTCAGTCTCTGACGCTTTTGAAAAATATTCTTTTTGTATTCAATTTGACAACCAATATTCCTTAGAAATTTGAATAACTGCAATTAATGTCTTGCTGGAAAACTGGGAAGGAAAACGGCTAGCATATCTGTCATTATTCGTTTCCTCAACTATCCCGAGAAATATGTCAAATAAATCCTCTGTTGAATACCATAATCAATGCTGTCAGGAACCGCTATATTCATAGGGAATATAACCATTGATTTCTCGGGGAATTTATGACTTAAAATAATAATAAGAGGGAACAAATAAGGAAACAACGAAGACCAGACAGCTTACAGAATTCATTGACCAGATAACAGATTTCATCAACCTTCACTCAGAGAACGTCGACCTGAGAAATGATGTTCGTCGACCTAAGCTCTACGAAGCAAATACTGAATATAAACAACCGATTTTGCGCTCTAAGAACGTCGACCAGAGAATCTGTTATATACTCAAAGATCGTCGACCACAGAACTTGAACAAAAAGAATTAGTCGAGCTGAGAATCTGTCTGGGAGAAAACATCGACCACAGAATATATCCTTCTAAAGAATAACATCGAGCTGAGCTTTAAGTTCGTCGAGCTGAGTTCGACGAACGTCAAACTAATTTCCAGACAACTAAAAATCTTCTAAGTCTTGAACCTGAAATCCACATCAAGCAGGTCCATGAAGTTTGACACTTGGGGACTAGCATAAAACCTAAAAAGAAAAATAGTGACCCTAACTATACATCATGGGTTAACATAACCTAAGAAGTGAACCTAGCCCAAATAAAAAAAGGGGTTCCAACATTCACCTCTATCTTTGGGATTTGGATCTGTCATACAACCCACTAAAAAAAAGATCAAAGTGCTAAAAACACTTGAAAACCTTTTCCCATAGAAAAATACACAGAACAGTTGAACTCCCCGACAATGGCGCCAAAAACTTGATGTATTTAAGAAAAATGTACTGATCGTAGTCAAGTAATAAAGTTGAGGAGTTGAATCCCCGGATATCAATCTCTTAAGCAGTGACAATATGAAGTGTGACTTTGCTATTGAAAGAGGTATTGCATGTGTTAACGTAACAAGGGGTTTTGATTTTTGGTTTCCTAATTTTAACACTAATAAAACTATTGCGGTTAGCCTTCACCGCATCGCTTGGGTGGATTACTCAAGTGAGTAATAAGGAGGATGGACAAACCATTAATGGTTGAAGTCACCTTTTTGCAACGCACGCCCCTAACAATTGTTAGGACGACACAATCGTGTCAAGAACACAAAAGTTGTAAGCATACCAACAAAATCTAGAACTATAATATGTCAACACATAAACATGATGAAATCATTAAGCAAATCAAGTTTTTACTAATCAATCCAACAACCACGCAATAAAGAGCAAAGTTACTATAAGAGAAGGGGGAGAGATACAACGAAACACATGAAGACATTCCGAGATTCGCAGTCGGAGTCAAGGGTTGTCAGGCCTTGTCCGTGCTCGGTCTACGGAATACGTCCTTGGTTGAGAAGGGTTGTCACTTCCTTCTAATCGCCTGTCTTCTTCATGAATAGCCGTCAGGTTAAACCTGATTGGAGAACTCCACGTATGCAGCACCTAAGAGATTGAAACTGAGCTTTGAGGTTAGAGAAGATGATGGCGGTCAAAGATGAAGCTATTAAGAGATTTTGGAAGAAGAACGATGGCCGGACAAGCTCTTCACGGAAGAGAGAGAAGAAAATGGCAGGAGGAAGGTTTTCAGGCTCAGAGGAGTGGAAATGGCGGCTGGATAGGATCCATTGGGCGAATGAGACCTGCGGCTTAAATAGAGAAATCAGAAATAATAGTCACGCAGGGTTTGACGCATGACTGTGAGTTAACCGTGCGATATTAAATTGTAAAACAAGCTTGCGGAAGAAGAAACATTGACCCGTGCTTTTCCTCGTGCACGAACGCTTCCGACCGTGCGTGATGGAAAACACACGGGTAATAACAGAAAGAAGAAATTTTCGGCAAGCAGGTGGAACCGTGCATTTTACTCGTGCACGGGCACTTCTGCCTGTGCGTGAGCAAATCACATGATTAACCACAGAGCACAATAAACTAAATAGACACTGGAAAACCGTGTGTTTCCTTCGCGCACGGTTCAGAAGAAACTGTGCGTTAAGATCGTCAAGCTCAGCTCGAAGATATTCGTCGAGCACTGCTCAACTATTTTCACTACTAGAAAATGGACTTTTGGGCAGGGCAAATTGCCCTAGAAAAAAGTCCAAAACCGTGGCTAAAAAGCTTTAGCCACGGTCTAGCCACGGGAAAACTCCGTGGCTAAAGTTAGCGTGGCTAAAACTTTTAAGCCACGGATTGGCCGTAGCAAATAGTATTCGCCATGGGGAAAAACTGTCGTGGCAAATAAGCTAACTATTAGCCATGGTATGAAACCCTGGCTAAAAGTGAACTCATCATTTAAAAAAAAAAAAACTATTTGCCACAATTACAAGCCGTGTCAAATACTAATTTATGTTTTTTTTAAAAAAACACATTCAAAATACTGTAATGATAGACATGTCCTCCCCTCATTATAATATAGTACTCCAACAAGATCTATATGCATAAAAATTATCAAAAAAGATTCTCCATTGAGAGCTTTGTGAATTTCAAAGGCACAAAATAGAGTATATACTAACTCACAATGACTAAAGATATGTAATACAATGACGAACAAACACATTAACTCACAATGCCGCCAGATTCTTCAAAAATTAAGTAGGGAAAATATAATATTATTCGGCAATTTCATTTAATAAGAATAGTTTATTATATGTTTGTGGTATTAGTATAGACGATAGGATTATATTTGAATTTCAACATACAATGAAAATAGAACTTGTTGCTAATGCACCACCAGATACAAAGAAAATGCAGTTCAAACACTATGTTGTTGTGGTATAAGTGGTTGCTATCAGTTCACATTCTGTATTAATTAATACTCCTGAAGACAGAAAAAATAGAACTAGATAAGGTTTGCCAATATACGCGACTGATAGCTGGACCATAAAATTTTCATATTGGGATATGAAAACTATTACTCCTTGACATAAAACTGTCCAATCACCATCACACAAACACACACACATACACTCGCACACACAGTCACACAAAAAATGACAACATATAAATACATGGCTCTCACGCTGTATCTTTATTTAATTGTTTTATACCAATAAGAAATTTTGTCCAAGAGCATCTACTACTAACAAATGATAATATTGCATAATCTCAAAAAACGAAAACTTTTTAGAGTGAATTCGAGTACCATAGGCGAAATTTTCTTGACTGCTGTCTCTGTAAAGTGCGGGAGCTTTAAAAATTGTGCAATTCCTTTTGAGTTACCAGTAATTGCTTTCCTTAAACTGAGAGGCGCAGCCTACATCAGCATGCCAACATAAGTATGCATGTAAACTTGCCATATAAAATTTATAAAAACAAGTGTTTCTGGTGAAATGAAAAGAGCATGCAAGATTCAGCAGCTAGTTTATTTAGTTAAATTAATCGAACACACATACAAAATGCATATGTGAAACCATTTAATCAAATCATTTGAATGAGGGCTCTGAAATTATGTGTGTATTTTAATTGAAAATGTGTAGGCATTCTCTCAGATTAAAATGTGTAGGCATGACACCTTCTTGCAATATAAGCAAGCATTTTCTCATTTCTTGTATGAAAACTCTGGCCCAAAAGAGTATTTCGCATCACACTGGGTGATAATGCAGTCCTCAGCCAATGTTTACTCACTAAAAGTAGGTCACAATTAACAAGAAGCTTACGTAAAGACAACTTATATTGATAATATATTCAACAGAAAACCTAGTAATAAACGGATCAAAACTGTAAGGATCTTGAGAATGATTTGTACATGTAAGCTAAAAAGGATCTGATTGCATACATACATACCAGCAGATTGAAGCATTAGACGTCTGCATACATACCAGCAGATTGATCAGAATATAAGAACAAATCATATAGATGCTCAACACTTAAAACAACTATTTTTGGCTATATTATTTAGGCAAGAGCATTTAGTTCAAGCAGTGCATAATATTTATTTAGGCAAGAGCATGCGAGCATATAGATCCTGCAATCACCAGAATTCCCAAAGCAAATAACCACAAATTAGAGATTCAAGCGAAAATGACCCACACGGCCCGAACGAGATTGCGATGAGCGGCGAAACAGATTAAGCTCAGGTGATAACTATGACAAGTAAATTGTGTTTATAGAAAATGAGGCTTCCCATTAATGTCAGGTCAGAGGAGGGTTTTATTGATCCATCCTCACCCGTACATCGTGAAAGGTTGTTCCCCTAATGTCAGGAATTAGGATTGTGATTAAGAAATAATGGGATGAAACATGACGAACAATAGTGTGAATTAATTATCATATTTTAACTAAGGTATTGATTTATTATGTGATAATGATGAAGATGACATGTGAGGTATATTTTAAAAGCGGTAATTTCCATTGATATTTAATCCAATAAAACTTAAGGGTTAAGCATGAAATAAATAAGTGCATAGTACAATTTGCGAAAATTGGTCTATGAATATCCTTTACTCTTCAAAGAATCGGCAACACCCGTAAAAGCACATCTTTCAGATGAGGAGTGAACTTCATCGCTTCAAATGAACTAGTGAACTCAGTTCTGGAGGTAATATAACATAATTGACTAAAAGGAATTTTAAAATAGTAAATGAAGGCAGAGGAAAGTAAACCTTCAGTAGAAACAAAATCTGGGAGGATTTGGACCATTGCTAGAAGAGTCGAATAAGGTCCAGATAAATGAAAAAAAAAAATCCTCCAGCATCTATAAATGTCAATGTTAGTAAAAACGTTGCAATACTGACACAATAGATCTATGAAAGAGTAGAAAGCACTACAACTCTTCTTCTACCAATATGCAAAAAGTACAATATTTGATTTCTGAACAAAATGTCCGGCAGCCTACGGACTCTATGAAATTTGAGAAACTTTGATCACACAAAAGGATGCAGAGGAATTCGTTACCCAACCCGCTATTGATGTCATTATAGGTGAGTCACAAACCACGAAATCCACCGGAGTCACACCGGAGGGAGAGAGCGCACACCCTCCATTTCTTCGGATCTTCAAGTGGTGGGCTGTCGGGGCCAACTAGAGGTCGGATTAGCAATGTGAATGGGGGTTGGGCTGCTGGTGGTCGGGCAACAGCAGGGGGTCTAGGTGGTCCTATTAGAGCAGGCCGATGGTGAGGAACAACTAAACGAGAGAGAGTGTGTGTGAGATGATCGAGAGAGAGAGAGAGATGAACGAGAGAGAGAGAGAGCGACGCATGTAGGGAGGGAGAAATTTGATCGGGAGAGAGGGGAGGAGAGGGAGGCGGCTGAAGCCAAGGAGAATAGGGTTTTGTATATATATTTTTTTGTCAAAATTTTCCAACTTAATATATAGTGTTTTGTTTTTACATTAAAATTAAACATTAACAAAAACAAAAACAAAATAAACATGAAATCATTAAATAGAAATCATTAAACATTAACAGTAAACCTAAATTTCAAATCTCCATAAGATATGGCCATCCTCGAGCTTATGAGGCCGCATGTGGCTGTGTACGGAGTTCATCACGAACATGATCATAGCGGTGGAACTCTTCAAGAACACGATCGTGGTGATGGGAATCTTCAGGACCACAGTCATAGCGGCAAAGCAGTCGTGAACGTAGGTGGTAGCGGTGGAGATCTTCACAATCATGACTGCGGCGGCAAATGTCTTCAAACATGGGCGGGTCGGTGCCATCACAAGGGAAGGAGAATGGTCGGCAAACTTGCACCTGGGGGAATCTTCAGTTGGCCGACTGCTACAGATAGGGACAAACTCGGCGAAGAGGGCCGATAAGGCGGGATTTTGAGCTCGTGTGTTGGTTATCCTGTACCGGAAGTCGAAAGGGTTTCGGGATGGGAGGGAGGAAATGTTGTCAGGAAGGGAGGGAGAAAGAAATCAAAGAGGCGTGAGAGTAAGCACGAGATCGAGCGGGAAATTAAAAAGTGTAACAAAAATTTAGGTCAATAATCTCTTTTTGGCCATGAATATTATTTTTCATGGATAATACATCGGTATTAGCCACACTATTTATAACCCTGGCTATAAAATAACTATTAACTGCAGTTTTTTCAATCGTGGCTAATATCAGTGTATTAGACACGATCTTTTGTCCCTGGCCAAAAAAAGCGTAGTCAATACTCACTTTTCTAGTAGTGTTTTCAGCGAGTAAAACACACTATTAGGAAGAAAGCATGCGCTAAGGAAACGCATGACCGTTTGTTTTCCACAAATCAGAATTCCTGACTTTGGGGAAAGCGCACTACCTGCATAGCAAAAACCAAAACTGGAGCACAAGCTCCCTGCACCAAAACCAGCATAAAACAAACAAATCCGCATGGGGAGTACCCCAATACTTACCCCCGACATCAGATTGTGCAATTGCACACCCTCGGGCCAAAGCAGTGCAAAGAGTGGTCATTGACCAAACAAAGCAAATATAACCGATTACCGGTTGAAATGCAGTGCACAAGTGAGAAAATAGGCCCAGATGAGTCCAATAAACCTTATATAAATCGGGCTCATCATATAACTATACTTTTACTCGTGGACTAGCTGATCCACTGTGCCGAGGGATACGACTAGCTAAACTTAAAACTGTTTTTTACTTAATAACTTATGGATATCATATAAACTGTTGAGTTTGGAGTCTTGCCTGAGCGCCTATAGTTATCCCCTACATGGCATGACATCACAGAGCGTATTTTCTCTTACTCTGATATAACTTCAATGTTGAGAAAATGTGGGTTGTGACAAATATCTTCTAAGAGATTTTCATTTTTTCAAGAAGGAAGAACCTTGAAGATTTCAGATTCAGAAGTATACAATTTTTATTGTTGTTGTAAACATTTACTTTAACTCTTGTAGGAGCTTTGTCTCCGAGATTGTAGGAAGTTTGTTCTTTTGAGTGTAGATCCCATTTTATGGGATCGAATTTGCAGGAGTGTATTATCTCCGAGTTATAGGAGCATTGCTCCGAGTTGTAAGATTGTTGCAATCCAAGATATAGTGAAGTAGTCGAGGCTAGCCGTAGTGCTAGATAGGCGAGGTGGAGAGTGGACGTACCCAAGATTGGGGAACCACTATAAATTCCTTGTGTTGTCTGGATTGTGCTTGATTTTTTTCTATGTTGTTACCTCTCAAGTTTTTATTCCGCAAAAGACGCAGATCTCACTGATTCACCCCCTCTAGGTGATTTAGGTAGGTAACTAGATACTTTCAATTGGTATTAGAGGCTGAGGTTGTTCACAAAAAGGTTCATACATTAAAAAGATCTTCATCTAGTTGTCGAAGAGATTATCAAGCATAGACAAATCCAAGGATTTTGCAAAGCTTCCGGTGTGCGCCAAGGCTAACTTTCCCAAGTTGAAAGAGAGAGTAAGACTCTTCATGGAAGCTGTTGATCCCCACATCTTCTTGATAGTGGAAGAAGGTCCCTATGTTCCCATGACTGCTTCAACTATCGATCCAACCAAGAAAGTGCCGAAGAAACTAATGGATCTGGAAAAAGATGAGATTGCCCTTGCCTCTTTTGACAAGAAAGCCAAGAACATCATTGCAAGCGCAGTCGATGATTCAATGTTATAGAACCTAATTCACTGGCAATCTTCCAAGGAAATATGGCAGTCTCTGATTGTGTTGATGGAAGGCACCGAAGAAGTAAGGGATGACAGAAGATTCCTTCTAAACCATAAGTATGAGGTCTTCAAGCATGGCCCCAAGGATACACTAGCTGATAGATATGAGAACTTCTTCAAGATCGTCAACGGCCTAAAGAACTAAGGCCAGGTTTCTTCAAATGGAGAACTAAATGTCATTCTCCCAAGATCCTTGACTAAGGAATGAGACAATAAGATTTGTGCTATCAGGGAGTTTGGGAGACTGGGTGACACTAACCCCTAAAAAATCTTCGGGAAGCTTATGTCCTATGAGCTTCAAATCAATGCCAGAAAAGCTGAAGATGAGGGAAGCAGATCTTCATCAAAGGAGAAGTTTGTTGCACTCAAGGTAGATAGCTCAAGAAAGGCCAAAGCAGCACCTCCTGCTCCCACTCAGGAAGAAAGTGAAGAAGAGGACTTAGAGCCATGCACCTCGGGCTCAGAGATATATGATGGAGAGTTCCATATTCTCTCAAGACAGTTCAAGAAGTTTCTCAGTAAGAAGAAACATATGAGAGGCAAAGACTCCTCTTATAGAAGATCACATCACGATGGTGATCATCAAAAGAAACGTCACACAAATACCAGGTATAAGTCCAAACATAACAAACATATTTCTACTGACATTTTGTGTTATTGCTATGATAAGACAGGTCATGTGATCACTGACTCCCCTTATAAGAAGAAGGGTGGACGAAGTGAAGAGCATAAGTCATCCCACAGCAAAAAGAAGGAGAAGAGCTTTATAATAAAGAAGCAGAAGACCTTCAGTGACACTGAATCATCTAAGTCAAGTCAGAATGGAGAAGCCTACTTCGGGCTCATGGATCACTCCGACGAAGAAGAAGCTGACCCCCAATTTCATGGGGAGGTAAATTCTCACACTATTCTTTCAGAGTCTGATGCTCCAAATGATGTTCATCAGGACTGTTCCTCTGATGATGAATCAGAACTCATGGATCAGTTTAAAGAGCTTATCAAGTCCTATGACCGGTGTAGAAAAGTTGTTAGAACTTAGGCCAAGGAGATAAAATTAATTAAGGCTAAGAAGATCACTTTGAAGGAGGTAGTTGCAAGAATGAACTCACTCAGAGAGGATCTCCATGCCCTGGCTGATGATAATAATACTTCACATGAGCTCCTTAACCAAAAGGATAAAATCATCGAGAAGCTGTAAGGACAGCTTGCCGCTGAAAAGAAACTTATTGAAAGTTTCTCTAAGCCCAAGACAATCCTTCCACTTATTGCTGAATTCTCAGCTCAGGCTAAAAAAGCTGGCATAGGTCATGTGGGTGCTCCTAGTAAATTTTCTAGGAGGGCCAAGGCTAAAAAAGAAAAATAAGGCTACTATAAAAGCAACCACCGAAGAGAAAGGGAAGAGCCCTATCAGTCAGACCACGTTTAAGAATGTTATTTTTCCTTCCAATGAATTTGATTTTGATAGCTCCTTTAGTCACTTGACAAGACCAATTCAGGTTGAACCTATCAAGGACTATAAGGGGTGGACTCACCCCCAAAACTTCGGTGCAAGTATCTTCAAGGCACCTTATGAAGAGATCAATTTACAGATCTATGGTCCCTATATTCATGGCCATAACAATAAGAGGGCACCAAAAGCCAAAACTGGTGTGTAAAAGACTAAAGAGATGGGGACCTCCTGTTTATGCTGCAACCAGTAGACCTCCACCTCTATGAATGATGCCCCTTCTAGACCTCACATTCAAAGGGTAAAGCAGGAGTGCAAAAGGAGGTACAACAAATTTGACTGTTGGTGATGCGACAAAATTGGTCACTATGGAGCAGTTTGTTGGTACAACCCTACCAATTTTGTAACCCCACGTATTAGCTATACGAGACCGACCACTCGCCTTGTTAATGTTCGTAAGGGGAGCATGTTGACCAGAAACCAAGGATCCAAATATGTTTGGGTTCCTAATGTAAACTGATCTATCTTTGCAGGTATGTCCAAAGTCCAACAAAATGCCTATCTGGTATTTGGATAGTGGATGCTCTCGGCATATGACCGGGACAAGAAGCCTACTTAAAAATTATACTCTAGTCAAAGACGGTCCAAAGGTTATCTTTGATAGTTCTGACCAGGGAATTACAAAAGGCTACAGTATGATTTCTAATGGTATAGTCTCATTCACTAATGTGGCTTATGTGAAAGGATTAGAACATAATCTGATTAGCATAAGTCAATTATGTGATAAAGGCTTCATTGTTACTTTCTCTAAGTGTTGGGTACTGTATCCACAATTACCTGGATTTGAGGAAGCCACCAGTCAAGCTAAGATGAATCCACAATGTATTTGATGAATTATTCTCTAGTTGTACTTGCAGATATTCCATGCTAAGTACACACCAATGTCAGGGTGCAGTGGGTCAATATACACGGGTCTGTGCAACGTAATCCCTCGTTGAGCAGATCAGTGTGTTGGCCTACGTGTACTCTCTCTATTGGGTGTACTTAATTTCAAGTACAGGGCTATGATAAAGCAAGAGCAGACAAGGAGCAAGGATGGGCAAAGACCAGCTCAAGGAAAGAAAGAGGAGAAACAGCCTAAGTACAAATCGACGAGAATCACTAAGTGATTCTCGCCGATTCGGCGAGAATCACTAGTGATTCTCGCCGAGTCGTCGAGAATCACTAGCTGACTCTCGCCGATTGAAGCTGGCAGCTTCGTCACAGACAGGGAAATTTTCTAAGGCAGAATCGTCGAGAATTACTTATGATTCTCGCCGATTCGTCGAGAATGACCTTGCATTCTCGACGATTCGGTGAGAATCAAAAGTGACTCCCGCCGATTCTCCCCGACTTCTGTATCTGTGCAGTCAGATTTCGGCTAAGTAGAAGTCGGCGAGAATCGTAAGTGATTCTCGCCGATTCGGCGAGAATCACCTACGATTCTCGCCGATTTTGACTTGGCAATTTTTCTGAAAGTTCTGGACCGGTCCAAGTTATCTGCAGCTGTTTGAACTGGACCTTGGTCCTTACTTTGGTGGGACCCACAACGGTCATCTTCTTGACCTAAGGTATATATACACTGTATTTGTGAACAGTAAATGAGACACACACGGGATTTCAAAAAGGACAGCCGCCGTCTTGACCTAGCGGATCGCAGATTGTCGTCCGCCGCCGTCGCCGCTCGTGAAGGTGGTCACCGCCGCTGATCGTGGATTCTTCCTGATCTCCCGGTGACAGAAGCTTAGGCTAGCATAGCGTCTCACGTGTCTAACGAGAGATCCCTTGTCTCTTGATTCGTTGATCGGGAAAATCTTTCCCCTTCCGAATCGATCGAGACGATCGATCCTTGTGTGACCGTTGGAAGATCTTGCTTCCTTCGCTACGAAGTTTGAATCAAGTTGGCACTGCTGCTGCTCTCCGTCGCCGCTGCTGATTCCGAGAACCTTGCCGCCGCCTCAAGCCGCAGCCGGTCTCGGGAAAGATTCACTCCAAGTGAGATCTAGGGCTGTGCACTCTTCGTTGACTTCAAGAGCACGTCGTCAAACGAAGAGGGTCACCTTCTCTCCAAACGTCGTTTGTATTTCTTACAAGCTAGTTTTTAATTTCCTTGTAACGGACCAATTGGTCCCTAGTTGTGAGGGTTGGGTGCAACCCGGATTGTGGGAGTGTTGACTCCTACGTGTGGAAGGGTTCCTTCCGTTAGTGTAAGGATTGGATTTCAATCCTGTTGGTGAAGTGACCGAGTCGTCCCGTGTTGGGAGATAGGTCGAAGGGGGAAAGTGGACGTACCCAAATCGGGGAACCACTATAAATTGTCTGTGTATTTTCTGTGCTTGGTTGTTTTGTTTTCTTGTGCAGGTAAAATCATAATTCCGCAAATACGCTGCAGAGACACCTATTCCCCCCCCCCATAGGTGAAGATAGTTAACACTAGGTGAACTTTCAAGTGGTATTAGAGGGAGGTTGCTCATCAAAGGGGTTAACACCTCGAGTAAGCTCCTGCATCTAGTGTCAACTAGAAGATTAGACTCACGCATGGAGTTGGACTATGATGTCCATCCTCTAAGACTCCCCTCATGTACAAAGGAGTATTATCCTATCTGGAAGATGAGAGTTATGTTTCATCTGGAGGTCATCGACCCTCGGGTGTCAATCATCTTGGAAGGGGGTCCCTTCATTCCCATGAAGGCTTCTGAGTCTGGAAAGGATATCCTTATCCCCAAGAGTCCCGAAGAGATGTCTGAGACCGAGCTCTCACTGTACAACTTGGATAAATTAATACGTCAGATCATCACTGACGTCTGGTCTGGTGTATCTCGTTCAAGAGTGGACAAGTGTAGAACAGCCAAGTCCATGTGGCAAACCATCTCAGACCTCATGGAGGGATCAGAGAAAGCTGGTACCGGTTGTCAGCAAGAGGATGAAGCCTATGTAGGAGTCCTTATTTCTGAAGATGAAGGGCATGATCAATATGTCAATATCAGGGCTCCTGTGTCCTTGTCAGAGACTGAAGAAGAAGCTGAGGAAAGCAGTTCTGATGAAGCTAACACAACAGTTTCTGCCAATCTGGATGGTAACCTTGAACAACAAAGTCTGACGCAGGTAACTTCTTCCTCATGCCCCTCTCCTCTTGAAGTTCCTGAAGACAGGAATAGTTTTGAGAGTAGTCCTTCCAATGATGCATGGGATACACATAGCTTCACTCAACCGATCGATAATCGTGATTCCCTTGAGAGTGCCCTTCAGACGAGCAACTTACTTGTTGAGGAACAAGCTAAGGAGATTGCTCAGCTGAAGATTTTGATGAATCTCCAATTGGAATCCATCAAAGTAAAGGACTCTCAGATCTCGGATCTAGAAAATTGTCTAGAGACCGAGAAGAGGAAAGTTTCCAATTTTTCCAAGATTGATGCTATCAAGAGGAAGGCAGAAAATGGGTGGATCTCCCAAATCATTAAGTCATGGAGAAATGGGGAAACGGTGTTCAGACCCCCCACCCCGAGTAGGAAGGACACTCACCATGCCTTCAGGTATGACCATAGGAATAACCATGGTCACTGCAAGAATGGTCAGTCCTCTTGTGGGAGCACTCAGAATGCAAGGACTGTCATGGCCACCCAGAAGAGAATACCTCCGGCTTCCACCAAGCCCTTTGTATTCTCGGCCACAGCCCCTACTCGTCATGAATCCGCCTGCATCAGCTCACAATGCGCCTCTCGCCTCCCTAGGACTCTGGAAAGGAGGGATAGAAATCATGTTGTTAGGACTCATGAGGTCCTTGGAAGGGGGCTGACTGAAAAGAAGGCACCACCTCCCAGGCCTCATGACGCCTGCCATATGCATTCTTTCCACCCCTCTAATAGTCACGGTGGAAGAGACAATTCTGTGAGCATATCTGGCTCTAGTCCGTTTAGACCCAGAACTATGACTATCTCTGTCATCGGTTCAGGTCACAAGCGGCGATACAAAATTCATAAGTGTTGGTGTTGTGGCAAAGTGGGTCATTTTGCCATAGACTGTTGGCACAACCAATCTGCATCAATGGCAAGGGGACTTCCACATCCTCGGGGCAATGTTAGTCTTCCCACCAGGATTCCTGAGGGGAGGCACTCAAATTATTATGCTAACAGGAACCTAGGACCCAATACATATTGGGCTCCTAAGGTAAGGTAATATTCTTTGGTGCAGGGTAGTCTAGACTTCCGAGTCATGATGGGAGCTAGACAGAAGATGTTCCGAGAATAATCTGGAACAAGCATCTGGAACGCAAGAAGTACTATCCTCAAATTGAACACCTGGTATGCTCTTCAAAGGGTCTAAATGATGAATCTTACAATCTCAGGTATCATTGATCAGCCTAAATAATTGAGTCATATTATGTCGTCATCTACATATACATATATATATATATATACATATATACTTTTACGCATCTATGTGTGTTCTCCTAAGGACAGATCAAAGCTGTAAAATTAACCCTTAGATATATTACTAACGAGGTATCAGTAAATCTCTGAAAAATTCGAGAAGGCACATCAATAAGCATATATTACAAGTTGAAAATTAAAGTCGACACGTCATTAGAAGTCACTGAGAATGACAACTAACTTCTTGAATATCGCATTTATCGATCTCGACTTAACTTATGAAATCTGCTAGCCAGATTTCATAAGTTAGAAACGTCAAAGTTACTATGACTCCTAAGCTGTGGGGTATGGTAAACCACACCTGGAGTAATAAATGATCTTCTCGACTTCATTACAACCTTTGACAAAAGCGTTATGGTGGAGTATAGGTGGATTTTCAAATCTCATTGAGATATTTAATCATCTCAAATCACTTAATCATCAAATTACAAGTCTCGCCGATTGTCGAATCTCGCTGAGATATTTAAACCAGGGAAACCATTCGGCGGAAATTGTCACCCAATATCCGGATATTCCTTAAACCCAGAGTCATTCCAAACCTGCCTTTCCCGACGATACCCTCCGACCCTTCATATTCCGCAGCTCGCCCTTTCGCCGAGACGCCGCGCAGGAATCCGCAGGAATCCCCTTCTCTCTCACCTCTCGAACTTTCGATCTACGCCTTCTGCCGCGCCCTCTCACAGCTGGTCCTCGTCTTCGGCGTCCTCCGGTGCCCCGTCGTGAAGAATCCAGACCGTCCACTGCGTCTCCTCCTAAGTTAATGCCTCCCCTATCCCTAACCGTGCCTAGAGCTTAGTGTAGATTTTACTCTCTACCTCCTAGTTTCAAAGATTCTTAGACTTGGAAATTGACATTCCCTTTCTTCCTAGTCTGCTATGGCCCCTAGGACTACTGCTGGATTAGTCACTGGATGTGAGCTCGTGACAACCGGGTTCTCCCAAGCCTCAGATGAATTTCGGAATATAATCATCATGCTTGAAGAAGCGGGACTGAAGTTCGTACTGGAGCACCCATGCAAAATTTTGGACAAAGAAGTTTTGGAATTCTTTGCAACTGCGAAGCTCTATCATGATGACACCTCCATAAAGAGCAAAGTGAGCGGGAAGAAGATCAAGGTATCCGCCAGGAAACTGACTCAGTGCCTGCGGTTATCAAGTGTTGAAGACGAAGAGTACCTGGAGGAAGAGGATAGAGCAAGGACTCTATCCTTCTGTGGGCTAGCAAGGGGCACCAGATCTATAAAGAGAAAAGAAATGAATGAGGAGGGGAAACTCTTGTCCGACATCATTGGGAAGGTACTGATATGCAAACCAGGCTCACACGACCACATTTCAGCCGACATGTTCAAGATTCTTGTGGTGATTGTCTGCCGAAAGAGATTCAACTGGGGGGCCATGCTTTTCGAGAAGATCAAGGACACCCTCAGATCTCCAAGCTTTGGACGAATCATCAGTCTATTTCTCAATCAGTTGAACGGAGATAAGTTCGACATGAGCAAAGGAGTTCCCTTGCATTATTTGAAGAAAATGGACTCCAGCGTCTTTGATAGATGGGAGCGAGTCATAGGGCAAGCTGCAGTGGTAGTTGAACAAGTAGAATCTCCTGCCGAGGACAACAGAACTTCAGCAGATTTCTTGGCAGCCCCCAGTGAAGTTCCTGATGCCCTGATTGCAGGAACTGAGGGGGAGCCTGTAACCGATTCTGCAAACATTCTGTCTGATATTTCTCTGATAGCTCAAGATGCTGTGAAAATGGTGGCAAAAGAAGTGGCAGATGATGCGGAGGCTGAGGATGATGAGGAGGAAGAGGAAGAAGCAGAAGAAGTGGCAGATGATGAGGAGGCTGAAACCGATGAGGCAACTCATATCGATGCTGATCTGGGAGATGAGGTGGGTGATGAGGAGGAAGAGGAAGAAGTAGAAAAAGATGTGCACATCTCTGATGATAATGGTGATCATTTGGAGACAGAGATAGAGGAAGAAGTACCTGAGAACGAGAAAGCAGCAGATTCTCAGGAGGATGCTGAGGTTCCGTCTGAGGAACAAGCTCCTAAGCAATTAGATGCAAGAATGGAGGGGGAGCAATCCTTTGTTCCCCCTGTGGAGTCCATCCTACTATCCAGCTCTCCCAGTGCTTCTGAGGGGGAGGCTAACCAAGGTATGCCTGCAGCTCCTCCACTTCAAGATAACTTAGCAAATCACACTGTAAATATTGTCCAAGGGATCCTAGATGAGGTCAAGAGATCGTTTAAGAAGTCCCACAAATCGGTGCTAAAGAGACTACAAGAATCTGAGGACCTCATGCTCAAGAACATTGTGCAGATCAACCATAAGTTAGATGTGATGGAGAAGAAATTTGATGACAAGTATAAAGAGGCAGGCACAGCAGTAACTCTTCTCATGCAAGGACTCAAAAAGAATACTGATGACCTGGGAGTGGTCAATAGTAATGCACATGTTGTGGCAAATAGCATACAGAAATTTGATGCCAACATGGTGCTCCTCAATCAAAATCAACAAGCCCTGCTGACTGAATTCTCCAAATCTCTGAAGCATATAGATGAGTCCCTGCACTCCTATGCAAACTCCATAGCACTCGAAGCCAAAAAGGGGGAGAAGGAATATACTACTAAGATGGAAGGGCTTCAGCACATCATCATTGAAAACTTCGATCAGTCAAATGTTTTTGTATATGACAGTTGCCAGTGGTTGCTTAACCAAGCATTAGGCAATAATATACCTGAGGTTAATCCTGTACATGAAACTACTGAGCACAATACTGTGGATGACGAAGGGGCAAGTGCAGAGGCTGTTCCGTTAAGAGAAGCTGAGATGAAGATCCCTAGGAGTCGGTTGGTTGTGGTAGAACCCTAGGGAGCCCAAAACTTGAAATAAATCGACAAAGGAATCGGCTCACGGGTTGGTCACGCCCGTGACCCGCCATGTCACGCCCGTGACAAGGGCGTGACACGCTCGACGATCGTCGATCCCAACTCGACGATCGTCGAACCAAATTCGGCCACACGGGTCTGTCACGCCCGTGACCCTCCAGGTCACGCCCGTGACAAAGGGCGTGACACGCTCGACGATCGTCGAACCCCACTTCGACGATCGTCGACCCAAAATTGACCACGCGCCATGTCACGCCCGTGACTTGCATTGTCACGCCCGTGATATTGGGCGTGACCGCACTCGACGATCGTCGATTTCTGTTCGACGATCGTCGACCCAGAACTAGTCATCAGGCATGTCACGCCCGTGACCCGCATTGTCACGCCCGTGACATTGGGCGTGACCACGCTCGACGATCGTCGATTTCAGCTCGACGATCGTCGATTTCAGCTCGACGATCGTCGACCAGAATTAGTCACCAGGCCTGTCACGCCCGTGACCCAAGTGTCACGCCCGTGACCACCCTTCGACGATCGTCGATCTCAGTTCGACGATCGTCGAACCCAGAACTGCTAACCGGGCCTGTCACGCCCGTGACCTATGTGTCACGCCCGTGATCAAGGCCGAAACGTCAGCCAGACTGGAAGTTTCGGTAACCGACGCCTTAATAAATTCTGGCTGTGGGAATGAAAAATCAAGAGTATTTATGGGTCGTTCCCTACTTTAATTATGTTAATAATTAAGGAAAAGTGGGTCCAATAGGAAACTGCCACCTGGCAAGCACCTCTTCATTTCCAACTTTGCAACTGCCATTCGGCATAACCGAAACGTCATAAGAATATGATTAATGGCCGCCAACGTTTCATCTCCAACGTTTCACCCTTTCCCCTCCCCATTTCCTCATCTATAAAAGATTCCTGAGTGCAAGAGGAAAAGGTTACACTCCCTCAACTGTTCAGACTTCCTCCTTGCTGTTGAAGAATTTCCGGCGACGCCACCACCGCGCAAATGGCTTCCCGACGCTCTGCACGCCTTCAACCCGCGAACAAGGTCCTCCCCTCCCTCTTCTTCTGCGGATAGATCTTAGGAATCGTTAGGAGAGATATCGGGCTCAAAAGAGCCAGATCGGGTGAGCGTAACGGTGGTTTTCCGAAAATATCATGGTGGCGGGTTCGCCGGAAACCGCCTCTCCGGCGGCCGTGCCGCCGCCCGACGTTAGCCCTCGCCTCAACGGAGGTGGTGGTGGTGGTGGCCGGCCAGGGAGATGGCTGGGTGGCCGGGAAATAGCTTGGAAAGGCTACAGGAAAATTAGGTTTTCAGTCTCTGGTTCGGGCTGTAGAAGAAGATGAACAGTGCCTTTAATTAGATTTTATTTGTAAAATCAATTTCTGAATGAGATTTCTGTCATGTTAAATAATTTGGGAAAAATACTTAGAGGCTCCTACAGGAAAAGTGGTCAACATAGAAACTGTAGCCCTTGAAGTCTAGTTTTATTCAAAATTAATTTCATTCAATTTGGATTCCTGGTTAGGCCACAGCACCCTTTTTGGTGAGGTCTATCCAGAGGGCTGCCTTGACCTTAGAAAAATTCCCCACTCCAATCCAGTCGTCCAAACGACTTGAAATTTGGGATGTGGTCTAATCTTACATATATCTAGGTGCTATCCAAAAATGAGAATTTTTGGAGAATATTTTTCTATAGTTTTTAGAAAAATTCAATAATCCTAGCCGAATTTAATTAGGTGGTTAAATAATTTCCAAACCCTCC
Organism: Platanthera zijinensis; assembly: GCA_039513925.1. Lineage (NCBI taxonomy): Eukaryota > Viridiplantae > Streptophyta > Magnoliopsida > Asparagales > Orchidaceae > Platanthera > Platanthera zijinensis. The sequence continues at coordinate 199,242,296 of CM077084.1, read as the reverse complement.
CAAATTTTGGTGAGTGGTCCCTGGTTTCACCATAAGGTTCTGTATAATTTTTCATCTCATTTGGAGATGGTTTGGTTTAGAATTGATCAACCCTAAGTTTTGCCCTAATAAGGGGTCTTAGGTTAAAAGTGCACTTTTGAAGTTTGAGTGGTGAGATCACCTCAACAGAGGCTGAGATTTTTACCACTGGCTAGTAATGTTCTCTAGCACCCCCTCATGGAGTTTGAGGTGGATCGGGGTAAGTTTACCCTAAGGACCAAGGCCAAACCCTAAGGATGGATCTTGGTGGTTTGTGAAGGTCATGTGGTCAAATGACCTTGGATTGACCCGAGGTCGGGTTATGAGAACCATAGGGCTAATATAGTTCTCTGGATGAAATTTTAGTGGATTTGGAGATCGTTGGGATATCTAAAAATCTAACCCTAGTTTAGGGCGCAAAACTTATAGAGATAGGAAATGACACCAAACCACATTGAAAAATGATGAGAATTGGGTAGAGTGGATTATAGGGGTAGTACAAGCTCTGGATATTTTTCTATGAATTTTATGCTCACTGTTTTGGGTACTTCTTTAATGAATTGGTAGTTGCATGATTTGCTTAGAAAATTTATTAGAGTGTACAAACTTCCTGGAAAATTGATGAAATTTAGGCAGAGAACCTTTATTATGATTTTAAAACTCTGTGAATTTTTATGGGATTTTTAGAAGCTTAATTCTAGGGCTTGCTTCATTAAGTATTATTTATCATGGATATTGGATTAAATTTATTTTGGTGCTTAGCAAGCTGATAAAATTATGATTCTTTGCACAATGACCTTTTCTGTATCATACTATTAAGCAGTAATGTTTTCATAATTTTATGAAGAGTAATTTCAGTACTTCCTTCTTTACATGAGAATAATGGGATTTTAATGGATAAATTGATTAGAGGCTAAATATCTTTTGTAAAATCCTGCAAATTAGTATTTGATGATACCTTACTGTTATTTAGTGATCACAATTTTTGGGTGGCCATAACTTAAGAATATCATATAGTTCATGTTAAAAAAATACCCATGGCCAATCTTTGAGAAAAATAAAATAAATATCAGATTAATTAGGAAAATTATAAATTCCTGGATTTAAGCTAATTAAGTCATGATAGTCCTCCAGTAAATATTATAGGAGATTTGGAAGATAACTTGGAGTACCTCCCCTTGTGTACCACATATAGCTTAGGATGGTCTGCATTTAGTAAAACCACGGAATTCTGATAATCGATGGTTGGTAGGGCAAATTTAGAATGAGTTCATTATTAGAAGGCAGGATAAGTAGAATGTGGGACTGGATAGGATAAGAGAGTACGGGAACGACGAAAGATCGTCCGTCCCGGGAGGAAGAGGAAGAGTCTTAATACGCTAGGGTTAGATTCATTATAACATTAAAAGGGGATTGGGTAAAGGGTAGACAACCAATAATAATAAGTGCCTTGCGAAAGGGAAGTTCGGGCCGTAATGCACCGTCTTGGTTCCTAGTGCCCCTTGAGAGCCCTTCACGGGGTATACCGGGGGCAGTCATGGGCTAACGTAAACCATAGGAGTAATAAATCAAAAGAGCAACTAGTATAACTAGGATTGCACACACTCACTCCCCGGTAGTTAGGAAAGTAGAATTATAGGATTACTTGCCATCAGACAGTAGCTCTGAAGGTAGATGCACGGACAGTACTGTCCGGGGGGCCGCGGGCTCGAGGGTTGGAGTACGGAGAAAGGTGGTGGGTCATCGGTACTAGGCGATCGATCACACCGACAGCGGTACGATGACTCGGAGAAAAGTCTGGAGGGTACATCCAGCAGCAGTACGCGGATACTCTAGGTTGTGTTCTTCTAGGGGCGTACGGAAGGGCTAGGCCTGGTAGTGTGGTTACCCGCCTAGGAGTGGGGGGCCCGACCCACTGTCTCCGTTTGCCACTACGGAGGTTCCTGGGGGTGAAGCTAACCTCCCGAACAGGGGGAACTAAAGGTCTGTGCGCATAGAGTCGTGTGCGTGGGTTGCACTTGCATGAATCATGGCATAGCATGTTTGCATATAACCGTCACCCCAACGCATAAATCGGTATGTGACTTTTTATACGATGGGAGCCTTGCAGAAGATCCCTTAACTTATAAGTTTGTATGGGCATTCATATAAGTTAAGGTTACTTACATACTTACTTACTGTTCTCTAGTTGTCTTTTTATATAAATTGCTTCTTATTAATTGTTCTACCTATTACAACATTTATACTGCACCCCGATATAACTTGCTAGTTAGGTCCACCGACACTTGCTTGTCTACTCTCCACTTTTGTAGCTTCCCTTTCCTCCTCTCCGCCCGGTGCTTAGGAGCCGTGGTGGGAGGGGTAGGGGATGATAGGGCTTAGTCTTTATGACTAATGGTTTTCGAACCAAACATTACAGGAGCTCCGGATGGGAGACAGGGACCAGCACCAGCGGAGTACGGTGCGCATGGAGGTGGGACAGTCTAGCACCGGTGCACCTGCGACCAGCTCCGTGAGTGATTAGCATTTTCTTAGCTTCCGCGATGAGAGACTTGTAGTGAGGACTCTGATGTACTGGGCTCAAGCCCATTTATCTATTTTCCTATTATTGTATTGATGGACTGGATATGATTCTCTTTTATATACATGTTTTCTGTGGACTTGTTTACACTTTTGTATAAATGCTTCTCTCGTTTGTGATCGAAAAGGGCCGGCAGAATTGGCGATTTGTAGTGGTTGCCTTCCCGAGATGTCGGTGCCACCGCAAAGCGGCAATTCTGGGCTAAGACCCCCGGTGGTTGAAAAAGAAAAGAAGGGGGTCTTACAAGTGGTATCAGAGGAGACCTCGATCGAAAGAGAAGTAGTCCACAGAAACCTTGGGCCACCCCCGTGCGAGCTTAGTTTGCGGACAAACTAGCAGCGGAAGCAGTGGTGTGCCCATAAGGGAAATCACATGTGAAAGTCCATTATAACTCTTCTTAAATTCCATTCATTCGCTCTCTAACAAATGGAATTTTTGCTTGTAGCCTGCGACGAACCCTACATCGCAGCAGGGGACACCTCAGGCCCCGGATGTGGTCCTGACTCCGCCAGCACCCGTTCCGTTCCAGCAGACGGAGATGGGGCAAACATTGACGGCCATCCTGGAGGCCTTCAGAGCTCAGCAAGCCCCGGCCCCACAGCCGAACCCCGGGGCCAATTGGATGACTGTCTTCCGGGGACTATCCCCTCCATCCTACCAGGGGACAGAGTCCGCAGTACATACGGAGGAGTGGTTGGACACCATTTACGAGATGCTGGCAGGGATTCGATGCCCCACGGAGGAGGCAGTTGCCTTGGCAGTCTCCTGCTTAGAGTCACACGGAAAGAGATGGTGGAAATCTCAGCTGGACACCACCTTTGCAGGGGTGGATTGTGCTGATATTACCTGGGAGGAGTTCAGAGCAGCGCTCTTGGGACACTTTGTACCTCAGTCTGCGAGAGATGACCTGGAGGATAGGTTCCTGCGGTTGAGGCAGGGGAGCAGGACTGTGGTGGAGTACTATCAGGAGTTCACACACCTGGCCCGTTATGCGGATGCTTACCAGTTAGACGATGCTGGCTATGCCCGGAGGTTTTATAAGGGGCTGCAGGATGACATGAGGCAGGCCCTCCTTTTCGTTTCAGAGGGGAGTCTGGCCAGGATTCTGGAGATGGCTAAGAAGAGAGAGGCGGATCAGCTTACAGTGAGGAGCCGGAAGAGACCGGCTGATGATACAGTGATTGGAGGACGTAGAGACCGCCCTCGAGGCCAAGTTATTGGAGAGAGAAGGAACGGGGATCAGCCCCGTCAGGAGTTTGGGCAGGAGCAGAGGACTCAGGGGATATTGGCTCCCCAGCCTATACAGATGCTGGAGATGCCAAGGACGGCAGGGCAGCCACCGGTATGCTATCAGTGCAACCAGCCAGGGCATATCAAGCGGAACTGCCCTGTGGGGCGAGCACCCCCACCAGCACATCAGGGCGCTCCACCTCCCCGACAGTTTGGCGGACGAGGACAGGACCGAGGACGGGGATTCCAGGATCGAGGTCGTAGGCCAGAGAGAGAGCAGGTGTATGCTCTAGACCTGACACAGCCCCGGGACCCGGAGCAGGTTATCACAGGTATGGCAGTACTTTTCAGATTTTCTTTATATAAACTACTATTTTAAACATAACCTGGTTAGAAATTAAGAGAAGATAAACTACGATAAGAATACTAAGACATTTAATTACCCCAGGCATAGTGTTCGTGAGCGGCAAGCCCGCTCACACCCTCTTCGACACTGGTGCGTCGCAATCCTTCGTGTCGGAGGATTTCGTGAAAGGACTGGCAGGAGTGGAGCCATTCACCGGGAAGACGATGAGGGTGCGCCTACCCGACGGGTCAGAGATATTGACCTCTGCTCATTGTAATATGGAAGCGAGGATCGGCGGAAAGGCGTTTGAGGCACCAGCGACGGTCTTGAGGATGCCAGATTACGATCTGATTCTGGGCATGACCTGGCTGTATTGGAACCATGCCCAGATCGATTGCGTGGCGAAAAGGATCACCGTGCGGCACGGCGACTCCTTCATTGTTATCGAAGGTATTATATCAGCACCCCGTACTTTACTATCGTCTGTGCAGGCCGTTAAGGCCCACCTGCAGGGGGAAGAGGTTTATCAGGTCCTCTTTGAGGCGGTCGTAGCCAAGGATTCCATTGCAGATATCCCGGTAGTGCGGGACTTCACCGACGTATTTCCAGAGAAGCTACCAGGGTTACCCCCGCACCGAGAGAAGGACTTTCAGATTCAGCTCGTACCGGGGGCTAAGCCGGTATCCAGAGCTCCCTATCGAATGGCCCCAAAGGAGTTGGTCGAATTCCGGAGTCAGCTTCAGGAGTTAGTGGAGGCCGGGTTCGTGCGGCCTAGCTCATCACCGTGGGGAGCTCCGGTGCTGTTCGTTAAGAAGAAAGACGGGACCCTCCGACTGTGCATAGATTACCGGGCTCTGAACAGGTTGACGGTCCGGAACACTTATCCCTTACCACGGATAGATGAGCTTTTTTACCAGCTGGAGGGAGCCCATTGGTTCTCAAAGCTGGATCTGAGATCAGGATACTACCAGCTTCGCATTCGGGAGGAGGACATCCCGAAGACGGCGTTCAGCAGCAGATACGGCTTGTACGAGTTTACCGTGATGCCGTTCGGGCTCACGAATGCACCCTCCGCATTCATGACTTTGATGAATCGGGTGTTCGAGGAATACCTGGATGTCTTCGTCATTGTATTCATCGACGACATCCTCATCTATTCAAGGACGGAGGAGGAGCACGCGAGACATCTAGCCTTGACCTTGGAGAAGCTGCGGGAGCACGAGATGTATGCCAAGTACAGCAAGTGCCAGTTCTGGCTAAAGGAGGTGGCATTTCTGGGTCACGTCATCAGTGGAGCAGGTCTGGCAGTGGATCCGGCAAAGATCCAGGCAGTACGGGATTGGCCACCACTAAAGTCGACCACGGATGTTCGGAGTTTCTTGGGGCTTGCCGGTTACTACCGGAAGTTCGTAAAGGGGTTCTCTCAGATTGCCCTTCCTCTTACGTCTCTGACGAAGAAGGAGTCCCCTTTTACTTGGACGCCGCGGTGCGAATCTGCCTTCCAGGAGCTGAAGGATCGTCTCACCTCGGCCCCCATCCTTGCTCTCCCATCAGGGAGGGAGGGATTTCAGGTATATGCAGATGCTTCCTATCAGGGGATGGGCGCCGTCCTTATGCAGAGTGGGCACGTAATCGCCTATGCCTCCCGTCAGTTGAAGCAGCACGAGCAGAACTACCCCGTGCACGATTTGGAGATGGGGGCAGTCATTTTTGCCCTTAAGATCTGGCGGCACTATCTCTACGGGGTACATTGTGATATCTTCTCCGACCACAAGAATCTGAAGTACGTCGACACCCAGAAGGAGTTAAACATCAGGCAGAGACGCTGGGTGGAGTTTCTTTCGGACTACCAGTATACCATGCACTACCATCCGGGGAAGGCGAACGTGGTTGCGGATGCTCTGAGCCGGAGAGCGAATACGACTGGAGTAGGCCCGCAGCTGATGGCCTTGGAGTTGATTAGATCATTCGAGGAGATGCAGATTTTGCTAGTATCTGAGGATGACCCGGAGCTGTACATGGAGTACTTGGGGTCGATGGCTACTACAGATGACATCCGAGACCGCATTAGAGATGGGCAGAAGCTGGACGAGAGAGCTGAGCCGATATTCCGGGCCTTGGAGGAAGGCACGACAGGAGATTACACTTTGAGGGATGGGCTTCTGTGTTTCCGGGGCAGAGTCTACATACCAGCAGGAGGACGGATCCGGGAGGACATTTTGGAGGAAGCTCACTGCAGTCGGTATTCGGTACACCCGGGGATCACCAAGATGGTAAAGGATTTAAAGAGGACGATGTACTGGCCGGGTATGAAGAAAGATATTACATATTTTGTGACACATTGTGAGGCCTGCCAGCTCGTGAAGGCGGAGTGTAGGAACCCGGCAGGATTGCTGCAGCCGCTTCCAGTGCCGGAGTGGAAGTTTGAGGACATAGCCATGGACTTTATACATGGGCTACCTAGATCCCGTGCGGGGAACGACTCAATCTGGGTGATAGTGGACAGGCTGACAAAGGTGGCCAGATTCATCCCAGTGGCGAAGGACACACCGGTCAGTGTTTTAGTACGGAGGTTCATCGAGCAGTTCGTGCGTTATCATGGGGTGCCCGAGACTATCGTTTCGGATCGTGATGGGCGGTTCACATCTAGGGAATGGAGGTCAGTCCAGGCCCATCTGGGTTCTCGGTTGACATTCAGCACAGCTTTCCACCCTCAGACCGACGGACAGACAGAGCGCACAAACCGTACACTGGAGGACCTGTTACGACTGTGTATTTTGGACCGTGGCGAGCCTTGGGAGTGATTGCTGCCACTGGTCGAGTTTTCGTACAACAACGCTCATCAGTCCAGCATAGGCATGGCTCCATACGAAGCGTTGTACGGAAGGAGGTGCAGAACCCCACTATCATGGGTTCAGGATGAGGATCCGCAGGCACTGGGCTCGGAGTTTGTGGGAGATACAGATGCTCAGATTAGGTTGATCCGAGACAGGATGTTGGAAGCCCAGAGTAGACAGGCGAAATACTACGATGCGAGGCATCGTCAAGTGGAGTTCCAGGTGGGGGACCGAGTTTTCTTGAAGATACGGCCGATGCACGGAGTCTCGCGGGTTCGCGGGCGGAGGAAGCTCAGTCCAAGATATATGGGGCCCTACAGGATCCTGGAGCGGGTCGGCCCCTTAGCCTATAGACTGGAACTACCGCCGGAGTTAGCGGGATTGCATGACGTCTTCCACATCTCCTCACTTCGGAGGGCTCTGCTACGCCCTGAGCAGCTGATTCCCTCGGCAGATGGCCCGGTGGCCTCGGATCGGTCAGTCAACGTGGAGCCTATCAGGATTGACGATACGGCAGTGCGGGTCTTGCGGAGAAAGAAGGTCCCATTAGTCAAGGTTCTGTGGAACAATCATGGGCAGGAGGAGCATACATGGGAGCCACAGGACTTGATGCGGCAAAAATATCCGGAACTTTTTCGTCAGGTATACCTCAAAACCCCTCTGGACAATCAATTGCCTTCCTGTTTTAAACCAATGGAATTGAAATTTCAAGAATAGGGGCTAATCTTTTGTTTATTGGGGCGTATATACCTAGTTAGGTGGGCGAATTAAACCTTAGGTTCGAAATCACACAAGCAAACGTAACGTAGGGAGGTAATCATTCGGTTCTCATGGGATGTTACAAGTTTATTTTCCCGATTTGAGTCCCGTAGGCTTAACCTTGATTTCGGGGACGAAATCTTTGTTTTGTTTATTGGGATTTGTAACATCCCATTTCCGGCTAGACCCCTAGGAGTCGGTTGGTTGTGGTAGAACCCTAGGGAGCCCAAAACTTGAAATAAATCGACTAAGGAATCGGCTCACGGGTTGGTCACGCCCGTGACCCGCCATGTCACGCCCGTGACAAGGGCGTGACACGCTCGACGATCGTCGATCCCAACTTGACGATCGTCGAACCAAATTCGGCCACACGGGTCTGTCACGCCCGTGACCCTCCAGGTCACGCCCGTGACAAAGGGCGTGACACGCTCGACGATCGTCGAACCCCACTTCGACGATCGTCGACCCAAAATTGACCACGCGCCATGTCACGCCCGTGACTTGCATTGTCACGCCCGTGACATTGGGCGTGACCGCACTCGACGATCGTCGATTTCTGTTCGACGATCGTCGACCCAGAACTAGTCATCAGGCATGTCACGCCCGTGACCCGCATTGTCACGCCCGTGACATTGGGCGTGACCACGCTCGACGATCGTCGATTTCAGCTCGACGATCGTCGATTTCAGCTCGACGATCGTCGACCAGAATTAGTCACCAGGCCTGTCACGCCCGTGACCCAAGTGTCACGCCGTGACCACCCTTCGACGATCGTCGATCTCAGTTCGACGATCGTCGAACCCAGAACTGCTAACCGGGCCTGTCACGCCCGTGACCTATGTGTCACGCCCGTGATGAAGGCCGAAACGTCAGCCAGACTGGAAGTTTCGGTAACCGACGCCTTAATAAATTCTGGCTGTGGGAATGAAAAATCAAGAGTATTTATGGGTCGTTCCCTACTTTAATTATGTTAATAATTAAGGAAAAGTGGGTCCAATAGGAAACTGCCACCTAGCAAGCACCTCTTCATTTCCAACTTTCCAACTGCCATTCGGCATAACCGAAACGTCATAAGAATATGATTAATGGCCGCCAACGTTTCATCTCCAACGTTTCACCCTTTCCCCTCCCCATTTCCTCATCTATAAAAGATTCCTGAGTGCAAGAGGAAAAGGTTACACTCCCTCAACTGTTCAGACTTCCTCCTTGCTGTTGAAGAATTTCCGGCGACGCCACCACCGCGCAAATGGCTTCCCGACGCTCTGCACGCCTTCAACCCGCGAACAAGGTCCTCCCCTCCCTCTTCTTCTGCGGATAGATCTTAGGAATCGTTAGGAGAGATATCGGGCTCAAAAGAGCCAGATCGGGTGAGCGTAATGGTGGTTTTCCGAAAATATCATGGTGGCGGGTTCGCCGGAAACCGCCTCTCCGGCGGCCGTGCCGCCGCCCGACGTTAGCCCTCGCCTCAACGGAGGTGATGGTGGTGGTGGCCGGCCAGGGAGATGGCTGGGTGGCCGGGAAATAGCTTGGAAAGGCTACAGGAAAATTAGGTTTTCAGTCTCTGGTTCGGGCTGTAGAAGAAGATGAACAGTGCCTTTAATTAGATTTTATTTGTAAAATCAATTTCTGAATGAGATTTCTGTCATGTTAAATAATTTGGGAAAAATACTTAGAGGCTCCTACAGGAAAAGTGGTCAACATAGAAACTGTAGCCCTTGAAGTCTAGTTTTATTCAAAATTAATTTCATTCAATTTGGATTCCTGGTTAGGCCACAGCACCCTTTTTGGTGAGGTCTATCCAGAGGGCTGCCTTGACCTTAGAAAAATTCCCCACTCCAATCCAGTCGTCCAAACGACTTGAAATTTGGGATGTGGTCTAATCTTACATATATCTAGGTGCTATCCAAAAATGAGAATTTTTGGAGAATATTTTTCTATAGTTTTTAGAAAAATTCAATAATCCTAGCCGAATTTAATTAGGTGGTTAAATAATTTCCAAACCCTCCCAAATTTTGGTGAGTGGTCCCTGGGTTCACCATAAGGTTCTGTATAATTTTTCATCTCATTTGGAGATGGTTTGGTTTAGAATTGATCAACCCTAAGTTTTGCCCTAATAAGGGGTCTTAGGTTAAAAGTGCACTTTTGAAGTTTGAGTGGTGAGATCACCTCAACAGAGGCTGAGATTTTTACCACTGGCTAGTAATGTTCTCTAGCACCCCCTCATGGAGTTTGAGGTGGATCGGGGTAAGTTTACCCTAAGGACCAAGGCCAAACCCTAAGGATGGATCTTGGTGGTTTGTGAAGGTCATGTGGTCAAATGACCTTGGATTGACCCGAGGTCGGGTTATGAGAACCATAGGGCTAATATAGTTCTCTGGATGAAATTTTAGTGGATTTGGAGATCGTTGGGATATCTAAAAATCTAACCCTAGTTTAGGGCGCAAAACTTATAGAGATAGGAAATGACACCAAACCACATTGAAAAATGATGAGAATTGGGTAGAGTGGATTATAGGGGTAGTACAAGCTCTGGATATTTTTCTATGAATTTTATGCTCACTGTTTTGGGTACTTCTTTAATGAATTGGTAGTTGCATGATTTGCTTAGAAAATTTATTAGAGTGTACAAACTTCCTGGAAAATTGATGAAATTTAGGCAGAGAACTTTTATTATGATTTTAAAACTCTGTAAATTTTTATGGGATTTTTAGAAGCTTAATTCTAGGGCTTGCTTCATTAAGTATTATTTATCATGGATATTGGATTAAATTTATTTTGGTGCTTAGCAAGCTGATAAAATTATGATTCTTTGCCCAATGACCTTTTCTGTATCATACTATTAAGCAGTAATGTTTTCATAATTTTATGAAGAGTAATTTCAGTACTTCCTTCTTTACATGAGAATAATGGGATTTTAATGGATAAATTGATTAGAGGCTAAATATCTTTTGTAAAATCCTGCAAATTAGTATTTGATGATACCTTACTGTTATTTAGTGATCACAATTTTTGGGTGGCCATAACTTAAGAATATCATATAGTTCATGTTAAAAAAATACCCATGGCCAATCTTTGAGAAAAATAAAATAAATATCAGATTAATTAGGAAAATTATAAATTCCTGGATTTAAGCTAATTAAGTCATGATAGTCCTCCAGTAAATATTATAGGAGATTTGGAAGATAACTTGGAGTACCTCCCCTTGTGTACCACATATAGCTTAGGATGGTCTGCATTTAGTAAAACCACGGAATTCTGATAATCGATGGATGGTAGGGCAAATTTAGAATGAGTTCATTATTAGAAGGCAGGATAAGTAGAATGTGGGACTGGATAGGATAAGAGAGTACGGGAACGACGAAAGATCGTCCGTCCCGGGAGGAAGAGGAAGAGTCTTAATACGCTAGGGTTAGATTCATTATAACATTAAAAGGGAATTGGGTAAAGGGTAGACAACCAATAATAATAAGTGCCTTGCGAAAGGGAACTTCGGGCCGTAATGCACCGTCTTGGTTCCTAGTGCCCCTTGAGAGCCCTTCACGGGGTATACCGGGGGCAGTCCTGGGCTAACGTAAACCATAGGAGTAATAAATCAAAAGAGCAACTAGTATAACTAGGATTGCACACACTCACTCCCCGGTAGTTAGGAAAGTAGAATTATAGGATTACTTGCCATCAGACAGTAGCTCTGAAGGTAGATGCACGGACAGTACTGTCCGGGGGGCCGCGGGCTCGAGGGTTGGAGTACGGAGAAAGGTGGTGGGTCATCGGTACTAGGCGATCGATCACACCGACAGCGGTACGATGACTCGGAGAAAAGTCTGGAGGGTACATCCAGCAGCAGTACGCGGATACTCTAGGTTGTGTTCTTCTAGGGGCGTACGGAAGGGCTAGGCCTGGTAGTGTGGTTACCCGCCTAGGAGTGGGGGGCCCGACCCACTGTCTCCGTTTGCCACTACGGAGGTTCCTGGGGGTGAAGCTAACCTCCCGAACAGGGGAACTAAAGGTCTGTGCGCATAGAGTCGTGTGCGTGGGTTGCACTTGCATGAATCATGGCATAGCATGTTTGCATATAACCGTCACCCCAACGTATAAATCGGTATGTGACTTTTTATACGATGGGAGCCTTGCAGAAGATCCCTTAACTTATAAGTTTGTATGGGCATTCATATAAGTTAAGGTTACTTACATACTTACTTACTGTTCTCTAGTTGTCTTTTTATATAAATTGCTTCTTATTAATTGTTCTACCTATTACAACATTTATACTGCTCCCCGATATAACTTGCTAGTTAGGTCCACCGACACTTGCTTGTCTACTCTCCACTTTTGTAGCTTCCCTTTCCTCCTCTCCGCCCGGTGCTTAGGAGCCGTGGTGGGAGGGGTAGGGGATGATAGGGCTTAGTCTTTATGACAAATGGTTTTCGAACCAAACATTACAGGAGCTCCGGATGGGAGACAGGGACCAGCACCAGCGGAGTACGGTGCGCATGGAGGTGGGACAGTCTAGCACCGGTGCACCTGCGACCAGCTCCGTGAGTGATTAGCATTTTCTTAGCTTCCGCGATGAGAGACTTGTAGTGAGGACTCTGATGTACTGGGCTCAAGCCCATTTATCTATTTTCCTATTATTGTATTGATGGACTGGATATGATTCTCTTTTATATACATGTTTTCTGTGGACTTGTTTACACTTTTGTATAAATGCTTCTCTCGTTTGTGATCGAAAAGGGCCGGCAGAATTGGCGATTTGTAGTGGTTGCCTTCCCGAGATGTCGGTGCCACCGCAAAGCGGCAATTCTGGGCTAAGACCCCCGGTGGTTGAAAAAGAAAAAAAGGGGGTCTTATAAAACCACTGAGCACAATACTATGGATGACGAAGGGGCAAGTGCAGAGGCTGTTCCGTTAAGCGAAGCTGAGATGAAGAAAGCTACTGAAAGGGCTGAACGCAGAACTTGGTTTGATCAAGATGCCTTAGCTAAAGCCAAAGGAAAAAAGGCAAATTCAAGAGGGAACCTCAAGGGAAACACCAGCTGAAAAGAGGACCCGATTGACGGAGGAGGATGTGAGAAATGAAAAATGGAGTCCTGTATCAAAAAGTATCATCTTGGACACATTCTTGTTACAGCAGAAGGGGCACATAAAACGAAGTGAGGTATACAGTCAATACGAATGGGAGAGGCACAAAGAATTTGAAGCCAAACGCAACTTATTTTTCAGAAATAATACAGTGACAGATAAAGTTCCTCCTCCCAGATATCATCCTAAGCCCAAAGAATATTTCGAAAGACAGAGCAAGAAATTCCTGGCCCAGAAGCTCAAGGATGATCTTGCTAAGGAAAAATAGGCTTAGGACCTTTTTGTCCCTCACTGCACATCTTTGTTTTTATATTGTCTTACGAACAAGTATTGTGGTTTTATATAAATATATATATGTGATGACATGTTGTGACTCAAGTATTATTTTGTCTGTTCTCATTGTCTTAAAGTTTTAATTATTCTGTGAGTGGTGGTATTCATCTTAGCTAGTAGGATTTTGGCTTCGTCAAATAGGGGGAGATTGTTGGGTACTGTATCCACAATTACCTGGATTTGAGGAAGCCACCAGTCAAGCTAAGATGAATCCACAATGTATTTGATGAATTATTCTCTAGTTGTACTTGCAGATATTCCATGCTAAGTACACACCAATGTCAGGGTGCAGTGGGTCAATATACACGGGTCTGTGCAACGTAATCCCTCGTTGAGCAGATCAGTGTGTTGGCCTACGTGTACTCTCTCTATTGGGGTGTACTTAATTTCAAGTACAGGGCTATGATAAAGCAAGAGCAGACAAGGAGCAAGGATGGGCCAAAGACCAGCTCAAGGAAAGAAAGAGGAGAAACAGCCTAAGTACAAATCGACGAGAATCACTAAGTGATTCTCGCCGATTCGGCGAGAATCACTAGTGATTCTCGCCGAGTCGTCGAGAATCACTAGCTGACTCTCGCCGGTTGAAGCCGACAGCTTCGTCACAGACAGGGAAATTTTCTAAGGCAGAATCGTCGAGAATTACTTATGATTCTCGCCGATTCGTCGAGAATGACCTTGCATTCTCGACGATTCGGTGAGAATCAAAAGTGACTCCCGCCGATTCTCCCCGGCTTCTGTATCTGTGTAGTCAGATTTCGGCTAAGTAGAAGTCGGCGAGAATCGTAAGTGATTCTCGCCGATTCGGCGAGAATCACCTACGATTCTCGCCGATTTTGACTTGGCAATTTTTCTGAAAGTTCTGGACCAGTCCAAGTTATCTGCAGCTGTTTGAACCGGACCTTGGTCCTTACTTTGGTGGGACCCACAACGGTCATCTTCTTGACCTAAGGTATATATACACTGTATTTGTGAACAGTAAATGAGACACACACGGGATTTCAAAAAGGACAGCCGCCGTCTTGACCTAGCGGATCGCAGATTGTCGTCCGTCGCCGTCGTCGCTCGTGAAGGTGGTCACCGCCGCTAATCGTGGATTCTTCCTGATCTCCCGGTGACAGAAGCTTAGGCTAGCATAGCGTCTCACGCGTCTAACGAGAGATCCCTTGTCTCTTGATTCGTTGATCGGGAAAATCTTTCCCCTTCCGAATCGATCGAGACGATCGATCCTTGTGTGACCGTTGGAAGATCTTGCTTCCTTCGCTACGAAGTTTGAATCAAGTTGGCACTGCTGCTGCTCTCCGTCGCCGCTGCTGATTCCGAGAACCTTGCCGCCGCCTCAAGCCGCAGCCGGTCTCGGGAAAGATTCACTCCAAGTGAGATCTAGGGCTGTGCACTCTTCGTTGACTTCAAGAGCACGTCGTCAAACGAAGAGGGTCACCTTCTCTCCAAACGTCGTTTGTATTTCTTACAAGCTAGTTTTTAATTTCCTTGTAACAGACCAATTGGTCCCTAGTTGTGAGGGTTGGGTGCAACCCGGATTGTGGGAGTGTTGACTCCTACGTGTGGAAGGGTTCCTTCCGTTAGTGCAAGGATTGGATTTCAATCCTGTTGGTGAAGTGACCGAGTCGTCCCGTGTTGGGAGATAGGTCGAAGGGGGAAAGTGGACGTACCCAAATCGGGGAACCACTATAAATTGTCTGTGTATTTTCTGTGCTTGGTTGTTTTGTTTTCTTGTGCAGGTAAAATCATAATTCCGCAAATACGCTGCAGAGACACCTATTCCCCCCATAGGTGAAGATAGTTAACACTAGGTGAACTTTCACTAAGGATCAGTGCCTGATAAAATTTGCCTCTACTATAGAGATAGTATTAACAGGCACTTGGAGTCAAAATATTGTCTTAATTTTCTATGTTTAGACACTTCTACACCACTCTGTTTTGTTGCAAAAATAGTGCATCGCTTTGTGACCAATGGCACAAGAGAATAGCTCATATTAATCTCAAATCACTCACGTTTTAGTTGGGTGTTCTTTATGAAATGAATGTCAGATACCTTTGATGTATTCACAAATTTTGTCAGGAAAATTCAGAATGAATTAAACTGGTCAGAATCAGAAGTTACCATGGTACAGAATTTGAATCTTGTTCCATGAAAAAAATTCTATCAAAGTCTAGTTATCTTTCATGAGTTTTCCTCCCTGCGTACTCCAAAATAAAATGGAGGTCCTGAGAGAAGGAATTTAACACTCATTGGAGCATGTACTACAATGCTAACTAACTTCTCTTGACCAGAGTACTTCTGGGCTGAGGCCGTCAATACAGCTTGTCACGTGCAAAATAGAGCGTTGATCAATACGAATCATCGTAAGACTCCCTATGGGCTATTGAAAGGCAGTAGACCGAGTTTATCCTACTTCAGGATCTTTGGCAGCAAATGTTATGTACTTAATAATGGGAAATATCATCGTACAAAGTTTGGAGAAAAATGTTTTGAGGGTATTTTTGTAGGTTATAGTAGCCATAGTAAGGCTTATAGAATTTTTAATAAGAAAATTCTGGTGGTAGAAGAGTCGATTAACGTTGTATTTGATGAGACGAGCATGCTACATAGCAGCTCTTCTAGTGTTTTTGTTGAAGATGTAGGTTCAAGGCTGAAAGTGTTAATCTTGGATGAGACAGTTGAAGAAAATGCTCAAAAGTTCATCAAGATCACTCCTCCAACCTCAATTGGAGAAGAAGAGCACCAAGATGAAGAAGTCATCCAAGTTGAAGAAGAAACTCCAGAAATAGTAGAAGCTCCCGATGCAAGGAGCCTAGAGCTCAGACACTTGAGGGATCACCCGGTTGATCAAATCAAGGAGATCCTCGTGATGGTGTAAGAACTCGAAGAGGTACTACTAATGAAAATATGCATTTGAGTTTTCTCTCGCAGGTTGAACCAGAGAAATTCAAAGAAGCAAATCAAGACGCATCTTGGATAGTTGCAATGGAAGAATAACTCAATCAGTTCAAGCGCTGCCAAGTATGGAAGCTTGTACCAAGACCCAAAGGCAAAAATGTAATTAGAACAAAGTAGGTCTACAGGAACAAGATGGATAAAGATGGAACCATAATCAAAAATAAATCCAGACTCGTAGCTAAAGGATATAGATTGGAAGAAGGAATCGATTTTGATCAGAAGTATGCTCCAGTGGCATGACTTGAAGCCATCAGGTTCTTCCTTGCATATACTGCACTCATGGGATTTATTGTGTATCAAATGGACGTGAAGTCAGCCTTCCTCAATGGTAAAATAACAGAAGAAGTGTTTTTGGAACAACCCCCAGGTTTTGTTGATCCTAACCATCCTGAGTATGTTTATTTATTATTTAAAGCTTTATATGTTTTAAAACAAGCTTCATGAGCTTGGTATGAAACACAGTCTAACTTTCTTCTTGAGAACAAGTTCACAAGGGGAAAGATAAATAAGACATTATTTCTTAGGGAAGTAAAAGGCAAGATTTTGCTAGTGCAAATCTATGTTGACGATATTATCTTTGGCTCTACTGATAATAACCTTTGCAAGAAGTTTTCCAAACTTATGCAAGGGAAATTTGAAATGAGCAGTATGGGTGAGATGAAGTATTTCTTTGGACTTTAGGTGAAGCAATCTGAAGATGGAATTTTCATCTCTCAAACGAAGTTCTCCAAGGTGTTTCTAAAGAAATTTGAAATGGAGAATGCAACCTATATGAAGACTCCAATGGGTTCTACTATGTCTCTGGACAAGGATGAGAAAGGGAAATCTTTTGATGAAACCAAGTACAGAAGCATAATTGGATCCTTGCTCTATCTTACTGCTAGCATGCCTGACATAATGTTTTCAATATGTGTGTGTGCTAAATATCAGGTGAACTCTAAGGAATCTCATTACACATCTGTAAAGTGAATTTTTAGATACCTTAAGGGAACACCAAATCTTGACTTATGGTACCCAAGAAGTAATGATCGTGAACTAATTGTATTTTTAGATGGAGACTTTGCAGGCAGAAAAGATGATAAAAAGAGCACTTCCAGGACTTGCCAATTCCTAGGAAGAAGGCTCATATCTTGGAGTAGCAAGAAACAGAATTGTGTTACAATGTAAATCGCCGAGTCAGAATAAATTTCTGCAGGCAGTTGTTGTGCACAACTTATCTGGATAAAGAATCAATTTAAAGACTATAACTTGATGTTCAGATACATTCATATATTTTGTGATTCCACCAGTGCTATAAAAATTTCCAACAATCTAGTTTCTCACAGCCGAACGAAGCACATCGAATTGAGATATCACTTCATCCGAGAGCATGTGGAGAATGGGGACATTAACCTCCAGTATGTTCCAACTGATAAGCAAGTTGTTGATATTTTCACGAATCTGCTGGACGAGGCCAAGTTCCCGTTCTTCAAGACAGAACTTGGTATGTTTAACATGGAGTCCTGAAAAGTTCATATTTGAAGTCAACAGAAGATTCAACATCAGCCACTCAGGAAAATTCCAAGAGAATTCTTACATAGAAAATTTCAGATAAATTCAAAGCTCAGAAATGGATTTCTCGGTAACTTCATGGATTTCTCGAAAAATTAATAGATTTCTTGAGAAACAACATATATTTCTCGGAAAATTACTAGACTTCTCAAAAAACTATTGGAGTTCTGATGAATAATAATTTATACATATTTTAGTATAAATTTTAGGTGTATTCCTAAGCCTAAATTATAATAATTCATTTGAATAAATCAATAAATGACTTATTTTAAATATATATATATATATATATATATATATATATGTAAATATATAATATAAAACAATACAAATAAGAACTGTAATATATATATAAGTGTATTAAGTAAATTATTTTATAATTAAGTTAAGTATATGTTGTAATTTATTAATTCTGTAACAAATATAATATATATTTTACAGTTCTTGTCTTTACAGATATGACCAATCGACTTAGTGGAGTGGAAGCTTTGATGAGTTTCATAAGATCACGGGTTCGAATTCGGGTACTAGAGTTTTGCGCCAATTCAATACCAACCCGCCAGCTCGACCCGCTACCCAACCTGCTACCTGCAAACCGCTACCCAACCTTCTAGCAGCGACCCGCAAGCTCAACCCGCCACCCAGCCCGCCAGCTCGACCCACCAGCCCGACTCGCAAGCCCGACACGCAAGCCTCCTAATCCATCCATCTCAAAATCAGTTGCCCTTATCCAACCACGAAATCAGCTGCCAGCTCATCATCATCCGCCACATGTCCACTTCTCAAATTGCAAGTTATCCCATAAGCTGATTTTCAGCTTTTTAAAAAGCTAATTTTTCAGATTTTCCAAAAGCGGTTTGGCAACTTTTCCAAAAGCACATTTTCAAAAACACTTATTTTTTTTCTCTATAAATAGATAGTAAATGCTTTTGGTTAGAGAGAACTGGTACAGTTCCACATAGTTCTTCTTAGTGTTTATGAGTAGCTTTTGAGTGATATTTTTCAAACCCTATTTTGGGTTGTGGGTATAACACTTTTTAAGTCTAATAAATTTCAGTTTTCAAATTACTATTCAAGTATTATTTCATATTTGTCTTTCAATTTCTACTACCACGCTCATCCAGGATGAGAGGCTAAGAACTTTTTAACTCTTGATTATGATGGTTGGGACGGATATTATTTCTGCACTTTTATATATCATTTAAATTTCTACTGCCACCCCTATCCTGGATGAGAGGCTAAAAACTTTTTAGCACTTGATTAAGATAGTGCGACGGATATTATTTCTGCACCTTTATATGTCATTTCAATTTCTACTATCACCCCTATCCTGATTTACAGGCTAAGTACTTTTTAGCGGTCCACCGAGATACGTTTAGAACGATATATATTTTTGTAATTCCAACTGTATTCTGAAAATACGTCATTATAACGCTCGTTAAATAAATGCTGGACATAATATTATTTGAAACCCTAAATTTCTACAAAATAAATTAAAAACTTAAGAATTACCTAAGAACGAAGTTGAGTGGAACCATACAAATCGATATATGGTTTTCACTTCTGAATTTTGTAACAAGTAGCCGAAAGGTTTGTGTCTACGAATAGATCACTCTTAGGTAAAGAGAAACTACGCATCGTACTCAAAAGACATGAACGTAAGCCTCCCGAGTTTAACCTTCGAATATCAGTAGGAGGTCAATAGTGGGGTTCACAACGTAAATCGTGTGTTAAGATATTTTTGGAGGATGAAAGTTCGATCAATTTTTCTTAATCTCAGGTGAGTGTATCCTCGATAGAGGTGCATTCATATCTAGATAACCTCCACAGTCAAGTATTTTAATTAATAACAACTTCGAATGTTTCTTAAATATCTTCCAAAATAATCAAAATCGAGGGCTCTCTCCTTTATCTATTTTCAAAACCTAAGCATATAAATTTTATTTTCACTTTAAAAACAAACATAAACCTCTACTCTTTTCGATAAAATAATAGCTCCATTCCTTCAAGTAGAGTACACGACACAGATCCATGGAAAAATACGACCTTGATATTTTTAAATAATATTGTACTATTACTCGATAGGTACGCTTGCCTTAATCGCAGTATATAAGTAAAGAGATAAAACACAGCGCATAAATTGAATTATCTAATCATCGTTAAAATAAAATAATAAACACAACTTTTTAACTTATCAAGTTTTTTGCGCCGTTGTCGGGTAACATTTTTGTGTTGATATTTGAAATAAAAAGGAATTACTATTACATTTATCCTAGTTTTTATTTCAAAACTAATGTTTTTATAAAAATAAAAAAAACACAAATTCTCTGTTTAAAAACATTTAAAAAAAAAAACTATATTTTTTATTAACAACACTTTTATTTCTGTTTTTTTATTTTCTAAAAAACAAACAAAACCACACAAGAAAAATAACAAAAATTAAAATAATAAAAAAAATTATATAAAAGTTTTTAGGGCATGACCCGACAAAACTCTTTAATTGATCTTAATCTCGATTTTGATCCTGAAATCGACCGCACCTATTACTGGCGCCTTCGATCTCGTGACCAAGACCAAGCTTTAAATCTTGAAGAGTCTATCAGAACCACGCACGTTGAAGCTATGGAAGAACAAATTCAAGTCGCAGCCCCGCAAAGGACTATGTCTTATTATGCGAGGCCGAACTTGGATGACACCGGGTTAAGTATAGTTCCTCCCATGATAGCTAATAATAATTTTGAAATCAAATCTAGCATAATCCAAATGATTCAAAACTCTATACAATTCGATGGATTGTAAGATGAAGATCCAAACACTCATCTATCAATTTTTTTTAGAAATATGTGATACCTTTAAATTAAATGGCATCACTGATAAGGTCATTTGTTTGCGTTTGTTTCCATTTTCGTTATAGACGAAAGCCAAGCAGTGGTTTGGTTCTCTACCTAGAGGATCTATCACTACTTGGGCTGATATGACCGAAATTTTTTAAAAAGTATTTTCCGTCTGCTAAAACCACTAAATTACGTGCAGATATTTCTTCCATTGTTCAGGGCGAGTCTGATCTCTCTATGAGACTTGTGTACGCTTTAAAGAATTTTTACATAGGTGTCCACATCAGACACTGTCATCTTGGCTCCAAGTGCAGGCATTTAAAAATGGTTTGAATTTCCAAACCAGACAAATGATTGATGCTGTTGTCGGGGGAACATTAAATAATAAAAACCCGAGGCCCCTCAAGCTTTGTTTGAGGAAATGGTTCTGAATGCCTAACAATGGAACGTGCCAAAGTCATGCCCTTATAAACTCGTTGGGCTTTATGAGTTCGACGCTTCTTCAAATTTAGCACTCTAAGTAGAATTTCTAACTAGGCAAGTAGCGGGGATGTCTGCTCCCTCCACCACTCCTCATTGGAATTAAACTAAAAATAATATATTGTAAGAACATGTCGATTATATGGGGAATCCATATCGACCCCCTTCCTATAACCCAAATATTAATTAGTATAATAATACTTATAATCCAGGGTTTTGAAATCATCCAAATCTGTCATGGATCAACCCCAATAATGCTCAACGTCCGCCTAATGCAAATCCAAATTGTTTTGCACCAAAACCACTGCCTCCAAAATCACAGCCACTATGATCGACCCCGATAGAAGACATCTTTACTAAATATGTCGTCGCAAATGAGTCAAATATCCAGAACATGACCAGATCAATTAAAAACTTGGAAATAAAAATTGGACAGATTTCAAAGATGTTGTCGGAGCGCCAACCTGGAACTTTACAACGAAATAAGCAGGCAAATCCGCGAGAGAATGCCCACGCCATCACACTTCGAAGTGGAAAGGAGGTACAATTACCTGATAAAGTTGAATCTTAGGTTAGAGTCTCTACCCCACCTCCGATTACTTCTTCTTCTTCATCTCCTTCTTTTATTTCACCGTGTATTTCTCCAATGTCTTTAACCTATCCTTCAAAAATGATTAATGAGAGACAAGATGAGCACTATAAATTTTTTTTACAAATTTTAAAACAAATACAAATTAACGTTTCTTTCTGCGAAGCAATCGCACAGATGCCAAAATACACAAAATATCTTAAAGTGTTACTTTCTAATAAAAAGAAACTCTAAGATATATCTCGAGTTTCCCTTAACGCTGAATGTTCGGCAGTTTTATTAAATAAATTACCTCAAAAATTAAACGATCCGGGACAATTTTCAATCCCATGCCTTTTTGGTAATTTATTAATAAAAGACGCCTTAGTAGATTTGTGAACTGGTATTAACTTAATGTCATACTCGCTTTTTCGAAAACTAGGATTGGGTATTCCAAGACCAACTAAAATGAGCATCCAATTAGCAGATCGTTCTATAAAATATCCAATAGGAATAGTGGAGGATGTTCTGGTCAAGGTTTGCAAGTTTATCTTCCCGGTAGACTTTGTTATCCTCGACATCGAGGTGGACGTCGTTGTACCCTTATACTCGGTCGCCGCTTTCTTGTCACCTCCCACACTTTAATTGATGTAAGTAATGGTAGACTCCACTTCCGGGTTGGAGATGACGAGGTTACAATTAATATAAATCCCTCTATGTTGAATTCGCTTTCAAACGTCAATTATTACTTTCAACTGGAAGCCTCTTTTGAGGAAAATTATTTTTCTCTTTCTGATGATTTTTTAAAAACTTTAGAAAAAACGGACTTGGCAAACTTTCCTATTTCAAAAGAAATATCTAATAATTTGCCTTTTGAAATAGTTACTTCTAAAACTTTCAAAAAAAAAATCCTACGAAGAACCACCAACCCTCGAGCTTAAACCACTTACCGATCATTTAAAATACGTTTTTCTCGAAGAAAATTCAAAACTCCCTGATGACATTTCTTCAAAGTTAAACAATTCGAAAACCTCCAATTTAGTGGAAGTGTTAAAAAAAACATCGCCATGCAATTGCATAGCAGATTTCTGATATTTAGGGGATTAACCCCTCATTCTGTACACAAAAATTTTCTCGAAGATAATCCTCGCAGATCCATCCATCCTCAACGACGACTTAATCCTAATATGAAGGACGTCGTTAAGACTCAGGTAATGAAACTTCTGGATGTAGGGATTATTTGTTGGGTCCATTGATCCCAATGTCCTTAATTTGAAGAGGTACCGGAAAAATAATGTATACACATGTGGTGATCTAACTTGTGTTTAAGGTGAATGATTGTAGTTTGTCCTGATAAGCTATGATGAGACAGGTATACTAAGTGGCTAAGACAGGTAATTTCTTACCTAAGTGGTGGAAAGATAGATAACTGTCTTAGTCCACAGGCATTGAGTGAAGATCAGTCACTCAATGCCAGATGACTTATAATGCTGAGTGAAGCCTATAAATTCAAAGCCAAGGCAGTGGCAAGCAGAGAAAATGGCCAAGTCCACAGGAGTTGAGTGAAGTCAACTCACTCAACGCCATACAACAAAAAGCTATGAGATAGGCTAAAGCAGTAAAAGCCTAAAGTTGGAATGAGCTGAAATGTGGCCATGTCCACAGGCGTTGAGTGAAGTCAACTCACTCAATGCCATGATACTAAATAAAAAGTTGGCTAAGTGTTTTGGCATTCAGTGATGAAGACACACTCAATGCCATTCAGCAAAAAGGCTGTAAGTTGAATTGGTTGAACAAAGTTCAGATTTCGTCGAATTGAATTCAGCTCACATTTCGTCGAGCTCAGCTCACAATTTGTCGAGCTAAGTTCAGAGCTTGAGTTTTGAGTTCGTCGAGCTCAGTTCAGAGTTCGTCGAGCTCAGCTCACATTTCGTCGAAATAAGTTTAGAGCTTGAGAGTTTGTCGAGCTAAGTTTAGAACTGAATTCAGCTCACATTTCATCGAACTAAAGAAAAAAATTGGCCAAAGCAAAAAAGCAATGAGTGAGGCGTGCTCACTCAATGTTCTTAATGCCTTATGCAGAAATGAGTTAAAAGAAAATAGTGTTGAGTGAGGCATGCTCACTCAATGCTCTCAACACTTCAGTTGCTGAAGAAGCAGATATATGACTAAGGCAGATGGCGTTGAGTGAGGGTTGTTCACTCAACGCTCTCAAAACATTGAAACAGATTTATATTCCAAGTAGTTTGGCATTGAGTGATGGATACTAACTCAACGCTAAGAGATAGTAAATCTATCCAAGTGTTTTGGCATTGAGTGATGCTTACTCACTCAATGCCTATACTAATGTTGCTTGATTTTTGGCTAAGTCCACAGCTGGTGACATCAGCAAGTCAACAAGTCAACATATTTCACATAAGTGGCGGGATGGCTATTGTACGCGACAAAGGCTACCACAGACCTACTATACGATAGTTGGCGTTAAAGCAAAATTGCATCCAACATTAAAAGTGTGGGACCCACTACTAATAGAGTCGTTGGGTCTCAATAAATAAAAAGAAGTGCTCTTTACTGACAAAGTGAGTAATAGTGGTTCTTCTTCTCCAACATTGTTGTGGAGCTAAAGAATAGGAAGCTCAAGTCAGAAAGATAAAGAACAAGTTAGCTTTTGAGATCAACATCTTCAATGACAAGTTTTTTGGTACCATCTTCATCTGCACCAGCAAGGATACTCAGGGTGATTCTCTGAGAAAGAGATAGCAGCAAGAGCCAACCCTTACTACAGGAGCTTCACAGATCCAGCCAATACTTTCTAAAAGAACATACACTTGAGGAGATGTGAAGGAGAAGTTGAAGCTGAGCAGTCAGCTCTGTTCAGAGGGGAGCAGAGAAACAGATCTGTTAGTTCCTTCCAGCATAAGCCAAAGCTTCTACATAATTGTTGTTATGAAGAAGAGAGAGCTGAATCTTTGGTTTTGTTCAGAAAGAGGCAGAATAGTATTCTGCAAGTTTCCTCCAACTCAAATGAATAAACTTATTATTGTGAAGTAGTTGGGACTGAAGTGCACTCTGTCCAGTAATGTTGACAAAAGAAAACTATCCTGGTGTCATTGTGAGGGGGGGGGGTGAGTCTAACTCATCCAAGGCTGATTGACACAAGGGAATTACTCTTGTGATCAATCATGAACCACATCAATCCATTTCCATCCTATAGGATACTTCTAAATCTGAGTTGTAGGAGTGTTGTAGCACTCTGAGAGTAGGGCCTAGTGCCTGAAATTGTAGGGTTGAAAAGCCTGAGTTGTAGGCCTTTGAGATAAGGCTAAGGTAGGTGGTTTGAAGACCACTGAGCTGTAGGGGAACTATAGGGCTCTGAGGTAGGAACCTTTGTGGTTCTGAGGTAGGGTTCTGAAGAGAACCCATAGAGTAAGGCTTAGTGCATGATCTATAAGCTCCTTGGAGAATTTTAGAGAAGTGCCTAGTCCAACATGACATTTGGATAGGTAGGAGGGAAAGTGGATGTACCCAGTTGGGGAACCACTATAAATATCTGTATGCTTTGTTGTGTTGTTTTCTTTGTGTAGGGTAAATCATCTTGAAAGCAGAAATTAACCTACCACTCAAGCAACAAACTAAAAGAAAAGAAAAGAACTAATAAAGAGACCAATAACCTATTCACCCCCACTCTAGGTGATTTAGTTATCCTTGAAATTAAAGACTTTCAAGAGGTATCAGAGGGACGTTACTCAAAAAGGACCTAATAGTCTGAGTTGACCTCCAAGGATATCTAAAAGGTTAAACTTATGTGTTCAAGGATGAACCATAATATGGGGAACTATATGGAGCAGAAAATCTGTAGAGAGGACTAGATCAGCATTGGTCTATTGGCTGCTCTTGGTGATGACAAAGTCCTTCCAAATGTAAGAGCAAGAATCAGGGCCCCTCTGTCACGTTCAATGAGTGATATAGATGTGGATAAAGCTAAAGAAAGGGGAAGGCAGATGCAATGGACAAATAGTAACCCCAGAAGTAGAACCTTGTAAGGATCAGCCTGGTCAAAATAAGTTACATTCCCCATCTAGCTCATCCTAAGAGTCTGGATATAAATCCTATACAGAATCTGATGTCTCCTCATCTGGTGATGATGAGGGTCCTTTGACATATGATGATATCAATCAATTGATTGAAAATCATGCTGCCTTTCTAAATGCTTTCAAGGAAAGCAAGCTGCTTGTTAAGAAACAAGTAGAGGAAATAGCCTCCCTGCAGAAGACTGCTTCCCAGCAGGATGAAGCTTTATCCTTCTTATGTGTAAAAGAGAGGGAAATAACTCATCTGAAAATCATAGTAGATATCCATGTTGAGTTTTTAAAATATAAGGACTCTATTATCAAGAATCTTGAGTAGAAACTTGATAGGGAGAGGAGAATTGTGGCAAACTTCTCTAAGATAGATTCTATCAAGAGAAGATCTGAATCTGAGATGATTTATAAAGTAATCCAATCTCAGAAAAGAGGCCAAGTTCCTGTCAGGCCTCAGCTTACCTTTCACAAGTCCATTCTCCCTTCCAATAGGTATGACAAAGACCCTAGGGATGGTCACTGTAGGAGTGAGAATCTTTCTTGTAAGACTACAATTGTCTCTTATAATTGAAGAAGAAAGGATATGGGTCTGAATGCTCAGAAGGCTCCCAATGAAGAAGTGCAAAAGGCTCATCCTGGACTTTTTGTATTTAATGCACCAGCTCCATCTCTCTTGAGCAAGACAATGGTCTTTTCTAAAAATCTCCCTGCTCACACTCTGACGAAGGGCAAATCTGCCAGGATGCAAGACTTATAATCTTCCAAGGACACCAACAGCATGTCCTCTGCAAGGAGAACTGCTGCTGATAAACCTTGTGAAATACCAAGCTCTTATCATGTCAAACCCAGTCTCAGTTAGACTGTGGCTAAGAGAATTTGGAACAAGGAAGCTTATTCTTCTTCCATTCAGTTTGCAATCAACCATGCTGTCATACCTGCTCAGAAAAGAAGATACAATATTCATGAGTGCTGGTGCTGTGACAAAGTGGGCCACATTGCTAAGATTGTTGGCACAACCCTAGTGTGCCAAGGGAAAGAGAAAGTCTTTTTGATAGGGCTCCTGTAGTTAGACATTTGCTTTTTCAAGCTAACAAGAACCTAGGACCCAAACAAGCTTGGGTTCCTAAAGAAAGGTAATTCTGTCTTGCAGGATTGTCCAAGTGGCCATAACCATTTATGGTCCTTGGACAGTGTTGTATCAGACCCAAGTCTGGATACAAGAAATGATTCAACTTATCATCATGCACTAAATGTCAATGACAAGTGCAAATATTAAAAGGGATGGAATCACTCTCTTCTATCTTCTAGCGCAGCTGGAGGTCGAGAGCTAGCTGATCGATCAGAGTTTGGTTTAAAAAGGAAAGCCAGATGAATATCAAAGGCTAAAGCTCAGAAGCAAGGTTGCTGGTATGCTCAAAAACTGTAAATCCATCATGGACTTCAAGTCTACAGAGCAAAGATAAGTAGAATTCACCTTTCTTTAATTCAACCACTTAATTTCAAAATTGATTACTCATGTATAAGAAGGGTAACTGAAACAAATGACTAAGAAGATGTAAAAAACCACAACTCTTCTTAATACATGTGTTAGTGGCTTACATGTTCACAATGCCATAAAATGTAGCATGTCTCAACATACCCAAAGACATATTGCATATGTAATACTAAGCTAGATTAGTATAAAAATTTGCTTGAGTCAATTGAGGTTTGGTGCTAATACTCTCTCAATTGAAATTAATATGAGGTTATTGAAATTATGTCTAATTGCACCGCAATAGAACACGTTTTAGAATGTGTCCTGGAGGTATATATTACCCCTGCAAGTTAGGAAAACTCGGTTAGGGGCTAATCAAAAATTTAATTACTAAAGAAAATAGATGTTAAGCTAAATAAGCCAACTTAACAAATACTGGAGAAAAGACGGACTGTAAATATGTGTTGAGATTCAATCCTGTCCATTGATCAAGATTAAACAACAAATATGGATTAGTGACTTTCCGCCTTCCTTTTAGCAATACCTATAAATAGAAGGGCTTGTGAAATAAGCCAAGTCACTATTCCTTACCCTCTCCCGCCCGCATTCGCTAAATGGATGGGAAGCCGCTTTCGCTAGTATTCTCAAATTCTCATGAGAAATGGCGCCCAAGGGACCTGATTTCCTCTTCGAAGGAGCAGAGGTGGTTCAAAATGGATTCGTTGATGCTCTGGAAGAAGTTCAATAGGTGCTTAATCTTCTGCAGAAATCTAACCTAGCCTTCGTCCTGACAGGACCCTGTCTTCTGTGGAAGAGGGAAGTACTGGTGTTGTTTGCCAACACCAAAGAGGATGCTTCGGCTGGTAAAATTAAGACCATAGTAAGCGGAAAGAAGATCAAGATAACCCCCAAAAGGATAAGAAAGGCTCTGTAGCTGCCAAAGCTTTCTACAACTGAGGAAGAAGAAGAACTATTGCTGGACAATGCAAAATCGACAATGAAATGGTGTGGACTTTCAAAGCACACAACCGGATCAATTCAATGGAAAGAAATCAACCTAAGAGGTAAGTTCCTAGACGATTTCATTGGGAAAGCTCAGATATGCAAAACATGCTCCCATGATAAAATCTTAAAAAAGATGTTTGAACTAATGGCTAGGGTCATACTGTCCAAGAGAACTGATTGGGGAAGAGTGGTGCTTGAAAGAGTAGTGGACCTCATGGATGAACCCAATTTGGGGAGAATCCATTAACTATTTCTGCGAGAAACTACTCCAGAAATTCTGAATCTGAAACTTGGTGCAATAATATACCACATGAGAGGGATAGACATCAGGATGCTTGAAAGATGGGACATGGTCGTTCAGCCATGTGGTCTAGAAGCTGTGGAGAGAAAAGGGAAGATAATTGCTACTTTTGAGCCGATCTCCTCTAGCAGATCATCTGAAGACGAAGAGCCTCATGATCCTTATCTATCATCATCTTCTGAAGTGTCAAGGAGGGACTTGAATATCTAGGTATCCGCCTCTTCTGATCTTACCCTTCTTTGTCGTGTGAGCAGACTAGAGTCGGATTCTATTCTTGAAGTGGATGAGATCGATGTCGGGTTAGTTGGATCTGCTGGAAAGGAAGGAGATGATTTGCCACCAGCCAAGGATGCTGGGCAAATAGCAGAGGAACTTGTTAACAAAATATCTGCAGAAATGGGGGATGATGTCTCCAGATTGGAAGATGCAGATAGGCATATACCTATGTCTGAAGATGAGGAACTATAGGATAAAGTCTAGGAAACTCCTAGTGCTGATTGAAGGATTGCTCAACTTGAGGGGGAGCAACTGATGCAAGAGATAATGCATGATGCATTATTTGTAGGGGAGCAACTGAAGGTTCCTCCCTTAGAGGATGATGTTGTTGTTGACCTACATACAAACAAAAGCATGGCAGTGGTTGAGGGGGAGAAACCTTCAGATCTCCCTGGTCATGAGGTATATAATTTAGTGTCATCAGAATCTGAGAAAGACGAAGATAGTGATGAGAAAGCACACTTCTCACCACATCCAGAAATCGAACAACATAAGAGTGGAACAACTCAAGGAACAGGGAGCAAGCATGTACAAGGAGAAACTGAAGCCCTGGATGAGGGCACATCTGCTAGATTTGATCAACTGCCACCTACCTTTATGACCCAACTAAAAGGTTTGCTAGATGAGCAAAGAAGGGCATTGGAA
Organism: Platanthera zijinensis; assembly: GCA_039513925.1. Classification (NCBI taxonomy): domain Eukaryota; kingdom Viridiplantae; phylum Streptophyta; class Magnoliopsida; order Asparagales; family Orchidaceae; genus Platanthera; species Platanthera zijinensis. Next base: position 199,212,938 of record CM077084.1, on the reverse strand, counting down.
AACTATGTGGATGAAGCCCTAAAAGATGTTAGAAATGATCTTGCAACCGAGATCAAATCTATAAGGCTTGAAAAGAATCTGATGAAAGGAGAAACAGTAAAATTCTTTACAAGAGCTGCTCCTACTATAGATTACACCATGCAGAAACTGGATGTGTCAAGCCAGAAAATAGCTAATTATCGTTGAGAATCAAAATATTTAAGCTAAGAACTCTGTGACCATTCATGAGAATGATAAAATTATGAGAAAAGAACAGAACACGGAAATCTTCACTAAGATGGATGCCTACACCAAGATGCTTGATGACCACTTGTTAGACATTAAAAATCAAGTAACTGCTGGAGTTAACTACATGGAAGGGTAAAAAGCAAAGCTAGCACCTCCCAGACTACTCAAGTAATTGAAGAAATAAAAAAGGGGGAGAGAAATGTCATCAAAATAAATACTGAGAATATCGTCTGGGCTATAAATACTATGAGAGGCTCATTGGGAATGAAGCCACTGCAATATAATAACATCTCAATGATGTCTGACCATGTACAAGATGCTTTGAACAAGATATATAGCAGTTAATCCCAAGTTCAAGACAATCAAGAATATGTTCAGTACATTGAAGAAGGAGACAGTGTTATTGCTCAGTGGGGAGAGAATTCTACTGGTGCTCAGAATCCTTCCTTCAGCCCCACTATAGACTGGTCACTATAGGTCAAAGAAAGAATCACATATGATGCTGAAGAGGAGGCCAAGCTTTGGAAAAAGAGATATAGAGAAGAAATAGAACAGAAGCCTGATTTCGAGCAGTGGAGTCTAGAGTCAAGATCTATTATTCTGCTTGCTTGGGACTAGGTCAAGAATAAGAGATCAGATAGAGGTAAATGGTACAACAAGACTGAATGGGATAAGATGGAAAAGAGATACACAGAGAGAAGGATTTTCTGGAGGAACTAAAAGCCAAATCTTCTCTCTCCTGATGCCGTGGAACTATCTAAATACTTCCCCAAGCCTTTTGGCTATTTTGAGAGACAAAAGGATAAAGCTGAAGCTGGAACTACTAAGGCTAAGACTGTTGATGAAGCCGATAAGAAAGGAAAGAAGATTGCTGGAGCTGAAGATAAGCCGACAAAGAGATCCAGAGGGAGTGGGATTATGAAAAGGGAACCTGGAACTTAATATGTTTCAGGTTCTGCTTACATGGCTAGGGATGAAACACAATGTTTATATTGCTCAAACATTTATTCCCTATATGATTAAATAGAACAACCATTTGTTATAATTATGATCTGTCTAACTCATCAATGACAATGTCGTTGACTTATTTGCTTCATCATTTGATATGTATATGATTTATCTTAATTATGTTGTGATGATATGTTTTAAAAATTTATAACATAAGTATGCTAGTGTATACATTGTCTTAGGTTTTGACTTCTTCAAATATGAGGAGATTGTTGGGTCCATTGATCCCAATGTCCTGAATTTGAAGAAGGACCAACAAAACAATGTATACATATGTTGTGATCTAACTTGTGTTTAAGGTGAATGATTGCAGTTTGTCCTGATAAGATATGATAGGACAGGTAGCCTAAGTGGCTAAGACAGGTAAGTTCTTATCTAAGTGGTGGAAAGACAGATAACTGTCTAAGTCCATAGGCATTGAGTGAAGATCAGTCACTCAACGCCAGATGACTTATAACATTGAGTGAAGCCTATACAGTAAAAGCAAAGGCAGTGGCAAGCTGATAAAATGGACAAGTACATAGGCATTGAGTGAAGTCAAATCACTCAATGCCATACAACAAAAAAGATGTGAGATAGGCTAAAGTAGTAAAAGCCTAAAGTTGGAATGAGCTGAAATATGGCTAAGTCCATAGGCATTGACTTAAGTCAACTCACTCAACGCCATGCTACTAAAGAGAAAGTTGGTCAAGTGTTTTGGTGTTGAGTGATGAAGACACACTCAACGCCATTCAGCAAAAAGGATGTAAGTTGAACTGGTTAAACTAAGTTCAGATTTCGTCGAACTGAATTCAGCTCACATTTCGTCGAGCTCAGCTCACAGTTCGTCGAGCTAAGTTCAGAGCTTGAGTTTAGAGTTCGTCAAGCTCAGTTTAGAGTTCGTCGACCTCAGCTCACATTTCGTCGAGCTAAGTTCTGAGCTTGAAAGTTCGTCGAGCTAAGTTAGAAACTGAATTCAGCTCACATTTCGTCGAACTAAAGAGAAAATTGGACAAGGCAAAAAATGTTGAGTGAGGCGTGCTCACTCAACGCTCTCAATGCATTTATGCAGAAATGAGTTAAAAGAAAATAGTGTTGAGTGAGGCATGCTCACTCAATGCTCTCAATGCTTCAGTTGCTGAAGAAGCAGATATATGGCTAAGGCAGATGGCATTGAGTGAGAGTTGCTCACTCAACTCTCTCAACACTTAGAAACAGATTTATATTCCAAGTAGTTTGGCATTGAGTGATGGATACTCACTGAATGCTAAGAGACAGTAAATCTATCCAAGTGTTTTGGCATTTAGTGATGTTTACTCACTCAACGCCTTTACTAATGTTGCTTGATTTTTGGCTAAGTCCACAGCTGGTGATGTCAGCAAGTGAACATATTTCAAATAAGTGGCGGGATAGCTACAGTATACGACACAAGTTGCCGCAGACCTACTGTATGATAGTTGGCATTAAAGAAAAAATTTCATCCAGCATTAAAAGTGTGGCACCCACTGCTAAAAGAGCCGTTGGGTCTCAAAAAATAAAAAGAAGTGCTCTTTACCGAAAAAGTGACTGACTATGGTTCTTCTTCTCCGGCATTGTTGTGGAGATAAAGAACAGGAAGCTCAAGTTAGAAAGACAAAGAGCAAGTTAGCTGTTGAGATCAAAATCTTCAATGGCAAGTTTGATGGTGTCATCTTCATATGCACCAACAAGGAAGCTTAGGGTGATTCTCTGAGAAAGAGGTAGTAGAAAGTGCCAACCATTACTGTAGTTGCTTCACAGATCTAGCCAATACTTTCTAAAAGAATATACACTTGTGGAGCTGTGAAGGAGAAGTTGAAGCTGAGCAGTCAGCTAGGTTCAGAAGGGAGCAGAGAAACAGATATGTTAGTTGCTTCCAGCATAAGCTAAAGCTTCTAAATAATTGTTGTTGTGAAGAAGAGAGAGCTGAATAATTGGTTCAGTTCAGAAAGAGGGAGAATAGTATTCTGCAAGTTTCTTCAAGGTCAGAGTAAGCTCTGATTCACTCTAGAGGGGGGGGGGGGGGGGGTGGTGAATAGAGATAATAAAAAATTCCTTTGCAACTTTTTATAAATATAAAGTTAAGTGATAAAATAGGTGATATAGTAATAGCTAAGAGATGTTAATAGGAGCAAAGAAAAGTTATACTAAGCTACCACAACACAAGACAAAAAGAAAATAGCAAACACACAGACAACACAAGAATATTATAGTGGTTCCCCAGCTGGATATATCCACTCTTCTACCACCCTGGTAGGAATCCACTACAGGTTTTGATCAGGTGCCTGCCACCACAATATCTATTTGCAGGGAGATATTGCAACCCTTTGAGCTTTTGGTCAGGTCCCCAAAAACCAAACTCAAGTCTTTGGAAGGTGACTTGTGAACCAGGCTAACTTTTGAAGGGAGTTAAAACCCTGTACAGCGGGATGGGAAAGAAAGTGATGTCAGCCTTCTTTTTCTCAAAAATAATTTGAGAAGACTTTGTGTGGATTCCAGATCTTATCAAAGCTTCCCCTGAGATGTAGAGTTGTTCAGGATAGAGAAGCTTTATTCAGGAGTGTGTAGGTCTTCAGCTTGTGTAAAATAGATCCAGGAACTTTAGACAGATGGATCTTTATTGTCTCAGCAAATTCCTGAAAAGAGAAGATGAAGAAGACTCTTGATCAGGTTGTGTTGTTGTTCTTCTATCTTCTTGAGAGAAAAGTGAGGGATGAAGATTGAGAGCTGCTGTGAATTTTCTGCTCTTGCTAAGAATATCTCTCTGCGATTTTTCTGCTATGTGAGAATGAATTCCTATTCTCAGTCTCTGTCGCTTTTCAAAAATATTCTCTTTGTATTCTATTCGACAACCAATCTGCCTTAAAAATTTGAATAACTGCAATTAATGCCTTGCTGGAAAACTAGGAAAGAAAACGACTAGCATATCTATCATTATTCGTTTCCTCAACTGTCCTGAGAAATATGTCAACTAAATCCTCTGAATAATACCATAATCAATGCTGTCAGGAACGACTATATTCATAGGGAATATAAGCATTGATTACTCAGGAAATTTATGACTTAAAATAATAATAAAGAGGGAAAAGATAAGGAAAGAACAAAGAACAGACAACTTGCAGAATTTGTTGACCAGAGAACAGATTTTGTCGACCTGCACTTTGAGAACGTCGACCTGAGAAATCCTATTCGTCGACTTGAGCTCTACGAAGCAAACACTGAATATAAACAACTGATTCTGCGCTCCAAGAATGTTGACCAGAGAATCTGTTCTACAATCAAAGATCGCCGACCACAGAACTTGAACAAGCAGAATTAGTCGAGGTGAGAATCTATCTGGGAGAAAACGTCGACCACAAAATATATCCTTCTGATGAATATCGTCGACCTGAGCTCTAAGTTCGTCGAGCTGAGTTCGACGAACGTCAAAGTAATTTCCAGACAACTGAAAATCTTCTAAGTCTTGAATCTAAAGTCCACATCAAGTAGGTCCATTAAGTTTGACACTTGGGGACTGGCCTAAAACCTAGAAAGAAAAATAGTGACCCTAACTATACAGCATGGGTCAACATAACCTAAGAAGTGAACCTAGACCAAATCAAAACAGGGGTTCCAACAATCTCCCCCTTTTTGGGTGAGGTTACTTCAAAAAAAAACAAAAGAAACAGAAGCATAGCATAAAATATAGAGCTGATAGAATGAAAAAGCTATCAGCAAAAGATTAAAGCTATGGTATAGATATTGTTCAAAAAAATTGAAAACAGACAGTAGAGAAAAATATTAAGAGTCTTTGGGAGGGGCAGAAGATTTTGCAATAATGATTGTCCATACTTAATGCAAAAACACTTAGAAAGATTTCTGTCTTAGTGGGAGTTGAGTGATTTGTCATTACTCGACGAATTTGGACTTAGCCAATATTTCTATTGAGGAAGCATTGAGTGAACGGCCTTCACTCAGCACTTTTTTCCATTGACAACCATTCTGTTGATAGGAATTGAGTGCTTTTAGTGAGCCTTCATCACTCAACATATACTTGACTTTCCTGTCATCTTGATGAGGCATTGAGTGAACAACATTCACTCAATGCTTATGTACTTAGATGATTTCTCTATTGAGTTGGCATTGAGTTAACTGCCTTCACTCAATGCTTCTGGACCTAGAAGAATTTATTATTGAGTTGGCGTTGAGTGAACTATCTTTATTCAATAATTCTATACTTAGTAGAATTTCTATCCACTTTTTATGAGGCTTTTACTGAAGCTTGTTCTGTCGACGCTTTCTGAGCTTGGCATTGAGTGAACTGGCTTTACTCAAGTCTTCTGGAATTATCCATATTTCTTATCTATTTCTCTGGCATTGACAGCTTAGAGCTTTACTTGACTCTTCTTTCTTAAGTCATTGAGTGAGCTATCCTCAATTGACGCTTCTCGACTTAGCCAGATTTCTTCTTTGCCAATACTGATGTTTTGACTATCTGAGCTTTACTCAACGCATCTTATTATATGGCGTTAAGTGAACTACCTTCACTCAACGCCTGTGGACTTAGACAAATTTATGTCTTATCAACAGTCAGGCTTTGCCTGCCCATGTTTTACTCAGTGCTTCTTGACATCTGGCATTGAGTGAACTCCCTTCACTTAACGCCTGTTGACATAGACAAATTTCAATCTTTCCAGTACTCTTCCATGTGTCCACCTATCACTGTCACTTAGACAACCTGTCTAATCATTGTGACAAATAACATCCTGCACACGTTGAACTTAAACATACATTAAATACATCTATTCTCTTAGTATTGATTGCAATTTCTCTTCAAATCCAGGGAACATTGATGGGCAATATTCCTAATAATCTCCGCCTATTTGAAGAAGGCAGAATACACAACAATTCTAAGATGCATAATACATAAAACATATAAATTAAGAAAATGTAAGCTAGCAACTGTTGTTGGTATAAAGTTCCCCAGTTCCATCCTTGCTTTTCCTATCTTCATTGCACCATGCAAAGTCTCTTCTTGCTGAGCCAGATATCTTCCTCTTCTTCCACAATAGATTTGCCTCTGGCTCAAGTTATCTGATCAGCAGTAGTACAAGAGGGTTTAGCCCACTGAGCACCATATTGATCATCACATTAATCTTCCCTCTGATCACTGTCTACCCCCCTTTATGACTTCTTCAGATACAACTGCAGTCAAGGAGGTTTTGGCTTGATCTATCTATTTATCCAAATAGATCACTATCCACTTAAATTTAAATGACAATCTCATCTTCCTGAGTAGGGAGTTCTATTGGAATCTCCCCCTCAATCTCTATATTTCCCATAGGAAGTTGCTGAATTGGATCAACTATAGCTGGAGCAATCCATCTATTCTTGAACTGATTGTACTTACTCTCCTACATTAGGTGCAACTATCTGGGTAGTTTCACCCTCAACCCCATCATTGTCCATAGGGACATTCTGATCTTCAAAAGTATTATGTTGATCTATTCTATGTTGTAGATACTCTAGGTAAGACTCAAGCTTGTTCAGCATACCAGACTGTACTAGCTCCCCTTCAATAGGAGCATCTAGCTTATTAGTGCCCCCCTCAATATTTGCACTGATTTTGTACAAAATACCCACTGACTTGGGCAATCTTTGCTGCAGGTTCAGAAGATATTAAAACCTGAGTATTCTTATCTCTTTTTGTTTCATCAAAAGAATCTAATAGCTTAGGATCATATATCTCTTCCTTACTGCTCTCAAAAGAGTTGTTTCCTATGCTTTGCTCTATGATGAGTACAACCTTCTTCAGGAATACATACAACATCCTTTTCCTCTTGGAAAGTAGGAGTATCCTTGATGGTCAATTTATCCATCTCCAACTTCCCAACTGCAGATCCTAGGTACATTCCTTACTGGAGTATGATCATTAAGATAGCTCCTTATTCCAACCCTATGCCTGGAACAATCTCTGTCCAAGTACCACATTTGCATTGTATGGGCACTTTGAATATCCTGCAAACACAGATTAGTATACCTTAGGACCCCAAAATGAATTGGGACCTAGCTTCTTGTTAGCTTGAAAATGCTCATGTCTACCTATAGCAGTCATGTCCGGAAAATTTACCTTTGCCCTTGGTAAACAAGGGTTATGCCAAAACTTTATGGCAAAATGTCCCACTTTACCACAAAAACACTCATGGATGTTGTATCTCCTCTTTTGAACAACCTTTGAAAAGTGCAAGCTATCCCTAGCTACCTGTTCAGAAGGGAGAGCAATAGCTTTCTCCTTATTTCTTTCTGCAAGAATTTGAATGAAGGTGAGTCTACTAGAGGATGCATATGGCTTATTTTGAGTTTCATCAACAGTAGTCTTCTTTACAGCTGACATGCTATTTATATCATTAGAGATAGCCAAGTGATCCTTACTGACTGATTTCCCCTTGTTCAAGGTGATTGCTGGTTGAAAGTGAGGAAAAGATCTACCTTAACTCTAGGGGGGGGGGGGTAAATAGAGTATTTTTAAAATAATTTACAATTAAAAAAATAAAGCAGTGGAAGACTTAATTTATGTGTATGTGTAAGGTGCTTGTTATGAAATAAAAACTAAAGCAAGAGCTAAGAAAACACACAGAACACAGCAAAGTCAAACACACAGCAACCAGATGGCCCAAGAAACTATAGTGGTTCCCCAACAATCTGGGTACATCCACTCTTCTACCACCCTTGGTAGGAATCCACTGCAGGAATAGTTGATCAGGTGTCCTGGGCACCAATGAGCTTTTGATAAGGTGCTCAAAAACCAAAACTAGATTTTTTGATAAGGTGTCTTGCCACCACTGAGTTTTGACAAGGTCTCAGAAACCAGTCTCAGAACTTTTGAAGGGAGTTTTGAAAAACCTTTTTATAGGAGGGAAAAGAAAAAGAAAGAAAGAGTTGAGTTGTTCTTCTCTGTCAGTAATCTTAGAGAAGACAAGTGGATGATGATGTAAAAGCTCCCCCTGAGATCTATAAGAGTTCAGGAAGGTGAGTTTTGCTAGGTTGATAGGTCTTCAGTTGCTTCAGATCTCCAGCAATTGATGATTTCAGCAGATGCTAAAATGTTTGATGTCTTGAGTTCTTGATATTGAAGCTTTTGAACACTTAAGGATTTGGAGGAGTTGAGTAGCAGAAGATTTCCTCCACAGAAAACTTTCTTATGTTCTTGAAGATTTGGGATTCAGTAAATTTGTAAATCTCAGAAGATGAACTCTTAATCAGAGAGTTTTTTTTTGTTCACTCTTGTGTTTCTTTTAATCTAATTCTGCTGTATATCTCTTATCTCTATAATTGTATATGATCTGTTATATCTTTCAAAAACATATTCTATAGGAGTATATCAGATTCTGACTTAGATGGCCGTTACTCAGTCATAAATGACTTCCATAATTGACAATTGTATCTGGGGAAAGTCCTAAGCAATATTCCATTTAGTCCTTCCTTGAAACTTGCATCAGATTGCTTGAAACGGCTAGAGAATCCTTTGTAATAAATGCAGAAAATAACTTTGGAAGAATATGAATGAATTGCATAACTGTTCTTGAATTTGAATTCTGAAAGCATCGATCTCTCACAAAAATCGTCGATCTGAGATCTACGATAGTTGAACTGAGCTCAGAGATTGGATTTATACTAGAGACAGAAAACGTCGACCTGAGATCTATGATCGTCGAACTGAGCTCAGCGACTTTGAAAATAGCTGAAGACAGAGCGTCGATCTGAGCTCGAAGATCATCGACCGGAGTTCGACGACTTGTAGAGTTGAGCTCAGAGAACGTCGAACTGAGTTCGACGTTTCGTCGACCTGAGCTCGACGAAAATTGTCTTTGTCTCAGCAAAGAATCCTGATCTTTGAATGGTCTTGGGGGCAGCTCCAAACCTAAGTTCTAAGCCCTAGACTCATTCTAATTTGACCTTTTCGACTATACAACTAGGTCAAACAATTTTCCTAATAACATAGTGATCCTTGCCCAAATTAGTTATAGGGTGTTCCAACAATCTCCCCCTATTTGGGTTAGGATTACTATTTACAAGACATAATCAGAAAATACAGAATCATACATACAGAAATAAAAGCTAAACTAACAATACAAAAAAGATAATCAAAGCAGCATTGCAGAACTCAAAAGGAATGTCAGCAAATATTCAGATATGATGTACTGTCTGCTTACAGAATTCATTTCCTTTCACTGCCCTTCTTAAATAGAATCTCCCTATTAGGATTGAGAGCATCTTTCTTTGATCTTCTGTCATCTTCTTCACCTAAGGAGGTTTGGGATCTTGGCCTTGGGACAATAGCCTCAGGATGCAGCTTCATATAATCTTCAGGATCAAAGAACTTTCTTGAAGCATATCTCTCTAGTTCTGTCTTTCTTTGTTCTGAAAGAGTAGAAATATTAGAAGTATCTTTACCTTGCTCTCTGGCCTTTTTCAATTGATCTAAAGCAGCAAGTTCCTTCATCCTGGCAGTCCATGATAAAGGATTGTTTTCTGGATCCTCAAAAGGGTCTGAAGGTTCATATCTATTTATGGTTTCTGAATCAGTAGATGTCCTTGTAACAACAGTATCTCTGAGTTTGTAAGGGAAAGGACCTTGAGTTGAATCCATAAGCCCTTGTCCTTCCCTTTGTTGTCTGGAATAAGTTCTGTGCTCTTTCTGATTTCCTCTGTATTGACTTCTTTTAGAATGATAGCCTCTTTGATGTTGACTTCTGGGTTGATATCTTTGAGAAGGTTGAGAAGAACTATACTTTGAAGCAGATCCAGGTTGAGAAGCAGATCCTCCACCAGTACCAGCATCTGGAGGAGGAGGAGGAGGAGGAGACTGAGAAGATTCTTTCTCATATTTGTCAAGTTTTCTTCTTTTCCTCATAGCCTTTAACTGATTCTTATAATATTGCATCCAAGGCTCTGTTATTTGACAATCATGCAAAATATAGTATGGTATATCATTTACGTCTTTGGCCTTAGTAGGGGGAACTCTCATCTTTGCTTTGCTTCTTGCTTTCCTTTTCTTAGAGATGGTGCCAGCAGAATCATCAGAGTCAGTGTTAAATTGATCACTTTCTTAACTTTGGGGTCTATTATATAGATCATCAATGATTTTGATATACTCTTCTCTTTGTTTAGACTTCTCAGCAGATAGATCAGGAGCAGAATCAATTGTAGTAGCAGCAGGAGCAGAAGGAACCTTAGCAACAATTGGTTCTTCTAGAAAAATAGCAAGTTCAACAGCAGCAGCAGCAACAAGATCAGCAGGCAACATATCAATATCATTAGATTCAGCACCTTCAGCAGCAGCAGCAACAACACAATCAGAAACTTCCATAGCCTTAAGAGAATTTATATAAGATATGATCAGGCTAGGATCAAGGACAGTAATAGGCACAATGGCCTTAGTTAGGTCTTCAACTCCCAGAGTTGGTAAGCAGCTGCTGTGAAGAAGATCAAATGCAGACAACAGTGACCTGAGGTCCACTATGAGTACTGGTTCTGGAGCAGCAGGCATTACCTTAGCTTCATAGGGCATCTCCCCCTGCCTTGATTCAGTGATGACTAGATAAAGGCACCCCACTGAAGGGATTGCCTGAGGAGAGGAGAGAGAGTTTAGCCTGTAAGATAGCTCCTTTATTGAGTTTAGGAGTGGAGCCATGGTGGTCTCCAGCAGGCTTACTAGCTTGGGGGCCAGTATCCCATATAGCCTATCTGCCAAGGCTGATAAATCCACTTGCTCAAGTGGGATTTGAGTAGAGGTGGAGGATGGAATTGCTTGAACTGATGGTGAATGGGCTGCAGTTGATGCTGTGGTGGATGGTAGAATTGATGGTTGAGAGATAGGGATGGTGGAGATGGATGGTATGGGTGTGGAGATGGATGGAGTGAAGGATGGTTGAGAGAGTATATCATGAAGAAGTTGTTGGTAGGAGGAGGTAAAAGGAAGCTCAGGAGGAGTGGAAGGTGAATCATCCATGAAGTAATCTTCCAATATGTTGAAGGATGGAATGGTAAGAGGTGGATAGTAGTGGAGTGGATGGAATGATTCTGAGGTGGCTGGAGATGAAAGAGGTGATGAGATGGTAATGGGGGAAGAGATGGTTATGGTTGGGAGATTGTTGTGGTTGATGTGGAGGTGGAGGTAGAAACAAGAGGTGGAGAAGGAGGAGCAGAGGTGGAGGCAAGCAGTTCTTCCATGAGGGCTGGAGCCTGAGGGGAAGTGACTACATGAGTCCTTGTTCCTGAAGCTATAGTAGTCCTGGCAGGTTTGATGATCTGCCTGTCCCATTTCCCAAATTGGGCACAGGTCAGTCTTTTAGATGCATTGATGTGCATCCCATTTGAGACTAGCAGTTCTGGGCACCTGGAGTGTAGGAATACCCCTAAAATCCTCCCAAAATTGACAAAACTTTTATTAATTTTCTTCTTGATAAAATCAAAGAAGATTGTTCCCCAATTCAGATGTTTCTTGTCCACTATGGCTCCCATCAGACAGAACTGATACCTTGATATGGTATCATGTGCTGAGTGCTTAGCCAGCAGCACTTTCCCCACAACATCAGTCAAAAATCTAAATTCAATGGATAGATTCTTTTTCAATAACTTATTAAGGTTTGCAGCAGAGTGACCCATTCTATCCAACATAGAATCAAATTCTTCTCCAGACATATCAGTAGAATCATCTCGAGTGCTCAGATGAAATACTTAACTTAGGAGAGTAGGTGATAAAGATACCTGAGTCCCGCTTATAGTACCGACTATAGTATTTTGATCCAGATTATTTGCTGTAAATACCCATTCCTTTATCTCATCTGCCGTAATCTTCATTCTAGTAGACATAATATGCACCAATTGTTGTTCTCTGAATAGTTCCAGAATGTCTTTGAATATTTGATCGCTCCCGTCAAACGAATCCATATCGATATCAAATCCAGTATCAAACTTCATCTTAGCGAGAGCGGCAACGTTAACAGCCATTGTATACCTGCAAAAATTAACAAACACGACCAAGTGTAGTAGAGTTTGGAGAAATTGTAGAGAATATGAAAGCGCAAAAGAAGAACGACGGCGAAAGAATGATTTTTATATTAGGGTTCGACGTCGGAAAGGAAGGATCGTTGAACTCCGTTCGACGATCTGGGCTTCTTAATGGAATCTGAAGAGTCTACAATATCGTCGATCTCCGTTCGACGACATTGGAGAGCGTCGAGCTCCGCTCGACGATCTATGAACAGAAAGAAGGATAGCTAAAGCTAACAGACGGCGCTGAACTCCGGTCGACGATTTGGAAACGTCGATCTCCGTTCGACGCTTTTTGGGAAAAACGTCGAGCGCAGTTCAGAGACAGAAAACAGCCTACAAACACACACAAAAAAGTTTTTAGCCTAGTCTTGGTCTGTTTTTAGATTTTCAAAATCTTGGGATTTATTTTAAACTTCCTCCATCTAACATTCCTAACTGATTTAGAAAGAAGGTGTGTTTCTTTTCATCCAAAGGTTTGGTGAAAATATCTCCCCTTTGCAAATCAGTTGGGATATATTGAATTTCAATTTTATTTTTCTCTAAATTGTCTCTTAGAAAGTGATGCCTAATCTCTATAAGTTTTGTCCTACTATGGAGGACTGGATTTTGTGCTATAGAAATAGCACTAGTGTTATCACAAAATATTTTTGACCCTTCTAAGTTGTAGCCATAGTCTAGGAGCTGGTTTTGAATCCACAGAATCTGTGAGCAACAACTGCCTGCTGCCATGTATTCAGCTTCAACAGTTGAAGTGGACACTGATGTCTGTTTCTTACAGAACCAGGAGACAAGTCTGTCACCAAAGAACTGGCAAGTTCCACTGGTGCTTTTCCTGTCTACTCTACATCCAGCATAATCAGCATTTGAAAATCTAGTTAATTAAAATCCCGAGTCTTTTGGATACCAGAGTCCTAGATTTAGACAACTTTTCACATACCTAAGAATCCTCTTAACTAATGTTAGGTGTGACTCTCTAGGGCTTACTTGGAACCTAGCACATATACATGTAGTAAATATTATATCAGGTATACTAGTTGTAAGGTACAATAGAGAGCCAATCATTGCTCTATATATTGTCTGATCAACATGTTTACCATGTTCATCAGTATCTAATACAGCATTGGTAGGCATAGGTGTTTTCATACAAGATGCTTCAGACATACCAAATTTCTTAACCAATTCTTTTGCATACTTGGTTTGAGAAATAAATATGCCTTCAGCATGTTGTTTGACTTGCAATCCTAGGAAGAAGGAAAGCTCACCCATGCTACTCATTTCAAATTTAGAGTGCATCAGGTTGGAAAACTTTTTGCACAAATTTGAATAAGTAGAACCAAAGATAATATCATCTACATATATTTGTACTAGTAGGGTATGGGACTTATGGGTTCTAATAAAAAGAGTTTGGTCTACTCTACCCCTTATAAAATCATTTTTCAAGAAAAAGCATGCTAAGGTCTCATACCATGCTCTAGGAGCTTGCTTGAGACCATATAATGCTTTATGCAATTTGAAAACATAATCAGGATAAGTTGAAGAGATAAAACCTGGAGGTTTTCTAACATAGACTTCCTCTTTGATGTCTCTATTGAGAAATGCACTCTTCACATCCATTTGGTAGACCTTGAATCCTTTATGAGCAGCATAAGCAAGGAATATTCTTATGGCCTCAAACCTTGCAACTGGTGCAAAAGTCTGGTCATAGTCAATTCCTTCTCTTGAGAGTAGCCTTGAGCAACTAGCCTTGCCTTGTTCCTTACAATAACTCCTTGATCATCCAACTTGTTTCTGAACACCCACTTTGTTCCAACAATTGAGTGATCCTTAGGCCTTGGTACTAGCTCCCAAACTTTGTTCCTCTCAAATTGATATAGTTCCTCTTGCATAGCAATGATCCAGTGTGGATCTTGTTCTGCATCTTGAATGGATTGAGTCTCAACTTGAGATAAAAAGCAAGTGTGCATCAGGTTCTGGTTGACCTGATTTCTGGTTTGCACACCAGCTGAGATGTTTCCAATCACTTGGGAGATTGGGTGATCTCTTGTTATTACTAAATCAACAGGGGGTGTTGATTGTTCACCAACCTGTGTTGTTGTTTCCTCTTGTGGAACAACAACTGGCTCTTCAGAATGGTTTTCTCCAAGATGTTGAACATCAAGATGTTGAGTATCCTCTTCATCTTCACTGATTTCAGCTCTTTGTTGGATAGGTGAATGTACTGAATCCTTTTCTACAATGTGTAACCTGTCCAAATTTGTTGAAAGAGAGTGTACCTGCAATGGTTCTATGGTAGAAGTAGACTTCTCCTTGTAACACATTTTAGTCTCATCAAAAGATACATGAACAGATTCTTCAATTTTAAGAGAAGTTTTATTATAAACCCTATAAGCTTTACTGATCATGAAGTATCCTAGAAACACTCCTTTATATGCTTTAGCTTGGAATTGTTAACCCCAGAATCCACAACATATCCAGCTAGACGTCTCGTTCCTCCTTGGCCGGATTCCAGATCTCAGTCCGCAAAGGTCGCCCTTGGTTCTCAACTCAGCTGGATCGTCGACCTCCCGTCGACGATAGTCGAGCCCAGATCGGTGAGCTCCGAGTCAGGTCGCCCAGGTCGCTCAGGTCGCAACCAGGATTCCAGTTCGCAGGCCCAGTCCGCCGGTCCCGCGCGGACTGCTTCTTCTTTCTCTTTTGTTTCCCGTCACCGCTGCCCGGCTCCTTTGTACCCCGGGCAACCGGTTATTTTATCCCTGGCCGTTTGGGCAGGCCCCCGGCCTATAAATAGGGGGAAATGGTGCACTCAAAAGACACGGACTCGAGCCCAGGAGCCCACTAGTTAAAGGCTGCGGACTCGAATCTCTGGCTTTGCGATCTCCAGCTTGCTTTCTGCATTGCTTTCCTTTTCCCTTCTTGTAACCCCTTCTTTGCAATCAAAAGTAACTCTATCGCAGGAGAGGCATTCAGGCCGCGACGGGCGAAGTCTGGTGTTGCCGTTCTCCACGGCTCTTACTTTTCTGTTCCTTTTCTAGTCCACCAAGTAGACTGCTGCTCGCAGTTTGTTTTTCCTTTCTTCCCTAAGTGCTCGAACAGTTAGCTGCTGGTGCTCGTTTCCGCCTTCTCTTTTCGCGCATCAGCAGTTAACACGCGACCTTCAGATTCGAGCAGTTTTTTGAAAGCCGAGGATAGAAATGTCGGACCGCCGAGCTCGCCGCTCCGATCGCTCCAGCTCGCCTGATGATTCATTGTGGGAAGCGTTGGAGCAGTCCCGCTGGGAAGCTGAAGTATCTCGAAGAGAGACTGACCAGCAGCTCGATACAATCAGCCAGGCCCTGTTAGCACTGACTCAGCGACTTGCTCCTCAGGTCGCAGAAGAAGTTGCTGAGACTCCTGTCCGACAGACTCCGGTCCGCCGGACCCCAGCTCGTCACACCCCTCTTCAGCAGTCGCCTGCAACCGCACCTCCGCCTCTCCACCAAGCTCAGTCCGCAGCTCCCCTGCGACCTCAGGTTGGAGAGTTCGCCCCCCTGATAGATTTCTTCAGGGAAGCAGCCCGAGTGACTCCGGCTCGCCGACTAGATTTTGTTGATCGGCAGTCCGCAGAGCCCGCAGAGCTCCGCCCTCCAGTCCGCCCTTCTCCTGATTCAGAGACTCCCTCTCCCTTTGTCGATCGAATCCGGTGGGAGTCAGCGCCGAGCAATTTCAGAGAGCCTCATCTCCCTTTTTATTCAGGGGAGACTGATTCGGTCTCCCACCTGCAGGCATTCGAAGGTGCAGTTGCATTAAGGAGCCTCTCCGATGCCTTGAAATGTAAGCTTCTGGTGACCACTCTTGATGGTCAAGCGAGAGAATGGTTTTACGAGCTGCCTTCGGGCACGATTTCTTCCTTCGCTGAGCTTCGCAGCGAGCTGCTCCTGAGGTTTGCAACCTCTAAGAAGAGAAAGGATGGGCCAGCAACCCTTTTTGACATCAAGCAGAGAGACAACGAATCAGTGGCAAGATTCGTTGATCAGTTCCAAAAAGAAATCCAAGGGGTAAGGAATGTGAACCCCGATTATTATAAAGTTGCCCTGATTCACGGCCTCCGGGAGGGCCCATTGAAATTCAAAGTGATAACAAAGGCACCATCAACTTATCAGGAGCTCATAGCGATTGCTAATCGCTTTATTGAGGGAGAAAATGCCAACCCAACCTATATCTCATCCCTGACAGCTAAAGTTGGAGGAAGGGATGCCTCCAACTTCTCCAACAATCAATATCACAGCAAGCCTCCTCGGCCTGATTTCCAACCTCCATCCCAGAGGGGACGTAACCTCCGCCACAAGAAACCCTTCCTCGGCCATCAACAGTTTCATGGTCAGAGACTGCCGTTGGCCGCCACTCCCGCCGTTCCCCTTCAAGCGCTCCCCATTCTTCAGAGCGCCCTGCCAGCTTCAAATCCTTATGAGAGCAGCCCTATGGAAGAGCTTGTAGATCTGGGCCTCGACTTTGAAGAGGTCGTCCAAATAATCCAGAGGAAGGTTGAAGAAAAGAGGCAAGGGCCTCAGAGAGACTGGAAGCCCAGGGACAACTCTCAGTTCTGCAATTTTCACAAGGAGAAGGGCCATTTGACTAAAGATTGCAAGGCTCTTCAGAAGCTAGTTGAGAGGTTGCTCGCTGAGGGTAAAATCGAGGACCTGGGCAGGAAGAGTGACTCTTCAAAGCCTTCCACCTCCAAGGGCAAGGAGGTGGCTGAAGTTCAGCAGGAATGTTTAGAGATAAGGGATGAGGGCCATCTGGGGCTCATTGATATACCAAGTGAATGTATTGACGTTGTCGACGAAGGAGCCTTGGGAAGACTCTTTTACATCCATGGCGGAGCAGGGGCTGAGTCTACTCGGAAGTCTTCTCTGTCAAGGCTTTCCCGAACCGAGATTGCTTCTACTTCTTCTTCTGCCCCACCTTCTGAAATCGTCACCTTTGGCCCTGCGGACCTTCCTATAACCGCTAATCCCTTCGATGATGCCATCGTAGTTCAAGCAGCCATCGGAGATTTCACGGTCGATAGAATTCTCATCGACACTGGCAGCTCCGTGAATCTCCTCTTCAAGTCAACTTTTGAAGCCCTGAGGACAGGAAAGCCTCTGTTTCCCATCGAGGGGCAACTTTATGGCTTCTCGGGCGAAAGAAAGGAAGTTGAAGGAAATGTCACACTCCCGGTGGTGCTCGGAGGGGTGACCAAAGAGATCCAGTTCATAGTGGTAGATGCTCCAAGCAGCTACCATGCTATCTTTGGGAGACCGTTGTTGAACAAGTATCGAGCCATCATTTCAACGTACCATTTGGCCATCAAGTTCTGCAAAGATGGCCGACAATGCAGGGTCAGGAGCGACCCAAGGCAAGATCGAGAGTGTTACCTCCGAACAGTCAGTATGACTGAGGTTTCCCCCCCAGCTTTTCCAGCAGCAGCAGAAGACACTCCTCCGTCAGAAGCTGCTGTGGATAGAGAAGGTGCTCACCTGGAACCTGCCCAGGTGTTGCAAGAAGTCCCCATTGCAGAAGGGGAAGAAAGAAAGCTCTCCTTCAACTCCGAGTTGCCAGAAGATCAAAAGGCGGAGTTGATATCTTGCCTGTTGAAGAATCTGGATGTCTTCGCTTGGTCAGCGGAGGACATGCCAGGGGTGGATCCTGACGTGGCTTGCCATCATCTCAATGTTGATCCAGCTGCTAAGCCCGTCCAGCAGAAGAAGAGGGATGTAGCTGTCAAGTTAGCAGAGCCCATCAGAGAGGAGGTTGCCAAACTCCTCAAAGCGCGCTTCATTCAAGAGATTCAATATCCCGAGTGGATCTCAAATGTTGTAATGGTTAAGAAACCCGGGGGGAAGTGGCGTATGTGTGTAGACTTCACCCGTTTGAATAAAGCATGCCCGAAAGATTTCTACCCCTTGCCTCAGATAGATTTATTAGTTGATTCTGCGGTAGGGTATCCGTTTATGAGCTTTCTAGATGCGTTCTCTGGTTATCACCAAATAAGAATGCACAAACCTGATATCCCACGCACATCGTTCATCACTAATGATGGTTGCTATTGTTATCTTGTGATGCCCTTTGGGCTTAAAAATGCTGGCGCGACTTATCAACGCATGATGGACCATGTGTTTAAAGAGCAAAAAAGTAGAAACCTCGAAGTGTATGTGGATGACCTTTTGATTAAGAGTAGGTCTCTTCCACAACACTTGATAGACCTAGCAGAGACCTTTTCCACTCTGTGAGGGAACAAAATAAAGCTTAACCCGTTAAAATGCATCTTCGGGGCAAGTAAGGGGAAGTTTCTCGGCCATCTCCTTACTCCTGAGGGTCTTGCTCCCAATCCTGATAAGGTTAAAGCCATCCTTGATATGGCTCCTCCCCGTTCTCCAAAAGAGGTTCAGCAGTTGGGGGGAGGTTGGCAGGACTTGGGAGATTCATCTCTCGAGTTGGGGATAAAAGTGCGCCGTTCTTTAAGACTCTTCGGGGAGCGTCCAAGTTCTAGTGGACAGAAGAGTGTTCTTTGGCCTTCGAGCAGTTGAAAAAGCAGCTAACCTCGACACCTTTACTCCAAAGCCCCCGAGCAGGGGAGACGTTGTTCCTATACCTGGGGGTTGGTCCCGAGGCAGTTAGTTTCGTCCTGGTCCGAGAAGAGAGCAGGAGGCAGTTCCCTGTTTACTATGTCAGTCACATTCTGAAAGATGCAGAGGCAAGGTACCCCATCCTTGAGAAGCTAGCTTTGGCATTGGTTATGTCTGCCCGCAGACTCCGTCCATATTTCCAGGCTCATTCAATTCAGGTGGTTACTGATCAACCTTTGAAGAATGTGCTAGAGAAACCAGAGCATTCAGGCAGGCTAGCTAAGTGGGCAATTGAGCTGAGCGAGTTTGAAATTTCCTATGTGCGCAGGACAGCTATCAAGGCATAGGTACTTGCAGATTTTCTGATTGACACAACAGAATCTAGCTCGGATCAGGCAGCAAGATATCTTTTAGCTTGGACCATCTATGTGGATGGACCTTCTGGAAGAAACTCTTCAGGGGCAGGGGTGGTTTTGATAAACCCGAATGGCGTCAAGCTTGAGCAGGCCACCAAGTTCTATTTTCCAGTGACTAACAATCAGGCAGAGTATGAAGCTTTATTGGCCGGCTTGAGGCTTGCAAGAGAGCTTGGAATTGATCATGTCCATATTAAGACTGATTCTCTGGTGATGGCTTCACAAGTTCTTGGTAACTTCGAGACCAGGGAGCTAGTGTTGAAAAAGTTTCTTCCGCTGGTAAAGGTTGAGGTTGGCAGGTTCAAAAGTTTTACTATTGAGCACTTTCCGAGGGCAGAGAATGAGGAGGCTGACATTCTTGCCAAGTATGGGCTCCCGTCAGGAAGGAAAATCTCTGAACTTTTCCACCCAGCAGTGGAGGAGGAAGGGTTAATGCAAATCGATCAGTGTTCCTCTTGGATGGACCCATTCATTCTCTACCTGTCGACTGGGAACCTGCATCAGTCGGTAAAAGATAAGAAGAAATTCAGGTTGAAAGCAACACACTATTACTTGATATCCGATATTCTCTATAGAAAAACCTTCTTGTCTACAATGGCAAGATATGTTTCAGAAAGTGAAATTCCTACTGTTCTTCGAGAAGTGCATTCTGGAGAGTGCGGGAGTCACTCGGGAGCAAGAACATTGGAAAAAAGGATCCTGCAGCAAGGTTACTTCTGGCCCACAATGAAGAAAGATTCGGAGACCTATGTGAGAAAATGTGTTCAATGCCAGAAATTCGCTCCTCTTCAACATCAAGCGGCTCAATCACTCAGATCGATTGCAACCCCCTGGCCCTTTGCTGTTTGGGGAATGGATCTCATTGGTCCTTTTCCCATGGCAAGTGGGCAGCGACGTTTCATTATAGTTATGATCGACTACTTCAGTAAGTGGATTGAGGCTAAAGCACTGGCAAAGACAACAACTTAGGTCGTGAGGAATTTTATTTGGGGGGAGATAGTCTGCCGGCATGGAATCCCTATGGCAATAATCACTGATAATGGACCACAG
This sequence comes from Platanthera zijinensis, assembly GCA_039513925.1. Classification (NCBI taxonomy): domain Eukaryota; kingdom Viridiplantae; phylum Streptophyta; class Magnoliopsida; order Asparagales; family Orchidaceae; genus Platanthera; species Platanthera zijinensis. The sequence continues at coordinate 199,192,615 of CM077084.1, read as the reverse complement.
TTCAATAATGCAGAGATGATAGACTTTTGCAGACAGATCGGAACGGAACTGCGCTTTGCATCAGTTCATCATCCCAGAAGCAATGGTCAAGTAGAAGCAGCTAACAAGCAAATCCTCAACCTGCTTAAGAAGAAAGTTCAAAATCTCAAAGGCAGTTGGGTTGATCAACTTCCCTCAGTTCTCTGGACCCTAAGAACAACGCCTTCATCTGCAACAGGGGAAACCCCGTTCAAGCTTTCTCACGGGTCCGAAGCATTAATTCCTGTTGAGTTTGAAGTTCTGTCACCTAGAGTGCTGTTTGCTAGGCAAGGTACGAAGGATTGGCTTGAGCTGAATAGCGAGGAGATGAGGTTCAGTTTGGAATATGTTGAAGAGGTTATAGACAAGGCTGCCATCAGGCAAGAATAAGTTAAAAGAAGAATGGCTCGTTACTTCGATAAGAATGTAAGGATCAAACACTTTCAAGTGGGAGATCTAGTTCTTAAAAAGGTCGATGCTGCTGCAAGAGCCAGCTCAGTTGGGAAGCTTAATCCTAGTTGGGCGGGACCATTCATTATTAAGGAAGCACTTGAGAATGGAGCCTACCGGTTACAAACATTTGAAGGAGAAGATATGCCGCACACGTGGAGTGGAGATGACCTAAAGCGGTTCTATTCCTGAACTTCTTTTCTTTCCTTCTTATGTAAACTCTATAAGAGGTTCATTATTAATGAAAGTTCCTTGCTAATGCTTCATCAAGTGTCTTTGTGTTTCAAGTGTTGACAGTTAATATATTGAGCAAGGACAACTCTAAACGGTTCTATTTCTGAAGTCTCTCTTCTATGTTATACGAATCTCTCAAAATTGATATTTGTATAAATACTCATACTAACACTTCTTCAAGTGCCTCTTCTCTCTTACCTCCTCGAGCAACTCCCGACAGTTGCTTAATGCCAGGAGATATCGCCGAGTTCAGCAAAAACCTCCCCTAGAACCGTTGGTGTCAGCGTAACACCATGAAGACCATGTGTTGCGGGGAGATTTCGCACCGTGTAGTGGGAGCCTACCAACTCTAGTGCGGCAAGATACTGGATTTTGGATCCCGGCTAGTACCTAACCCCACTTCTGCATTATGGAGGAGCAGAGTGGTGGTCAGCTCTACCATGCCACTTAAGGGATATCGTTACAACCCAGATGATCGCGCGGGGAAAGCAATGCCGCTCCGACCGCACCTGCCCCCAGATCTTCTTAAGGTTATAACCCTCTAACACTCCTTGGTACCCTCAAGAAGTGCCTGCAGGAGATCCACAGTCTTGTCGATCCCAAAGGAAAGCAATGCCGCTCCGGCCGCACCTGCCCGAGAGATCGACTTAGACTGTACTCCAGGCAAGAGGGCAGTGAATTGGGTTGTTGAGTCTGCAGATCTTGAGGTCCTGTGAGGAAAGCAATGCCGCTCCGGCCGCACCTACCCGCTTGGCCTCTAGACTGCAGCTTTCTTCTTCACAGGGGTCTTTAATTATTATTGATGAAGTGCGAACTCCAATTATCCTATCCGCCCAGTCCGCCGGTCCTTGGGTTGATTCTGTAGTTCATAACCCTGTGAGGAAAGCAATGCCGCTCTGGCCGCACCTACCCGCTTGGTTATGAATTACGGGTCATTTCTGATATTATTATGGATGCAGTGCGGACTCTATTTATCTTATCCGCCTAATCTGCAGGATTCATTCAACTTATATAATTTAATGATTATTTGGAAATAATTCACTACAAATATCTGTGGACGGTGACCCTAGTCCACCTAGTTCGCTTATTCATGTTATTTGAGTTAGCAGATTATGGTTTTCGTCATCTTGGTTCTCGCAAAAACTGGCAAAGGTTCTGCAAAATGCGGACTGCAAACCGAACTCGTCCAAGTCCGCATCATTCGTTCTCTTCGCTAAGAAAGCATTCCGTTCATATTGCAGCGAGATGTGGTTATGCGATTTCAGCTAGAGTTTTTAACATGCAACAAAGCTATAAAGAAGATTGATATGAGAAGTGCGACCTCTAAGTATAAGCGAGAAATAAGCAGAACATAGACGTCAAAAATATCCTTTTTCTATTCATTCAAAATTATATACATGTCCTGGCGGACTCGCGCAGAGTCCGCCCCTCCCCCCTTTTTTACATTGAAAACCAAAAATTACAATTTATCTTCCTATTCGGTCCTTTGCTTCTTGTCTGCAGGCTTTTCCGGGCTTAACCCGTCCACATCCACCACAGGCGAATAGCCGCCCGACTCACCGCTACTGCTGTCACTAGAACGAGAAGCGGCCAAGGGTTCTGTCCGCGTGCTGCTCTCGTCAGAGCCAGAGTTAGAGGATTGGTCAGACTGGCCTCCTTGCTGCTGACTGGAGGCCACGTCTTCCGGAGCTTCCTTATCAGCAGACTCCTCCTCGTCGTCCTCAAGAACCGCTTTTCCTTTAGCCGCTCACTCGAACTCGGCAACCTTGTCCTTTAGCTCTGGGAAAAGCTCCAGGAAGGGAATGGAGTCCACCCCTGCTTTCGCATACCCTTCGCTGATAATGCGTTCAATTGCCACCTCCACGCTTTCCCTAACAAAAGGAAACATAGCCCTCTGGAAGTCGGGGTTCGTTATCTCATATGCGGTCTGGAGAAGAAACCAAAAATGTCAGTCCGCGAAAGATAAGCGAGATAAACGGCGACTAACTGGCACTTACAGCCTTGCCCTCTTTATATTGATTGATCTTTGCGCCAAGTCGCTTATTTCTTTCTTTCAGCAAGCTGCTTTCCTTCCTATGCCACGCATCTTCCTTAAGCAGCTCGCGCGTGAGCCTGCCCATATAGTGGTTGGTGACGGCGCAGTTTGCACTGGCTTGTGCGGCGAGAAGAGGAAGGTCGTCAGGTGCCACATTCTGCAGTTCGCGAAGGTTTTGCTTCCCGTACAAGGCAGAGAGGGCGACATGGGCATGGCGAGATGGGCGCGGGATCCTCCAGGAGGGAAGAGCCGTTGACAGACGGACATATTTTTTCTTCTCATGCCAATGGATCATGGGGTTACCCCTTAGATCCTTTTGCTTCTCGCCGAAGCCCGCAATATTAAAGCTGTCATCGGAAGAATAACTCGCGGCGGGATCTCCGTCTTCTTTCCTTTTTCTCGCAATTTCTTTTCTTCTTTCTCCTTGTGTAGGAGTCTGTCCAGCCGGCACGAAGGGCAGATTTGCGGGTACCGCCAAGGTCGCAGCAAGAGGAAAAATTAGCTAAACTTCCAGGTCGCTGCGGATACAAATGAAATTCGTGGAACTTACTCTCCTGACGGCTTACGGTGTCCAGTCCGGGCAGCAGTGGGATGTAGTAGTCGACGTCGAGCCTCGCTCCATCAAGGAACTTGACGATGGCGGCCGAGGTATCGCTCAGCCGCACGCTTTTGAAGTCGGCGTCTGAGCGCAACTGCGGGTTGGTGTGAAGGAACCCCAGGTCGCCTTCAAAGATAAGGTACCTAGAAGTCCAGTTGTGGATCTTATTAGGCAAACCCACAACTTTCATCCCCCTGCAGTAGAAGTAGATGATACCCTTGTACTCGCGATCTCCTTGAGGGGTTATAGAGCGAACAGAGAAAATCTTCTTGAAGATCTTCAAGGAGAACTCGACCTTCTCAGCTCGCAGGTAAGCGAGGTAGCTACAAATGGCGACCATGCTGTTCGGCACGAGCTGGCCTGGAACCACCCCATAGTGCTCGAAGATCTCTGCGATCTCCCAAAGCAGGGGGAATTTGAACCCGCAATCAAAATGATCGATTGGCACCGCAAGCTGGGTAGCGGTGGAGAAGTTCAATCGCTCCTGATGCTCCGGAAGCCGCGCAAGTACTGGAGAGCCCGCCATGTGCTTCTCCAAAAAAGCTTCCAAGTCAACTGCGGTTAGCCTGCTTCTTTTGTGCTCGGCAGCATGGAAGGCGACTGCGGCATCAGTACGCGCGGATACCATGTTTTCAGACCGCAGGGCTTCAGCTCTAACTGTTTCCTATACAAAAAGAAGATTAAGACCCTATTTATAGAAAACCGTATGACATGACAGCCGTTAATCCGCCCAGACCGATTTCTCAGTCCGCGCAGTTCGCTTCTTCCCTGTTTTCCCTGCAAATTCAGACAATTCTCAAGGCTTTGCAGACTCAAAGGCAGTCCGCGAAGTTCGCTTCTCCCCTGCTTTCCTGCTCTTTATCTACAAGTAATCGCGAACTCACAGGAGGCCCGCAGAGACCACAATTTTCCAGTAAACAAAATAAGCGAGCATAAAGCCAGCCCGCACAATTTACGTTCAACAACAAGGTTATCCAAAGTTTAAAGAATAACATCATACAACAAACAGAAGTAGCATCACAACACAAATACAGTTATACAAGATGTTCAAACATCGAATCATACAACACAATTTTTCGGCTTCAGCGCCTTCTGCGGTCTCGTGGGGCGGGTCGCTCCTCATCATCCATCCCAACATGAGCCGCCTGGTCGCTTCCTCGCAAGATCTCACAGTAAAGTTGAGAAACCAGGTGGTGCATATTGTTAAAAGTGCGGTGCATATGAGCGACATCCCTGGCTACTCGCGGGAACGGAATTAAGGGAACACCTGCCGGGGTTGGATCTGCGACCACCGCGGCCTGCCCGCTCGCCGCCGGGGCTGACCCCTCTCCCGCAACAGGTTGAGAAGACGGTTGCGGCCTTATCCCAGCAGCTTCGCTCATTGGTTTCTTCCCTTCTCTCGCCAAGGCCAAGTACTTGTTCCTGTAGTGGCTGGCATCTTCGCTTAGTCGATTTTTCTCCTTCTTCACTCCTTCGAGCGCAGATGAAAGGCTGGCGACCTCGTTTTCTAAGATCTTTTCTCGCTCTTTACTCTTCTTTAATTCAGACCGAATTTCGCATAACTCCTCCTCATACTTTCTCGCTAATAGCGTGTACGTTTCCTGAGCAGGCTGTCCCTCCTGTGCGAGTTCAGCAGCAGTCCGCGCCGCAGTTTCAATTGATATGTCTGGTGGCGTAGGCACGATCTCGCCGGCCTTGACGGAATCAGGTGTTGACTTCTAAACTGCAACAAAAAATAAAATTCGCTTCAGTATCCAAGTCGCAATAGGCCCAGAAAGGTAAAAAATAAAAGTTCAATTCACTTTTGGTAATCATTGCGGCGATCTGGCGACTATCAAGGATAGGTCGCCTCACGCGCTCTGGATCAAAAGCGTCTAGGCGACGCCTCCATTCTCGGCGGACTATCGCTCTCGTCTCGGCCAGCGATCTGCTCGAGGCGACTATATCATTGGTTTCTGTAATGATCTTGACCGGCCGCGATTTTCGTGGAGGGGATTTATATAACCATGAGCTCTGGAATCGCTTGGGCGCCGACTACAACTTACCTGACCCCATCAGCTCGGCAGCGGTCTGAAGATCTTCAGCCCGCTTATCCGCGGCAAGCTTCTCCGAGACCGCTTCGACCTTTGCCTTTATTGCGGCAAGCTGCTCCTTAGTCTTTTCCCTCTCTTCAGCTGGAAGAAAAGAAGGATCAGCGAGTTTCTCTCCTCTAATCTCGGCATCAGGCTGCAGCACTTCCAACAGAGAGCGATTCATGCTCGCAAGCTGCTCGTCATCTATAGAGTCAAGGATCTCAGTAGTTGATAGGCTGAGCGTCGAAGGGGGATCACCTTCTGCGGACAGAGGAGTAGGGGTGACGAGATCGCTACCTTGAACCTCCTTTTCTCGCGGCTTATGCTGCAAGCTCGCAGCCCCAGTCCGCTTGGAGATATTCTTCTCTTTCCTAACCTTCAGCCTCTTCTCTATTCGCTCCGCAACAGTACTCTTGTCTCTTTTCCTCTTTTTCTTTTCAGGCGTCTCATCCAAGTCAATGACGACCTGCTGCTGTTCGCGGACTGATGTCGGTGCGACAACCGGAGCCTGGGAAGACACTGGCTCCTTAGCTTGCTCAACGGAATCTTTAGCCGCGACTTCGGCGGGCTCTTTAACTCGTTCCTCGGCAACCTCTTCTTCCCTTTCCACTACCTGTTCGTCAGTAGGAAGCTTCTCCTCGATCATCTGCTGATGGGCTTTCGGCGACGATACTTCCTTGCCCGTGTCTATCCGCAGCATAATAGTCCCAGAAGCAGAGCGGTGTACCTCCATGCTGGAAGAGCTCGCAGGGTTCTTGTCAGAAACAGATGACAGATTCAATTTCTCACTCGGTGGGTTTGGAGGAACAACAGTCGCAACTTTCTCAGGCTCTATGTCACGGGCTGGGCCTGATTTCTTTTGACCTGAGCTCTCTCCTCAGTAGCGAGCTGGATTATCATGACGGCGACTGGTCTTTTTAGGTCGGGAACTGACCTTGGGATTCTCAGTCGAAGTAGCAAGGTTACCGAAGAAATCCCCTAATCTTGCCATGCCGGACTGGAAAGTTGAGACCACAAGAGGTGAGTAACGACCCGTCACGCAGCCAATTCTGACAGAGGACAGGGCTTCCGACGGTATTTATAGCGCAAACAACATTCATGATAGTTGCGGACTCGGCGGTTAAGGAAACATTTTCGGAATTTTCCAAAACTCAAAAATGTGCGGGGATTATGTTAACCCCAGAATCCACAACATATCCAGCTAGACGTCTCGTTCCTCCTTTGCCGGATTCCAGATCTCAGTCCGCCAAGGTCGCCCTTGGTTCTCAACTCAGCTGGATCGTCGACCTCCCGTCGACGATAGTCGAGCCCAGATTGGCGAGCTCCGAGTCAGGTCACCCAGGTCGCTCAGGTCGCAACTGGTCTGACAGGATCGCGCTCGATGCGACCAAGGGAGGATTCCAGTTCGCAGACCCAGTCCGCCGTCCCGCGCGGACTGCTTCTTCTTTCTCTTCTGTTTCCCATCACCGCTGCGCGGCTCCTTTGTACCCCGGGCAGCCGGTTATTTTATCCCTGACCATTTGGGCAGGCCCCCAGCCTATAAATAGGGGGAAGTGGTGCACTAAAAAGACACGGACTCGAGCCCAGGAGCCCACTTGTTAAAGGCTGCGGACTCTAATCTCTGGCTTTGCGATCTCCAGCTTGCTTTCTGTATTGCTTTCCTTTTCCCTTCTTGTAACCCCTTCTTTGCAATCAAAAGTAAGCCTGTCGCAGGAGAGGCATTCAGGCCGCGACGGGCGAAGTCTGGTGTTGCCGTGCTCCACGGCTCTTACTTTTCTGTTCCTTTTCTAGTCCGCCAAGTAGACTGCTGCTCGCAGTTTGTTTTTTCCTTTCTTCCTTAAGTGCTCGAACATTTAGCTGCTGGTGCTCGTTTCCGCCTTCGCTTTTCGCGCATCAACAGGAATTTTTCTAAATACTTCTTGTCATTATTGTGAATATAACAAATGCAACCAAAAATTTTGAAATAGTCTACTTTAGGTTTCTTCCCTTTGAGCAATTGATAGGGAGTCTTGCCCTTCAGATTATGTATCAAACTTCTGTTTAACACATGGTTGGAGGTGTTCACTGCCTTTGCCCAAAAAGATAGAGGAAGGTGAGCATCTGTCAACAATGTAGTAGCAGATTCAATTAGGGTTTTATTTTTCCTTTCAGCTATCCCATTTTGTTGAGGAGTTCTAGGATCTGAGAAAGTATGCCTGATCCCTTCACTCTGACAGAACTCTTGCATGAGAAGAGAATCAAACTCTATCCCATGATCACTTCTGATCAGGGCAATGTGAGTATTGAACTCAATCTGTATGCATTTGAGAAAATCTGTCAGACATTTAAAGTTATCAGACTTCTTCCTCAGAAAGAATACCAAAGTGAATCTGGAGAAGTCAACTACAATCACCAAAGTATAAGATTTCCCTCCGAAGCTTTACACTGTAATGGGTCCAAAAAGATCAATGTGTAACAGATACAATATCCTAGGTGAATCACTCTTATTAAGTGACTTAAAACTGTTTTTAGTTTGCTTGCCTAATTGACAAGCCCTGCAGAGTCGTTTCTTCTTGTAGGGGCCAGAAGGTAGTTCTCTAACAAGGTTGTCCTTGGACAGCCTAGCAATGGTTCTAAGGTTTAAGTGTCCTAGTCTCTTATGCCAAAAATCATTTGGTTTGCAGACTGAATTAAATAAGCAGATATCTATGTTGGTTGAAAGGAAATCTACAAGATAAATGTTACCTTTCCTTTTACCTGTTAACACTGTTGTGTTATCCTCTGACTTGATCTGGCATAAGGATTTGTTAAATGTCACTTGATATCCTTCATCACAGAGTTGTCTGATGCTGATTAGGTTGTGCTTCAGTCCTTCCACATAAGCCACCTTCTTGAATGTGACTGAGCCAATCTGAACAACACCATATCTTTTTGTTTGACCAAAGCTTGAATCTCCAAATATCACTTTGGGTCCAAGTTTGGCATTGAAGGATGTGAGATTGTCCTTACTCCCTGTCATGTGCTTTGAGCACCCACTATCCAGATACCATTGTTGGGTCATTGCTGGATAGGTATTCACCTGCACATAAACAATTTATATGTTTTTGACCCAGTTTACCTTGGGTCTAGGTTGATAACCTTTAAATTCAGAAATGAAAGACATCCCTGGATGACTCTTATATCCTTCAGGATGATATCTCCTAGGAGGTACTATCCATTCATTATAAGGGTTGAACCTTTAGGATGAGGGACTTCTAGGATTGACTTGAGATTTACCTTTGAAAGAAGGTTCAAAGCTCTGAGCTCCATTCGACGATCGTCGACCTGATTTCGACGACCTTTGGTCTGATTGTCTAGCTCCGTTCAAAGATCGACTATACCAGAGTTCAGAGTTCAGAAGTCGTTGATCTGAGTTTGACGATCTAGCCTTGGATCGCCGACCTCTGTTCGACGATCGTCGAGCTCTATTCGACGTTTTCTGTTGAATTTGATTTTCCTTAGGTAAATCTGGATTCTTCCTAGCTACCTCTACAACACCCTTTCCTTTATCAGAAATAAATTTAATTGGGGTTGTTAATACTCTCGGTTGGCTGGATGAAGCACCTAAGCCCAATGTACTGTTGAATCTTGAGTTCACTGTGCTTGTGATGTCCAACAGTCTGATGCTTCTCCCATTGAGGGATTCTTCAAACTTCTTTGCCAGGGATAACTCACTTTTCAGTGAAGCTATCTCCTCCCTACAACATTCTAACTCCTCAGAGAGTTTGAGGTTGTCTGATTTTAAGGTGCTATGTTCAGACAATTGATTTCTGAGAGAGATAATCTCTTTCTCAGATTTTAACAGGTCTAAACAAAGTGCCTTAAATTAAGACCTAAAGTCCTCTGAGTCAAAGTCAAAGGAGTCAATTACCTGGTCTTCTTCAGTTTGAGTTTCAGATTCTGAGTCTGATCCTTGTTCTGCATCAGAATTTTGCTGAGAGGCATTGATAGCCATCATGCAGAATTCCTTTTCATCAACATCATCCTCATCATCACTTGAGCTTGATGAGGCTTCTGATTCCTCTTCAGTATCACTCCAGCTTTCAGCTACAAACCCCATCCTTGTATGTTTATTTTTGTTGGAGGAGGATTTATTGCTGTTGTTTCCCATGGAGTCCTTGTCTTTTCTCCTATCTTTCCTGTCCTTATTCTGATTTTCTTGACAGTCAGACACAATATGGCCTGGTTTCCTGCATCCAAAACAGATTATTTCTTTATTATTTGATTTGTCATACCTTGGCTTCTCATGCCCTCTGGATGACCTCTTTCTTAAATCTTTCCTGGCCATCTTATAGAATCTTTTGGCCAGCAAACTCATCAATTCTTCATTTCCTGTGACCTTGTCTTCAGGCTTCTATTCTATGGCTTTGAAAGCAATGGTCTTCTCCTTTCTGATGACTGGAGAAGCAGTATTTTGCTCTTCTTCCCTATTCTTAATGAGCAGCTCATAAGATTTGAGCTTGCCCAAAAGAGCTTTAGTAGTAATCTAAGTTAGGCTTCTGGCATCCTTGATTGGCTAGATCCTTGAGTCCTAAGTGCTAGGGAAGCACATAGGATCTTGTCATTTAGTTCAGTTAGTGTGATCTCCTTATCCAATGTTTTCAACTGACTGACTATCAGAATGAGCCTGTTGTACATATCTGCAACTGACTCAGCTTCTCCTTTCTTAAAATTCTCATATTGAGATATGAGATGGGATCTCCTGTCCTTCCTTTCATCAGCAGATCCTGAGACAATTTCAGATAACTTGTCCCATATATCTTTTGCTGAACTGCATTCAGACACTTTTTGGAATATCTCATCAGACATGGTCTGAGTAAGAATATTCATAGCATTTGCATCTTCAACTTTCCATTTCTTTATTTCTGTATCTGTTCCTGAAGGAGGTGGAACAACACTTGTACTTGTGATCACTGGGGGTCTTGGACAAACTGTCAAAACAGAATTAAAAATGTCCTCATCAATAGAATTCATGTAAAGCTTAATCCTTGCCTTCCAAAGTGCAAACTTAGAGAGGTTGCACACTGGAGGTCTGGTGCTAGCATAATTTTTGTTCTGTACAATGGTTTTTTTGAAAATAAATATAGTACAAAAAGAAATAATTATCCTCTATAGAAGGTTTATCTTATCAAGGATCTTTTTATTCAGGTGTTAGCCTGTTCAACCAGTCTGTTAAAGATTCAGATGTTGAATAACCAACCTGCCTCTGATACCAATTGAAAGTGAGGAAAAGATCTACCTTAACTTTAGAGGGGGGGGGGGGGATGAATAGAGTATTTTTAAAATAATTTACAATTAAAAATATAAAGCAGTGGAAGACTTAATTTATGTATATGTGTAAGGTGCTTGTTATGAAATAAAAACTAAAGCAAGAGCTAAGAAAACACACAGCACACATCAAAGTCAAACATACAGCAACCAGATGACACAAGGAACTATAGTGGTTCCCCAACAACCTGGGTACATCAACTCTTCTACCACCCTTGGTAGGAATCCACTGCAGGAATAGTTGATCAGGTGTCCTGGGCACAAATGAGCTTTTGATAAGGTGCTCAAAAACCAAAACTTGATTTTCTGATAAGGTGTCTTGCCACCACTGAGTTTTGACAAGGTCTTAGAAACCAGTCTAAGAACTTTTGAAGGGAGTTTTGAAAAACCCTTTTACATGAGGGAAAAGAAAAATAAAGAAAGAGTTGAGTTGTTCTTCTCTGTCAACAATCTGAGAGAAGACAAGTGGATGATGATGTCAAAGCTCCCTCTGAGATCTGTAAGAGTTCAGGAAGGTGAGCATTACTAGGGTGATAGGTCTTCAGTTGCTTTAGTCTCAAGCAATTGATGATTTCATCAGATGCTGAAATGTTTGATGTCTGGAGTTCTTGATGTTGAAGCTTTTAAACACTTGAGAATTTAGAGGAGTTGAGTAGCAGAAGATTTCCTCCACAGAAAACTTTCTTGTGTTCTTGAAGATTTGGGATTCAGTAAATTTTTAAATCTCAGAAGATGAACTCTTGATCAGAGAGTTTTTTTTTGTTCACTCTTCTGTGTTTCTTTTAATCTAATTCTACTGTATATCTCTTGTCTCTATAATTGTATATGATCTGTTATATCTTTCAAAAACATATTATGTAGGATTATATCAGATTCTGACTTAGATGGCCATTACTCAGTCATAAATGACTTCCATAATTGATAACTGTATCTGGGGAAAGTCCTAAGCAATATTCCATTTAGTCCTTCCTTGAAAATTGCATCAGATTGCTTGAAATGGCGAGAGAATCCTTTGTAATAAATGCAGAAAATAACTCTAGAAGAATATGAATGAATTCCATAACTGTTCTTGAATTTGAATTCTGAAAGCGTCGATCTCTCACAGAAATCATCGATCTGAGCTCTACGATCGTTGAACTGAGCTCAGAGATTGGATTTATATTAGAGACAGAAAACATCGACCTGAGCTCTACGATCGTCGAACTGAGCTCAGCGACATTGAAAATAGCTGAAGACAGAGCGTCGATCTGAGCTCGAAGATCGTCGACCGGAGTTCGACGACTTGTAGAGTTGAGCTCAGAGAACATCGAACTGAGTTCGACGTTTCGTCGACCTGAGCTCGACGAAAATTGTCTTTGTCTCAGCAAAGAATCCTGATCTTCGAATGGTCTTGGGGGCAGCTCCAAACCTAAGTTCTAAGACCTAGACTCATTCTAATTTGACCTTTTCAACTATACAACTAGGTCAAACAATTTTCCTAATAATATAGTGATCCTTGCCCAAATTAGTAATAGGGTGTTCCAACACTGGTGGAACCTAAGAATAGGCCACTGCCTTATCCTTAAGTGTGGGGGCTGGAGCACCAAATAAAAATGGTCCATAATGGGCCATTTTGACTTCTTCATGGGGAGCCTTTCAGTGCACTCAAACCCATGCCCTTTCTTCTTACATTATAAGATACACTTGTACTCTTAAAAGAAAAATTCTTATTCTTCTAGTGACCATATATTATGTCTTGGTCATACCTATTGGAAGGGAGGATTACCTTGTGTAAGGTGGCCCGAGGCACTACAAGAGCTTTTCGTTCCCTTTGGAATGGGCAACTCTAGAAACCCACTTTAACCCTAAATCACTCTTATCTTTTTGAGAGGTGAAGGTGTAAATCCGTGGTAACACTATTTTGGACTTTGTGAAACTAGCCACAATTATTTTCTCCCTCTAGAGTTTCTCTTCAAGATCCATAATGTTCCTGTTCTTGTGGCTGATAGTCCCAATCTGGATGATCGACGTGGCCAATAGTTGGCTGACTTCCCTCATTTTCTATTCTAGCAAAGATGTTGAATCAGACTGTTGGGAAGTAGCTAGTTGTAGGGAAATAATCTCCTCAGCCTGCTTCTTGGCCAACTTCTTGCTTCTTTTCAAAGCATCCTGATAAACACCATACTTGTCAATCAATTGATTGACATCATTTTCAGATTCTGAACCATAATTCCCACTGGAGGAAGTTGATGCTTCAGAGACTGAGCCAGGCTCATAGGTAGGAGAAGAGCTAGGGATAGAGTGTACCTCATCAGGAGTAGGGTTGTCCTGATTTTCTTCTGAGGTGGCCATGAGACTAAACTCCTCATCCTCTTCACAATCACTGTCATCTGATGATAGTGGAGCCCTTATGCCTGATGGGGAAGTTGGATTATCAACCTCTTCTTCAATGGACATGAGACCAATGTAGGTATCCTCTTCATCTAAATCTGAACACTCAGAATCACTATCTGATAGGCTAACTTTCTTTTTGGCCAAGAAACTCTTTTCAGTCTTCTTGTCCCTGTGATAATTTTTGCCTTTTAGACCTCATCTACACCTTCTTATCTGGACAGTTAGCAATGTCATGTCCACTCTTATTGCAATAGTTACAAACAACATTATAGTTAACATGTTTTTTCTATTTGGAGTCATACATTTCCCCAGAGGGGTAATTTCTGGATTTGTCGTTGCTGGAGTAAGGCTTCTTTGAGGTGGAGGTAGAAGAGCCATTGTTCTTACACTGTCTCCTTCTACTCAATAACTTCTTAAACTTCTTGGAGAATAGGGCTATTTATCCATCTGATAGTTCATTCCTACAGGAGTTGGGATCTGAGCTTTCTGACTACTGGGGCCATTGATCTCAATGTCCCAGTTTTGGAGAGATTGTTGGGTCCATTTGTCTCAATGTACCAGATTTGTAAGAAGTCAAGCAAGACAATGGTATACACATAGTTGTATTTAATGTATTTTTATGTTCATGCATGTAGGTTGGTCTATGTCATATTTATTGGATAGGTGGTCCAAGTGACACTAACAGGTGGAATAAAAGAAGCTGACTGGAGAGAAAGAAAAATGACTAAGTCTATAGGCATTGAGTGAAGAAAGTTCACTCAAAGACATACAACTAATAGCCTTGAGTGAAGTCAGGACAGTCAAAGCCCAACAAGTTACAGCGCATAAAAATGACTAAGTCCATATGCATTGAGTGAAGCTAGTTCACTCAATGCCATACAACTAACAACGCTGAGAAAAGCCAGGCAGTCAAAGCTTTAAGTGTTGGCAAGGAAGAAAAGTGGCTAAGTACACAGGCATTGAGTGAAGTCAACTCACTCAACGCCAAATAGCCAAAAGTGTTGAGTGAAGCTTGATCTCTCAACGCCATGCTGTTTCTATCAAAGCCAATGGAGAAGAAGACAGAAAATCAACTAAGTCCAAAAGCGTAGAGTGAAGATAGTTCACTCAACGCCAAGATCAAAAATCTTTGAGTCAAGCTAATGCAGTCAGCCTAAGAGGAAACAGAGAAATCGGGTAGGTCCAGAAGCGTTGAGTGAAGCTAGTTCACTTAACGCACTCAATGCCAAATTTCAGAAGCAAAGGCAGAAAGCGTTGAGTGAGGCCAACTCTCTCAATGCCTTCACACAGAAGGAGATTTGGCTAAGCATAAAAGAATTGAGTGAAGCTTATCCACTCAACGCTCTCAACGCTTTTAGACAGAAGGATGCAGAATGTTGGCTAAGCATAAAAGCATTGAGTGAAGCCAGTTCACTCAACTCTTTCAACACCTTCATGTAGAGCAAAATTATTCTAAGTCCAGAATTGTTGAATGAAGTCAGTTCACTCAACGCCATAGTTGTAGAAAGAGCTAAAAATAACTCTAAGTCTAGAATCGTTTAGTCAAGACAGTTCACTCAATGCTCTCAATGCCAAGGATGTAGAAAGGTCTGAAGATCAAGCTAAGGCAAAAAGCTTTGAGTGAACCTTATACACTCAACGCTCTCAACGCTTGGACAAGCTAAAGATTTGATGAAGTCTAGAATCGTTGAGTGAAGCCCATTCACTCAACGCTCTTAATGCCTGGAGTGATTTTGTGAAATTGTCTAAGTCCATAACTGATGATGTCAGCAAAGTCAACAAAAATCAACAAAAGTCAACACAATTCTAAAATGATCATGGAAGAGCTACAAATCAACACTAACGTCACCATCAGTCTCATTCTATAAAACTAAGGATATAATCAATCGTTAAAGAAAAAACACGTGTCAATCATCTCGCTAGATGACTAGATTATAAATAGAAGATGAGATCTGGATCGAATCAAGTTTTTGAGGGATCAATTGAATAAAAAAAGGTTGTGCAGAACTTCGTATTGTTCCTCTTCCATTGTTGCATTGACAAGAGCTTTAATTTATAAATCTGAAGAGTTTCTGAGTTTGCTGCGACAATCAACATCTACTACAATAAGATAAAAGGATTTCTCTAAGGAAGAAGAATCAGTCAAGGCCAGCCCTAGCTGAAATTGATTCAAGATCCAAGTCGAGCCAAATTTGAAGATCAATCTATGGATCTGTGAAGAAGATATAGAGGAATCTTTTTTCTACAAAACAGGTTAGCTGATAGAGGATCTTTCTTCTCTTTTCTTCATTAGCAGAATCAGAATCAAGGTTCTGAGGTACTTATAGCACAAGCAGCAGATTCTTGAAGATTGTTATTCTTGTTGGTGTGAAGAAGATTGGGCTGAGATTCTCTCAGCTCAGGAGGCAATTGACTCAGAGACTAATTTCACTTGAGTCAAAAAAACTTTTCTATTCAAATTATGTAGGATCTGTTCAAGATCTGTGTTGTAATCCTAAATTATAAATGGTGAGTGGTAGGATCAAGTCTTGGATCTGTGTTGTATAGGGCAATTTTTCTCATCTTTTGTTGTTGGGCATTTATGCCTGTGATAGGTAATCAGGTGATTAAAGAGTTATTAGGATGTGTGCCTGTGTTGTAAGTATCTGTGGAGACTGTGTGATCGTGTGTGATCGTATTGTAATCTCTGAGGAGACAAGTTATTGGAGAAGTGCCTTGTATAACATTCAGTTAGAAAGGCGGGAGGGATAGTGGATGTACCCATATTCTGGGGAACCACTATAAAATGGTGGTGTTCTGCGTGTGAATGTCTTGAAAGCTGAACTAATCAATAACAACAGAGCCTAAATAAGTTAAAGGTCAAAAGAATATAAATGACCCTAATAACCTATCCCCTCTCTTGGAGATTAGCTACCCTTTTATTCAAAAACTTTCAAGTGGTATTAATGGGAGGTTACTCAAGAAAGGCTTAATAATTTGAGTAGGTCTCAAAGGATAGCTGAGAAAAGATAAGTATGGTTTCAAGAGACAACCATAAGGGAACTAGGTTCTATGAAGCTTCCTCTATGTAGGAAAGAAAATTTTGGAATATGGGAAGAAAGGGTCTGAATGTTTATGGAAGCATCAAGCCCGAGGATTTCTGTTATAGTACTAGAAGGTCCATTCATTCCCCTGAAGGTGTCAGTTCTTGATGCAAATATCAAGACTCCTAAGAGTTATGCAGAGATGACTAAAGATGAAATCATCTTGGTTGAAATGGATAAAAGGGCACAAAACATTATAGTTAGTACCATAGATGACTCTACTTTTCAAAACCTGGTGCACTACAAAACCTCAAAGGAAATGTGGGAAACTCTGGTGATATATATTGAGGGTACTGAGGAAGTTAGAGATGATAGGAAGTTTATGCTCAATCAAGAGTATGAGGCTTTCAGGCAGATGAAGGAGGAGACAATAACTAGCTGCTATGAAAGTTTTTTTAGAACTATAAATGAGCTAAGGACCTATGGCCTGGTCATTAGTAACTATGAGATAAATGAAAAGTATCTTAAGTCACTTACTAGAGGTTAGGACACTAAGATATGTGCCATTAGAGAAGTGGCAAAGCTGGCAGATACTACACCATCCACTTTGTTTGGGAATCTGCTATCATATGAAATGCAGCTGACTACAAGGAAGGAGGAGGGAAAGACTAGGAAAGCTCAGGCCAAAGAATCAACTATGGCCTTCAAGGCAGATAGTTCCAAGAGGAGTAAAGATAAGAATCCTTCTCTCCCAAGAAGGCCGATTGAGTCTGAAGATTCAGATCAAGATACATTAGAATGCAATATATCTGATGAGGAATTTGATACTTTCTAAAGGCAGTTCATGAAGCAGATTAAGAAGAAGGGGTGGAGGAGCATACCTTCTTCTTCCTTACAAAATAAGGAGGACTATTATAGAACCAAGAAGAAACCTTCCAAGGAAGGCATGTATTACACAAAACATAGTAACATGTTACTAATAAGATAATTTATTTTTGCTGTAGCAAGATAGGGCATGTTATGGTTGAATGTCCTATGAAGAAGGAGGCTGATGAGAAAAATCATCACTATAAGAAGGGCAAGAAGGAGAAAACCTTGATTGCTAAGAAGGAGAAAAGATGGACTGACTCATCCTCCTCAGAGTCAGATGATGAAGATGAAGCCTACATTGGGCTGATGGGTAGATTTGATGAATAATCTTGCTTGGATCATCCTGGTCTATCTAAGGTACACTCTCCATTCAGCTCTTCATCTAATTCAAGTTATAAGACTATTCTTATTTCAGAAGCATTTTCATCTAAGGATGATGGTGATTATGAATCTTAGGATGACATCAATAAAGTGATAGATAAATATGGTGAACTTCTGAATGCATTCAAAAGGAGTAAACAACTGTCTAAAAAGCAGGCTCAAGAGATTGCACCTCTACTACTTGCTGCTTCCCAGCACTCTGAGACATCAATCATGGTGGAACAGAAAATTAGGGAAGTCAGTCTGTAGAAGACAATTACTATTACATAGATAGGCACCATAAAGTATAAGAATGACCTTATTAGGGATCTAGAAGAAAAGCTCCAAAGGGAGAAGAGAATTGTGACAAGTTTTTTTAATCCTAATTCAGTGTTGCACATTATTGACTCCATCACCTCTCAAAGAAACTAGAGAGGAGTTGGATTCATGGGAAACACTGGAGCTAACCCTTTAAAAGGAAAGGGAAAATTTCCAGCTAAGTCACCCATTGCCTTTAAAAGGGTAATGCTCCCTACTAATAGGTATGACCTGGACTCTATGTATGGTCACTAGAAGAATGAGAATTCTTCCTGGAAGCATACTAATGTTTCTTCCAATGTAAGGAGAAGATGAATTGAAATGAGTGCCTTCAAGGCTGCTCATGCGGAAATACAAATGGCCCTTCCTGTACCATTTATCTTTGGTGTTCCAGCCCCTACTCTTAAGAAGGGGGCAGTGGCCAAACTTCAAACTTAATCAACAAAAACTCAGACTAAAGGTCACTCTTATAACATGCTTGATTTGGGTGTTTCTGATGCTATCAGGAGCATGATTTCTGCAAAGAAAACTGCTGCTATTAGACTCAGAAAAAATCAATTAAAGTTGTTGAAATTCTCTCCATCAGTCAGATAATTGCTAAAAGTAATCTAAAGAAGACTATTGTTGTTCTTTCTAGAAAGGTTGATGTTGTTAATACAGTCACTAGACCAGCTCAGAAAAGAATGTATAACCTTCATGAGTGTTGGTGCTGTGGCAAGATAGGGCATTTTGCCATTGATTGTCAACATAATTAAAGTGTGCCCAGAGCTAAAGTAAGTCTACTAGTCAGAAAAACTACTGGTAGACATGTTCATTTTGAGACTAGCATGCAACTAAGACCCAATAAATATTGTGTTCCTAAGGTAAAATAAATATGTTTTGAATGTTAGTCCAAGTTTTCATACCTCTATATGGTACTTAGACAATGGTTGTTTCAAGTACATGACTAGAATAAAGAGCAATTTGATAGAGTTTATTCCAGTGAAGGATTGACCAAAGGTGATCTTTGGTGTATCAGACAAAGGGATTACCAGAGGTTATGGTAAGATCTCAAATGTCTTAGTCACTTTCACAAATGTGATAGTGCATTTTGTAGTCTAAACTATTAGGAATTTTAGTTCTTTTTATAATTAAATCATGTTTTTAAAGCTTTATTTTAACCTTTTTTTGTTTATATATTAATGTCACTAATGTTTTCTCTTTTCTTTGCAGGTTTGTAGTTTTTTAGCCAGAATTCATCAAACTCAGCCTTCATTCTCCATTCGACGAACACTTCCAAATTCGTCGAACTCCGCCTTCATTCTTCATTCGACGAACTCTTCCAAATTCGTCAAACTCCGCCTTCATTCTTCGTTCGACGAACTCTTCCAAATTTGTCAAACTCCACCTTCATTCTCCGTTCGACGAACTCTTCAAATTTCGTCGAACTCCACCTTGATTCTCCGTTCGAAGAACTCTTCCTGGTTCGTCGAACTATGCCTCTTCTGCGTTAGACGAATGACACCTGCATTCCTGATTCATCGAGCTCCCTTCTCCGTTTGACAAACTAACCCTTCTTCGTTGACCTCCCTTCTCCGTTCGATGAATTCTTCCCTTCTCCATCGAGCTCCCTTCTTCGTTCGACGAATCCTTCTCCGTTCGACGAATCCTTCTCCGTTCGACGAATCCTTCTCCGTTAGACGAATTCTTCCCTTCTTTGTCGAGCTCCCTTCTCCGTTCGACAAATTCTTCCCAGTTCGACGAATTCTTCCCAGTTCGTCGAACTCACACTTCTTCGTCAAACTCCTCCCGCTCCTTCTCTTCGCCGTTCATCAAGCCCTCCCTGTATAAAGCTTGCTGCTAGAGAACAAGTCCCGCTATTCCACAAAGCCTGCTGCAACCATTAATACACGTTGCCCGTACCGAGTCAATCATCATTTCCCGCTAGATTTCGTATGGAGGTCAGCCTTCGTGCATGACTGGAGGCGAGGGCATCTCGTTCTCATTGAAACTTCTATAAATTGAACCCTACCCCTTGTGTTTTTGAGAGAAAATTTTGAGAGGAGAAGTGCTTCCATTTCCAGCTCTTCCTTTAGTGTTCTTCCTCTCTCCCTTTCTCATTTTTAGCTTTTTTTAATTCTGTTTTAGTTCTACTCTTTTGTAATAGTTCTTGTAATTTCTTTAATAGTTTACTGTTAATGCTAACCTAGTTTTCAGTCCATGCAAGGGTAATAGGCTTTTATTTAAAGTTGTAAGCTCTCTTTGAATTAAAATAAAGTGTGTTTATTTTTAATTGTCTCCATTTTATCTCCATGCACTCCTACTCATCTCTCTTCATCCACTTCACCATGAGTAACTAATCCTCCTAGTCCTCGATCTTGATGATTTGAGCCTCGAGTTGATTAAGTTATGAAACTTTAGTTTACGTTTTCTTTTTAGGGTTTATGCCTTAGATTTACCCATGAATAATCATGTTCTGAGATATATCATTGATATATATTTTCCATTTTTTGTTTCCACTCTTAGCTAGCCAAAAGGCTCATAGTTTAGAGAGAACACTCAAGAGAAAAGAGAGTTGCATGCACCCCTCGAGAGAGGAAGACGTTAAATCTCCCGAATTGGAGTGAAATCTAATAACGGGGTTCACATCGTAAAACAAGCTTTAGGTCTCCGAATTGGATGAGGGTTCAGTTGGACCTTCCTAAACTCAGTTGGGCACCACTTCGAGATATGCGTGTTCAAGCTTTAGGAACCTCCACAGTCAAGGACCTTTACCCAATTATGCTTAGGTTTATTATCGCATTATTAATCAACTTTTGCCGAGCTGATTCTCGATCGAGTGCTTTTCTATTTCATTATTTCAACCCCTCATTGTAATCGCTTTTAGTAGCACTTTATTTAACTGCAAGTAGTTCTATTTTTAGCGCAATATTTCTTTTCTTAATTGCAATTAGATTTCTCTTAACAAACCCTAAAATAATCTTTCGATAAGATAATAGCTTTCGTGTGTGTTAGATTACTCAATAGTTCTCGAATTTTAATACGACTCATGTGTCCCCTTGTTTCAATTCGATAGGTGTACTTGCCTAGTTGGATTACTAGTTCGGTTTTATTCTCTTTGTGAATATTAGTAGTTTTTGGCGCCGTTGTCAGGGAACAACTTTTGTTGATAATTCGAAATCAAAAACCAATTACTCTTATCATTTCTCTTTCTCTCCCTCTTTCTAAAAATTTAAAAATTCATAAAAAATATTAACCCTCTTAATAGAAACCCACATCACAATTTTTATACATCACCTAACTCTCTTGAAAAGGGCAATGTGGCTTAAATACCACTATCTTGTCTAGTACCTTGAGAACCCTTTATTGGGTAGCCCTTAGGAAGTTCGGGAGTAAAAACATTAAAAAATCAATTCCAAAAAAATGTAACTTTTTTTTCTAGTTTATTTTTCTCTTTCTTCATCTTCTCTTCTGCTAGCGCCTGACCCACGGAAATCAGTCGGATATTTTAGACTTAGAAAATGAAATTGAGCGCACTCTTCAGAGAAGATCTCGATTTCAAGATCCTACTCTCCAACTACTGATTGAAGATTCCGAGTTTATTTCTACTACAAGAATAGAAGAGCCCATCGTAGAGGAAGCCCTGCATATGCTTATGTCCTATTATGCACGGCCGAATCTAGAGGGTATAGAATAAGGCAGAGTTTGCTCTTCTATATCTAATAATAATTTTGAACTAAAGCCTAGCATAATTCAAATGGTGTAGTAGTATGTGCAATATGCTGGACTTCAAGATGAAGATCCGAACGCCCATATAGCTAGCTTTCTTGAGATTTGTGACACCTTCAAGATTAATGGTGTCACAAATTATGTTATTAGTCTAAGACTCTTCCCTTTCTCCATAAGAACCAAGGCAAAGAAATGGCTAAACACTCTACCAAAAAATAGCATCACTACCTGTAATCAACTAACTGAAAAATTTCTAGCGAAGTATTTTCCGCCGGTTAAAACCGTAAAACTTAGGAAAGGTATTTCTGCCTTTGAAAAAATAGATTCTGAAACCTTGTATGAAACCTGGTAAAGATTTAAAGAACTCTTAAGATGATGCCTCCATCACACGCTGCCTGTATGGTTGCAAGTGCGGACATTTTACAATGGGTTAAATCAAAGCACAAAGCAAATTATAGACGCAGCTTCTGGTGGTACCTTAAACCACAAAACCCCAGAAGCAGCTCTTGAGATTTTTGAGGACAAGAACACATATCTGTGGAATGTGTATAGGTCCCGCCCAAACAAACATGTAGGTATATTTGAAGTGGACAACGTCTCCCAGCTATCTCTGCAAGTGGAAATTTTAAGCAAGAAGATAACGGAGATGACTGCTGCCTCCGCCCCTCAGGTATGGGAATCTGCAACTGCTTCCCCGAACAATTAGATTATGTTAATCATATGCTGAGAAAAGCTTATCATAATTTTTCTTCTGCTAGTTTTCCCGCGTCGAGCTTTACTTTTCCGAATAGTTATAATCCCGCTTTATGTGAAACCACCCTAATTTTTCGTGGAGTAACCCTTCGAACGCGATGCGCCCGCCACCACAAAATGATTTTTCCGCACCACCTCCACATCTTCAAAATTATCCAAAACCTCCAAGCTTGGAGGAGTTACTTTCTAAATATATAAACACAAATGACACTACTATAAGAACCCTAGCCGGAAGCGTTAAAAGTCTAGAGAATCAAGTAGGACAACTCGCGAAAATTATATCTGAGCGACCCACCGGGTCTCTTCCTGCCAATACCAATCCCAACCCAAGAGAGAAAGCGAAATCAATAACTCTGCGGAGTGGGAAGCAAGTTTCTGTTATGGTTAGCGAAGAGCCTGAGGCATGCTCCGCCACCATTTTAAAAATTCCACCCTCTGTTGAAAAAGAAGTTATCGCCCCTCTCTCTATTGTAGAGAAAGATCTCACTCCTCCACCCACCTTAAAAATTATCCAACTCCACCATACACTTCCGAACTTAACAAGAGACGTCAGGATGATCAATACTCCCGCTTCTTAGAAATATTTAAGCAAATCCACATAAATCTTCCATTCTATGAGGCAATCTCCCAGATGTCGAAGTACACTAAGTACCTAAAGGACCTCCAGACTAATAAAAAGAAGTTAGAAATCTTATCGCATGTCACACTAAATATCGAGTGCTCTGCGGTCTTGACAAACGATATGCCAAAGAAGATCAGTGATCCAGGTAGTTTTTCTATTCCATATGTCTTTGGTAATCTTTTTGTCAAGCACGCATTAGCCGACTTAGGTGTACTATCAACTTGATGCCCCTCTCGTTATTCAAGAAGTTAGGAATTTGTAGCCTCAACCCCATGCGTATGAGTATCCAACTCGTTGATAGATCGATCAAATACCCATTAGGAATATTGGAGGATGTTCTAGTCAAAGTCGACAAATTCATCTTCCAAGTGGATTTCGTCATATTGGACATCGAAGAAGACGTCGAGGTTCCCATGATCCTTGGCCGACCCTTCCTTGCAACCTCCTGAGCTATCATTGATGTAAGCAATTGCATGCTCTTCCTTCGAGTAGGAGACGATGATGTAACTTTCTCTATCACCCCTTCGATGAATGACACCCTAGGGAATGACGACTCCTGTTTTATCTTAGAGGCCTTAGGTGAAGAATCTTCCTAATACCTTTCTGAAAGTGAAAGTTAGAATTTTGATTTTTGTTTTTCTACAACTCTTCCAAATAAATTTCTGTAAGAAATGGCCATGGCCGTGGAATCCACCCTTTCCAATTTTTTGTATAAAGTTAAAGTCTACGAAGATATTATTATTGAAAAAGAAAGAACTTCCAAATCATCATATGAAGAACCCCCAACCCTAGAATTAAAAGAACCGCTTGAACATCTTAAGTATGCTTTCATAGAAAAGGATTCTAAACTACCAGTAATAGTCCAGCGAACCTAACTGAGTTGCAAAATGAAAAACTCCTTCTAGTTTTACGTAAACATCGCCGAGCTATTACTTGGCAGATTTTCGATATCAAGTGCATAAGACCATCTTTCTGTACCCACAAAATCCTAATGGAAGATAATTCATGTAATTCCATCCAACCTCAGTGCCGCATAAATCCCAATATGAAATAAGTATTTAAGGGCAAGGTTATGAAGCTGTTAGACGCAGGAATTAACTCTCCAATTTCTGATAGTAAGTGGGTCAGCCTAGTTCAGGTAATGCCAAAAAAGGGAGGAATAACTGTAGTTCGTAATGAGAATAATGACTTAATCCCGACACGGACGGTGATGGGGTGGCAAATGTGTATTGACTATCGTAAGTTAAATGACACCACCCGCAAGGACCATTTTCCCTTGTCATTCATCGATCAAATTTTAGAGAGACTATTCGACCATAGCTTTTACTGCTTTATCGATGGCCTCGTGGGGTATTTTCAAATCCCCATCTCTCCCGTGGACCGAGAGAAAACTACATTTACTTGTCCCTTCCACACCTTCGCTTACCGAAGAATGCCGTTTGGGTTGTGCAATGCGCCAGCTACATTCCAGCGATGTATGCTTGTTATCTTTGACAAGTACGTAGAAAGCATAATGGTGGTGTTTATTGATGATTTCCCTGTGTTCGAGGATTCCTTCTATAGTTGTTTAGAAAATTTTGAAAAAGTCTTAGAAAGATGCGAAGAAACTAACCTTGCCCTAAATTGGGAAAATTGTTATTTTATGGTGAGGGAGGGGTTAGTTTTGGGTCATAAGATTTCTGCCCGAGGAATTGAAGTAGATATAGTTAAGATATAAGTTATCGAGAAATTGTCGTCTCCTATGAACGTAAAAGCTATAAGATGTTTCCTAGGTCACGCTAGCTTCTACTGTCGTTTCATTAAAGACTTCTCCATAATCACCAAACCCCTTACTCATATTCTGGAAAAATACGCCCCTTTTTTTGATGAACCTTACCTATCTGCCTTTGAATTAATAAAAGAAAAGTTAATTAATGCCCCAATTATGATAGCTCTAGTGTGGGACCTTCCCTTTGAGATTATGTGTGATGCGAGTAGTTTCGCGGTGGGAACCGTATTAGGTCAACGCATATCTAAGAACTTCCACCCCATCTATTACGCAAGTAAAACACTCACACCTGCACAAGAGAATTACACCACGATCGAGAAGGAGCTCCTAGCTGTTGTCTTTGGGTTTGATAGATTCAGACCATACATCACGCTTTCAAAAATTATAGGTTTCACGGATCACTCGTCCCACAATTCCTTACTTGCTAAGACGGAAGCCAAGCCGCGCCAGATACCTTGGGTCTTACTCCTCCAGGAGTTTAACTTGGAAATCCGTGATAAGCGAGTTGCCGAGAATTTTGCCCCCGACCATCTCTCACGATTAGATAATCCGTATATAGAAAATTTAGATGAAAAATCTTTTAATGATTATTTTCGTGAAGAGAAGCTGCTTTCAATTAACAGATCCCCTTCCCCTTGGTTTGCACACATAGCCAACTATTTAGTGGCTCGTGTCCTCCGGAAAGTGTTTCCTCGAGTGCACCACCATCTCTAGCTACCTCCTCCCTCCTCAAGAATACAACCACCCCTATCTCTCTCTAAACCCGAGCAACAACCTATTTCCCTTCCCCAAACCGCCAACCTCTCCACACATCCTAGCCGACCAACCACAAGCCTCCCCTCTCCTACCCGAGCCCTTTTTTTCTCTACACAAAACCAGCCAGCCACCCTCTTCCACAAACCGACCACACCTAGCCACCACCTTTTCTCTTTCCACCATACTCTATATACCCGGTCACCTTTTCTCTTTCCAAAAAAAATCGACTCATAGCAAACCTATTCAAGGCCGGCCATCCTTCAAATTTGGGGTGAACATCGGCCAAAGCGTGAAGCGACAAAGGCGGACAAGTTTCCATATTCAGCCGGCGCGACTCCGGCGGAATAGTTGAAGAGCAATCCAAGAAAGAGAAAATCAGAATCTTCTATTCTGGTTCGGTAACAAAATATTTCTACTCTTTGTGTGTTTCCCTCTAGTAAATTCTTGTGGTGGAATTCTTGTCATTAGGTTTTGATATCATTAAATTTTTCGTGGATTTTCTTTCATTTGATTTTGTAGTACATTCTAATTTATTTAAGTTCGAGAGGTTTGGCGAACCTCCATTTTCTTTTGTTGGGAGAGATCTACTATTTTCTGAATCGTTATTTTTGGTAGATATCTTTTGGTACAACCTTCGCTCGTTCAGACCGGGATGGTCCTTTTAGCAGGAAAAAATATTGGCCTATAGCTTTTATTCGATCCTAATCGGTTTGGCTACCCGTACGCTAACATATAATTGATATAATTAATTAGCGTGGTTCAGCGTAGAATGATTGTGCGAGTATAGGATTGGTTCGTAGAGAGTTATACGTGCTAGTCCGTAGATATTTTCGGTGTCAACGTGTGAGCCTGCATCAATTTGGTATCAGAGGGAGGTTCACATAAATTTCCTAATTGGCACCCTCCCCCTTTAATTAATTTGTCGACACGCACTTGCACGTTTCATTGCACAACATATAAACAAATTTAGAATTTTTGGTTTATAAATAGCGTCCTAAAATTCTCAGTTTTTATCAAAATTCAAAAAACTAAAATTCTAGAAATTCTCCATCATTTTCTTAGTAAGAAATCCAAATTTTTTTATGAAGTCCTTATTTTTATTAAGTCATTATAAAATTTAATTTTTTGTCTGCAAATAACGCTCTATATTTTTATTTTTTCTACAAAATCATAAAAAAATAATTTATAATTCTCATAATAATTCCAGCAAGAAAATAAAAAAATATACATTTGTTATCTTAAGTATTTAGCGGAACAATTAAATCTTTGAAAATTAAGTAGGGCCAGGTTATTTATTCAGTGCATGTGCACCAGTTCCGGGTGAGATATTCTCTCCGGTTCTCACAAAAATGGCCTATGAAGTTAACTTTTCCTAAGTAAAATCTTTTGGTTCCATGACGAACGTTAGGAAACCAGTACGGTCCCCTGTAGTGGGTGAGATTAAGGTTTTGATTGCACAACTATAGGCTAGCCATGTAGCACCACCACAACCTAGGCCACACCACATTTATCCTACTTATGATGGTTTAGGATGTCAACAAATTTTTAGAGATTAGATTTAGGGATTAGAAAATTATTTTAATTGTCACTTATGGGATGACCACAAAAAGGTAACATTGCCCTAGAGCGATTAGTAGGTCAAGCCCAGCTGTTTTGGTTAAACGATGAGCGTCATATTAGTAGCTATCATTATGCTTGACCACACATGCATAGCCTACTCTCAGATAAATTTGATCCCGACAACCTAAGTACTAATAGCACCACACCCGACGTAAGAATAGTTACATCACTAGACCCGTATCCGCTTATAGGAGTGACCCTACGCCTCAGGATAGATCCTATCGCCAAAGAGGTAGTAATAACTAAAGTATGCTTATCCCCACCTCAAGGGAACATAAGCCAATTAGACCCCAAAATTTGTATTCGAAAGAGGTTACTACTAGGGTGCCTGCTCCTTTAGTATCGAAGAATAAGCCCATTGGGACAGTGACTGATACCACTGAGGATTCTGATGTGGATATAGAATCTCTATATGCTGATGTTGACAATCTAGTTGACTGTATTCCTTTATGTACAATTGTCCCCGACGATTCTGATGATTTTGAGATTGAAGTCATACCAAGTGATCTAGAAGATGATGTTTGTGATGATGATGATAGTCCAATCTGTGAGAGTATCTTTTTGCCTATTTCATTCCCTACTAGCATTGTGTCTGTTCAGCATATTATTGAGTTCCCTCTTTAGGATACGATCCCCAACGCATTAGAGCTTACGATTACACGAACTGAGACTTTATCTGAATTACCTGAGGAGCCTGTGAGTGATGAATTCTCTATTGTCATTGATGACCCTGACTTAATGGATGTCCTGACTGATTGGGAAGACTCACCTTATGTGAGAAGGTTATGTTTTGATGATTTTAGCGCTGCGAACCCGAACGACAGTTATTTGATGTTACCACCATTGACTGAAGCTCAACCTGAATTAAAATTTTCGTCGGGTTTGATTTTGCCCATTTCTGAGACCGTTACTGATTCTGAATTGAATGACTTGTGTAG
Organism: Platanthera zijinensis; assembly: GCA_039513925.1. Taxonomy (NCBI): domain Eukaryota; kingdom Viridiplantae; phylum Streptophyta; class Magnoliopsida; order Asparagales; family Orchidaceae; genus Platanthera; species Platanthera zijinensis. Next base: position 199,164,813 of record CM077084.1, on the reverse strand, counting down.
TGTGTTGGAAGAAATTGCTTGTGAGGAAGTGGTATTTTTGTACGATTCTTTGGTTTTACCCCCGGATGAGAGTTCATTGATGTTATCACTGATAGGTGAAATTAATTCTGAATTAGATTTTATCTCGGGTTTGATTTTACCGACCCTTCCTCCTATTTTTATGCCCCCATTAGTTTGCATTTTAATACGTGAAATTGGTAGTCCTACACCGAGTTGTTGTGACGCACCAACTCTATTAGTTCCTACATTGGCGTTGCCTCAACACTTAGATCTTAGTAAGTTGAGCGCGCTAGTTTTTTGTTTGTTCACCGCACCGCATAGATCTGACTACGAGTAACATTTGACTATTCCTTTCTCTGCATGTCTGGCTACGGTTCTATCGTCATCTGTTTCTATTTCTTTAGCTTTTGTGCCTCTGGATGTGGTGTCTCCTTCACATATTTATATAACACACCCGGTCGCACGCATTTATCCATGATGAGTTCGATATTTATAGGGTTTTTTTGACTCATCTGGGCTTGTTTTCTCATTCGTGCACTGCATTTCAACCGGATTTTGGTTATATGTGCATCGTTCGGTCATTGACCATTTCGTGCACTGTTTTGTCCTATGGGTGTTCAATTGCACATTCTTTTGTTGGGGGTTTGCACATGGTGCTCCCCCTGGCTCTTTCTATGGTGGTGGATTGCAAGTAGTTGTTTGGAGCGGGTGCTCCAGTTGGTTTTATTACTATGCAGGTAGTCAGGACGTCCCAGAAAAATTTTCTAGTTACTGTGTAAAACCCACGGTCGTGCGAATTTCTTCTTTCATGGGCTCTTGGCAATCGTGCATTTTACACAACAATTCTGGGGACTTCTGTGGCTACCTGTGCATTTTGTTCCCGCACAGTTTCGGCCAAACCGTGCGAGAAGGAATCACACGGTCTGCATATTTTTCTCTGAGTTTCTACTTTCTGTTGTTAATCGTGTGTTTCTTTCACGCACGGGCAGAAGCGCAAGTGCGCGAGTAAAACGCACAGTTCTCCTGCACCATATTGATTTCCTACGCTCTATATTTACCCGTGCTATTTCCTTCATGCACGGGCAGAAGCGCCCGTGCGCGAGTAAAATGCACGCGTCAACGCATCTTCATTCACAAGCTTGGCCTAAAAGTTTTATAATGCACGGTTGTGCGCCAAACAGTGTGTGCCTTTTTTTCTGAACTGCATCTATTTAAAGCGCAGATTTCCCACCATTGAAGGAAGATCTGTATTCCTGCCATTCCAGCCGCCTTTTAGGGCAAAACTCCGCCTTTCCACCTCCATCCTCCATCTTCCACCAAGGAGAGAAGCTCTGTCCATGCTCGCGAAGCCTACATCTTGTCGGTTCTTTCTCTCGGCCTTCTTCATCAATCCTAAGCACCATTTATTGTTTTGGCGCTGTATTCATCAACAAAGGGAAGCTTGCAACTTTCTTTCGCATCGTGACACGAAGAAGACGGGTCCATTGGAAGGTAGTTCCAACCCTTCTATACCCCGGACGTAATTGAGAACCGAGCTTGGACGCGGATTGACAACCATGTGATTCCTTCCGCAACCCCTCGACGAGCCTTCAGATTCGATCGATCTCTTGACTTGTTCTTGCTTTCTTGTTGAATATACGTGTTTAAAACTATTTATGTTAATGATGTGCACTATAGTTATAAACTTTATATGTTTCATGTCTATGTGTGCTTATAAAGTTTTACTTCTTTAGTTGCTTGAGTTGTGCCTTTATTTCCATCTGCACCACGTCCTGTTTGCCATTTTATCCATTGCTAGAAGCGTGCGTAGCGAAGAGGTGCTCTCGACCCTCATTCCTCCTTTCCTACTCATCCATCCGCCTAGCGATTCGGTGCATAGGGCTCGTATAGTATTCCATCCCGCTTGGCGAAGCATCGCATAGCGGCGTTGCATAGGAGTAGTTTTTAGTATTTTAATTTCTTTTCCGCAAAATACCAAAACAACCTTTCGTAGGTTAGACCCTTAGACTTCAATCTCAAGTCCTCCTAAAATTTAACTCCACCTTGCTGCGTTCCCTCAAGTTTGATACTTGGGAATATTCGCCCATTTTATATTACTTGTGGTCTATACACTTGTCGTTCAACGCATCAATTTTTTGGCGCCGTTGCCAGGGAACAATGTCGTGAGTTTTCTGAAAGGAGGTTTTGTGATTGTTGTTACTTATTTTTATTTATTTTCTTGCTATTCATTTATTTTGCTTATTTCTTTTTGCCCTGTTCTGATTTTTTTTGTTTAGCCAGCAGATCCGTGCTATTCTTTTTTATCTTAGTGTGTAGAACCCTTTTGGTAAATATTATTGTTCGCGATATATTCCATAGCTGAGTGCCGTCTTTTTGACGCTTTGCGCCGATGCATCGATGTCATGGCTGATATGAATGCCAAGCATTGCATTCGATATTTGCTATATCAAGGTATAGGCCACATGGTGAAGGATTGCCCTCGCTTGTGCGAGCCTTCTCCCTCTATGGGCGTGTGCGCAACAACCTCCCATTTGTGGAAGACTGTTGTGGGCAGGCCTACCAGGGTGTTGTCTGGCCCATACACTGACATCGCTCATCTAGCAAGTTCTTTGCCTGTCGAGATAATCGAGGAATCTCTCGCTACATAAAAATCCTTCTTGGGTCCCTCGCTCCCTTTTTACGAGCTTCCCTTGAGTGATGATGATCACTCTGGTGTTAGCCAGCAAAAAGAGGATCAGGAACCCATGGGCGCTCTTGTATGGGACACAGAGATTGTTCCTATCGATGGGGTGGCATCTGTGAATGATTTTGCGATGTGGTCTGCTCATTTAGTGCTTGATTTTGAGAGCATTATTCCCCTCCACAATTTTTTCCTGAGTTTGCTACCCCTTTTTCTTGTGAGTCGGCTGATGATTCTGTAATTTTGGATAATTCGGTGCCTGAGGTTACACCAAGGTGGGATGAGGAGTATTCTCTTTCCGATGCGGAGGTTTGCAATTCCTTATTGGACGAGGCCGTTCCCCTAACCACCGTGGTCCTCGAGTTCTCGGATTCCCCACGATATGATTCATATGATACCGACGATGATCTATGCTTGGATCTCGCTGAGAGTGATTCCGGGGTCGCTCTCCTATATTCTGATTATTTTATTCTTCTTCTATTTTATTACTTGATCCCCCTTCTTTATCTGAGCCTGTGCAGGTAGAGTCTCCATGGGTACGTTGGGATGACGATGAGCCTAGTGCTCATGCCATTGCCATCGCTTCCTACAAACCCATGTTTGACGATGCCTTGCTAGGCAAGGATATATTTTGTGATAAGATGAGCGAGGACCAGCGCTCCTCCTCCTATTTTTATTTCCTCTACCTGTGTTGGGCAGGTATTATTATTTAGGTAGAGGGGTAACTATTTTATCGTCGTACCGGTACCCGTTACCGAAACGGATAATTTAACAGTTACCCGTGCACTTGTCTTTTCATAGGCCCATCGGCTAGAAATGTATAGAATTTAATAAGTCTTGCTTGGAGGACAATAACCCCATTAGTTATCTTTCATTTTCTTCATTTTTATTTTTCATGTCTATCTTAGTTTTAGTATTTCTTTATATTTTGAATATTTTTCTTTTGTTTTTGCGGAGCTCACCCCTACAGGTATTCATGGCAACTTCGTATTGGCGGGGTTGTGATTCTTCGTATGGCGGACCTGCTTCTAGTTTTTCACGCGTCTTCTGGTATACACATTTACTGAGCATGGGGTAACTTCTACCCCGACTTTTACTTCATTGCTATTATTGTAAATTTTGTGATAAGTTGTTTAGTTTAAGTCTGGTGGGGGAGAGTTTTGCGTTACATGTGTACATGCACTACTATCACTTGTTTACCAAAAGTGTATTTTCATTTTCTGTTTTTATATTATCATGTCCGCATTATGCACCTACACCCCTCATGAGCGCGATCTTAAAAACACGCTCGGCTTAAGTCAAATGTATTTTTTTTGTGTTAACTTTAAAATAGTAGTTGTTGGCTTAGGATTTTAGGGTAGAGTAGTGTGAAACTCCTGCAGTGCTCCTAATCGAGTACTCATAGTTTGTGTAGAAATAGTATAGATTTAATTTTTATTTATGCTCGTAGATTTATACTTTTCTGCATTTGTAAATATTGATTATACTACTCAAAATTGCTGAATCCGGAGTAATCGAACGGTAGAGTAGGAATGTGTGTAGCCATCACTAGCCTCGTATTACTCGAGTCAGGAGGAAGGATCATCTTTCTCGGTGGCTAAGAACTTTCCCCAAGCTACTCTCGAAGCATTGGTGCATGGTTAGTAAAGTGAGAGGGTGATGTAGGCCATCATTTTTGCCCGGTTGAGCCTTGTACCCAGTCCTAAAGTTAATCCTTGTTAGCCTATGCTGTGCCTATCCCATCTTTTGTTTTAGCCCCACTTCACGATCTCTAGAGCCTAAAAGACTTTCCCAGGCGCACACCCCGATCTCTAAATTTTGTTGTGCTACTTCTCGCTTGGTGTTGCTGCTGTGGTGCAGTTTTGTGTTTGTGAGGTGCAGATTTCATGATTATGTGGCTGAATGTGATATAAAAACTTTTGAAAAAAAGAAGAAAGTAATTTGATATGAAAGAAGAAAAAGTTTAAATGAAAATTCCATTTGAGATTTTGTGCTTGTAGGTGGCGCACGGACCCGTATGTCAAGTCCAAGTCTGGTGGTGTGGTGCACCTGCTTGTATTGTTGGCGAAAGGATAATCCTTTGTATGAGCTCATTTGGGTTGTGCATAAACATTATTTACCTTTTGCATCCTTACCTACGTATACGCCCAAGCCCCATTATCTTCCTAAATTCCTACAGAGTCACGCTTGAGTCAAACTAGTACCGTGGAGAGAGTGTGAACGGGCAAGCATATGGTCCCCGACATTGGTGGATTCTTTTGGTGGTGATCCTTAGCCCCGGTTTTTGGCAATGCTCACCTTAGTGACCTGTCTACTTTCTTCCTACGTGTGACCAGATGATTCTCCAGCATTCCTATTTTGAGTAGCTACAATATTTATTTACGCCTGTAGAAATTTATAAAATCCATAGCATAATTTAAAATTTTATCTATTATATTTTCTACATCCATGAGTATTTGATTTCTCGCTTTACTTTATTTTTAAATTTCTAAGCCAGCTAGCTGTTTTCGAGTCCACGGAGAAATGATTTGCTAGGTATGAGCAAATGCTTAAGTTTAGTGGTGTGATGAGTCTGATATTTATAGGGTTTTTCGGACTAATCTGGGCTTATTTTCTCACTCATGCACTGCATTTCAACCGGATTTCGGTTATATTTGCATCGTTCGGTCATTGACCATTTCGTGCACTATTTTCGCCCATGGGTGTGCAATTGCACATTCTTTTGTTGGGGTTATGTACATGTGTTGGAACCCCATGTTTGATTTTGGCTAGGTTCAGTCCTAAGTGGTTTGACCCACTTGTATAGCCAGGGTCAAAGTCTAGGTCTAAGTTAGTCTAGGTCAAAGTCTAGGCCTAGGTGGCTAGTCTTATTAGAGAAGATCTCATAAAGACCAGCTTTGGAATTCATTTCTAGACCAAGACTCAGAAGAAATCATTGGATCTGATATCAGTTCGACTTTCATCGAACTCAGCTCGAAGATCGTCGATCTCCGATCGACGATCGCAGAGCTAAGATCTCTGAGCTGAGCCCGACGATCTCTTAACTCAGATCGACGATTTCCAGTCTCAGCTCGACGATATATTATCTCAGTTCGACGATCTTTTAACTCAGCTCTGCAACTATTTCTCTATGTTCGACTATCTTATTGCTCAACTATCTTGAAGATTTCATTTTTATTTTGTCAAGGCTATTTAAAGAATCAAATCTCTGGTAGTAAATGCTGATATTTTCAAGGCTTATAGCCGTTTCTAGTGCAGCATAAACTACAGGTTTTCACAGAGTTATTATTTTGACTTATAGGCCAAAGACAGTTGAGGAAATCATTTATTGTAGATATTATAGCTGTTTACTCTCCTCGATTCCTGCAGAATAATAAAAGGAATGTTTTTGAAATTCAAGTCATGGAATTATTCTTATCATCTATCAGAGAAGAAGGCTGTACAGATTAAGTTTTCTTTTGCCAAGATAGATTTACAGAGAGACACTCAAAGAAAGACAGAAAATTGTTCCTGCTAACATCCTAGAAACATTCTTGAGCAAATCTTCATAAGTTTTCTCATTCTGTCAGTGCTCTGGAGAAGAAGCAAGAAGAACAACTTTTACAAATCAAGAATCTTCTTGTTCTTCTCTTCTAGGACCATTGCTAAGACATTCAAGCATCATCTATCTAAAGCTCCTGGATCAAGTCTCAGTTAAAGACCTACTCACCCTGTGCAAAGCTTCCTAGCCTGAACCCCTCTACATTTCAGGGGGAGCTTTGACAACATATTTGAATCCACAAAAGTCTTCTCAGTTGTACCTTGAGAAAGAGAAGACAAAATCACTCTCTCATCACCACCTTTGTACAGGGTTTTAATTCCCTTCAAAATTATTCTGGTTCACAAGTCTCCTTCCAAAAGACTTGAAGGTTGGTTTTTGGGCACCTGATCAAAAGCTTATTGGTGGCAGTCACCTGACCAAAACTTGTAGTGGATTCTTACCAAGGGTGGTAGAAGAGTGGATGTACCTAGGTGGGGAACCATAATAAAATTCTTGTGTTGTTTGGTTGTGCTTTCTGTGTTCTTGTGTGCTTGTACTATGGTTAGATTTGCTTATTTTATCTGCTTTTATGTTTTTTGTAAAAAGATTTTTTTATAACTCTATTCCCCCCACCCCATAGAGTTATTTAGAGTTTATTACCCCCCTTTTTCTTTCAATTGGTATCAGAGGCATGGTGGCTATCTTTATACAAGCTAACACCTGAGCCAACCAAGACCTCTAGATAATCTCTGAATAATCTTTTTTTTTGTGTTTTTAATTTATCTGATACCATGGCACAAAATAAGGAATACACTAGTACCAGACCTCCAGTATGTAACTTGTCAAAGTTCACTATCTGGAAGGCAAGAATCAAGTTGTACATGAACTCTATTGATGAAGATATCTTCAACAATATTTTGACAGGTCCACCAGCTCCAGTGGCAACTACCTCAACAACATCTGCAAGCTTAAATGTTATTCCACCTCAAGATTACAATGATACACAGAAGAAAGCCGAGATTTCTAATGCCAAAGCCATGAACATATTGGCTCAGACTATGTCAGATGACATCTTTCAGAAGGTAGCTGAGTGCACCTCTGTAAAAGAAATCTGGGATTCACTCAACCAGATGGTTGCTGGCTCAGCAGATGAGAGAAAATATAGAAAATCAACTCTCATCTCACAATATGAAAATTTCAAGAAAGATGAAGCTGAATCTATTGGTGACATGTACAACAGAATAAGCTCCATCATTAGTGAGCAGAAGACATTGGATAAAGACATCTCTCTTACAGAGGTAAATGATAAGATCCTAATATTCTTCCCAAGCTCATGGGACACAACGATCTGGCCAATCAAAGAGGCCAGAAGCTTGAATGAGATTTCAACTAAATCTCTCCTGGGAAAGCTCAAATCTTATGAGCAGTTAATCAAGTCCAGAGAAGCTGTAAAACAAAGGACTCCTCCTCCAGCAAGGAAAGAACAATCCATTGCATTCAAGGCCGCTTAAGAGACTGAAGCTCCAATAGTCAATGAGGAGCTAATGAGTCTCTTTGCCAAGAGATTCTTTAAAATGGCAAGGAAGGACTTCAAGAGGAAGTCATCCAGAAATGACAGCAAGCCCAGGTATGACAAAACCCACACTAAAGAAGTAGTGTGTTTTTGATGCAGGAAACCAGGGCACTTCATGTCTGAATGTCCTAAAAATCGAAAGAAGGAAGGAAGAAGAGAGAAGGAATTTAGAAGCAAGCATTACAACAAGCCCTCTTCCAGCAAGCACAAAAAGGGCATAGGATTTGTGGCTGAAACATGGAGTGACACAGAAGATGAATCCACATCTTCCAGCTCCAGTGAAGAAGAAGAAGAGGCCAAGGCAAAGGAAGTTTGCCTCATGGAAATTGATGCTAGCAGTAGCAGATCAGATACAAATGAATTTGATAATGAAGAAAGCCTGTTAGCTGAAGATCAGGTATTAGCTTCTTATGATTTTGAATCTGATGAATTTAAAATTGAATTCAAAAATTTATGCTTAGATTTGATAAGCTCTTAGAAGGAAATCAAACTTCTTAGAGAAAAATTAAATGATCAAGATAAAATCATTTCTGAAAATGCTAATCTATCAAATGAACTAAGTTTTGCAAATGAACAAATTATCTTTCTGAAATCTGAACTTAGCAAAGCTAAGATATTAAAAGAATCATTGAATGGCAGAAGTTTAAAATTGCTAGATATAACTAGCACATTAAATGCAAGAACTAATAACTGCAAACTAGGATTAGGAGCTTCATCCAGTGAACCAATCCTAATTCAAAAGAATCACCTTTCTAAAACTATAAATTTTGTTTCTGATAAAGGAAAGAAAAACACTGAACAAGTCAATAAGGTTAATGAAGTCCTTAAACAAATTGAGACTAAGAATAAACTTAAAAACCAGAAGAATAATAAAAGTAACAATGTTCAGCAATTATCGTCGAACTCAGATCGACGATATATGAATAGATCGTCGACCTCAGAACGACGATCTCTAAACACAAATTTCAGTAATAATCAATCTTCGATCTACGATCGACGATACCAGTATGGTTCGTCGACCAGATATCGAAGATTTTGGTGCCCCAAGAATGAATATCTTCATTCTTCGAGCAGAGATCGAATATCTAATCCAACATCGTCGAGCTCAGTTCGACGATCCAACCAAAAATTGTCGATCCCAAATCCTAACCACAGAAACTTAAATTCTAATAGCAACATTAATCCTTTTAATCAATGGATAATACCACCAAGAAGATATCATCCCAAAGGTTACAAAAATCAACCTGAATGTTCTTACATTTCCAGTTACAGTTATGTAAATCAACAAGGACCCAAGGTTACCTGGGTCAAGAACAACTAACTATCATCCTTGTAGGTAAAGAGCTATCCAACATCTAATCAACAATGGTATCTGGACAGTGGTTGCTCCAAGCATATGGCAGGCAGCAAGGACAACTTAAGTGATTACAAGTCCAAGCTGGGACCAAAGGTTATCTTTGGTGATTTAAACTGCTGTCAGACCAAAGGCTATGATAAAGTCAAGATTGGAGCAGTGACTTTCAAGAAGGTTTCTTATGTAAGTGGCTTGAAGCATAACTTCATCTCAATAAGTCAACTTTGTGATGAAGGTTATCAGGTAACTTTTAACTCTAACTCTTGTATTATTTCTTCTAAAGAAAATAAACCTGTTTTAATTGGGAATAGACAAGGAAACATTTACTTAGTAAATTTCAATCTGCATCTTCTGACATATACCTGCTTAATATTGTTAGTAATCAAAGTATTTTATGGCATAAGAGACTAGGTCATGTTAATCTGAAAAACATTGCTAGGTTATCTAAATACAACCTTGTGAGAGATTTACCTTCTGGTCCCTACAAGAAGGAAGGCCTCTGCAGGGCTTGTCAATTAGGCAAGCAAACTAAATCTATCTTTAAATCAATTAATAAGAGTGATTAGACTAGGATCTTGTACCTGCTACACATGGATCATTTTGGTCCAATTGTTGTACAAAACGTAGGAGAGAAATCTTATACTCTAGTAGTTGTAGATGACTTCTATAGATTCACCTGGGTATTCTTTCTGAGATATAAGTCAGATACCTTTAAGGTTCTTACAGATTTTCTCAAGACCATATAGATTGAGTACTCTACTCAAGTTGTATTGATCAGAAGTGATCATGGCACTGAGTTTGACTCTTTTCTATACATGAGTTCTGTGAGAAGGAAGGTATCAAGTACTGTTTCTTAGCTCCTAGAACTCCTCAACAAAATGGGGTAGCTGAAAGGAAAAAATAGAACACTTATTGAAGCTGCAAGTACATTACTTGCAGATGCTTACATGTCTCTATCTATTGGGCAGAGGCAGTGGGCACAACAAACTATGTCCTGAATAGAAGTTTGATACATAAACATAAGCATAAGACTCCCTATGAATTACTCAAAGGGAAGAAACCAATAATCACCTATTTTAAAATATTTGGTTGCGTATGTTATATTCACAATAATGACAAGAAATGCACTAGAAAATTTGAAGCAAAGGTTGCAGTGAGAATCTTTTTAGGATATTCCCATGTCAGCAAAGCTTATAGGGTGTTTAATAAATCTACATTAAAAATTGAAGAATCTATGCATGTTTCATTTGATGAAGCTAACCTGTTTTATAAGGAGAAAGAGATTTCTACCAATAACTCTTTGCAAGTACCTCACTTGTGTGAGAAATTGGATGACTTAAACCTTACTTTAAAGGTTGTATCACATCCTTCTCCACAAGCTAATGAAGACAGTGAAGAAGAAACTATGGAAGCAGCTGAACTTCATCCAACAGCAAACATAATTCCACAAGAGGAATTAAATCCAATTACTGTTGCTGAACCTACTCCACCCACTGATCTTGTCACACTAAGGGATCACCCCAGATCCCAAGTAATTGGATACATAACAGTAGGTGTACAGACAAGGCATCAACTCAACCATGATGTGATGCATGCCTGTTTCCTCTCTCAAATTGAGCCTCAATCCATAACTGATGCTGAGCAAGATCCCCTTTGGATCATTGCAATGCAAGAGAAACTAAATCAATTTAAAAGATGTAGAGTTTAGGACTTGGTTCCAAGGCCTAAAGGCTATCCAATAATTGGAACTAAGTGGGTTTTTCGGAATAAGCTTGATGCCAAAGGTGTGATTGTGAGGAACAAGGCTAGGCGTGTTGCTCAAGGATATAGGAAAGAGCAAGGCATTGACGATGATCAAACATTTGCTCCTTTTGCCAGGATAAAAGTTATAAGGATATTTCTAGCATATGCTGCATTCAAGAAGTTCAAAGTCTACCAAATAGATGTCAAGAGTGCATTCATAAATGGAGAACTTAAAGAAGAGGTCTATGTTGAACAACCTCAAGGTTTTGTTTCTCCAACTCATCCCTCTTTTGTTTTCAAATTGCATAAGGCTCTCTATGGTTTAAAGCAAGCTCCAAGATCTTGGTATGAGACCATAGCCAGCTTTCTCTTAGAGCATGGTTTTTCAAGAGGCATGGTTTTTCAAGAGGCATGGTAGATAGAACTCTTTTTACAAAATTGCATCATGATAAAATTTTAGTAGTACAAATATATATAGATGACATTATATTTGGTTCTACTGATCCCAAATTATGCAAAAGATTTTCTGATCTAATGCATTCCAAATTTGAGATGAGTAGCATGGGAGAGCTATCTTATTTCCTTGGTCTATAAGTGAAACAATCACCTGGTTGAATCTTCATTTCCCAATCTAAATATGCTAAAGAGCTTATTAAGAAGTTTGGGATGGCTGATGCCTCCTCTATGAAGGCTCCCATGGCTTCCAATAATGTATTAGACTCTGATGAACATGGAAAATTTGTTGATCAGACAAGGTATAGGGCCACTGTTGGATCCCTACTATATCTAACAGAAAGCAGACCAGATATCATGTTTGCTACATGTTTATGTGCTACGTTCAAGGTGAACCCTAAAGAATCTCATCTTATTTTCATAAAAAGGATTTTAAGATATATAAAGGGTTGTCCTAATCTAGGAATCTGGTATCCAACAGAGTCAGCATTTGAGTTGACTGGATTTTCAGATGCTAACTATGCTGGATGTAGAGTGGATAGAAAGAGCACTTCAGGAACTTGCCAGTTTCTGGGTGATAGATTTGTGTCCTGGTTTTGCAAGAAGCAAACCTCTGTATCAACATCAACTGTGGAAGCTGAATATATGGCTGTTGGCAGTTGTTGTTCATAGATTTTGTAGATACAAAACCAACTCTTAGATTATGGTTTCAATCTAAATAATTCAACAATTTTCTGCGATAGTACAAGTGCTATATCTATAGCATATAATCCAGTGCAACATTCTAGAACAAAACATATAGATATAAGACATCATTTCATTAGAGATAATGTAGACAAAAAGAAAATTAATCTTGAATTTATCTCCACTGATTTTCAAAGAGCAGAAATTTTCAAAAAACCACTGGATAAAAAGACGCACCTGTTCTTCCTGAATCAGCTTGGAATGATCAATGGGAAGGATTAATTTAATTTTTGTGTCTTAGGTTTTTGATCTATTCCTAAATTGTCGAACGGAGATCGACGATCTTCAAACTGATCTTGAGCTAAATCGTCGACCTAAGATCGACGACAGCTCTATGAAGTAAAAATCGTCGACCAGAGATCGACGCCTTTACTTCAGAAGATAAATCATCGACCTAAGATCGACGATCTATTTTCCCTCTTCAATCTGAGACCGACGATAATATTTAATTAAAAATCTATCGTCGACCTGAGATAGAAGTTTTTCTTTATTTGTCGTAGGACAAATTCTGACTATTCACATTTCGAAAAACATATATTAAGGGTTTATCGTCGTGCTCTATCCCGCGCTATCCAATTTCCCCTCTTGCACTTGATCTTGTGTTTTCTCTTGAAGGTTTCTAATGGCGATTCTGGTGGCTTTCCTGTCAGCAATGAAATTTGACGCAGGGTTCGACATCGATTTTGAATCCTTTAGCCATTGCGATTCGATATTCAAGGAGATACTGCAGCTCTGTGAAGTTCAAGGTCTGAGGAAGTTTATATCAACAAGAATCAAGTTACCAACCGCTGAAATTAAGGAATAGGTCTACTCTTCTACATGTACAGATGAATCAACCATGATTGGAACTATCTCGGGAAATCAGGTTATTCTTACTCCAGTCATTATTTCTGAATTGTTTGACTTGGAGAATGGAGATGATAGTTTGGATCAAGACAGTTCTGAGTATAGAACTATACTGGGAAGGATGGGCAATCCTGATGAAGTGCCAACAAAGCTGTTGAAGAAGAACTTAGCTGTTCAATATAAGTTTTTGGTTGATATTGTCGGGAAAGTTGAAAGTGAAGAGATAGATACGATTGCGGAATTAAAGATTATAGATATTGAAATAAGAACCCTAAAGCCTAACACAAAGTGTTGTGCACAAACTAAAGCTAACTGTATTTACAGTTAAGCTTCAGGTCCTATCCAGCAACTAGTAAACCTAGTTAAAATCTAATCACAGCCACAATGCAATTAATTAATTAAGCAACCAGACGACACAAGATATTATAGTGGTTCCCCAAACACTGGGTATATCCACTCTTCTACCCACACGGTAGGAATCCACTACAGGTTTTTGATCAGGTGCCCTGCCACCAATAAGATCTGTTGCAGGTAGATCTAGAGACCCTTTAGACTTTTGATCAGGTGTCTAAAAACCAAGCTTTACTTTTGAAGGGAGTAAACAACCCTTTATAGGAGGGGGGAAGAGGGTTAGATTGTCTTCTCTATTTTAAATAAGATTAGAGAAGCACAAGGCCTCTTCAGAACTTCTGACAGAATACTGTCTTGAAGTTCTAAAGGAATAAAGCTAAGAAGAAGATAATAAAATATAAAAGGATCTTCTTCAGCAGCTTCCTTCTTCTTCTTCTTCAATATCTCTGAGTGTATCTTCCTGGAATAGGAGCACTCAGGTTGAGGAAGATTGAAGAGATATTTTCTCAGTTGGATGTATGAATGCTGAGAGCAGCTGTGCTGTATTGTATTTCTTCCTTCTGCTAGCAAGCCTTAGTTCTTTCTTCAAAAGAACTCCTTAATATAATGGCAGCAGCAACGGCTCTAATATTTGAATTGAGCTTTGTCTTCATCTGGAATCAGCAACCTGGGCTGCATTTAACATAAAGACAAAACAAGTCTTGCAGATATATATCCTATAAAAGGGAAAGCTACTGCAGCTGCAATAAATAATCTGATAAAGGATGTTAGATAAAGTCACATCAGAAATAACTCTTTACAGCCAACGGCTATAAAGGACAGCTGCAGATAAAGTAATCAATAAGTCAACTAATAAGACAAACTACTTTATCTGAAAGGAAAGACTTATGCATAAGAATAACAAGAATTGCTTTGAAGTAATAGCAGTAAATCAATCAGATATTATATAATAAATATATGCTAGAAACACAGGAAATCACCAAAATTTAATCTGAAAGCTTCTCCAATCTGCGTTCTACTATAGTCGAACGCCGTTCTACTATAGTCGAACGCCGTTCTACTATAGTCGAACGCCGTTCTACTATAGTGGAACTCCGTTCTTCTATAGTGGAATGCCGTTCGACTATAGTGGAACGCCGTTCGACTATAGTCGAACGCCGTTCTACTATAATCGAACGCCGTTCTACTATAGTGGAACTCCGTTCTACTATAGTGGAACTCCGTTCTACTATAGTCGAACGCCGTTCTACTATAGTCGAACGCCGTTCTACTATAGTGGAACGCCGTTCTACTATAGTCGAACGCCGTTCTACTATAGTGGAACGCCGTTCTATTATAGTGGAATGCCGTTCTATAATAGTGGAACGCCGTTCTACTATAGTGGAACTCCGTTCTACTATTTTTGGACAGGAATTATGAACTTCAAAACTGAACTTCTCTGGAATTTTCTGCACTTTCTTCTTGGATTCTTTTGATGTATACCTGGAGAATCTTATGACCCTTAGACTATACAATTTGGATCAAAATAATAATCCTAATAGTGATCCTAACCCAAATCAGAACCTAAGGTTCCAACAAAAGTGCTGCTGGGAAAGCACTCTGCCCATGATAACATTAACAGCCAGCAGTTTGCCATTATGTCTGCTCTGGTTAATGGTAAATAAGTCAACTGGGCTGATTTATTCTTTGAATTGATTAGGAGGAAATGCTCTAAGAAAGAGGTTTGCTTTGGGAGAATTTTGGCCATATTTCTCCAGGCAAAAGCTCCTGAATTGATGGTCTCCCAGAACCAATTCATCAATGTCAGTAAGAGGTTGGACTCCTATTTGTTTACAAAATGGGAGAGGACAATTCCTAGGCTTTCCAATGCCTCCATGACTTCTGATGATACAAGAGCTGATGCAGCTAATTCCCCAACCCTAGAAGATATTCCTCCCTCTGTCCCCTCCTCAGTTCCCTCCCAAACCCAATCCTCTCCAATTGCTTCACCTCCACCTCCTGCTTCACCCTTCCACATCCAGACCTCTGCAAATAATCCTGTATCTCCTCCTCCAGATCTTTCTACATCTCCTCATACAGATAATCCAGCATCTCCTCATGAAGATCATCATGAAGATCCTCATATCTCTTCTCAACACATTTCTTCCCCCATCATCTCTCCATTCTTGTCATCTCAGATTCCATCTTATCCCATCTAAGAGAATGCTCCATCAACATCTTTTCCCTCTACTATCCCTTCTTCCTCAACTTTTCCTGTACACTCACACAGATTTCCCCTCTACTTTTTCAGTTTGCTCAAACTGTGGACATCAAACTCCTTACACAGCCTCTGAGCCAGAACCCCTTTACCTAAACTTCTCAGATATAGCCAAAGATCTTCTGTAATTCATCTCTCCTTCCCTAGAGCTCATTATAGCACAGGCTATATCTCCTCTAACTGCCTCTATCATCACTCTTACCCAAAGAGTTGCTGCCCTTTCCTCTGTCCCTTCTTCTGGGGGCCTGGCTACAGATGCCTCTACAGCTAGGCAGGGGGAGATATTCCATGAAGAAGCTCCTCTGATTTCTCTAGCAGCAGCAGTCTCAGCAGATATGCATGAGGATTTCTCTTCAGATGATCAAATGGCTCTAGATATAGAAGTTATTGATATTGATATAGATCTAGAAGAAATAGTTCTTCCAGAACCGTTGACTATTGGTGATTGTTGCATAAATCCTATAGTCGATATCCTTGAGTTGTTGAGTACTTTTTACACACTATTTCTAGATTGTCTTCCAATTTGGAAGCCATCCTCTTTGGCTATTGTGTGTTGTACTCCCTCTCTAAGTCTTGCAGTTGTTAGACAACTAAAGGCAAGCTTTGTAGTTCCTCCAGCAGAACATTCTGATGACCAGATGTTAAGATCTCCTGGGCCATCCTATATTATGGATAACAGCCCCATTCCCAGTCTTGATGACATCCTTGCTCAAGATATTGCTATGGAGACTGAAGCAACCCTTGCTGAAGTTATCCCTCCTCCAGCTGATAAAGAAACTCTAAAGGATGTAATTAGAGAGATTGATGCTCTTTATGATAATCCCCAAGGATCATCTGATGATGATGAAGTAGAAAATTCTGATTCTGATAACAACAAAAGGATAGTGTCCAAGAAAAGGAAAGCTCCATCTAAAGAAGTCTCAAAGCCAAATCCTCAGAATGACACTCCCTATTGCATTCTCCAGAAGATTACACCTTATCCAGGTATGCCTCATTGGATGTGGCTATCTAAAAATGAGCAGAAGGCTAGAAAGAAAAGTAGAAGGTATTCTCCTCCTCCTCCTCCTTAAAGGTCCAGGAGAGGTCCTCCTCCTCCTCCCCCTCCAGCAGCAGGAGGCTCTGGTTTAGCATCTCAAAGGTCTACTCCTATTACCCAAACATATCAGAGGCAGGACAGATCCTCAAATCCTCCTCCTCCAGCTGGATCTTCAGACAAACATTCTTCTTCTCAAAGGCCTATTTCTTCTGCAAAGCCTAAAGGAAAACTTTGTGAAGTTCCTCCTCCCAGATCTTTGTACTCTAGTCAGAAGAAGAAAAATCTAATAGCTACAAATTTCTAGGCTCAATCTACTCAGTTCAGAATACCAACTAAGAAGTCAGTTCAGGAAGGTAGTTTAGAGAGACCTCCCTCTCCTCCTCTTGATCCTGAGGTTGACCCCAACTTCAGAATGGCAAGATTGAATGAATTAGTTGGGCTATCTCAAATGAATAAAGCAAGAAAAGAAGGTCAGGATCCCTCTCAATTCACTACTAAGTCATCTTATAGAGAGAAAGAGCTTGACAGATTACAGGTTAGCAAGAAAGTATTTAATCCATCAGAGTATATGACTCTTCATCCTGAGGCAGTTGTGCCTAGAGCAGTTTCTTAGAAGTCTCTAGGAGGTCAAGATATGAAGATGTCAAAGAAAGAAGCAGAAGATCCTTCCAGGAAGATCATATTTTCTAAACCATCTTCTGCTCCTCCTTCTTACAAAACCTAAGTTCTCTAAACTCATTATTGTTTATTTTTGTTTTTTTGCTCTATCTGGATTATATATGAACTACATGCTATACTATATCTGGTGATTTTTATTTCAATACCATATCAGATACCTATATCACTGTATTGTTTTTGCTATTTCTTTTATGTTGAGTGACCTCACCCAAATAGGGGGAGATTGTTGGAACACCATATTTGATTTAGGCTAGGTTCACTCCTAGGTGGTTTGACAAACTTGTATAGCGAGGGTCAAAGTCTAGGTCTAAGTTAGTCTTAGTAGAGCAGATCTCATATAGACCGGCTTTGGACTTCATTTTCTAGACCAAGACTCAGAAGAAATCATTAGATCTGATATTAGTTCGACTTTCATCGAACTCAGCTCGAAGATCGTCGATCTCCGATCGACGATCGCAGAGCTAAGATCTCTGAGTTGAGCCTGACAATCTCTGAACGCAGATCGACGATTTCCATTCTCAGCTCGACGATCTATTATCTCAGTTTGACGATCTTTATCTCAGCTCTACGACTATTTCTCTGTGTTCAACTATCTTATTGCTCAACTGTCTTAAAGATTTCATTGTTATTTTGTCATGGCTATTTAAGGAATCAAATCTCTGGTAGTAAATGCTTATATTTTCAAGGCTTATAGTCATTTCTAGTGCATCATTAACTACAAGTTTTCATAGAGTTATTATTTTGACTTATATGCCAAAGACAGTTTAGGAAATCATTTATTGTAGCTGTTTCCTCTCCTCGATTCCTGCAGAATAATTAAAGGAATGTTTTTGAAATTCAAGTCATGGAATTATTCTTATCATCTCTCAGAGAAGAAGGCTGTACAGATTATGTTTTCTTTTGCCAAGATTGATTTACAGAGAGACACTCAAAGAAAGACAGAAAATTGTTCCTGCTAACATCCTAGAAACATTCTGGAACAGATCTTCATCAATTTTCTCATTCTGTCAGTGCTCTGAAGAAGAAGCAAGAAGAACAACTTTTGTAAATCAAGAATCTTCTTATTCTTCTCTTCCAGGACCATTGCTAAGACATTCAAGCCTCATCTGTCTAAAGCTCCTAGATCAAGTCTCAGTTGAAGACCTACTCACCCTGTGCAAAGCTTCCTAGCCTGAACCCCTCTACCTTTCAGGGGGAGCATTGACAACATCTTTGAATCCACAAAAGTCTTCTCAGTTGTACCTTGAGAAAGAGAAGACAAAATCACTCTCTCATCCCCACCTTTGTATAGGGTTTTAATTCCCTTCAAAATTATTCTGGTTCACAAGTCTCCTGCCAAAAGACTTGAGAGTTGGTTTTTGGGCATCTGATCAAAAGCTCATTGGTGTCAGTCACCTGATCAAAACCTGTAGTGGATTCCTACCAAGGGTGGTAGAAGAGTGGATGTACCCAGTTGGGGAAACATTATAAAATTCTTGTGTTATCTGGTTGTGCTTTCTGTGTTCTTGTGTGCTTGTGATGTTGTTAGATTAGCTTAGTTTATCTGCTTTTATCTTTTCTGTAAAAAGATTTTTTTTATAACTCTATTCCCCTATAGATTTATTCAGAGTTTATCACCCCCTTTTTCTTTCAACATGGTGCTCTGCATGGCTCTTTCTATGGTTGTGGATTACAATTTGTTGCAGGTAGCTGGTGCTCTAGTTGGTTTCATTGCTGTGCAGGTATTTGAGACGTCCCGGACTCATTTTCTAGTTTCTGTGTAAAACGCACGGTCGTGCGAATTTCTTCTCGCACAGTCTCTTGGCAATCGTGCGTTTTACACAGTAATTCTGGCGACTTCTTTGGCTACCCGTGCATTTTGTTCTCGTACAGTTTCGGCCAAACAGTACGAGAAGGAATCACACGGTCTGCATATTTTTCTCTGAGTTTCTGCTTTCTATTGTTAATCCTACGTTTTCCTTCACGCACGGGCGGAAGCGTCCGTGTGCGAGTAAAACACATGGTTCTCCTGTACCATATTGATTTCTTACGCTCTGTGTTTACCCGTGCGATTTCCTTCATGTACGGGCAGAAGCGCCCGTGCGCGCGTAGAACGCACGTGTCAACGAATCTTCATCCGTAATCTTGGCCTGGAAGTTTAATAACGCACGGTTAGCACAAGGTCGTGTGCCAAACTGTGCGTGCTTATTTTTCTAGCCTGCTTTTATTTAAAGCGCAGATTTCCCACCATTGAAGGAAGATCTGTATTCCTGTAATTCCAGTCGCCTTTTAGGGCAAAGCTCCTCCTTTCCACCTCCATCCTCCATCTTCCACCAAGGAGAAAAGCTACGGCCATGCAATTTTATTCCGCATCGTGACACGAAAAAGACGGGTACATTAGAAGGTATTGAAAGCCCTTCTCTACCCCGAACGTAGTTGAGGACCGAGCTTGGATGCGGATTAACAACCCGACGATTCCTTCCGCGACCCCTCGACGAGCCTTCAGATTCGGTCGATATCTTGACTTGTTCTTGCTTTCTTGCTGAATAAACGTGTTTAAAACTATTTATGTTAATGATGTGCACTACAGTTGTTAACTTTATATGTTTCATGTGTCGGTGAGCTTGTAATGTTTTATTGCTTTAGTTGCTTGAGTTGCGCCTTTATTTCCATCCGCCATCACATCCCGTTTTATCGTTCTAGCCATTGCTAGAAGCATGCATAGCGAAGAGCTGCTCTCGACCCTCATTCCGCCTTTCCTACTCGTCCATCCGCCGAGTGATTCAGGGCATAGCGGCCCGTGTAGTCTTTCATCCCTCCTAGTGAAGCATCGCATAGCGGCGTTGCATAGGAGTAGTTTTTAGTATTTTACTTTCTTTTTTCGCAAAATACCAAAACCAGCCTTTCGTAGGTTATACCCTTGGACTTCAATCTCAAGTACTCCTCAAATTTAACACCACCTTGCTGTGTTCCCTCGAGTTTGATACTTGGGAAAATTCTTCCATTTTATATTACTTGTGCAGCCAGTACACTTGTCATTCAATGCATCAATCCACCGCCTTTTGATGACCCTCATTCCCACCCGTTAGTACCCACGGTTAGGCCCCATGAGTTGTATCGCTCGCACATATTTTCACACCTGGGAGCGTCCAACTCTATTATTTATAATGAGTGGTTTGCCTTGGCATATCTTCATGCCAAGCGTGAAAATGTTAAATATAAATTTAGAACTGCGAATTTGGAGCCAATGAAAGTCATCTTTTATTATAAGGCTCCCATGCCCCCTGACTTAACCCCTTTATCCTCCGTATTTGGGTTGAGTCACGTAGCACATGGGTTCACACCTCACGGTAATAATATACTTATGCCAACTTTTAAAAAATTACTCAATCAAGTTGCGTCTTATTATTATTCGCATGCTAGTTGCTTGCCGAATGAGATCGTACACAGATATAAAGCACATGTGCCTTTTGAATTAATTTTGTTACCACTGTCTTATAAGACAAGTCAACTCGCACAAGTTTATGCCTCTCATGTTCATAAATTGTATAAGCACATTAGTGAAGAGCTAACCATACAAATGATATTTTATCAATTTCATTCTAGCTTACATAAAAGAGCGTCTCACTATATTGTTGGCGATTTAGTTTTGGTGTGTCTCGTCCTTGAACTGATGTCTTCGGGAACTATACAAAGTTGGCGAGTTGGCGAGCTGGAACTTTTTCGGATATTTAAGAAATTAGAAGAATACGCATATCATTTGAAGTTTTCCACTGATTGGGCCTATTACCCCTATTTTTATTGTTTCTGATTTAACGCCATATGTTTCTCGGCCACTTGAATTATCTGCCTCTCCATTTGGGTCCACTATGTTTTCTTACGGTTTGGGTAGTGAGCTTGTGCCTGGATTGCTCTCTTCATCGATATTCACTGGAGGTTCGTTTGTTGCTGATGTAGAAACTTTTTTTCCTTTATTGCGTAATGCTTTTCCAAGGTTCACCAAGACCACATTTTTGCATGATAGGATACTCCAGGTTGAAGTGCTATCTTCTACATGTGGCGATGTTTGCCACTACTCGATTCGATGGCGTACTCGACCGGCCTTCGATGACTCTTGGTTTCATAGATCGGAGGTGGCTCTTTTGGATGTTTCTCTCCTGCGCTTGTGCATTCAGACAACCTCATCAGTGATGAGTAATTTTGAGCAGGGGAGGATTTATGGAGACGAAGGCCCTCAACATGTAGAAGATGGTGACAACGTAATTATGGAAGAACTTTCTCATCCTCCAAATAAAGACTTGCGGCGTCGTGATGACCATGTGGAGCGTAGCCAAAATATCCGCCCTCGGCGCAAACCAATTTATTAATAATTTATTAATAATTATTAAATCATTTTTTATGTTTTATTTGCAATGTTTGTTTAATTTTCATGTAATGCATAAAACCATGGTTATGTTTTATTTTTTTTCTATTTGGGCTCTATGTTGCCAACTATTATGATGTAAGCCTATATATAGGCATGCATTGTTTCATAATGAAGTATAGATGAAAAGAAATTAAAAACCCTAAATTCAAGAGTTAATTTTCCCTCCTCCTCCTATCTTCCCTCTCCAAAATTTCGGCCACCTTAGGTCACTTCCTCCCTCTTGTTCGCCGGCCAACCTTGTCCCTCCCTCCTCTAGTTCGGCCCTCCCCCTGTCTCCCTCTCCCTCCTTTGCTATTCTCGGCCTCCTCTCCCCCTTCTCCTTCCTCGAGTACACCACCATCTCTAGCCGCCTCCTCCCTCCTCAAGAATTCGACCACCCCTCTGTCTCTAAACCCGAGCAGCCGCCTATTTCCATTCCCAAAACTGCCAACCTCTGCCCACATCCTAGCTGACCACCCTCAAGCCTTCCCCTCTCCTACCCGAGCACTTTTTTTTCTCCACACAAAACCAGCTAGCCACCCTCTTCCACAACTCGACCACCCCTAGACAACCACCTTTTCTCTCTCCACCATACTCTATATACCCGGCCACCTTTTCTCTTTCCAAAAAAATCGACCCATAGCAACCCAATTCAAGGCCGACCATCCTTCAAATTTTAGGTGAACATTGGCAAAAATGTGAAGCGTTGAAGGCGGATAAGTTTTCATCTTCAGCCGGCGTGACTCCGGCGGAGCCATTGAAGAGCGATCTAAGAAAGAGAAAATCGGAATCATCTATTCCGGTTGGGTAACGAAATATTTCTACTCTGTGTGTTTCCCTCTAGTTAATTCTTGTGGTAGAAATCTTGTCGTTAGGTTTTGATATCATTGAATTTTTTGTGGATTTTCTTTCATTTGATTAGGTAGTACATCTTAATTTTTTTAAGTTTGAGTGGTTTGGCAAACCTCCATTTTCTTTTGTTGGAAGAGATCTACCATTTTCTGAATCGTTATTTTTGGTAGATCTCTTTTGGTATAACCTTCGCTCGATCGGACCGGGTTGGTCCTTTTAGCCGAAAAGAACATTGGCATATAGATTTTGTTCGATCCTAATCAGTTTGACTACCCGTACGCTAGCATATAATTGATAGAATTAATTAACGTTTTGCTGCGTAGAATGATTATGTGAGTATAAGATTGGTTCGTAGAGAGGTATGCGTGCTAGACCATAGATATTTTTGGTGTCAACATATGAGCCTGCATCACCATGCATATTGGGCCCTATGTTTTTAAATTTTGATCCCCACTCTGTCGGTGATTTTTGAAAATTCCAACTTTACTAACTCGACGAGTGGCGCTCTTACGCATATGAAAATAACAAATTTTATAAAGAGCGGATGAAACGTTTTCACGACAAACATTTAAGGCACCCAAAAACCTTCAAACTGGGCGACCAAGTTCTTTTATATAATTCGCGTTTACGTTTATTTTCTAGCAAGTTAAAGTCACGATGGCCTAGGCCATTTGTTGTTAAAGAGTTTTTTTCATATGGCACTGTGTTAATTTTACACCTTGATAAGGGTGATTTCAAAGTGAATGGACAGCCTCTTAAACTCTATTTTTCTAGTGATGATGATGTAAGTCCAAACAATATTAAGTTTCTTCTGCACAAGCTATAACTAACTTAAGACTTTGTATCTTTGTTAAAAACATTAATTATTATTTTGAAAAATATTATTTTGTTGCGTCGAGCTCAAACGACGTTTTAAACAAAGGCGTTCTTGGGAGGAAACCCAAGTTATTTTTTTGTTTTCTTTATTTTACACTTCTTGGGAGGCAAATCAACGGAGTTTTCTGATCAGTCCAACGTGTACTTTTTCGTGTTGTTGTTGACTTTCAAGCTCATTTTTGAGTAGGCCGGTATTTCTTTCGAGCTAACGGAGTTCGGGTTGCTCAATCCACCCTGTTAGGATAATGTTCCTGCGGCTCGGATGAGTATAGTCGTTTATATCGCAACGACTATAAACAGTTTCTTGTTCCCATTAACAAAACATCCCCTTTTTCTTCGCTCTTCCGGAACCGGTACAGAAATTGGTGCTTTTTCTACTTTGTTGACCTTAGTTACTGGGGGGTTTCGGGGAAGGCCTGGGTTATCGCAAGGTGGTGTGTGAGATGGATGCACTTGTGGCCATTCTTTACTTCGGGCGATGTTTCTCTACATCCGTTAGGTAATCTTGTTGTCCAATCCGACGCCAATGTCGACCTGTTGATCGGTATCCCTCAAAGAAGATGCTTCAGCTCGCATGCAGGCCTCGGAGGTGCTTGTACCCGGGCACTGGGACTAAGCTTCTTTCGAACTCAATCTACGGATTTGGCAATAGATTGCCTGATTTCCGGCAGAGTGACTACCACTCTTTCGTCTAAGGATGCCTAACCGCCGCACCGATCATTCGGGGGGGGCGGGACACTTGACACTGACGCCCCTCGAACTCGGGAAAGCCCTTTCGAATAATGGAGGTAGCGTTATTTTTCGAAGCATTGTCATTGAGCACAGCAACATGAAAATGAATCCCATTCGGCTTTGGACCTTTTCCCGTGGTGGACTAGGACAAAAAGACGTGCTTTCATAAATGGAATGAACCGCCCCGTGGGTAAGTGAGTGCTTCTTTTCTTTCCTCCTGGGATGTGGGAAAGTGTAAGCAAGGAGTCAGCATGGTAAGGCAGGGATGGTTTTCCTTCTCCCTAGCTCTTGATATAGATTTCTTCGCTATCGCTCGATATTCAAATACTCGAAATGCAAAAGGCTTCCTTTGCCGAAAGAATCGTCTCTTACTAACACAGGACTCTGCTAAGTGGTAACACGATGTATAGAGTCTGACACCTGCCCGGTGCTGGAAGGTCGGAAGGAGAAGTGTGAGTTGCTTTGAATGGAAGCCCCGGTAAACGGCGGCTCGTACGGTCCCAGAGGCGGCCACCACCATCTCGCCTAGTTAGAGCGCCATTCGCGATAGATCCCAGCGCAGATCGAGACCGAGTTGACCGTTACCCAGAGGCAAATCAACAAGCCAGCAACTGCCAGAAAAGATGGGTGTTTAGAAAAGATGGGTGTTTTGGCTAGCTGGTAGCTCGAGCGAGGAGCGGAGCATTGTCTCGCTGTCTGTATCTTATTTGGGAAATGCCTGAAAAAAAACCCTTGCCTCAGAGTCTAATGCCTTAATATCATGATCATACAGCTAATATGCTTCAACGCCAGGAGCAGTGCTGCATGGCTGTCGTCAGCTCGTGTCGTGAGATGTTTGGTCAAGTCCTATAACGAGCGAAACCCTCGTTTTGTGTTGCTGAGACATGCGCCTCAGGAGAAAGACCGAAGTGAGCCGAGGAGCCTGAAGTAGTAGCAGATATTGAAGCTTCGTTCGTACTTTGGATACCCGTATAACCATTTCAAAACTTTTGAAGTTTCGAATTCCGGGCATTTAGGAAGAATGGCTTTTTGGTCCCTTTCGTCCAGTGGTTAGGACATCGTCTTTTCATGTCGAAGACACGGGTTCGAAACCATTTGTTTTCGACGAGTCTAATGGAAATTCTATTCTTCCTTTGTTTGGCACCCAGATGAGAATGCTAGCACCTTGCTCGTCAGATAGCTTCTCTGCTCTTACGGCGCGGGTTTTTGAGGTCAAACCCTTTTTCACTCCTGAAGTTCCAAATCAAATTTGTTTTTGAGACCCCGGCTTCTGGCCCCACCACTACTCTTGAATTTCAAAAAAAGGAGAAGTTCTTGTCGGAATTATATATTCATGTGCTCTATATTCAAAAACGACATCATCGTGACACGCAACGATACTCAAAATGGTCATATTCTTCATATGACCTCGAAATAGAAAGGTAAAAAATTTCTTTTTTACCTTTCTATTTCTTTTTTTGAGTTCTTTATAAATAGGTTTAAAAAAAAAAGGTTCTGTTAGCATCCAATCTTCTGTGAGGAACGCGTTACGCCACGAACTGAACTAATTCAGCAATCCCGGTGTCCGCTAAAGCGGATAGTTTTGACAACCGTCAAATCAGGTTCTCATCGCCAGTTGGAAGGTCCTAAAACCTTAACCTTCGATTCGACTGTATTGTGTTAGCATCCAATCTTCTGTGAGGAACGCGTTACGCCACGATTTTTTTGAAAGATTCCCAGAAATGGCGGATCTTACGCTCATCGGAGACCGGAAGCCGCAGCTCTGAACGCATAGAGCTCTGCTGCGAGGGTGGATGGAATTCAGAGGAGTGGCAAATAACTAAGACAAAGAAAGGGGAATCTCAGTCTACATTGATAGACCAAGCCAATCCTTTCATCAAAGTGCTAAGGAAGAAAGAATGGTAAGATTGACGAAATCGAAAATTGGGTTTGGGTTGTTTATAAGGGGTTCTTGGTCAGTTCGACATCCCTCTTTCTTTGAGCGTCGCTGAGATTCAATGTATCCCATTAAAAATTTGTAAAAATTTCTTTTTTACCTTTCTATTTCTTTTTTTGAGTTCTTTATAAATAGGTTTAAAAAAAAAGGTCCTGTTAGAAGTTTCCGAAGACCTTTAAACCAGCTCTTAGATCAATGGGAACGAAAGATTTCATTAGGCATAGGATATTCCATTTGAACTGCAAGCAATCCATCATTCTTTCTCTCTACT
Organism: Platanthera zijinensis; assembly: GCA_039513925.1. Taxonomy (NCBI): domain Eukaryota; kingdom Viridiplantae; phylum Streptophyta; class Magnoliopsida; order Asparagales; family Orchidaceae; genus Platanthera; species Platanthera zijinensis. The sequence goes on along the minus strand of CM077084.1, from coordinate 199,138,527 downwards.
AGAGAAATAATTCCCTAGGCCTGGCGGAATAAAGATCCAGATAGAATGGTTGGTTGGTCGGTAATCGAGGCCTAGACCTCTTGCAGCGGCAAATGATCCAATATCGGACCTGGCTCTCAATCCCGGGATTCCAATCCAAATTATGCATGTACTGACCGGATTTGGTTGTAGCGAAACTTACTACTTGGTTCATGGACCAAGCGCCCCCCCTCCTGCTCAAAGAGGTTAGAATACTGGATTCTAGTAGAAGTGCTAATGCAACTACTGGATTCTTCTGCGATCGCCTTCTATGATGTTGTTGAATCCATCACGAAGTCCAATGAAGACATTTCATGAAGATCCAAAGCGCAAGCATGGGGTTGTAGCATCACACAACCATTCGCGATGAATAAATCTGGGGAAGTACCTGTTTTTCAATTCTATACTTTCATTTCTATTTTAATTTCTCTCTCTCCTTCCACTCCTTTCTCCATTGAGCTCAATGTCCATTTTAAGCTTGAGAGAGGATTTCCTCCTTCCTTTTGTTTTAGTTAGAAAAAAATATATATCAAAAACAATTTTTTTAGTGTTGTTTCTAAAAAATTTTACTTCCCTTTTGTTTTAATGATTACCTGAAAATCAAAACCAAAAACGGATAATATCTTTAAAATTCCAAAAAAATAGAATATTTCAAAAAAAAAAATTATGTTATTTGTTTTTACTTTAATAGTTTAAATGAATTTTTGTATTTCATTAGTTCCCCTTGCTTTTTGTCCTTTTTTTCTCAAAATTCCCTATAACAACATAGCTAATTATAATCTCTCTAATCGATCTTTTTAATTATGTTTCACAAGTAAAATGTTGGTTATGCTGTGTTCCTAATTCACGGTAGCATGTTAATGTGAAATGTTTTTTCTAAAACTCGTGTTTTATTATGGTTTTTCATTCTTTATTTTCCATACTTCTAAAAATCTTTCATCCACTATTTTCCTTTTCATTTTTGGATAATTTGTGTAATGTCAACTTTTGACTATTGCAGTAGATGTGAACGATCCAAGGTGCCTATTATTTCTCTTTTCAAGATAATTTAATTAGTCTTCTTTTATTATCTAGGGCTTGTTTTTTGAAAATTTTCAGAACTAATGCTTTAGATAAATTTAGAAGCATGAAAATGATTTAGGCCATTTTTGTTTTCGTTTGAGCCTTCTCGCCAACCTAAAAATTATTTCCCTAATTAGCTGCTTTTGAGCCTTTTCCGATTTCATTTAATAGCTACACTAATCATTCCATTTTCACCAAAGCCAAATTTTCCAACCAATCTAATCAAACTAACCTTTTGAGTTTTATTAAAAAAATTTCATGATTATGATAGAGTTGTTTTGTGATGTATTTGGAGAACTTTTTGACAATGTATGCTCAAAATAAGTGTTTACTTTTGTTTGACCAATTTCAAAATGAAAAGAAAAATTATTTATGGCCTTTGTTTTGAAAAGAAAAAAGCAGGAAAAAAAGAAAATCGAAAAAAAAGAAAGAAAAATATTTTATTTATGATGAAATTTTTAAAAAACTCTTTATTTTAGTTTAGTGTGATTTTAAAGCTTCCTTTCTTATATTTGAATTCCACCCCTAATCATAATCTTAAACCAAAGGTTTTGGTCCTAATAAGCCCTTTTGATTCATGTTTTTGAATTTTATTTATTAGTTAAGTAAAGAAGAAAAGTAGATTAGTAAAGTTTTGGATTTAAATTTAGATTTTTTTTATTCGATTGATATAGTTAGAATGTGTCTCTTGGATCTAATAGCAACTCAATGCGCTTTTTTCATTTTGTTGTTTTGCCTAAATTTATTTAAAGAATTTTTGTTAAAATCTTCGATTCTTTATTTTTATTAGTAAAGTTTATAAAAGTTGAAACCATGTTTAAGTAATCATTTTAGATTTACATTTCACCTTCTCCCTACTTAGAATTTCGCATAGAACTTGTGTTAGCATAATTAGAACTTTTTGATTAGTCACTTTTAAGTTAGCTAGTTTTATTTCTTTGCTTGGGGACAAGCAAAGCTTAAACTCGGGGGAATTTGATAGTTTATTTTGTAGTCTAAACTATTAGAAATTTTTAGTTCTTTTTGTAATTAAATCATGTTTTTAAAGCTTTATTTTGACCTCCTTTCGTATTTATAATAATCACACTAATGTTTCTCTTTTCTTTGCATGTTTGTAGTTTTTGAGCCAGAATTTGTCGAACTCCGCCTTCATTCTCCGTTCGACGAGCTCTTCCAAATTCGTCGAACTCCGCCTTCATTCTTCGTTCGACGATATCTTCCAAATTTGTTGAACTACTCCTTCATTCTCCGTTCGACGAACTCTTCCAAATTCGTCGAACTCCGCCTTCATTCTCTATTCGATGAACTCTTCCAAATTTGTCGAACGCCGCCTTCATTCTCCATTCGACGAACTCTTCAAAATTCGTCGAAGTCCGCCATCATTCTCCGTTCGACAAAAGCTTCCAAATTCATCGAACTCCACCTTCATTCTCCGTTCGACGAACTATTCCTTGTTCGTCGAACCACGCCTCTTCTACGTTAGATGAATGGCTCCTTCATTCCGATTCGAGCTCCCTTCTCCGTTCGACGAGCTCACCCTTCTTAGTCGAGCTCCCTTCTCCGTAAGAAAAATTCGTCCCTTCTTCTTCGAGCTCCCTTCTTCGTTCTACGAATCCTTCTCCGTTCATCAAATCCTTATCCTTTCGATGAATTCTTCCCTTCTTCATCGAGCTCCCTTCTCCGTTCGACGAATTCTTCCCAGTTCAACGAATTCTTCCCAGTTCGTCGAACTCACTCTTCTTCGTCGAACTCCTCCTGCTCCTTCTCTTCATCGTTCGTCGAGCCGTCTTTGCATAAAGCCTGCTGTCAGAGAACAAGTCCTGCTCTTCCACAAATCCTGTTGCCTCCATTAATGCACATCATCCGTACCGAGGCAATCATCATTTCTAGCCAGATTTCAGACGGAGGTCAACCTCCTTGCATGACAGGAGGCATGGGCTTGTCCTGCTCTTTGAAACTTCTATAAATTGAGCCCCACCCCTTGTGTTTTTGAGAGTAAATTTTGAGAAGGGATGTGCTGGCATTTTCAGCTCTTCATTTAGTGTTCTTCCTCTCTCACTTTCTCATTTTTAGCTCTTTTTTTAATTCCGTTTTATTTCTACTCTTTTGTAATAGTTCTTATAATTTCTTTAGTAGTTTACTGTTAATGCTAACCTAGTATTCAGTCAATGCATGAGTAATGGTCTTTTATTTCAAGTTGTAAGCTCTCTTTGAATTAATATAAAGTGTGTTTATTTTTACTTGTCTCAATTTTGTCTCCATGCTGTCCTACTCATCACTCTTCCTCTACTTCACCATGAGTAACTAATCCTCCTAGTACTCGATCTTGATGATCTGAGGCTCAAGTGGATTAAGTTATGACTCTTTTGTTTACTTTTTCTTTTTAGGGTTTAGGCCTTAGATTTACTCTTGAAAAATCATGTTTGGAGATATATCATCAATATATATTTTCCATTTTTTATTTCACTCTTAGATAGTTGAGAGCCTCGTAGTTTGGAGTGAACACTCAAGAGTAAAGAGAGTTGCACGCACCTCTCGAGAGAGACATACGTTAAATCTCCCGGATTGGAGTGAAATCCAATAATGGGGTTCACAACGTAAAGCGAGCTTTAGTTCTCCAAATTGGACAAGAGTTCGGTCGGACTTCCTAAACTCAGTTGGGCACGACTTTGAGAGAAGCGTGTTCAAGATTTAGGAACCTCCACGGTCAAGGACATTTACACTATTAAGCTTAGTTTTATTATCGCATTTTGAATCAACTTTTACCGAGGTGATTCTCGATCGAGTGCTTTTCTATTTCATAGTTTCAACCCCTCGTTGTAATCGCTTTTAGTAGCTCTTTATTTAACTGCAAGTAGTTCTATTTTTAGCGCAATATTTCTTTTCTTAATTGCAATTAGTTTTATCTTAACAAACCCGAAAACAATCTTTCGAAAAGATAATAGTCTTCGTGTGAGTAAGATTACTCAACAGTTCCCTGATTTTAATATGACACTTGTGCCCCCTTCTACAATTCGATACGTATACTTGCCTAGTTGGATTACTAGTTCGATTTTATTCTCTTTGTGAATATTAGAAGACACGAGAAAGTTGCTTATGTGGAAGGGTTGCAACAAAACCTTATAAGCATAAGCCAACTTTTAAATCTTGGCTATGACATTTCAGTCCACAAGGATGAATGTCATATTAAGAAGTCAATTGACCAAGAGTTCATCTTGATAAACATTAGGAGTGGGAGTGTATATTGTTTAAATTTTCTTTGTCTAAATTCAGACTCTCTTATATGCCTAGTTAGAAATGAGAAAGCCTCACGCTATGTCAAATGGCACAAGAGGCTAGCTCATTTGAACTATAAGACAATATGCAAGCTCTTCAGTAAAGAGCTAGTTAGGAATGGTCCTAAAATGACATGCACTAAGGATAGCATTTGCTCTACATGCCAAAAAGGCAAGCAGACCAAAGCTTCTTTCAAATGCATAGAAACCAAATATTCTTTGAGGTGTTTATACCTTCTTCATATGGACTTATTTGGTCCTATGCTAGAACATTGTCTATGATGGAAAGTCTACACCTTTGTGGTTGTTGATGATTTTTCCACATTTACTAGGGTTTTATTTTTAAGGAAAAAGTCTAAAATCACTGATGTCTTCAAGACATTTGTCAAACAAATAAAGAATGAATTGAACAATTCTGTGGTCAGAATCAGAAGTGAAATGGAACTGAGTTTCAATATTAATGCATGAAAAAGTTTTTTAAAGAACTTAGGATTCGTTAAGAGTTTTCCTCTCCAAGAACACCCCAGCAAAATGGAATTGCTGAGAGGATGAATAGTACTCTCATAGAAGCTATAAGGATATTACTGATGACACATATCTCCAAGAATATTTCTGGGTTGAGGTAGTAAACACTGCTTGTCATGCCCTCAATAGGGCTTACACCAAGAGCCATAAAAAGACTCCTTATGAGATATTGAAGGGCAGAAAACCAAATCTTGCATATCTCAGAATTTTTGGGAGCAAATGTTATGTACTCAACAATGGGAAATCTTATATAACTAAGTTTGCTGCCAAGTCCTATGTGGGGATCTTTTTTGGGTACAACAATCATAGTAAGGCATATAGGATCTATAACTTGACAAGTCAGTTGTAGAGGAGTCAGTTAATGTAGTGTTTTATGAGTCAAATATGATTAATAATGAGTTGTCAAGCTCCTCTTCTAGTCCTACAGGCACAAAAGTGATGATGGATAAGCTGACTATTAAGGAAGCTGAACCTTTAGTTCAAGATAAAGATAAAAGTGTGTGCATTCCAGAGGAGGCACAAGGCACAAAGTAAGTGGATGATGTTCATCAAGATGGAGACTTTGAAGTACAAAATGTTGAAGGAAGATTGCCTCTAGCAGTAAGACATTTGAAGGATCATCTAGGCCACCAGATCATTGGTGATGAGAGTCAAGGTATAGTGACAAGAAGTAGATGTATCAATACAGCAATGTACTCTAGTATCCTGTCACAAGTGTAGCCCAAGAAATTTGAAGAGGCAAACAAGGATCAGTTCTGGATTGTAGCTATGCAAGAGGATCTAAACCAGTTTAAGAGGTGTAAGGTTTGGAAACTTGTTCCTAGACTACAAGGACATAATGTCATTGGAACCAAGTGGATATAAATGAACGAACTTGATGAAAATGGCATTATAATGACGAACAAAGCTAGGCTGGTAGCTCAAGGGTACAGAAAAGAAGAAGATAGTGACTTGATCAAAACTTTGCCCCTATAGAAAAATTAGAAGCCATCAGACTATTCCTTACATATGCTGCATACCGAGGATTCAGAGTCTACCATATGGATGTGAATTCAAAATTTTTGAATGAAGACTTGAAGGAAGAAGTCTATGTTGAACAACCTCCTGATTTTTTAGCAGTAGATGTCAACTTTTAACTAGTGCAGTAGATGTGAATGATCCAAGGCGCCTATTATTTCTCTTTTCAAGATAATTTCATTAGTCTTCTTTTATTATCTAGGACTTGTTTTTTGAAATTTTTCAAAACTAATGCTTTAGATAAATTTAGAAGCATGAAAATGATTTAGGACGTTTTTGTTTTCGTTTGAGCCTTCTCGCCAACCAAAAAATTATTCCCCTAATTAGCTGCTTTTGAGCCTTTTCCGATTTCATTTAATTGCTACACTAATCATTCCATTTTCACCAATCCGAGAGATTTACAAGGGTGTTCTTGAGTGAAGCTCCTAGAGCATTGTATGAGACCATGTCTAGCTTGCGTATTTAGAATAAATTCACAAGGGGGAAGATAGACAAGACCCTATTTATAAGGGAGTCCAAGAGAAAGATCATCTTAGTTCAGATATATGTTGATGACATTATCCTTGGATCTACTGATGACAACCTTTTTAAAAAGTTTGCCAAACTTATGTAAGGGAAATTTGAGATGAGCAGTATGGGTGAACTTAAGTTCTTCTTGGGTCTCTAAGTAAAACATACTGACAATGAATTATCCATATCCCAGTCTAAGTTTACCAGGGAGTTGATTAAAAATTTTGGATGGAGAATGCCTCCACCATGAAAACTCCTATGGGGTTAACTATGTCATTAGATAAAGATGAGGCTGGGAAACATGTTGATCAAATTTTGTATAGAGGGATAATTGGCTCCCTTCTATACCTAACTGCTAGTAGGCCAGACATTATGTATGTTACATGTGTTTGTGCTAGATATCAGGCATGTCCTAAAGAATCTCATTACTTTGCTGTTAAGAGGATTTTGAGATATCTGAAGGGCATACTAGATCTTGGCATTTGGTACTCTAAGAATAGGGATTTTTAACTAATATGCTTTTCAAATGCAGGTTATAGAGAAAACAGGAAAAGCACATCAGGCTCCTATCAATTTCTGGGAAAAAATTAGTGTCATGGAGCAGCAAGAAGAAAACTAGTTTTTCTATTTCTACTGTAGAATCAGAATATATAGCCATAGGGAGCTGTTATACACAGTTGTTGTGGATACAACATCAACTTTCGGATTATAACATTCAGTTAAGTAAAAGTTCTTTATTTTGTGACTCTACTAGTGCAATCTCTATAGCAAGGAATCTAATCTCGCATAGTAGGACTAAGAACATAGAGATTAGATATCACTTTAGAAGAGAGCATTTGGAATGTGAGGATATTAGTCTTGAGTTTTTCCCAACAGACAAGCAAGTGGATGATATCTTCACCAAGCCACTAGATGAAGCAAATTTCAACACCTTCAAGTTTGAGTTGGGTATGTTGAACTTGGTGTAGCTTCAGTTGCTCTTCATATTATTTTGTTGCAGGAACTATATCATCTTGTTGGTTGTGAAGACCAGAAAATGGTATCAAGGATGGAATGTCCAAAGTCTTGGTAGAAGATGCTTTTATTGAGGGGGAGCATGTTAAGAACCAGTTGATTATCTATAATGATAAAAGGGAGAAGATAAACACAGATGGCCAGCTTCTCCCTCTGTCTGAAGAAGTCAAAAAGGGAGAGAAGGTGACTAAGGTGGCTATGTGTCAATGCAACAAAATAGGTGGAGCAGGTGGTGTTGTCATACAATGTGAGAAGGTGAACCTTCCAGTAATATAGGGGGAGTACGTTATGATCACCATACTTGTAGAAAAATAAGAAATATGGTAACCCTTAACTCTCTTATGTTAATATGTTGTTGTATATTATTGCTGCATATGTTAGTGTATATCATTGATAAATAATTTTTAAGTGGTGTTTTTACTTCTTCAAATAGGGGGATATTGTTGAGTCTATTGATCTCAATGTCCCAGCTTTGGGGAGATTGTTGGGTCCATTAATCTCAATGTCCCAGATTTGTACGAAGTCAAACAAGTCAATGGTATACATATAGTTTTATTTGATGTATGTTTAAGTTTATGAATGCAGGTTGGTCTGTCATATTGATTGGACAGGTGGTCCAAGTGACATTGACAGGTGAACTCAAAGAAGCTGACTGGAGAGACCGAAATATGACTAAGTACATATGTATTGAGTGAATCCAGTTCACTCAATGCCATACAACTAATATCACTGAGTGAAGTTAGGACAGCTAAAGCCCAGCAAGTTGCAGCGTAGAAAAATGACTAAGTCCACACGTGTTGAGTGAATCTAGTTCACTCAATGCCATACATCTAACAGTGCTTAGAAAGGGCATGCGGGCAAAGCTTTAAGTGTTGTCAAGGAAGAAAAGTGGCTAAGTCCAAAGGCATTGAGTGAAAGTAACTCACTCAACGTCATATATCTAGAAGCGTTGAGTGAAGCTTGATCTCTCAATGCCATGCTATTTCTGTCAAAGCCAAAGGAAAAGGAGACAAAAAATCGACTTAATCCAAAAGCGTTGATTGAAGACAGTTCACTCAACGCCAAGATCAAAAAGAATTGAGTCAAGTTAATGCATCAACTTAAGAGGAAACAGAGAAATCAGCTAAGTCCAGAAGCATTGAGTGAATCCAGTTCACTCAACGCACTCAACTCCAGATTTCAGAGGCAAAGACAGAAAGCATTGAGTGATGTCAGCTTACTTAACGTCTTCAGACAGAAGGAGTTTTGTCTAGGTATAAAAGCATTGAGTGAATCTTATCCACTCAACGCTCTCAATGCTTTCAGACAGAAGGATACAGAATGTTGGCTAATTATAAAAGCATTGAGTGAAGCAAGTTCACTCAATGCTCTCAACGCCTTAATGCAGAGCAAAATTATTCTAAGTCCAGAATCATTGAGTGAAGCCAGTTCACTCAACCCAATAGTTATAGAAAGAGCTGAATATATTCTAAGTTGAGAATCGTTGAGTGAAACCAGTTCACTCAACGCTCTCAATGTCAAGGATGTAGAGAGGGCTGAAGATCAAGCTAAGACAAAAAGCGTTGAGTAAAGCTTATACACTCAATGCTCTCTATGCCTGGACAAGCTAAAGAATTTACTAAGTCCAAAATCATGGAGTGAAGCCCATTCACTCAACGCTCTAAATGCCTAGAGTGATTTTATGAAATTGGCTTAAGTCCATAACTGATGACGTCAGCAAAGTTAACGAAAGTCAACAAAATTCTAAAATTTTCATGGAAGAGCTACAACTAATCACTAACGTCGTCATCAGTCTCATTCTGTAAAACAAAGGATATAATAAGTCATTAAAGCAATGTCACGTGTCAATCATCTCGCTGGATGACGAGATTATAAATGGAAGATGAGATCTGGATCGAGTCAAGTTTCTGAGGGAACAATTGATTATGAAAAGGTTGTGCGGGACTTCGTCTTCTTCCTCCGCCATTATTGCAAAGACAAGAGCTTCAATTCAAAAATCTGAAGGGTTTTTGAGTTAGCTATGGAAATCAACATCTACTACAGTAAGATCAGAGGATTTCTCTGAGGAAGAAGAATTACTCAAGGCCAGCCCTATCTGAAATTGCTTCAAGATCCAAGACGAGCTGAATTTGAAGATAAATCTCTGGATCTATGAAGACGAGGTAGAGCAGTCTATGTTCTACAAAACAGGTTAGCTGATATGAGATCTTTCTTCTCTCACCTTCATCAGTAGAATCAAAATCAAGGTTCTGAGTTACTTCCAGCACAAGAAATAGATTCTTGAAGATTGTTATTCTTATTGCTGTGAAGAAGATAGGGCTGAGATTCTCCCAGCTCAGGAGGCAATTGACTCAAAGATTAATTTCACTTCAGTCAAAACAAATTTTCTATTAAAATTTTGTAGGATTTGTTCAAGATCTATGTTGTAAGCCTAAATTATAAAGGCTGAGTGGTAGGATCCAGTCTTAGATCTGTGTGTGATAGGGTTGTTTTTCTCAACCTGTGTTATTTGGCATTTCTGCCTGTGTTAGTTAATCAGGTGATTACTGAGTGGTCAGACTGTGTGTATGTGTTGTAAGTTTTTGTGGAGCCTGTGTGATCCTGTGGGATCGTGTTGTAATCTCTGAGGAGCCAAGTTATTGGAGAAGTGCTTTGTCTAACATTCAGTTAGAAAGGCGTGAGGGATAGTGGATGTACCCATATACTAGAAAACCACTATAAAATTGTGGCGTGCTATGTGTGAATGTCTTGGAAGCTAAACTAATCAATCAACAACATGGCCTAAATCATTTAAAGGTCAAAAGAATATAAAAAGACGCTAATAATATATTCACCCTCCTCTAGGTGATTAGTTACCCTTGTATTCAAAGACTTTCACTGACTCTGCAACTCTCCTTGGTGGATAATGAGTCTTTCTCCTGCTTCTTCTTATGGCTTCATATCTGAAGGCCATAGACTTCTCTTTGCCATGAGAACTGGCAGCATCCTCTTCAGCCTTCCTAGAGTATAGCTGCATCTCATGGGATAACAGCTTCCTAAACATATTTTGGGGCAATGTATTTGCCAGATTGCCAACTTCTCTGATTGCACAGATCTTGATGTCTCATTCCTTGTTAATTAATCTCAAGATCTTGTCATTCAGCTCATAGTTAGAGAACTGTCTTCCATAGGTGATCAGACTATTCACTATCATGAAGACCTTCTCATAGAAATCAACTATGGAATCCTTCTTCCCTTACTTGAATGCTTTATACTATTGATTCAAGAGGGATTTCTTATCATCCCTCACCTCCTCTATCCCTTCCATGTCGACAACAAGAGAATCCCATATCTCTTTAGTTGTCTTGCAGTGGACCAAGTTCTGGAAGGTTGAATCATCTATGGCACTAACAATGATTTTTGTGCCCTCTTATCCATAGTATCTAGGATGAGTTCATCCCTAGTCATTTCAGTGTACTTCTTTGGAGTCTAGACATTTGTATCTAAGACAGAGACCTTCATGGGGGTGAAAGGTCCTTCTGGGACTATAATGAAGGTCCTAGGATCTAAGGCTTCAATGAATAACCTGACCCTCTCTTTCCAAATCCTAAAGTTTTCTATTCTGTAGACTTGAAGCTTCATTAAGCTCAACTCCTTATGTTATTCTCTAGAACCCATAAGGACAATTCTTTTAGCTACCCTTGGAGATCAAATCAGACAATTATGTCCTATTTGAGTAGCCTCCCTCTAATACCACTTGAAAGTATTTAGTTTCAAGGATAGCTAACACCTAGAGGAGGAGGCTGAATAGGTTTTAGGCCTTTTTATATCTTTCCTGTATTGGTTGTGTTGTGATTTAGTTATACTTAACTTTAAAGAAAATCACCAACATCCCACACAAGATTTATAGTGGTTCCCTAGTGCTGAAACAAAAAACTTGGTCTCTCGTGGAGTTTGGGGTCCCAAGAAAAGGGTGACATCGCACCTACTACACTCAGGAGAACGTCACAGGCCAAAGGCTCAAGAAGCTAGGAACAGACCCTCAACTCTAGCATGGAGGTCCCACCTCACACCTGAAAGACCTTTGAGATCTCTCCCTCCCTAGCCAATGCCGAGCTAGGTGCCTTGGAGGAAGAAAGCAAGGGGATTGAAGTGATGAATAAGTCATACCCTCCAAGGCACCCTCAAGTGTCTATTTATAATTTTCTGGGAATGGTCTGCCAAAAACAAACCTACGCTCCTCTGAAATTACTGAAATGCCCCCAAATGGGTCTGTCAATAGCCAAATACCCATGTTCTAAATAGCTAAATTCAGTCCACCAGGGGCAGCCCATCGAGCCGGGCGAGCAGGCAACAAGGTGAGCTGAGGCCGGGCGAGTAAGCGGCTAGGGGAAAGCTCGGTGGCCTAGGGCGAGTAGGCGGCTATTGGTGAGCTCGGGGCTTGGGCCGAGCTCGGCGGCCTGGGGTGAGATCAGCGGACTGGTGTGAGCTCGGCAGCCTGGGGTGAGCTCGGCGGCCTAGGGTGAGCTCGGCGACTAGGGGCGAGCTCGGCGGCGTGGGGTGAGTTCGGCGGCCTGGGGTGAGCTTGGCGGCATAGGGAGAGCTCTGCGGCCTGGGGCGAGCTCGGCGGACTGGGGCGAGCTCGGAGGACTGGGGCGAGCTCGGTGGCCTGGGGTGAGCTCGGCATCCTTGGGTGAGCTCGGCGACTAGGGGCGAGCTCAGAGGCATGGGGTGAGCTCGGTGGCCTGGGGCGAGTAGGTGGCGTGGGCGAGCTAGGAGGCCTGGCGCGAGCTCGGCGACCTGGAACGAGTAGGCGGCTAGGGGCGACCAAGGTGGCCTGGGGTGAGCTCGGCATCCTGGGGTGAGCTCGACGGCCTGGGGTGATCTTGGTGGCCTGGGGCGAGTAGGGGGATAGGGGCGATATCAGCGGCCTGGGGTGAGCTCGGCGGCCTGGGGCGAGTAGGCAGCTAGAGGCGAACTCGGCAGCCTGGGGCAAGCTTGGTTGCCTGAGGGCTTGGTGACCCCCCAATGGGGCCGAGGGGATAAAAATATTTTGTCCCCCTACTAGTATAAAACACAGATTCACACTAAATTGGCCACCAAGAGTGTCAAATCCCTCAAAAGCTTAAAAATGCATAGTTAGCCTTGCGCCTGCCGGGGACCCCCACTCGGCGAATATGGGATTGTTCACCCAGATTATGAGTACATCCACTATCCCTCCCACCTTTATAAAAATGTGTTAGACAAGAAACATATCCAAACTTGGCTCCAAAGATCTTACAATACAGATCCCTAAGGATCTCTTAGTCTCCTCCAAGGCCTACCTCAGGCACAAGGCCCTACAACTCATAGCAAGCTTTACTCCCATAGCTCAGTGATCCAAAGATCACCTACCTCAGACTAAGTTAGTAGTCCTACACTCAGGCTAGGACGATAACCCTATAAATAAAAGAGAATGACTGTCCTATAGCTCAAGCACAAAGGCCCTACCTCAGATCTACTAAAGGATCCTACAAATCTGGCACAAAGGCCCTACAACTCAGAGGAAATTACTCTCCTACCTTAGATCTGAAACAGATCCTACCTCAGACCAAATTCCCTAACTCAAATCCACAATAGGGATCCTACAACTCATGCACAAATGCACTACAGCTCAGATCCAAGACTGGATCCTACAAAGAGAAAGGTTTGTTGGTGTTGATTTGACTCTAGAGAAATGTTCTCTGAGCCTGCCTTCCTGGACTAAGAATAACTCAGCACCAATATTGACTCCAGAGAGATAATTATCTGATTCTGCTTCTTCCAGAACTAAGAAATCTCAGTTCTATCCCCTTCACATCAACAAGATGGTTGATCTTCAATTTGACTTGGCTTGTGCTGAGAAGTATCGTGCAGAGAACTGCTTCTTCCTAAACTTAGAAAGAAACTCAGTCTTATCTTCTTCTTCACAGCTCCAGAAAGTGTTCTTCGGGAATGATCTGATAGGGTTTTTAAGTAGCTGCATCTAGGTCTTTCCTTACTACTTCTTCTTTCTCAGAGATGTTTCTATGAACTTGATGTTGTAGTTGAGATATGCAACAACTATCTTATATCAGCTTGTAGATACTGCGGCTAGGGTTAGCCCTTACTGCTCCTTCTACCTCAAAGAAATTTCTTTGAACTTGCTGTTGATGGTGTTGATTACACTAGCTAACTTGTTGAACCCTTAGTTCAAAAGTTCGACTTCTTCTTCAGGCTCTATAGTCGTGTCGAGAGGAAGAAGATGAAGTTTCTCTTTTTCTGAACTCTAAAAAGTTAATTTCTTCTCGCCGATATGAATCCATTTATTCCCGATGTACAATGTCTCTTTGATTAGTGGGACCACCTATAGTTGTTGGCTGCTGAAAGTCTTTAAATTCAAGGATAACTTAATCATCTAGCGGGGGGGGGGGAGGGGTGAATAGGTTTCTTAGTCTTTGTGACCATATTTTTCTTTTATCTGTATAAGGGTCTGAAATGATGTAGTTACTTTTCCTATCAAGATAATCACACAGACAACACAACAATTTTATAGTGATTCCCTAGATTATGGGTATGTCCACTTTCCCTCCCACCTTTTTAACAGCTTGTTAAACAAGGCACTTCTCCAATCTCGGCTCCTAAGAACTTACAACACGATCCTGCAGGACTACTCGGTCTCCTCCAAGACCAACAACTCGAGCACATAGCTTTACATCTCAAAGATCCAAAGATCACCTTCTTCAGGCCCAAAAGCCCTATAACTCTGGCTGAGAGGACATCCGTACCTTAGAGAGAATGACTTTCCTACACCTCAGGCACAAAGGCCATACCTTAGATCAAAAGTATCCTACAACTCAGGCACAAGTTCCCTACAACTCAGAGAGAATGACTCTTCTACCTCAGGCTAAAAATCCATATCTCGGATCCAAACTGGATCCTACTCTCAGGACAAAGCTCTACTTCAGGCATACAAGCCCTACACTCAGATCTTCAACCAGATCCAACACTCAGTCTTTATATATTCAAGCCTACAACATAGATCCAAAATGATCCTACAGGATGAGTAAGTGTTTGTTGTAGATTTTTCTCCAGAGAAATATTCCCCGAGTCTAGCTTCCTGAGCTCAGATAAACTCAGGACTATCTTAATCACAACACCAAGAATTGATCTTCAAGGTTGTTCTGCTTGTGCTGAGAAGTATCTTGCAGAGTAGTAGCTTTGAACTTGCTCTACTTCTTCTTCCTTTCCTGGACTGAGTAGATTCAGGCCAGTCTTCTTCTTCTTCACAGCTTCCAGAAAATATTCTTCAGAAATGTTCAGCTAGAACTGTAAAGTTGATGCAACTATTGTTAGCCCTTGTTGCACCTACTTTCTCAGAGATTCACTCTAAACTTTCTGTTGACGGTGAAGATGGAAACAACTAACTTTTATTTGCTTCTAGTTATTGCAGCTAGGGTAAAACCATGTTGCTTCTTCTTTTACCTCAGAAATTTCTTCTAAACTTGTTGTAGCAAGTGAAGATAGCTATAGCCAACTTGTATCGGCATTCAGATCAGCTGTAGCTGGGGTTTTTTCTTGGGCGCTTTTTCTACCTCAGAGATATCTCTGATCTTGTTGTTGCATGTGAAACTTGCAACAACTACCTCTTGGAACATTCGAATCAGTTGATTGAACTTGTTCTTCAAGCTCTGCAATAATGGCCAGAGGAAGAATATGAAGTCTGGTGCCTTTTTAAAATAATCCTAGAAAGTTATTATCTTCTTGCCGATCTTATTTCTTTTATTCCCAATGTCTAACGGCTATTACAATAGTGGGGCCCACAATAGTTGACAGCTACAACCTTTCTTTAACAGTAAAAGTCATACAGTAGGCATGCGGTGCCGTTTATCACGTACTGTAGCTATTCCGCAATATTTTTAATTTTGCTGATGTCAGCATCTGTGGACTTTGTCAAATTCAAACACTTTAGTATGTGCGTTGAGTGAACAAGCTTCACTCAACATATTTAGCCTTAGACAATCTTTTTGCATCTCAGGCATTGAGTGCATCTACTGAATAAGCTTCACTCAACGCTTTGGCCTTAGCCAATCTTTCAGCATCTCAGGCATTGAGTGCGTTGAGTGAACAAGCTTCACTCAATTCTTTTGGCCTTAGCCAATCTTTCTACATCTCAGGCTTTAAGAGAGTTGAGTGATCCTTTATCACTCAACACATTTTTACTTAGCCAATCTATCTATACTAGTAGGCGTTGAGTAAGCCTTCATCACTCAATGCCAAGAAAACTTAGACATTTTTCCTGTCAGCTTAGGCATTGAGTGCATTGAGTGAGCATTCATCACTCAACGCCATTAAGACTTTTGTACTCTTAACTGCTTATCCGTCGAGTGAGCCTTCATCACTCGATGCTTCTTGAATTAACCATATTTCTTTTATGTCAAAGATATAGGTTTTACTATCTGATCATTACTCAACGCTTTTTGTAGTATGGAGTTGAGTGAACAACCTTCACTCAATGCCTGTGGACATATCCACTTTTCAGCCTTGCAAATAGTCAAGCTTTGACTGACTTGACTTTACTCAACCCTTCTTGTTGCATGGAATTGAGTGAACTGGCTTCACTCAATGCCTATGGACTTAACTACTTTCCCGCCTTTCTAATGTTGAAGGGCTTTGACTCTTTTGTCTTCTCTCAGTGCTTTTTAGACCCTGGCATTGACTGGTCTTGCTTAACTCAATACTTGTGGACTTAACCGCATTTCTTTGCATATGGCATTGATTGAGCTATCCTTACTCAATGCCTATTGACATAGACAGATTTTCTATCTCTCCACATGCCTACCTTTTGACCACCTGTCACCATCACTTAGACAACCTATTTATACTTTTCTAAGGAACATCCTGCATATATTGAACTTGAACAATATCAAACACAATGATGCCTCTTCAAATCTAGAGAACATTGAGGGTAATATTCCCAACAATCTCCCCCTATTTGAAGAAGGCAGAACACGCAGCAATACTAAGAAGCATTAACACATTAGACATTTAAATTTAGAAGTACCTGTAAGCTTTCTCATACCACTTGAAAATTTTAAAGCAGCTTACATCTCTCCTCACAACTTAAGATTTAAGTGGAGGACATTCCTCAACCCACTTGAGGGTGGAAACATAACATATAATGACTAAACATTGCTCTCTTTATATTACTTGAATGTTTCCAAGTAAAATGCACTTTTCAATATTTTACATCTCCCCCTGGGCATGTAATGTCCACCATCTCCCCTTTCTTTGGCAAGTACTGCTCTACTCAGTATGCTCTACTCCTCCCCCTTTAAGGTTTAGGGTATTTCCAACCTCTCCCTGTAGGATCTTAACAGATCATCTACACCTCTCCCTTTAGGGTTTAAGGTATTGACTACCTCTCTCCCTTCCTGGCTTCTTCAAAAAGAGAAGTTTCCTAATGAGGGAGGTGATAGCTTCAAGAGAGAGATTAACTCTTAATGTTATACCACTTGATAAAATTCAGTGTTGATACCACTTGAGAAATTATCCTACAGAACAATTAATTTGATTAGGAGTCATACCTTTTGTGTGGATACATTGATACAACACATCACTGCAGCCACTTAAACTAGCTGCTAACATTGTTCCACTTGAGCCAATGCCACTCCTATACCACTTAAAGCTTCTGCAAAATGCAGCTTTAGTAAGGGAGGTGCTTACTTTTCCTCTTGTCCTACAGTAATATATATTTGCAACATTAGCAGTGACTGTAGAACAACAACCATCCACTAGGGTTGATCTCCCCATCAGACTATGCATATTCCTGAGAACGTGTTGATTAGCTGTGATGATCTTTGTTCAACAGCAGCTGTTGTCTGCCTCTTAATAGGAAGTTGAACTTATTGCTGCAACTTATGGATTAGATCTCCTTTAACAAGATAATCTTGACTTGCCCCCCCTCAATTGGAGCATCTGCTGTCATTTAGTTTACTAGACACTTGAGTCCATCTTATTCTTGATACCATTTGATATCACTTGACAGACTTATCTACCTGCAAGAAGGGTGAGTTCTGTAATAGAAATATTACATGGAGCAACTGAGCTATACCAAGTTCAACATACCCAATTCAAACTTGAAGGTGTTGAACTTGACTTCATCAAGTGGTTTAGTAAAGGTATCTGCCACTTGCTTGTCTGTAAGGACAAACTCAAGTCAGATGTATTCCGTTTCCACATGCTCCCTAAAAAATGATACCTAATACTTATGCATAGTCTTGCTGTGAGAGACATGATTCCTAGCAATGGGATTTAACTAGTACCTGGGAATGTTACTTATCTCAATGGTGTAGACCAGGAGCTGATGCTGGATTCATAGCTACTCTGCATAGCAGCTCCCTATAGAGATATACTCTGATTCAGAAATGGATATCGCCATACTGGTCTGCTTCTTGCTTCTCCAATGACATCAGCCTTATCTCTTGGAACAAACAAGTTCCATCTTTTCTTTTCCTATCTTCCTTGTAAACTGTGGTGGAGGTGCTTCTTCTCACCTGTCTCTTTTCTTTGGACTGGGCAATCAGCATTGACATGCCCAGCCGTGCTTTAACAAAAACATATTATGTTAGAAGAAATAAGTTTTCTGGGTTTAGGATCATACCTGTCTCCTTTGGAGAGCATCTCCCCAGATTTGTTGTGATCTTCTTGTATGTGAGGAGGAAGAAGATTTGTTCTTCCATTGCTTCCTTTTCATCATTTTCTGGAACTGCTTGAAGAATAGTGACAGTTCACCATCTTTATACTATTCAAGCCACAATAAACATCTGATTGAATTGGTGATGCAAATAGTATTCTCCCCTTGATACACACAAACAAGCATGATTATGAAAATAGGCAGTGTGCACTGTATACCACTGGTGGCACATGTCTCTTCAGTATACAACCTGGACTTGCACTGCATACTCCCTCTTGATCATGGTCATTGCCTTTGATCATTTCCATCTCTAATTGATTTGGACAAGGAGGCTTTGGCCGGATCTATCTATTCATCTAGATAAATCACTATTCTTTGAAGCATCTTTAGTGATTTCATTGACACTCTTATTATCTTGAGCAGGGAGTTTAGTTAGAATCTCCCCCTCAATCTCTGTATTTACCATAGAAAGTTGCTGACTTGTATCAATTGTTGTTAGAGCAATCCAGTTGTTCTTGAATTGATTGTACTTGCTTTCCCATAGCAGGGGCAACCATTTGGGTATTCTTCCTCTCAACCCCAGCAATATCCATAGAGACAAGAATATCTTTAGCAGTTTTACAAACTGATTCTATGCTGGAGGTACACAAGGTAAGACTCTAGCTTATTCAGCTACCTAGTCCGAACTTGCTCCCCATCAGCAGGAGCATCTTAACTTGACAGTCTCCCTCACAACATTTACATAGATTTTTTCCTCATGACTTTCATTCATCATTTCAGCTGATGATACCACTTGACTATTTGTCTCTTCTGTATAGTGAGTCATTTCAGCTGAGGGTCAAGTGTCTCTTCCTAACTGCTCTCAGAAGAGATGCTTCTTATGCAATCCTCTATGATGAGCACAACCTATATTTTCTTCCTCTAGTTAGACTGCTGAAGTGGTTGCAGTACTTTATCCCACCACTCAGACATCTGGAACTTTAAAAGATGGATCTAGTTGGTCTTCATCCATTGCCTATGTAGTTTGTCCCTCTTTCAAAATGCTCACAACATCACACCATCCTCTTCCTCTTGGGCAGCCGGAGGAGTAATCTTGATGGTCTGTTTATTTATCTCCAACTTCACACCTGTAGGCCTTAGCCTTTGGTGACTCCTCAATCTGACCCACCAAAGCTTACTTTGAGTCCATCTTTTACTAGAGTATGATCCTTCAGATGGCTCTTTATTCAAGTCTTATTACTGGAACAAAATCTGTACAAGTACCACATAAGGGTATGGGTACTTGGAGAATCCTGTAAATTATAGTTTACCTTACCTTAGGACCCCAATAATTATTGGGTCCTAGGTTCTTGTTAGCCAAAAAATGTATATGTCTAACTACATCAGTCCTGTCAGGAAGACTCACCCGTACCCTTGGCACACTAGGGTTGTGCCAACAATCTATGGCAAAGTGGCCCACTTTTCCACAACACTAGCACTCATGAATATTATATCTTCTTTTTTGAACAGCTCTGGTAGCAACTAACTGTTCAGAAAGAGGAGCAGCTTCCTTTATCTTATTTCTCTCAGCCATAATCTGACATAGGGTAAGTCTTCTAGTAGAACGTGGATTACTCTGAGTTTCATCAACAGTTGTCTTCTTTGTAGTTGACATACCATTAATGGTGTCCGAGATAGCAAAGTCAGCCTTACTGACTTACTTACCCTTGGTCTGGGTTTTGGCTTGAAGAGCATGAGAAAAGGCCACTGCCTTACTCTTGAGTGTGGGGGCTAGAGCACCAAATACAAATGGTCCATGATGGGCCATTTAGACTTCTTCATGGGGAGCCTTCTGTGCACTTAAACCCATGCCCTTATTTCTTCCAGTAAAAGAAACACTTGTACACTTACAAGGAGAATTACCATTCTTTCAGTGACCATGCATGCAGTCTTGGTCATAACTGTTGGAAGGGAGGATTACCTTGTGAAGGGTGGCTAGAGGCACTACAGGAGCTTTGCCTTTCCATTTGGAATGGGAAACTCTTGAATTCCACTAGAACCCTAAACCCCTCATATCTTTTTGAGAGGTGAAGGAGTCAATCAGTGGTAACACTATTTTGAGCTTTGAAAAACTAGGCACAATCTTTTCTCCTTTAGGACTTTCTCTTCAAGATCCAAGATGATCTTAATCTTCTGGCTTATGGTCTCAATTTGGGTGAATGAGATGGCCTTTAGTTAGCTGACTTCCCTAGCCTTCTTATCCAACAAGGATGCAGTCTCAGCCTCCTGGGCAGTAGCTAGCTGAAGGGTGGTAATCTCCTCAGCTTGATTTTTAGCCAACTTCCTGCTCCATCTCAAAGCCTCCAGAATTTCACCATACTGGTCAATTAATTGATTGACATCTACCTCAGACTCGGAGTCATCTTCATCACTAGATAAAAAGCTTCTAAATTTTAACTAGTCTCATAGCTAGTCATAGAAGAGGTGTTAGATAGGGAATGTACCTTTTCTGGACAAGGCTGATCCTAGCAGGATTCAACATCAATCATTTCCATCATATAATAATAGTTGTTGCCATCTTCATCATCCTCCTCCTCTGAGTCACTGTCTAAAAGTGATAGAGGGGACCTGATCTCTATCCTTGCATTTGGATTGACATCATCTTCATCACTGTCACTGAATATAGAGGATAGTGGGGCTCTGATTCCTATCCCAGCAGCAGAATAGTCTTCATCTTTGTCTTCAATAACAACAAGCAGCCCAATGAGGGCTTCTTCTTTAGTGCATACTTGAAGCTTCATTGAGCTCTACTCCTTATGGTCCACTCCTGAACCCATAAGTATAAATCTTTTAGCTATCCTTTGACATATTATCAGACTGTTAAGTTATTTTTGAGCAACCTCCACTACTAGAAAATAGACTTTTGGCCAGGGCAAATTGCCCTGGCAAAAAGTCCAAAACCGTGGCTAAAAAGTTTTAGCCACGGTCTAGCCACGGGGAAAATCCGTGGCTAAAGTCGGCGTGGCTAAAACCTTTAAGCCACGAACTGGCCGTAGCAAATAGTATTAGCCATGGGGAAAACTGCCGTGGCAAATAAGCCAACTATTAGCCACGGTATGAAACCTGGCTAAAAGTGAACTCATCATTTTTTAAAAAAAACTATTTGCCACAGTTACAAGCCGTGGCAAATACTAATTTATGTTTTTTAAAAAAAAAACACATTGTAATGCTAGGCATGTGCTCCCCTCATTGTAATATAGTACTAATCCCTAAAAAGTGAGGTAACTGCACATCAAATGCTATTATTTGCACACAAAATTCCAACCGACATATTATATAACATTTTGTAAAATAAGACTGATGTCCTAAAACAATTATCCTAGCCAAATGTCACCAACATCTTATAAATTGCATATAAGCAGTGCTTAGATTATCATCCAGATGTCTTAAGAAGTAGCATTGAACCAAACATAAAGAATTTAAAAGATAACTGCAGCATCTAAGAACACTAAAATCTTAATAAAATTGAACCAAACAGCCCCAAATCTCATCCTTCAGCAACATCTGACATAAAATGAGGGAAAAATATACATAAACTTTTAAATTCATCACACAACCAAACTAGAACAGAGGAGCTGTTGTGGGGCTGTGGCAACTAATGACTTTGCCATCCCTGCCAATCAGAAACTTGGTGAAGTTCCACTTGATTCTCGATCCAAAAAGGTTGCATTTGCTATCTTTTAAGAATTTATATACTAGGTTGGCGCCTGATCCATTTACTCGAACCTGAGAAATTGGGGGAAATTATGAACAAACGTATTGCCAGCAACTAATAAATTACTAACAGACACTATACAAAAAGCTGAGAAACTATGGTTATTGTGGGGCTGCTGCGGCTAAGGCTCTTGTTTCAGAAATTGATTACAAGGAAAGGCAAGAACGAAAAAATCTAGAATAGGGGATAAAAGGGATCAGATGTCATTGAATGAATGCTTCTTGCTACTAAGTTCGATTGTACTAAAGATTTAGCAATCTCAAGAAAATATAAAGATTTAATTGCAAAATGTTTTAAACACATGTATTGAAATAATATAAAATGTGTATTATGATCTTAAAAAATTTAAAACATAATATAATGGGTGACATTGATGCAAAATGTTTTAAACACATGTTAAATTCCCAAACGCACAAAATTATATGAGTGATAAATGTCATATTTCAAGCCCAACTACTAACTCCTGCAGTTATAGTTTCACAAACACCTAACAACTTTAAGATATAACCAGGCATATTAAAGAGATAAGAAATAAACCTTGTCTTGACCCCCGATATCCAGACAGTGAAGCAATGTTCTTGTACTCTACCGTCTCGACATTGAACTCTGCACAAGAATTAAAAAAAATCATAACCAAATTTATATTGTATTGTTTCATAAATATAGATAGATTAGCTAAACAAATACTTTCATAATGATATAAGATATCCAGTTAATTGTTTAGTGTGATAAGCTATGAAGCACTGGTACTTCTCTGGGAGCGCATACCGGGTACGTTTCCAGTATATAGAGGTGCGTACCAAATCCTCTTGTCGGAAATTCACAAAAAGTGGCGTTGGCCGTAAATCCTTTCCAGGCATGCAAATATATAAGTGAATCCTCCCTGTATAATGACTGTTCTGCCAACAAAAATATAAAGATAAGTAGATTACCTTTAAAACTTGAGAAAATATTGACTGATATAAAAAAATGTAAGTACAAAAGATCTCCACCAGATAAAAACACAGTACAGCTTGGCAGCACATAAGGTACGTTCAACATGATAGATAAGGTAAACTTAGCATTGAGACATAATCCAACTCTGAGGGTTAACTAAAACGCATGTTTTATGAGGATTTGAGATTAAATGATATTACATCGAAGGTATTTGCATATCTAACATATATTCCAGGGGATAGAAGGACTTTATTTCAAACCATAACATGCCATGAGATTATGTGATTCGATCTCATAGAAAACAAATGATGCCCAATTTAACTCAACTAAACTAAAACTTGTTCAAGACTCAATGGATTAGGTCTAATCTCTCATGGTAAAAATGACTTCTGTTTTTTTTAAACAAGAAATGCTACGATGACCAGCTTTGCATGATAGTGTGATATCTTCTTTCAAACATGTGTTGATGCTAGTGGATGTTGGGATGGTTTAACAGTACGAATGTGTTTGGGGTGAATAGGACAACAATACTGCTGCAAATTTTACAATGATTGGAACTGGATTTAGATAACTTGGAGATATAAATGAGATAGTACTTAAGTTCATAGATTTATATAAGAACTATTTTGGAGAAAACATTTTTAGAAGAGATGGTTCAACTATCACAACATAGGTAGTGTTAATAACTACCTACAACTAAGTGTGCAACATGAGAATGGAGCATCAAGCACTTAATGTGCCAAATTTTGATTAAGCTGGATCAAGAAATTTCACTTACAAACATGACAATGTGAACCGCATATGTATGAGGAATGCCACCAAATGGATATGCGCACCATTTTGAAGGTAAAACTTTGCAATATCTCAAAAACTAAGTAACCAATAGAGGAAGAATCTCATTTGGAGTTCTCAAACCAAGCAGAGGAAGGACAATGTGTTTATGTCATAAACTGGACCAAGCTTTGTGAAGGACAATTTATGTTGATGTTTAGTTATATATAAGCTCAGTGTTCAAGATAATTTTATGATGCACTTTGGAAGATTATGATTATTTTAAAGAACTTTGAGTTTGACTGCCTTAAAGGATCTATGATGAAGGGTTACGGTGTAGGACTTACAATGATGAAAACTATTTCAGGATGTCAGGAGATAGTAGTGTAGAATCCCCGAAAAAGGACAGCCCACTGCACAAAACATCCCCATGAAGCAAGGGTCGAAGAAAGTTCAAACCACAAGGATGAAATGTAGACAAATTTTACACTGCAATAGGTTCTTACACAAAGCTAATACTCAAACCCATGATGTCCCCAAGGTTACACAACATAGGAATACATTTAATATCATGCTGCTATAGATCTGAACCTAACACAAAAGCTCTCATTCCAAAAACATTTGCATAGATTCTTATTCAAATGTATTAATTATGGTAATACAAAATTTCTTTCAAAACAAGCTGACATGATAAATATTTAGCATCATATAACTATGAACATGAACTTAACTAATGAAACTATGATATAACAGCTAGAAATGTCATTTGGACAACTTTCAGATTCACATTCAAAACCTCAGAAATCACAAAAAATATTAATTCCAACATCATTGTATAATGTGAGACAAAATTAAGAGTTATCAGGGTACATAAAGAGAGTTTTAGATACAAAGCAACAGTGAACTTCATGAAAATCTCATCAGAGAATCTCACGGTCTATAACCTAGTGAAAAAATGTCAGAAGAAATGATAACATAAGTGGGAACAGGAGATCAAGTTTTCACCTTAATTTCACTCCATTATACTTCACCTTCCAGCTTTTAGTCAGCATCCTCATCATCACCTTCCTGCATACAAAACAATTGTTTGTACAGAAAATTAATACTCAGACAATATCTAAACAATGTTAGTAGGGGAGATAAAAGAATATTGACAGTAGGTTATACCTCATCACTTCCATCCTCATCATCGCTAACTTCGGATTTAGATTTATCAGATGCTTCTTCATCAGCAGATTCCTTTCCGGTTTCCTGCAATAAAGAAGAGAGTGTTTATATTTTTTGTAATTTCAGCTAAAAGTAATATAGATCGAATGATTTTTTATTCAAACAAACCTCGTTGGCATCATAGGCCTTTATCTTCTTCTGATACTCTACTTTCAACTTCTCAGCCTTTGCAACATATGGTGCTTTTTCCTGGAACAAGATTCGTCAACAAAATCATTATATAGGAACAAAATAAATGGTAGATTAGAAGAAATGAGACTTACAGATTCCGATAACGATTTCCACTTATCCCCTCCAGCTTTTCCAACCTATTAAAATTAAAGTATGAATTAATCGACAATAAACATTAGAAGCCAAATAAATCTGAGAAATAGATAACACTAACCACTGAGACGAGCTTGTTTTTAGGGTTCTTTTCCTTAAAATCCTTCCTGAACTGCTCCGTATTTCATCCGAAATTACCCATGGTAAATAATTAGGTAATATAAAATTGATTCAAGCACAAAATACACAGCGATGGCGATGAAACTTACGTGAAGACGAGGAAAGCGCTGGGTGGACGCGAGAAGATGAGTGAGCGTGCAGCGGTGAGGAGCGATAGATTAGGGCACGAGAGTGGGCTGCGGGTTTTAACCTTTTTTTGGGAGGATTTAATAGGGGGAGTACGGTTGATGGGGGTTAAAAGATCAAGGGTTGTGATTGTTTAGATGTTGGTTATTACTAAATATTAGCCATGCTTTTTGCTTTTCGTGGCTAATATAAAGGTATTAGCCATGTTTTTTTATAGCCGTGGCTAAAACCTAAATATTAGCCACGGTTTTGCGATCATGGCTAATACTAGTGTATTAGCCACGGTTTTTGAACCCTGGCTAAAAAAAGTGTAGCTAATACTCATTTTTCTAGTAGTGCTCCCTCTGACACAACTTGAAAGTCGATAATTTCAAAGATAGCTAAATCACCTAGAAAGGGGATTAATAGCTTTCTTAGTCTTTGTGACTATCTTTTGCTTTTATCTATTTTAGGGTTTGTAGTGATGTAGTTACTTTTGCTTTCAAGACAATCACACAGACAACACAGTAAATTTATAGTGGTTCCCAAGATTAAGGGTACGTCCACTTTCCCTACCACCTTTCTAACAACTTGTGAGACATGACAGTTCTCCAATCTCGGCTCCTAAGAACTTACAACATGATCCCACCGGACCACTCGGTCTCCTCCAATACCTACAGCTCAGGCACATAACCCTACAACTCAGTGATCTAAAGATCAACTACCTCAGGGCCAAAAGCCTTACAACTAAGGCTGGGAGGACCACCCTACCTCAGAGAGAATGACTCTCCTACAGCTTAGGCACAAAGGCCCTACCTCAGATCCAAATGATCCTATAACTCAGGCACAAGTGCTCTACAACTCAGAGAGAGTGACTCTCCTACCTCAGGCTCCAAATCCCTACCCTAGATCCAAACTGGATCGTACTCTCGGGTCAAAGCCCTATCTCAAAAACATAGGCCCTACACTCAAATCTACAACTAGATCCTACATTAAGCCTTTATATATTCAGGCCTACATCTCAGATCCAAAAGGATCCTACAGGATGAGAAAGAGTTTGTTATAGATTTGTCTCCAGAGAAATATTCCCTGAGTCTGGCTTCCTGAGCTGAGATAAACTTAGCCATATCTTCTTCACAACACCAAAAAATAGATCTTTAAGGTTGTTATGCTTGTGCTGAGAAGTATCTTAAAATCAACAGCTTTGAACTGGCTCTACTTCTTCTTCCCTTCCTGAACTGAGTAGATTCAGCCTAGTCTTCTTCTTATTCACAACTTCCAGATAATGTTCTTCAGAAATTTTTAGTTGGAACTGTGAAGTGGTTGCAGCTAGGGTTAACCCTTGTTGTACCTTCTTTCTCAAAGATTCACCATGAACTTGTTGTTGACGGTGAAGATGACAACAACTATCTTTTATTTGCATCCAGTTGCTGCAACTAGGGAAAAACCCTAATGCTTCTTCTGTTACCTCAGAAATTTCTTCTGAACTTGTTGTAGTATGTGTAGATAGCTACAACTAATTTGTATCGGCTTTCAGATCAGCTTCAGTAAGGGTTTTGCCTTGGCCGCTTCTTCTACCTAAGAGATTTCTCTGATCTTGTTGTTGTAGGTGAAAATTTCAACAGCTACCTCTTTGAACATTTGGATCACTTGATTTAACTTGTTCTTCAAGCTCTGCAATAATGGCAAGAGGAAGAAGATGAAGTCCTGTTCCTTCTTAAAATAATCTTGGAAAGTTATCATATTCTCGCCGATTTGATTTCTTTTATTACCAATGTCCAATGACAATTATAGTAGTGGGACCCACAATAGTTGATAGCTGTAACCTTGCTTTAACATCAAAAGTCGTACAGTAGGCCCGCAGCTCCGTTTGTCGCGTATTATAGCCATCCAACATCATTTTGAATTTTGTTGACGTAAGCATCTGTGGACTTAGTCAAATTCAAACTCTTTAGTATAGGCATTTAGTGAACAAGCTTCACTCAACGCCATAACACTTAGACATATTTCTGTCTTACTCAGGCGTTGAGAGCATTGAGTGAACAAACTTCTCTCAACGCATTTGGCCTTAGCCAATCTTTCTACATCACAGGCATTTAGTGCATTGAGTGAACAAGCTTCACTCAACGCTTTTGGCCTTAGCTAATCTTTCTACATCTCAGACATTGAGTGTGTTGAGTGAACAAGCTTCACTCAATGTTTTTTCCTTAACCAATCTTTATGCATCTCAGGAAATGAGAGTGTTGAGTGAGCCTTTATCACTCAACGCTTTTTACCTTAGCCAATCTTTCTGTACCAGTAGGCATTGAGTGAGTTTTCATCACTCAATCACAAAGTACTTTGACAGTTTTCTGTCAGCTTATGCGTTGAGTGCGTTGAGTGCATTGAGTGAGCCTTCATCACTCAAAGTCATCTCGACTTTTGTAGTCTTAACTACATAGACGTCGAGTGACCCTTCTTCACTCAGTACTTCTGGACTTAACCAGATTTCTTTACTGTCAAAGATAACGCTTTGACTATCTGAGCTTTACTCAACGCTTTTTGTAGTATGATATTGAGTGAACTACCTTCACTAAATGCCTGTGGACTTAGCCACTTTTTTGCATTATAAATAGTCAGGCTTTGACTTACTTGACTTTACTCAACCCTTCTTGCTGTATGGCGTTGAGTTAACTGTCTTCACTCAACGCCTACGGACTTAGCCACTTCATACCTTGCCAATACTGAAGGGCTTTGACTGTCCTGTCTTCTCTCAGCACTTTTTGGCATCTGATTTTGAGTGAGCTTGCTTCACTCAACGCATGTGGACTTAACCACATTACTTTGTATCTAGCATGGAGTGAGCTATCCTTACTCAACGCTTGTGGTCTTAGACAGATTTTCTTTCTCTATACCTACCTACCTTGTGACCACCTATCACCATCACTTAGACAACCTGTCTAAACTTATTCCAAGGAACATCCTGCACATATTAAACTTGAACAATATCAAATACAATTACGCTCTTAGTATTGAGTGTGATGCCTCGTCAAATCTATGGAACATTAAGGGTAATATTCCCAACAGCTGCAACTTTACTTTATCAATAAAAGTCATACAGTAGGCATACGACACCGTTTGTCACGTACTGTAGACTTCCCACAACGATTTTGAATTTGATGACGACAGCATCTGTGGACTTAGCCAAATTCAAGCAAATTAGTATAGGTGTTGAGGGAACAACCTTCACTCAACACAAAAACACTTCGAAATATTTTTGTCTCATTGGAATCGAGTGATTAGTCATCACTCGGCGAATTTGGACTTATCCAATATTTCAGTTGAGGAAGCGTTAAGTGAACGGCCTTTACTCAATGCGTTTGTCGTTATACAAACTTTGTGTTGATAGGCGTTGAGTTAGCATTCATCACTCAACGCATACTTGACTTTCCTATCATCTTGATGAGGCCTTGTGTGAACAGACTTCACTCAACGCTTCTGTACTTAGCTAATTTCTCTATTGAGTTGACGTCGAGTGAACTGTCTTCACTCAATGCTTTTGGACTTTGAAGAATTTCTTGTTGAGCAGGTGTTGAGTGAACTGCCTTCACTCAACGCTTCTGTACTTAGTAGAATTTCTATCCACTTCTTCCGTGGCTTTGACTGAAGCTTGTTCTGTCGACGCTTTTTGAGCTTAACGTTTAGTGAACTGGCTTCACTCAATGCTTTCAGACTTAGACATATTTCTTCTCAGTTTATCTAGCTTTGATATCATAGAGCTTTACTCGCCGCTTCTTTCTTCAGGAGTTGAGTAAGCTGTCCTCACTCGACACTTCTGGACTTAGCAAGATTTCTTCTGTACCAATGTTGACGCTTTGAATGTCTGTGGTTTACTCGATGCCTCTTGTTTTATGACATTGAGTAACTTCCTTCACTCAACGCCTATGGACTAAGACAAATTTTTGTTTTGTCAACAATCAGACTTTGATTGCGCATGCTTTACTCAACGTTTCTTGACATCTGGCGTTGAGTGAACTCCCTTCACTCAACGTCTGTGGACTTAGACAAATTTTTGTATTTCCAGCATTCTTCCATGTGTCCACTTGTCACTATCACTTATACAACCTATATAATAATTGTGACAAAGAATATCCTGCACACATTGAACTTAAACAAACATCAAATACATCTAAGATCTGTGTATTGATGGTGATGCCTCTTCAAATCCAGGGAACATTGAAGGGCAATATTCCCAATATCTATTTTGTCCCTCGCCTTTTGATCAAGGACTAGGTGATGGCCAACTTATTGGCCGACAATGTGGTCGAGGTGGCAGATACCGAGCTCACCTATCTAGTCCTTTGGAAGATGAAGGTGGATGGCGTGTCAGGATAGCTCTCCTTGGGCGTTGGAGTGATCCTAGAGAGCCCTTAAGGAACAAGAATAGAGCAGACCGTGGACATCCATTTTCCCATCAACAAAAACCAAGAAGAGTATGAGGCGGTGATTGCAGGGCTACGACTGGCCATATAGCTGGGAGTGCACGACGTGGAGGAACTAACGGACTATATGGTGGTGTCCTTCCAGATCAATAGTGAGTTCGAAGCAAGGGAGCCCACTCTTCACCTACACCTAAAAAAGGTGGAAGGGGTCATCAGCATGTTCCAAACATTCTCCATCAGACATTTGGCGCTAAAAGAAAATGAGCAAATGGACTGATTGGCCATGTTCGGACCCCGTGTGGGCGAAACCCAGACCAACCTCTTCCACCCTTCCATCAAACAAGGGGAGATGATGGAAGTGTATTGACGCCCCTCCTGGATTGATCCCTTCACAACCTTCTGGTCCACTAGGGAGTTCCTAGAAGGCCTAGACAAGAAGCGCTTCAAGTATAAGTCAGCATACTACCTAATGCGCGATGGGAAGCTATATCGAAAGACTCTCTCGGAGCTTCTAGCACATTGCATAGTTGAGGTGGAGGTCCCGAGGATCTTGGAGGAAGTTCACTTCGGGGAGTGCGAGAGTCACTTAGGGAGCAGGACCTTGGAGGGGAGGATTGTCAGGCAAGGGTAATTCTCGCTGACCTTGGGCCATGATGCCACTAAGTTTGAAAAAAAGTGTCAGAAGTTCCAGCTGTTCACCCCTCTCCAAATGCTACTACCCTATAGGCTTAGAAGAATCACTTCCCACTTGCCCTTCGCTATCTAGGGAATGGATTTTGTGGTGCCCTTCCCCCAGGAAAATGGGCAGAGAAGGTTCCTATTGGTTATGATCAAATATTTTCCTAGTGTTGGAGGTCAAAGAATTATCCAAGGTGACCTCCCAAGTGATCCAGAACTTTGTATGGGGGGAAATTATTTGCAGACACGGGTTGCCTCAGGCTTTAATCACGAACAATTTGCCATAATTTACCAACATGGAGTTCATCAGCTACTGTGACCAGCTCGTGATTAATCTTAGGTTCATGATAGTCCATAACCCAAGGAGTAACGGGCAAGTTGCGGCGACGAACAAGATCATTGTGAACTTGTTAAAAAATAATTTTGAAAATCTGAAGGGGATCTGGGTAGAGCAACTCTCTTTGGTCCTTCCATTCGACAAGAGGAGGCCAAGCGATGGATGGCCAAATACTTTGACAAGAACGTCAAGATCAAGAAATTCTCAAAGGGGGACCTATTCTTAAAAAAGGTCGACGCTGCCGGAAGGTCAGTAGCCATCGACAACTTGAATCCTAATGGGAGGGTCCCTATGTAATCAAAGAGGTGCTGAAGTTGGGGGGTTACAATCTCCAGAATTTAGAAGGGGAACCCCTCAGCCATGCCTGGAGCGGCGATGACTTGAAGTGCTTCTAGACATGAAAATAATAAGTTAATATCTTTTTGCATTCTTACTTATTAATAATTCACTTGATCAACAGGAGGAATATGGATGGTGTTTGGCCAAAGGGAAAGTCTAGTTGATGCTCAACACCAGACATCAGGCTCTTATCGAGCTGATTGGGTCGGTGGTAGCGCCTGGTGGTTGATCAAAGGGAAACTTTGGTTGATGCTCAACACCCGCCATCAGGATCTCATCTAACCGATTGGGCCTGTGTTAGTGTCCTGTGGTTGGCCAAAGGGAAAGTCCGGTTGATGCTCAACACCCTCCAGCAGACTGTAATTTAGTTTATTGGGCCGATGGTAGCGCCCAATGGTTGGACAAAAGGAAAGTCTGTTTTGTAACACCTCCCCTGTAAAGACCATATAATATAGGTCCGGCCGGGGCCCCACAACATACGGACGCCACAGCTTTAGTATTAAAAGATGATATAAAATTACCCAATCTCAAAACTCTAGACAAACACAGCGGAAACAGAACACTAACAGACAGAAGTTATCCACTAACAGAAGAGTATCAGATGGCCTTAAGGCCTTACACAATATAAGTCCAAATATAAAAGTGCCAAGCACCCCTAGGCTACCTCGGCATGCAAGCCGGACATAGTCAAACAACAGTAGCAAAACAAGGAAAAGAAAATAGTCACGCACATCAACACTTCATGAGGCTTAGGGCTTTTCGCCCGGGGCGCTAGATCCTGCATGCGATCCTTGCCCTGTAAGGATTTGAAGTAACGTGGGTCAGCAAAGGCTGACCTCTACTATGTAACAAACACATCTCCTCCCGGCCGTCCCTAACGGACCCCGGGGTACCACTCCACCTGCAAGTTAGCACTTCGTATACCAAAAGAGTTTATATATTAAAGTGGTAAAACAGGCTTGGATGTCTCAAACAGCATACATGTTTTCTATGTTTGGTACAAGGTGAAAGAGGCCTACTATGCAACATGAATGCAACCCGGGTTTCACCCAAGGCACCCTAGCTCGTATGCATCTAGCACGACATTAAACACTGGGTACTTCCATTTCCCCATTGGCTTAAAGCCGCAAAAAAAAGGAAACCACCATGTCCCTAACGGCACACACGCCGTCACACGGAACCTTGCAAAGGCCCCACCCGTACAAGGGTCATAACCCCAGGGCTTGCCCGCACAATCTGACTTCGCTCGTCAGGGTTCCGCCTCACACTGACTGATTCTAAGAAACCTTGCTGGACCCCACCCGCTCATGGTTACATTGCCCGGGCTTGCCCTTCGCTCGGCATTCTCGTCAGTCTCAGACAAGGGGCTAGTCTCGCCGGGACACTTTCCCCACATGACTTGCGCGTCACGGGATAGCCAGCCGACCACGGAGACATAGCCGCGCCTTAGCACAGCACAAACAAAGGTTTCCCCACCCCAATCGCCACTTGCACCATGTCTTTCCCGTGCTCCAAGGAAACCATCTACCGCACAAAGCTGAGCTAACCTCGTCCGGTTCCGACTACGAGTACTCACTCAAATATAAGGGGGGAAAACGCATACATACAACGGCGTATTGCCGCAATGAATTTCTACCGAATCCTCAAATATCGCTATGCAACATCACCGGATCGGACTAATGGTCGCGACCACGGCTTCACCCACAATTCCTAATCCGCTAACGGAGCAGATCTCCAATGCAAAGCATGCCGGGATGAACATACTCAACCCGGAGGTTCCTCTTGAACCTAGGCTACACGAATCCCTCTCATTTGAGAGATTCAGTGCTCAAAATGCGTAAGGAAGGGGATGTTATTCATGCATCCTAAATCCTAAAAAAACCGAGAGGAGAAGTGTCGTTACCTTCCGTCCCCTCTTCCTAGCCATGGAGAAGATTTGCTCGGTTGAACACCACCGCAACGCTCCCACCTTCACGGATCTGAACTCCGCTCGCGAAACGGACCTCCGAAGCTTCTCCGGCGGCCGGAACTTGGCATCCTTCCTCCTCCTTGCTCTCCCTTCTCTCTAGAATCAAGAGAGATAAAGCCAAAAGGAAAATGAGGGTTTGCAACCCTATTCCCGACCTTAAACCGCCCAGGGAGGCTCCCCACCGTTGGATCTTCCAAAGAAAAGAACGAACGACCACGATCGGAACCCAAAATAGAAAATCTGGGCCGAACACGGGTTGCAAGACGGTCGTGCGCATGGCCGTGTTAGCCATTCGCCGTCTCGACCGATTCGAAAACCAGCACACGGCCTTTGACATGGCCTCCGACACGGCTTCCGACACGACCGTGTCGCCGTTGACACGCCCGTGTCGAGGCCCGTGTCACTCCCCCTACCGACCAACATTCCCAGTCAGAGAAGGACACGGCCCAAGACACGGCCAAAGACATGGCCCTCGACACGCCCGTGTCAGCCCCGACACGGTCGTGTCGTGACCCGTGTCACGCCTAGTAGAATAAATTCTGCGAACAGCCCAAGAAGGACACGGCCAGGGACACGCCCGTATCCAAGGCCGTGTGCCTTCTCGCCGATTGTCGATCAACACGGCTCGACGACCCAGGCGCAACACGGCTTGTGACACGGCCGTGTCACAGGCCGTGTGCCTACCCCCAAAACCCAAACTTGGCCAAAATGACGCCGTCGATTCCTCTTCCAAGTTTTGGGGTGTTACATGTTTGATGCTCTATGCCCGCCGTCAGGCTCTCATCTAGCTGATTGGGCCTGTGGTAGCGCCCGGTGGTTGGCCAAAAGGAAAGTCCGGTTGATGCTCAACAACAACCGTCAGACTCTCATCTAGCTGATTTGGCTGGTGGTAGAGCCTGGTTGTTGGCCAAAAGGAAAGTCCGGTTGATGCTCGACGCTCGCTGTCAGGCTTTCATCTAGCTGATTGGGCAGGTGGTAGCATCCGGTGGTTAGCCAAAAGGAAAGTCTGGTTGATGCTCAACGCCCGCCCGCCGCCAGTCTCTTATCTATATGATTGGGCCGGTGGTAGCGCTCGGTGGTTGGCCAAAAGGAAAGTCTTTTTGATGCTCAATGCCCGCCGTCAGGCTTTCATCTAGATGATTGGGCCGGTGGTAGCGCCCAATGGTTGGCCAAAAGGAAAGTATGGTTGATGCTCAATAGCTGACGTCAGGATCCTACTAGCTGATTGGGCCGATGGTAGTACCCTGTAGTTGGCAAAAAATAGCGTGGTTGGTGCACATATCCCATTGTCAGGCTCTTATTAAGCTGACTGGAGAGTTGGGCCCTTGAAATGCGTTTGAGGTTTCGAGGATTTGCTTAAAGGAACGATGTTTTGAAGACATAAAACTCTCGGCATAACTCTCTCTGCATAGTTCCAAGCATAACACTCTTGGCATTGCTCTCTCAGTATATTTCTCAGCACAGCTCTCTCGGCATAGCCATCTCGACATAACCATCTCGGCATAGCTCTCAATATAGCCCTCTTGACATAGTTCCCTCGACATAGACCTCTCGGCAGAACTACTCAGCGAATCTACACCGCGGAGTAAGGGGTCAAGGCCGTCTCCCCCCCCCCAAATGTGGTTCACAAGCGCGAATTATGGTTGGCATTACAGTCATCACCTAAGAGCCTAAGGTATACATAAATGCGCGAAAGAGCGCGTGGATGGCTAGCAGCAAAAAAGCAGAAAATGAAGAACATCCATAGGAAAACAGAATAACACGCCCAAAAAGTTCTTATATATATAAAGTACAAGTACATTGTGATCCCGCCAATTACATATATCAAAAAAAGATGAAGAAAAATATACAAGTCACAACGGGAGCCGGAAGGCCTTCTGGATGAGTCGCCAGACTTTTTGCTGGAAGACTCTAAGCCCTGAAGCATGTCCCAGTCCACTTCACACTGCTCAATATCCTCACCATCAGGAACGTCGTTGGGGGTGTACATCCATAGAAGGACGCAGCGCGTCGTAAGCTTTTTGCCCTTCTCGTTCAGTAGCCCGACATTCCGAAGCACCTTGATCGTATGCTTGGCCGCCCCGTGGGTGTTCAAGCATACATCATCACTTCGATCTCATAATTGTTATACTGATGACTCTTGATCTTTTTGCCCGGGGACGACAGAAGGAGGGTCTCCAGCAGGCGCTTATTCTCATCCTTAAGTCCTGAGACCTAGCATTCAAGGCCTGCCACATGCACACAAAGCTTCTCGGCACTCGCACGATCCTGAGAAGATAGTAGGGGAAAGTTAGTCGGGAAGGAGGCAAAGCTGCGAGAAGATTAAAAATGATTCACTTACCTCTTGCGCCATCTTGCTAGTGAGGAGTGCTTCTGAGGCTGCTAGTTGCTCCTTAAGAGAACAACCTTCACCTAAGTGAGATCCTAGGATTTCTGAACCTTGTTTAGGTTCCGTTTTACGTTGAGGCTCCGGCGGGAGATCATGTGGACAAGCTCCAGGGTGCGCAACTAGGCTCGCACGGTCTTGTATGCAAGGGTCCGGGTGGACACTGATGAGTCCTATTTATATAGGGTTTTTCGGACTCACTTGGGCTAGTTTTCATGCTCTTGCTCTTCACTTTTAGTATGTTATCGTTGATTTTTCATTTATTCAGCTTATCACAATAAATACATCGTTTTGGCTCAAGGCTGAGCAATTTCGCTTGCTTTTGTTAGGGGTAAGCACTTGGCGCTCGCCGTAGCTCTTTCTGTTGTTGTTTGCATTTTGTTGCTGGGAGCTGGTGCTCCAGTTGGTTTCATTGCTATGCAGGTAGTCGGGACGCCGCAGTCTCATTTTCCAGTTCTTTGTAAAATGCACGGTCGTGCGCATTTCCTCGTGCACGGTTTCAGTGCAATCGTGTGTTTCACACAACTATTCTGGGGCCTTCTGTTTCTACCCGTACGTTTTGTTCCCGCACGGTTTAGGCCAAACCGTGCGAGAAGGAATCGCACGGTCAACACATTTTCTCTTTATTCCGGCATTCTATGGTAAATCGTGTGTTTCCTTCACGCACGGGAAAATGTGCCCGTGCACGAATAAAACGCATGGTTCCCATGTTTTTCCCAGTTTTTTGTGTTGTGTTTGCCCGTGCGATTTCCTTCACGCACGGGCGGAAGTGCCTGTGCGCGAGTAAAATGCACGGGTCAATGCATCTTTATCTGCGATCCATATCTGAAAGTTAATAACGTACGGTTAGCGCACGGTCGTGCGCGGGACCGTGCCTGACCATTTTTCTTATCTTTTTCTATTTAAGCGCAGATTTTCAGCCATTGTCAGACAGACTTCTTCTACGCCAACTCCTCCGCGATTTTAGGGCGAAATCCACCGTTCCACCAAGGGGATAAGATCCAGGGAAGCATTCAACGCCAAATCCAAGCCGGAGCTTTCTCCTAGCCACCTCCTTCATCCTAGAGCTTCAAAAGGGGATTTTATCAAGCTTTCTCCACCAAGATAAGGAAGTTGTGTCATCCTCCACCGTCTCGTGATACGAAGAAGACGAGTCCATTGGGAGTTAGTGACAGCCTCCTCTACCCCGGATGCAGTTGAGGACTGAGCTAGGACGTGGATTGACATCCGGCCGAATCCTACCGTGAATCCTCGGCAAGACTTCGGATCCGGTCGATTTCGCACACTTTTCTTCTCTTGTTTTTGATAGTTTAGTTGAACTCTTTATATTAGATGAAGTAATCTTATATTTGTTATATGTTCGTATGTAATCATGTCTATGTGACTGTATATGTTCATAATTTGCTAGAGGTGCGCCCTTATTTTCCATCCGCCATCCATCTGTTCTTGCCGCACTAGCAATTGGTAGTTGCGCGCGTAACAAAGAGGTGCTTACGACCCTCATATTCCTTGGTTCATTTGGTTCTTACGCTTGCCTACTCGCCCATCTTCCTAGCGATTCAGTGCATAGCGGCCTGTGTAGTCTTCCATCCCGCATGGCAAAGCGATGTATAGCGACATTGCATACGAGTAGTTGTTAGTGTTTTTCTTTATTTTATCGCAACCATCAAAACCCCCATAGTTAACTCCGACCTAAGGACTTCAATCTCAAGTCCTCCTCGATATTAACTCCCCCATTACTGTGTTCCTTGAAGAGATCGATACTTGAGAAAGCCACCCATTTTATATTACTTGTGCGATCGGTACACTTATCGTTCAATTGCATCAAGTTTTTGACGTTGTTGCCGGGGAACACAGTCGTGTGAGTTTTTGGAGAGGGAGATAAGAGATAGAAGCCCTTTTCCATTTATTTATTTCATGTCTCTTCTTTGCTTTTGTTTTTAGATTTTGTTGCTTATTTTTCTTTATTCTTTTTTTAGTTTTAATTTTTCTGCAGCAGACATTCCTTTTCTTTTATTTGCTAGAGTGTAGTTAATTTTTGCTTAGAAAATTCTATTGGTGAATTATTTGTGGTTGCACCATGTATTCTTATATGAATATCCATTGCCGATGTTATGGGGATTATAGGCATGGTAGTGATGAGTTCCCCACTGAAGAATGGGAGCATAATTCTAGTGGTTCAGTGTAAGGAGCATCGTCCTCTTATGGTACTTTATACACTATACCCCGGTCTTATGGTAACTTCTCTTCTACGCCTTCACCTTTTTCTTATTCCTCTCCGGTCCAACCTGGAACGAGGAGTAATGGAAAAAGGTTTTTGTGTTGTCATAGCACCGAGCATGTGTTGAAAGATTTCGCAGAATTTCAGCGCCAGTTGGAGGAGGATGATGAACCGGGTATCCGATTCACTCTATCGCCCTCTCAAATGGCTACCCCTTCTAATTCTGATGTTGTATTCGCGGTACCACCTTATCTATGGGGGACTGCTGTAGATATACCCATCCGAATTTCTCCTGATAGGTTTGAAGACATTGTGGTGTCGTCTCTCCCTATGCATTCTTCCCCTCTTGTTGATTCACTCCCGGAGGAACCCGCACATATTTTCTCTGATGCTGTTGTTCCTCCGCCTTCTTTTCAAGAATTATCTATGCCTATTTTTGGTGAGTCGGTTGATGATGTTAGGTTGGATTGTGATTCCGAGCCTGAGGATGTGCCCATGTGTGACGAGGATATTATTCTCATTAATGGAGAGTATTACGTCTTGGAATATGTGGACGCACAGAGGTCTATTGATGTGGAGATCCTCTTTGTTGAGGAAGTTTTCAATTCCTTGATGGATGAGGAGGTCCAAACCACCATCGAAGACCTCATGGTCTTGGAATCCCCTCTCCACGACTCATATGACCCCGATGATGATCTATGCTTTGATCCTACTGGGAGTGAGATCGGGACCACTTCCCCTATTGTTGATTATTTTAGTTTTTCATCTCTTTTATTACTTGATCCCCCTTCTCTATCTGAGCCCGTGCGGGTTGAGTCTTCGCAGGTCCCTCATGAGGAATTGGAGCTTTCCACTCCAGTCTTCGATGATAGCATCCTCTTTTGCGAGGAGGTTGATTCCTCCTCTGTTGAGGAAGCTCCATTGATTGCTTTCTCCTCCTACTATCTCCCTGTAGTAGACGATACCTTGCTGGGCAAGGATTTATTTTGTGGTGAGATGAGCGAGGACCAGTGCTCCTCCTCCTCTTACTTTCTATTTCCTCTGCCTACGAGTAGCAGGTATGATTATTTAGGCAAATTGGTAACTGCTCTCTCTGTATCGGTACTCGTTACCAAAACGGATAATGGAATATTTATCTGTGCATTTTTCTTTTCATAGGCCCATTAGCTAGAAAAGTATAGTATTTAATAAGTCGTGTTGGGATTACAATAACCCAGTAGTTATCTTATATTTACTGCATTTTTATTTTTCATGTCTATCTTAGTTTAGTATTTCTTTATATCATATATTTTTCTTTTATTTTTGCGGAGCTCACCCCTGCAGATATTCATGACAACTTCGCATTGGCGGGGAGGTGATTCTTCATATGGCGAATCTGCTTCTAGTTTTTCAAGCATCTTCTGGTATGCTCACTAGCTGAGTATTGTATAACCTCTTCACTTAGCTCTAACTGATTTTAATTTTGTTATCATGTGTTGTGTAGATTAGTTTAAGTCTGGGGGAGAGACATTATTAGTTACCTTTTGCACGCACACATTTCATGTCCATACTAGAAGATTTTATAGTTTTATTTTGATAAGTTCATTGCATCGCACACCACTGCGCCCACATGAGCACGTGCTTAGCTGTTAGCGTGTTGCGAGTTAAACTTGTTCCTTTTGATTGATTTGGGAAAATTATTGTGCTGCCACAGGATTATGAGATGGAGTAAAATGTTTACTCCTGTTGTGCTCCTAGTCGAGTGCTCTGGTCTCGTGTAGAAATTGGAGTAGATTTAATTTTTCTGTATGCTTATAGTTTTATATTTTGCTATTGCGTAAATACTTTTTAATCTACTCAAAAATTGGTGAATCTGGTTGAATCGAACAGCAGTGTAGGGATGTGTGTAGCCGTCACTAGACTCATTTTGCTCGAGTAAGGAGGAAGGATCCTCTTTCTCGGTGGCTAAGAACCTGGCCCAAGCAATTCTCGAAGTAATGGTGCATGGTTAGTCTAGCGTAAGCGTGATTTAGGCCATCATTTTGTCCCGGTTGAGTTTTGTACTGTTCCTAACATCGTATCCTCGCTAAGCCCCGTTGTGCCTACCCCTTCTTTTGATTCAACTCCACCATTATTTCACCAAAGCCTCATAGCCAATCCTATTCGCACACCCAAGTCGAGATTTAGTGTTTTACATTTGCATTTTGGGATGTGATGTGGTGGTATTCATGTGAATATGTGGTTGTGCTCCAAAGCTTCTATTTGCAGAAATTGTGGAATTAAGGAAAATGATTTGAAAGAAAATGAAAAGTAAAAAAAGAAGAAGAAAAAGTTTGATTGAAAATCCTTTTAGAGATGTGATTATATTTGGAGTAGGCGGTGCACACACCCATATATTAAAAGTTAAGTCTGGGGGTGTGGTGTACCCGTATGTATTGTTGTTAGTGTTGGATTTTTTTATGCTAGCTCATTTGGGTTAGGTGCATAGTCTTCTTGTTTATCTTTGTTTACCTCACTGTAACCCAAGCCCCACGATTATGCTAAAGTTCTATGGATTCACGCTTGAGTCGAACTAGTGTCGTAGAGAGAGTGTGAACAGGCAAGCGTATGGTCCCCGATATTGGTGGATTCCTTTGGAGGTGATCCTGAGCCCCGGTCTTTGGCAAAGCTCACCTTAGTGTCCTACCTACTTTCTTCCTATGCATGACCGGTAGATTCACCGTGATTCCATTTCTGAGTAATAATAAAATTTTGATACGCATTGTGAAAAGTATAAACTATTTTGTATACTTAAAAATTTCTTCTATTATATTTTTATGCGCGCGAGCATGCGACTTCGCATATTACTCTGTATTGCAATTTCTAGGTTAGCGAGATTATTTCCCCTATCTGTATAGATTGTGTTTGCTCGGGACACGCAAATTGGTAAGTCTGAGGGTGTGATGAGTCCTATTTATATAGGTTTTTTCGGACTCATCTGGGCTAGTTTTCACGCTCTTGCACTTCAATTTTAGTATGTTATCGTTGATATTTCATTTATTCATCTTATCACGCTAAGTGCGTCGTTTTGGCTCAAGGGTGTGCAATTGCGCTTGCTTTTGCTGGGGTAAGCACATGGGGCTCCCCGTAGCTCTTTCTGTTGTTATTGTTTGCATTTTGTTGCTGAGAGCTGTTGCTCCAGTTGGTTTCATTGCTGTGCAGGTAGTCGGGACACCCCGGTCTCACTTTCTAGTTCTGAATAAAATGCACGGTCGTACGCTTTTCCTCGTGCATGGTTTCAGTGAAATCGTGCGTTTCACACAGCTATTCTGGGGCCTTCTGTTTCTACCCGTGCATTTTGTTCTCGCACGGTTTAGGCCAAACCGTGCGAGAAGGAATCGCACGGTCTGCACATTTTCTATTTATTCCTGCATTCTGGGGTAAATCGTGCATTTCCTTCACGCACGGGCAAATGCGCACGTGCGCAAGTAAAACGCACGGTTCCCCTGTTTTACCCTTTTTTCTGTGCTCTGTGTTTACCCGTGCGATTTCCTTCGCACACGGGCGGAAGCGCCCGTGCACGAGTAAAAAGTATGGGTCAACGCATCTTCATCGGCGATCCAGATCTGAAAAATAATAACGGACGGTTAGCATACGGTCGTAAGTGGGACCGTGCGTGACCATTTTTCTAATCTTTTTCTATTTAAGCGCAGATTTTCAGCCATTGTTGGACAGAATTCTTTTACGCCAACTCCGCAATTTTTGGGCGAAATGTGCCTTTCTACCAAGGGGAGAAGACCTGGGCAAGCATTCAATGCCAAATCCAAGCCGAATCTTCCTCCCCGCCTCTTCCTTCATCCTAGAGCTTCAAAAGGGGATTTTATCTAGCTTTCTCCACCAAGATAGGGAAGTTGTGCCATCCTCCACTGTCTTGTGACACAAAGAATATAGGTCCATTGGGAGTGAGTGACTGCCTCCTCTACCCCGGACGCAGTTAGGACCGAGCTAGGATGCAGATTGACATCCTGCCGAATCCTAGCATGAATCCTCGGCAAGAATTCAGATCCGGTCGATTTCGCACACTTTTCTTCTCTTGTTGTTGATATTTTAGCTGAACTCTTTGTATTAGATGTAGTAATCTTACATTTGTTATACGTTCGTATGTAATTATGTCTATGTGATTGTATGTGTTCATTATTTGCTTGAGGTGCGCCCTTATTATCCATCTGCCATCCATCTGTTCTTGCCGCACTAGAGATTGTTAGTGGAGCGTGTAGCGAAGAGGTGCTTACGACCCTCATATTCCTTGGTTTGTTTGGTTCTTACGCTTGGCTACTCGCCCATCCGCCTTGCAATTCGGTGCATAGCGACCCGTGTAGTCTTCCATCCCGCCTAGCGAAGCGATGCATAGCGACCTTGCATAGGAGTAGTTGTTAGTGTTTTGCTTTATTTTATCGTAACCATCAAAACTCCCATAGTTAACTCCGACCCAAGGACTTCAATCTCAAGTCCTCCTCGATATTAACTCCCCCCTTACTGTGTTCCTTGAAGAGATCAATACTTGGGAAAGCCACTCATTTTATATTACTTGTGCGACCGGTACACTTGCCATTCAATTGCATCAGACACTTTATCGTAGAGTTTGGAATCCTCCCGGCTGTATAACTATGGCCATTCCAGCCGGACACGCCCAGGTCACGGGCATGACTATGGCCGTGACCCCTCCATCAACTACAGAATAACTCTTGTTGTTTTCAGCTTCCCACTATTTTCAGTAACAGACCCGACACGCCCTAGGTCACGGGCGTGAACTAGGGGCGTGAGCCGCAATTTACAAGATTTTTGTTGTTTCTCCTCCAATGTTCCCGGGGTTTCAAGATGACGGTTCCGAGCCTGACACGCCCTAGGTCACAACGTGATATTGGAGCGTGTCTACCAAGCACTTTTTTTTATAAATTCCAGATAGCTTCAGATGCTCAGGAGTCGAATTTTAGGAGTTGGAGTCTTGTATTTTGCTGCTTTATTTGCTATATTTTTCATTTCATAGTCTAGATTAATATTGTGTAAGCATTAATTCTAGTTGTTTTTATTTTTGGATGTCTTGCCCTTCCCTATTTTGTAATTCCCTAATCATGATGAGTTGCTAAATTTAATTTAGCAATTGATCGTAATGAACCTTGGAATAAAATAAACTTTTAAATTTTTATCAAAAATGTCTTGTTCTTAATCTTGCTCACTAACGATATATCTTTGAATTTTATTTTATCGAATTCATATTTCGTGGATATGTTCTTCTATCTAAGATTCGTATCCTAAATGACCGAGAGGTTGCGGATATGAGGAGATCACTCGAAGATAAAAGGAGTTGCATGCACTTCTCGAGAGAGGACGACATAAATCTTCCGGATTGGAGTCAAATCCAATAGTGGGGTTCACCGCCTAAAGCAAGCTTAGGGGTTTCAACTGGCTGAGAGTTCTTAATTGATCAACCTAAGGTTAGTAAAAAGCATGAGCACGAGAGAGATGCTTTTGTACTTTTGGAACCTCCACGGCCGAGTGTGTAAATTTAAGAACTCGGATTACTTTTTTTTAATCCAAGGGGATTCTAGATCAAGTGCTAGCTTCCCCAACATCGAATTTCTCTTTCTTAGTGTGACGCTTCCATCTCAGTTATAAACAAAAACCAACTTTTCATCCGATAAAATAATAGCTCTTTCTTGTGAGTACAAGTACTCGACAAGCCCCGAGTCTAAATATGACACTTGATTCTATACTCCGAATGATAGGTATACTTGCATTATCGATTGGAAACACGCGATAGCATGGAGAAATTAATCATCAAGTTTTTGACGCCATTGCTGGGGACAATCTTTGTTGATATTTTGAAAGCAAGAATCTATTAATTTTAGCATTTTCTTTTTGTTTTAAAAATTAAATTTTTTTTATATTTTGTTTGTTTTCTTTGAAAGTTTTATCTTTAATTTTTATAAATAAAATTTCTTGCAAAAGGGCGGTGCCAAGTTTTCATCCCGCAATACCGCCTAGTACCTTGCGAACCTATCATTGGGTAGCCCTTGGGAAATTTGGGAAATTTTATTTTATAAATTTTTAATCTTAAAACTTTTACCTTTTATTTTATTTTGGTGTATGACCCGACATTTGATTTAGATCTAGAGATCGAGCAAAGCTTACGACAACGTCTAAGACTCCGCGATCTCAATTCTCTAGATTTGGTTAAGGAATCTATAGTTGACATTTCTTCTTCCTCTAATTCTTCTACTTCCCCTTCTTCCCAATTTTCTTCTATTTTGGGTAACCAAAATCCAAATATGGCCGAAGAACATACTATGTCCTATTATGCCCAGCCGAATTTTGATGAGGCGCAATCAAGTATTGTTCAACCCTCTATTGCGAACAATAACTTTGAATTGAAGGCAAGCAATGGTACAACAATCAGTACAATTTGACGGGCTTCAAGATGAGGACCCAAATGCACATATTTCTAATTTTTTAGAAATATACCATACTTTTATAATTAACGGGGTTTCCGATGATTCCATTCGGCTAAGGCTTTTTCCTTTTTCTTTGCGCACCAAGGCTAAGCAGTGGTTTGGTTCTCTACTAAGAGGGTTCATCACTACTTGGGCCGAAATGATGGAAAAATTTCTCACGAAATATTTTTCGCCCACTAAGACGGCCAAGTTGCGTAATGATATTACATATTTCTCCCAAGTTGATACGGAAATGTTATATGATACTTGGGAGTGATTTAAGGAATTGCTTTGCCGTTGTCCGCATCATGCAATCCCCAATTGGTTGCAAGTGCAAACCTTCTATAATGGCCTCAATCAACAAATGAGGCAACATATTGATGGCGCCGCTAGTGGAACGTTAAACAACAAGACACCGGAGACTGCCCAAGAACTTATAGAAGGTATGGCCATGAATACATATCAGTGGAATACACCCCGGTATCGTCCACCTAAACCGGCCGTGTAATGCCCCCGGTTTTTTTGTGTTTTTGTTTGATCATTCCTTGGCGTTACGATGACGCGTTGTCGGCTTTTGCCATTGTTAGAGCGTGGTCATAACTCTTTAGGTTCCTTTTGTAATATCCCATTTCCGGCTAGACCCCTAGGGAGTCCAAAGCTTGAAATAACCGACCAAAATCTCGGGTCATGGGTTGGTCACGCCCGTGACTGACCCGTCACGCCCGTGACCTTGGGCGTGACTCATTCGACGATCGTCGATCTCCGGGAGACGATCATCGGGCGCAGCATTT
Source organism: Platanthera zijinensis (assembly GCA_039513925.1). Classification (NCBI taxonomy): domain Eukaryota; kingdom Viridiplantae; phylum Streptophyta; class Magnoliopsida; order Asparagales; family Orchidaceae; genus Platanthera; species Platanthera zijinensis. The sequence continues at coordinate 199,093,606 of CM077084.1, read as the reverse complement.
CCAACCCGGCCCAGTCACGCCCGTGACCCAGATGTCACGCCCGTGACCTTGGGCGTGACTCCTTCGACGATCGTCGATCTCAGTTAGACGATCGTCGGACGCGGAATTTGCCTCATGGCCTGTCACGCCCGTGACACTTAATGTCACGCCCGTGACATAGGGCGTGACCTTGACCATCGACTTCAGGTCGACGGTCGTCGACCCAAAGTTGTCCACACAGGCATGTCACGCCCGTGACCAACAATGTCACGCCCGTGATATAGGGCGTGACACGCTCGACGATCGTCGAAGTCAGTTCGACGTCGTCGAACCAGAATTGGTCACCAGGCCGGTCACGCCCGTGACCCATGTGTCACGCCCGTGACCACCCTTCGACGATCGTCGATCTCAGTTCGACGATCGTCGAACTCAGAACTGCTAACCGGGGCTGTCACGCCCGTGACCTATGTGTCACGCCCGTGACCAAGGCCGAAACGTCAGCCACACTGGAAATTTCGGTAACCGACGCCTTAGTAAATTCTGACTGTGGTGATGAAAATCAAGAGTATTTATGGGTCGTTCCCTACTTTAATTATATTAATAATTAAGGAAAAGTGGGTCCAATAGGAAATTGCCACCTGGCAAACACCTCTTCATCTCCAACTTTTCAACTGCCATTCGTCATAACCGAAACGTCATAAGGGTGTTATTAATGGCTGCCAACGTTTCATCTCCAACGTTTCACCCTTTCCCCTCCCCATTTGCTGATCTATAAAAGATTCCTAAGAGCAAGAGGAAAAGGTTACACTCCCTCAAACCGTTTCAGACTTCCCCTTGTTGTTGAAGAATTTCCGGCGACGCCACCACCGCGCAAATGGCTTCCCGACGCTCTGCACGCCTTCAACCCGCGAACAAGGTCCTCCCCTCCCTCTTCTTCTGCGGATAGATCTTAGGAATCGTTAGGAGAGATATCGGGCTCAAAAGAGCCAGATCGGGTGAGCGTCTTCGTGGTTTTCCAAAAATTTCATGGTGGCGGGTTCGCCGGAAACCGCCTCTCCGGCGGCTGTGCCGCCGCCCGACGATAGCCCTCGCCTCAACGGAGGTGGTGGTGGCCGGCCAGGGAGATGGCTGGATGGTCGGGAAATAGCTTGGAAAAAGCTACAGGAATTTAGGTTTTAGGCTCTGGTTTCGGGCTGTAGAAGAAGATGAACAGTGTCTTTTAATTAGATTTTATTTTTGAATCAATTTCTGAATGAGATATCTATCATGTTAAATAATTTGGGAAAAATACCTAGAGGCTCCTACAGGAAAAATGATCAACATAGGAAGTGTAGCCCTTGAAGTCTACTTTAATTAAAAATTAATTTCACTCGATTCGGAATCCTGGTTAGACCACAACTCCCTTTTTAGTGGGGTCTATCCAGAGGGCTGCCTTGACCTTAGAAAAATTCCCCACTCCAATTCAGTCATCCAAATGACTTGAAATTTGGGGTGTGGTCTAATCTTACATATATCTAGGTGCTATCCAAAAATGAGAATTTTTGGAGAATATTTTTCTATAGTTTTTAGAAAAATTCAATAATTCTAGCCGAATTTAATTAGATAGTTAAATAATTTCCAAACCCTCCCAAACTTGGGTGAGTGGTCCCTGGGTTCACCATAAAGTTCTGTATAATTTTTCATCTCATTTGGAGATGGTTTGGATTAGAAATTAACAAACCTAAGTTTTGCCCTAATAAGGGGTCTTAGGTTAAAAGTGCACTTTCGAAGTTTGAGTGGTGAGATCACCTCAACAGAGGTTGAGATTTTTACCACTGGCTAGTAATATTCTCCAGCACCCCCTCATGAAGTTTGAGGTGGATCGGGGTAAGTTTACCCTAAGGACCAAGGCCAAACCCTAAGGTTGGATATTGGTGGTTTGTGAAGGTCATGTGGTCAGATGACCTTAGATTGACCCGAAATCGGGTGAAGAGGTCCATAGGGCCAATACAGTGCTCTGGATGAAATCTTAGTAGATTTGGTGACCGTTGGGATACCTAAAAATCTAACCCTAGTTTAGGGCGCAAAACTAATAGAGATAGGAAATGACACCAAATCACATTGAAAAGTGATGAGAATTGGGTAGAGTGGATTATAGGGGTAGTACAAGCTCTGGATATTTTTCTATGAATTTTATGATCACAATTCTGGGTACTTCTTTAATGATTTAGTAATTGTATGATTTGCTTAGAAAATTTATTATGGGGTACAAACTTCCTGGAAACTGATGAAATTTAGGCTGAGAACCTTTATTATGATTGTAAAGCTCTGGGAATTTTTATGGTATTTTTAGAAGCTTAATTCTAAGGCTTGCTTCATTAAGTATTATTTATCATGGATATTGGATTAAATCTATTTTGGTGTTTAGCAAGCTAGTAAAATTATGATTCTCTGCACAAAGATCTTTTATATATCATACTACTGGCTAGTGATTTTTCCATAATTTTTAGATGAATAATTTCAGTACTTCCTTCACTACGTAGAATTAATATAATTATACTAAATAAATTATTTAGAGGTTAAATACTTTCTATAAAATTCTGAAAATCTGTATTTGAGGTTATTTTTGCTGTTATTTAATGATCATGATTTTTGAGTAGTCATTACTTAGGAAGATCATGTGGTTCATGTTTAAAATGACCCGTGGCACATCCTTTGGAAAAATTAAATAAATATCAGATTAATTAGGAAAATTATAAATTTCTGGATTTAGACCAATTATGTTATGATGGACCTCCAGTAAATATTATAGGAGATTTGGAAGATGATTTGGTGTACCTCCCCTTGGGTACCTCATATAGTTTAGGATGATATGCATATAGTAAAGCCACAGAATTTTGATAGTTGATGGTTGATAGGGCTTAGTCTTTATGACTAATGGTTTTCGAACCAAACATTACAGGAGCTCCGAATGGGAGACAGGGACCAGCACCAGCGGAGTACGGTGCGCATGGAGGTGGGACAGTCTAGCACCGGTGCACCTGCGACCAGCTCCGTGAGTGATTAGCATTTTCTTAGTTTCCGCGATGAGCGACTTGTAGTGAGGACTCTGATGTACCGGGCATGAGCCCTTTTATTTCCAGACTATTTATACTCTGATGATTTTCTGTGGACACTCCCTTCGTGGAGTTTTATTTTATGTGATATTCTCTTTTGGTGGACTTGCTTCTCTCTTCCTTGCTACTTATTGCGATCGAAAAGGCCAGCAGAATCGGCGCGTTGTAGTGGCAACCTTCCCAGGTGCAAAGGTGTCACCGCAAAGCGGCGGTTCTGGGCATAAGACCCCGGTGGTTGAAAAAGAAAAAAAAAGGGGTCTTACAAGTGGTATCAAAGCAAACCTCGATCGAAAGAGAAGTAGTCCACAAAAACCTTGGGCCGCCCCCGTGCGAGCTTAGTTTGCGGACAAACTAGCAGCGGAAGCAGTGGTGTGCCCATAAGGGAAATCACATGTGAAAGTCCATCATAACTCTTCTTAAATTCCATTCATTTCGCTCGCTAACAAATGGAAATTTTGCTTGTAGCCTGCGACGAACCCTACATCGCAGCAGGGGACACCTCAGGCTCCGGATGTGGTCCCGACTCCGCCAGCACCCGTTCCGTTCCAGTAGACGGAGATGGGGCAAACACTGACGGCCATCCTGGAGGCCTTCAGAGCTCAGCAAGCCCCGGCCCCACAGCCAAACCCCGGGGCCAATTGGATGACGGTCTTCCGAGGACTTTCCCCTCCATCCTACCAGGGGACGGAGTCCGCAGTACGTACGGAGGAGTGGTTAGACACCATTTATGAGATGTTGGCAGGGATTCGATGCCCCACGGAGGAGGTAGTCGCTTTGACAGTCTCCTGCTTAGAGTCACACGGAAAGAGATGGTGGAAATCTCAGCTGAACACCACCTTTGCAGGGATGGACTGCGCTGATATTACTTGGGAGGAGTTCAGAGCAGCACTCTTGGGACATTTTGTACCTCAGTCGGCGAGAGATGACCTGGAGGATAGATTCCTGCGGTTGAGGCAGGGGAACAGGACCGTGGTGGAGTACTATCAGGAGTTCACTCACCTGGCCCGTTATGCGGACGCTTACCAGTTAGACGATGCTGGCTACGCCCGGAGGTTTTATAAGGGGCTGCAAGATGACAGGAGGCAGGCCCTCCTTTTCGTTTCAGAGGGGAGTCTGGCCAGGATTCTGGAGATGGCTAAGAAGAGAGAGGCGGATCAGTTTACAGTGAAGAATCGGAAGAGACCGGCTGATGATTCAGTGACCGGAGGTCGTAGAGACCGTCCTCGGGGCCAGGTTATTGGAGAGAGAAGGAACGGGGATCAGCCCCGTCAGGAGTTTGGGCAGGAGCAGAGGACTAAGGGGATATTGGCTCCCCAGCCTATACAGATGCTGGAAATGCCAAGGACGGCAGGGCAGCCACCGGTATGCTATCAGTGCAACCAGCCGGGGCATATCAAGCGGAACTGCCCTGTGGGGCGAGCACCCCCACCAGCACATCAGGGCGCTCCACCTCCCCGATAGTTTGGCGGACGAGGACAGGACCGAGGACGAGGATTTCCGGATCGAGGCCGCAGGCAAGAGAGAGAGCAGGTGTATGCTCTAGACCAGACACAGCCTCGGAACCCGGAGCAGGTTATCACAGGTATGACAGCACTTTTAAACTTTCTTCATATAACTACTATTTAGACGTAACCTGCTTAGAAATTAAGAGAAGATGAACTGCAACAAAAATACTAAGACACTTAATTACCCCAGGCATAGTTTTCGTTAGCGGCAAGCCCGCTCACACCCTCATTGACACCGGTGCGTCGCAATCATTCGTGTCGGAGGATTTTGTGAAAGGACTGGCAGGAGTGGAGCTATGCACCGGGAAGATGTTGAGGGTGCGCCTACCCGATGGATCAGAGATATTGACCTCTACTCATTGTAATATGGAAGCGAGGATCGGCGGAAAGGCGTTTGAGGCACCAGCGACGGTTTTGAGGATGCCAGATTTCGACCTGATTCTGGGCATGACCTGGCTGTACTGGAACCATGCCCAGATCGATTGCGTGGCGAAGAGGATCACCGTGAGGCACGGCGACTCCTTCATTGTTATCGAAGGTATTATATCAGCACCCCGTACTTTACTATCGTCTGTGCAGGCCGTTAAGGCCCACCTGCAGGGGGAAGAGGTTTATCAGGTCCTCTTTGAGGCGGTCGTAGCCAAGGATTCCATTGCAGATATTCCGGTAGTGCGGGACTTCACCGACGTATTTCCAGAGAAGCTACCAGGGTTACCCCCGCACCGAGAGAAGGATTTTCAGATTCAGCTCGTACCGGGGGCTAAGCCGGTATCCAGAGCTCCCTATCGAATGGCCCCAAAGGAGTTGGTGGAATTCCGGAGTCAGCATCAGGAGTTAGTGGAGGCCGGGTTCGTTCGGCCTAGCTCTTCACCATGGGGAGCTCCGGTGCTGTTCGTTAAGAAGAAAGACGGGACCCTTCGACTATGCATAGATTACCGGGCTCTGAACAGGTTGACGGTCTGGAACACTTATCCCTTACCACGGATAGATGAGCTTTTTGACCAGCTGGAGGGAGCCCATTGGTTCTCAAAGCTGGATCTGAGGTCAGGATACTACCAGCTTCGTATTTGGGAGGAGGACATCCCGAAGACGGCGTTCAGCAGCAGATACGGCTTGTACGAGTTTACCGTGATGCCGTTCGGGCTCACGAATGCACCCTCCGCATTCATGACTTTGATGAATCGGGTGTTCGAGGAGTATCTGGACGTCTTTGTCATAGTATTCATCGACGACATTCTCATCTATTCAAGGACGGAGGAGGAGCACGCGAGACATCTAGCCTTGACCTTGGAGAAGCTACGGGAGCACGAGATGTATGCCAAGTACAGCAAGTGCCAGTTCTGGCTAAAGGAGGTGGCATTTCTGGGTCATGTCATCAGTGGAGCAGGTCTGGCAGTGGATCCGGCAAAGATCCAGGCAGTACGGGATTGGCCACAACTAAAGTCGGCCACGGAGGTTCGAAGTTTCTTGGGACTTGCCGGTTATTACCGGAAGTTCGTAAAGGGGTTCTCTCAGATTGCCCTTCCTCTTACGTCTCTGACGAAGAAGGAGTCCCCTTTTATTTGGACGTCGCGATGCGAATCTGCCTTCCAGGAGCTGAAGGATCGTCTCACCTCGGCCCCCATCCTTGCTCTTCCATCAGGGAGGGAGGGATTCCAGGTATATACAGATGCTTCCTATCGGGGGATGGGTGCCGTCCTTATGCAGAATGGGCACGTAATAGCCTATGCCTCCCGTCAGTTGAAGCAGCACGAGCAGAACTACCCCGTGCACGATTTGGAGATGGGGGCAGTCATTTTTGCTCTTAAGATCTGGCGGCACTATCTCTACGGGGTACATTGTGATATCTTCTCCGACCACAAGAACCTGAAGTACGTCGACACCCAGAAGGAGTTAAACATCAGGCAGAGACGCTGGGTGGAGTTTCTTTCGGACTACCAGTATACCATGCACTACCATCCGGGGAAGGCAAACGTGGTTGCGGATGCTCTGAGCCGGAGAGCGAGTACGACTGGAGCAGGCCCGCAGCTGATGGCTTTGGAGTTGATTAGATCATTCGAGGAGATGCAGATTTCGCTAGTGTCTGAGGATGACCCGGAGCTGTACATGGAGTACCTGGGGTCGATAGCTACTACAGATGACATTCGAGACCGCATCAGAGATGGGCAGATGCGGGACGAGAGAGCTGAGCCGATATTCCGAGCCTTGGAGGAAGGCACGACAGGAGATTACACTTTGAGGGATGGGCTCCTGTGTTTCCGGGGCAGAGTCTACATACCAGCAGGAGGACGGATCCGGGAGGATATTTTGACGGACGCTCACTGCAGCCGGTATTCGGTACACCCGGGGATCACCAAGATGGTAAAGGATTTAAAGAGGACGATGTATTGGCCGGGTATGAAGAAAGATATTACGTATTTTGTGATGCATTGTGAGGCCTGCCAGCTCGTGAAGGCGGGGTGTAGGAACCCGACAGGTTTGTTGCAGCCGCTTCCAGTGCCGGAGTGGAAGTTTGAGGATATAGCCATGGACTTCATACATGGGCTACCTAGATCCCGTGCGGGGAACGACTCGATCTGGGTGATAGTGGACAGGCTGACAAAGGTGGCCAGATTCATCCTAGTGGCAAAGGACACACCGGTCAGTGTATTAGTACGGAGATTCATTGAGCAATTCGTGCGTTATCATGGGGTGCCCAAGACTATCGTTTCGGATCGGGATGGGCGGTTTACATCCAGGGAATGGAGGTCAGTCCAGGCCCATCTGGGTTCTCAGTTGACATTCAGCACAACTTTCCACCCTCAGACCGACGGACAGACAGAGCGCACTAACCGTACACTGGAGGATCTGTTGCGACTATGTATTTTGGACCGTGGCGAGCCTTGGGAGAGATTGTTACCACTGGTCGAGTTTTCATACAACAACGCTCATCAGTCCAGCATAGGCATGGCTCCATACGAAGCGTTGTACGGAAGGAGGTGCAGAACCCCACTATCATGGGTTCAGGACGAGGATCCACAGGCACTGGGCTCGGAGTTTGTGGGAGATACAGATGCTCAGATTAGATTGATCCGAGACAGGATGTTGGAAGCCCAGAGCAGACAGGCAAAATATTACGATGCGAGGCATCGCCAAGTAGAGTTCCAGGTAGGAGACCGGGTTTTCTTGAAGATACGGTCGATGCACGGAGTCTCGCGGGTTCGCGGGCGGAAGAAGCTCAGTCCGAGATATATGGGGCCCTATAGGATCCTGGAGCGGATCGGCCCCTTAGCCTATAGACTGGAGCTACCGCCGGAGTTAGCGGGATTGCATGACGTCTTCCACGTCTCCTCACTTCGAAGGGCTCTACTACGCCCTGAGCAGCTGATTTCCTCGGCAGATGGCCCAGTGGCCTCGGATCGGTCAGTCGATTTAGAGCCTATCAGGATTGACGATACAGCAGTGCGGGTCTTGCGACGGAAGAAGGTCCCGTTAGTCAAGGTACTGTGAAACAATCATGGCCAGGAGGAGCATACATGGGAGCCACAGGACATGATGCGGCAAAAATACCCGGAACTTTTTCGTCAGGTATACCTCAAAACCCCTCTGGACAATCAATTTGCCTTCCTATTTTAAACCAATGGAATTGAAATTTCAAGAATAGGGGCTAATCTTTTGTTTATTGGGGTGTATATACCTAGTTAAGTGGGCGAATTAACCTTAGATTCGAAACCGCACAAACAAACGTAACGTAGGGAGGTGATCATTCGGTTCTCATGGGATGTTACAAGCTTATTTTTCCCGATTTGAGTCCCGTAGGCTTAACCTTGATTTCGGGGATGAAATCTTTGTTTTTGTTTATTGGGATTTGTAATATCCCCTTTCCGGCTAGACCCCTAGGGAGTCCAAAGCTTGAAATAACCGACCAAAATCTCGGGTCATGGGTTGGTCACGCCCGTGACTGACCCGTCACGCCCGTGACCTTGGGCGTGACTCATTTGACGATCGTCGATCTCCGGGAGACGATCGTCGGGCGCAGCATTTCCAACCCGGCCCATTCACGCCCGTAACCCAGATGTCACGCCCGTGACCTTGGGCGTGACTCCTTCGATGATCGTCGATCTCAGTTAGACGATCGTCGGACGCGGAATTTGCCTCATGGCCTGTCACGCCCGTGACACTTAATGTCACGCCCGTGACATAGGGCGTGACCTTGACCGTCGACTTCAGGTCGACGGTCGTCGACCCAAAGTTGTCCACACAGGCATGTCACGCCCGTGACCAACAATGTCATGCCCGTGACATAGGGCGTGACACGCTCGACGATCGTCGAAGTCAGTTCGACGTCGTCGAACCAGAATTGGTCACCAGGCCGGTCACGCCCGTGACCCATGTGTCACGCCCGTGACCACCCTTCGACGATCGTCGATCTCAGTTCGACGATCGTCGAACTCAGAACTGCTAACCGGGCCTGTCACGCCCGTGACCTATGTGTCACGCCCGTGACCAAGGCCGAAACGTCAGCCACACTGGAAATTTCGGTAACCGACGCCTTAGTAAATTCTGACTGTGGTGATGAAAATCAAGAGTATTTATGGGTCGTTCCCTACTTTAATTATGTTAATAATTAAGGAAAAGTGGGTCCAATAGGAAATTGCCACCTGGCAAACACCTCTTCATCTCCAACTTTTCAACTGCCATTCGTCATAACCGAAACGTCATAAGGGTGTTATTAATGGCCGCCAACGTTTCATCTCCAACGTTTCACCCTTTCCCCTCCCCATTTGCTGATCTATAAAAGATTCCTAAGAGCAAGAGGAAAAGGTTACACTCCCTCAAACCGTTTCAGACTTCCCCTTGCTGTTGAAGAATTTCCGGCGACGCCACCACCGCGCAAATGGCTTCCCGACGCTCTGCACGCCTTCAACCCGCGAACAAGGTCCTCCCCTCCCTCTTCTTCTGCGGATAGATCTTAGGAATCGTTAGGAGAGATATCGGGCTCAAAAGAGCCAGATCGGGTGAGCGTCTTCGTGGTTTTCCAAAAATTTCATGGTGGCGGGTTCGCCGGAAACCGCCTCTCCGGCGGCTGTGCCGCCGCCCGACGATAGCCCTCGCCTCAACGGAGGTGGTGGTGGTGGTGGCCGGCCAGGGAGATGGCTGGATGGTCGGGAAATAGCTTGGAAAAAGCTACAGGAATTTAGGTTTTAGGCTCTGGTTTCGGGCTGTAGAAGAAGATGAACAGTGTCTTTTAATTAGATTTTATTTTTGAATCAATTTCTGAATGAGATATCTATCATGTTAAATAATTTGGGAAAAATACCTAGAGGCTCCTACAGGAAAAATGATCAACATAGGAAGTGTAGCTCTTGAAGTCTACTTTAATTAAAAATTAATTTCACTCGATTCGGAATCTTGGTTAGACCACAGCACCCTTTTTAGTGGGGTCTATCCAGAGGGCTGCCTTGACCTTAGAAAAATTCCCCACTCCAATTCATTCATCCAAATGACTTGAAATTTGGGGTGTGGTCTAATCTTACATATATCTAGGTGCTATCCAAAAATGAGAATTTTTGGAGAATATATTTCTATAGTTTTTTGAAAAATTCAATAATTTTAGCCGATTTTAATTAGATAGTTAAATAATTTCCAAACCCTCCCAAACTTGGGTGAGTGGTCCCTGGGTTCATCATAAAGTTTTGTATAATTTTTCATCTCATTTGGAGATGGTTTGGATTAGAAATGAACAAACCTAAGTTTTGCCCTAATAAGGGGTCTTAGGTTAAAAGTGCACTTTCGAAGTTTGAGTGGTGAGATCACCTCAACAGAGGTTGAGATTTTTACCACTGGCTAGTAATATTCTCTAGCACCCCCTCATGGAGTTTGAGGTGGATCGGGGTAAGTTTACCCTAAGGACCAAGGCCAAACCCTAAGGTTGGATCTTGGTGGTTTGTGAAGGTCATGTGGTCAAATGACCTTGGATTGACCCGAAATCGGGTGAAGAGGTCCATAGGGCCAATACAGTGCTCTGGATGAAATCTTAGTAGATTTGGTGACCGTTGGGATACCTAAAAATCTAACCCTAGTTTAGGGCGCAAAACTAATAGAGATAGGAAATGACACCAAATCACATTGAAAAGTGATGAGAATTGGGTAGAGTGGATTATAGGGGTAGTACAAGCTCTGGATATTTTTCTATGAATTTTATGATCACTATTTTTGGTACGTCTTTAATGATTTAGTAATTGTATGATTTGCTTAGAAAATTTATTATGGGGTACAAACTTCCTGGAAACTGATGAAATTTAGGCTGAGAACCTTTATTATGATTTTAAAGCTCTGGGAATTTTTATGGTATTTTTAGAAGCTTAATTCTAAGGCTTGCTTCATTAAGTATTATTTATCATGGATAATGGATTAAATCTATTTTGGTGGTTAGCAAGCTAGTAAAATTATGATTCTCTGCACAAAGATCTTTTATATATCATACTACTGGCTAGTGATTTTTCCATAATTTTTAGATGAATAATTTCAGTACTTCCTTCACTACGTAGAATTAATATGATTATACTAAATAAATTATTTAGAGATTAAATACTTTCTATAAAATTCTGAAAATCTGTATTTGAGGTTATTTTTGCTGTTATTTAATGATCATGATTTTTGAGTAGTCATTACTTAGGAAGATCATGTGGTTCATGTTTAAAATGACCCGTGGCACATCCTTTGGAAAAATTAAATAAATATCAGATTAATTAGGAAAATTATAAATTTCTGGATTTAGACCAATTATGTTATGATGGACCTCCAGTAAATATTATAGGAGATTTGGAAGATGATTTGGTGTACCTCCCATTGGGTACCTCATATAGTTTAGGATGGTATGCATATAGTAAAGCCACAGAATTTTGATAGTTGATGGTTGATAGGGCTTAGTCTTTATGACTAATGGTTTTCGAACCAAACATTACAGGAGCTCCGGATGGGAGACAGGGACCAGCACCAGCGGAGTACGGTGCGCATGGAGGTGGGACAGTCTAGCACCGGTGCACCTGCGACCAGCTCCGTGAGTGATTAGTATTTTCTTAGCTTCCGCGATGAGCGACTTGTAGTGAGGACTCTGATGTACCGGGCATGAGCCCTTTTATTTCCAGACTATTTATACTCTAATGATTTTCTGTGGACACTCCCTTCGTGGAGTTTTATTTTATGTGATATTCTCTTTTGGTGGACTTGCTTCTCTCTTGCTTGCTACTTATTGCGATCGAAAAGGCCGGCAGAATCGGCGCGTTGTAGTGGCAACCTTCCCGGGTGCGAAGGTGTCACCGCAAAGCGGCGGTTCTGGGCATAAGACCCTAGTGGTTGAAAAAGAAAAAAAAAGGGGTCTTACACCTTTAGTGATCCTTTAGTAACCTATTTGCAAGATTTCCCAGCAAGCCGTAGTCTGTTTTGGTGACTCAGTTGGGCCTCTTAGGGAATGCTTGTGCTTTGTCTTCGGGCAGTGTTAGCCCAAGTTTTGATCATCAGATGTTGTTTTCGACTTCGTCGTTGTTTGTTGCTGTGGTGTTTAGCTACGGTGCGAGTTTTGTCGAAATCCGAGATCATTCGTTTTTCGTGTCATTTCGACGTGCGTTTTGTTAGCCAGTAGTGGCTACTCGTTTGTTGTGCGTGGCCTTGTGTGCTCGAGCTTGGTAAGGCCGGTGCTTGTTTTGGGATAAGTATGATTAGCCAATTTGTTGTTATAGATATGTATATGTGTGTATATATATATATATGTTAGTGAGGTGCTGTGTGTGTATATATATATGTATATATATATATATATATATATATATATATATATATATTTATATTTCAGCTAGCTGGGTTGGGGCTCGGGTAGCTGCTAGGGCTGTGTTGTTAAGCTTAGCATAATTTTTTTAGCATAGTGGCTGTAATATATATGTATATTTATGTTATATAAAATATGTATATATTAGTTAGTGGCTGCTATGTATGTATATATATATATATATATATATATATATATATATATATATATATATATATATATATATATATATATTTTTATGTATGCTGGTTAAGTGCAGGGGGGGAGGGGGGGCTTGGGATTTGCTGTTGAGGATAAGCATAGACTTTGTTAGTGGCTGATTATACTATTATAGTTTTAGCTTAGTGACCGAATAGTTTAATTTTATTTAAGCTTAGTGGGGCTAGATAGTATTATTATATTGGCTAGTGGGGGGTATATCCCAAGCTTTCCCTTATCTCCTTCCCCATTCCCGAGCAGTAAGCTTCTAGCGGAAAGTGCAGGCGGAAGGCGGTAAACCGATTGTTTTGACCGATGGTTTCCGACGATCTAGAGCTTGGTTTGTCCGGGAAATTCCATATTTGAGCTGCTCTCGCTTAGAGCTAGCTTCCTAGGTATGTTATTTAGCTTTTAGGGCTGCCTTTAGAGGCCTAAGGGTTTAGGGTTTCTTCTTTCTCCTCTCTAAAAGCTCCAGACTTTCTTTTTCTCTAGGTAGCCTTGCTGCCGGTGCCAAGCCCATGGAGTGAAGCTGTTGCTAGACCTTGGTGCTAAGGCAAAAGGCTCCCTTGGCCCTTGCCGATTTAATTCAAAATATTTTTAGCTTGTCCTGCTCTGTATTTTTTTGCAAGCCTAAAGCTCCAGGTTTGCTCTTTTTTCCAATTGTAAAGCTTGTCTTAGTTGATGCCAAGGATGCTGGTAAGTACTAGGATTAAGCTTAGGTTAGGGGTAAGATAGATTAGGGCTGCTGTAGGTTGGATAAGGAGAGCAGCATGAGCCTTGAAATTAATTTCCCAAGGCTCTGCTTATCTGGCGTTGAGGGGAGCTGAGAGCGGGTTAGAAAAGTTTCTAAGTACCAAGGCGTTGAGTGAAGGCCATTCACTCAATGCCAGGTGTTGGTTTGCGGCTAAGGACCCAGGCGTTGAGTGGAGGTCCCTCACTCAACGCCATAGTTTTTTTGGCTAATGTTATAGTCTTGGGATGTAAGCTTCTTTAGGGCTGTTAGAAAAGTTCTACCTTCCTAAGGGGGATGTTGGGAGTGTTCGACTAGTTTTTGCATGCCGACTCGTGGGCTTTGACCCGAGGGTGTGTGTTTTTTTTTGGACTCTGAGGGGTGAATTGTGTGTGCTGAGCTGTGGCCACCACTAAGTTTGTACATTGTGGCCAACTTGTTGGGTGTGTGGACCCTGAAGCTGCCACCGGCTGTGTTTCACCCTTGAGTATTTTTGGGGTCTGGTTGTTGGTATTGGACATTGTGGCCACACCTTTCAGCCCCTTATTTTTACACAATGGTCATTTGCCCACAAACTTAGGACTATTAGTTTCCTCTTGTCTACTTTTGGTTTCTCCCTGCTTTAATTCTGATGCTTTACTACTGCAGGTTGATTCTTTCCAGAGCAGGTAGTTTTTGTGCTCACACTTGGTGTGATTTACCTTTATTGCCCTTTAAGCAATAATTCTTTCTTTTTCCTGCTTCTGTGGTTTAGTACTTTATTGCAGGGTTGGAAAACCCTTCTTTATTTTCAGTGTCCTGACACTCCTTTCTTTTATTTATTTTCTTTGCTGAGGCATTTCTTTTCTTGAATGACTCAGGTCCAGGTTGTAGACGATTGAGCGGCTGATTCCATTTGCTGGGTCTTGCTGGTAGCCTCCAGGGTAGCAAAATTGCATACCTTTCTCTTGTGAGGTAGTCATTTTTCCTTTCTGTATGGACATGCACACTCACCGGTGGGTTCGTTTCGGGTTGTCGACGCCCATCGGTGGCTTACTTGTTTTGCTAAGTATGAATTTAAACTATTGTTTTTCACTCTTGGGGTGGTTTACATGCTTCTGGGAAGGATTTATGCTAGGTTGCATGTTAGGTATTTTAAAACCCTAAACTATTATATGTACCTCATGCATAACATGTTTGCCAACTAAAGCACTATTTTCTTAAATGCGTAAAACATCTTTTAATATATATATTATACTCACCTTAGGTGTCGTGCATTTTATAAGTGGTCTCTGGTGGACCCTTATACTCATTTAGGGTGTCAAATTAACTGAATCAAAGTATTTTTCCGCTGTAGCATATATATATTTTTCTTAGCGTGGACTAGCTGATCCACTGTGCCGAGGGATACGGCCTTCAAATAAACTGGTTTTCTATTAAATTAAAACTTATGATTTGTGGCTTTAGTGTGTCGCCTGAGCGTCGGCAGTTATCCCCTGCTCGACGTGGAATCACAACGCATATTTTCCCTTACTCTGATACTTCTTAACCTCGAGGAAAATGCGGGTCATGGCAGTTGGTATCAGAGGGAGGTTGTCTTGACAAGTTGGTCGGGCAACCTTTCCTTTTGATTGCATTATAAGTTTAGCTTCATAAGCATACACTCACCGATATGTCATCAGCACGTCTTGGCCAAAGCACGAACACTACACTCATAATCATAAAGAAGTATACGAGGCATATTATGTAGTATGGGATGCATAATATGTGTTCGTATGTGGATCCACCATAGGAGGAAACATGTGAGGGTTATGTAGTATGTGATGCATAACCTCACCACATGAATGCGGCTAGCACGTTTTTTTTTCGTTGCATGGGAATGTTATGTAGTATGGGATGCATAACATTTTCATGTGTACGCCGCCCATGGCATGCATTATGGCCTTTTTAGAATGCATAGCGCGGCATGCATAGCATAACATTTCATAAGAACAACGTGCTCGGCTAAAGATTTTCATGATGATATATGTACACACATGGTTTTGAGTCAAAACGAATATAAAAGCATGCATCCATGATGTAGGCACATGAGTTAGTGTGATGGTAGTGAACCATCTTTGGTTAAGCATGGCATCATCATTATAAAACAAATCCCAGAGATAGATTTACAGTTACAATTCATATTTAAGTATGCTTGTCTGTACCGGGTAGGCTTGTTTTAGTAGTTGGGATGGCTTTTAATTAGGGTTGGTGCGATTATAGGATGGTGAAGCGTCCTGCGACGAGATCGACTCCCCAATCTGCGGGTTAGTCTTCGGGATCCCAGAGCGAGGCCCTGATTGAGAGCTTGCGGCTAAGTAATGAAGCCTTGACAAGACAGATGGTGGACATGCAGAGCCAGATCTAGTCGCTGGTAGCAGTAGTGGCAGGGCAGGCTCAGAGAGCTCAGGACCCCGTTGGGGGTGTAGCTGTTCCTCCTGCTCCTCTTGTGCCTCCAGTTGTAGTTCCCCCGGAGATGGCCTTCATATCTCAGTTTCAGCGACTTAGGCCCCCTACTTATGATGGGCAGACGGATTTCATGATTTTGGATGACTGGCTGATTTCTATAGAGGAGATGTTCTCCTATTCTGGGATTACGGATGATCAGAAAGTAATGCTCGCTGCCTACCAGCTCAAGGGATTGGCAAAAAGTTTGTGGCTGAGGGAGAAGGAAAGTATGGTGGCAGGATGCACCTGGGAGTCATTTAAGGAGATGTTGTTAGGTAAATTTCTGCCCTCGGTCGAGCGGGACCGGTTTATGAATGACTTCCTGCATTTGAAGCAATGGAAACTCACGGTTAGTGAGTATGAGATTGAGTTTAGCAAACTGAGTCGGTTTGCTCCTGGACTTATGAGTGTTGAAGCAGACCGGGTTAAGCGGTTTCTGGGTTGGCTAAGAAGCGACGTTCAGCTGTTAGCAAATGCCTACGGAGCAGTCAGTTATGCCGGAGTGGTGGAAGCTTCTTTGAAAGTTGAGGCCATTGAGAATGCTAAGAACAGAGGCCAGCAGGCGAGGCAAGACAAGCGGAAGTCTGTTGGGGGGGGGGAAGGCCCCCAGGAACCTGATGCAGTTTCAAGGAAGAAGACCAAGGGGACGTGTAGCTTCTGCGGCCGGCCAGGACACCCCCTGGAGAAGAGCTTCAAGAGATTGGCAACGCAGAAGAAAGAACAAGTCCATGCTATCCAGGGTGCTCCCAAAGGGGATGTGGTGTGTTCCTTGTGCGGAAGGAAGGGGCATGATTTTGCCCGTTGTTGGTCGAAAGATAAAGCTTTCTTTCAGTGTGGGCAAAAGGGCCATCTCAAGTCGAGGTGCCCTCAGGCGCAACCCGTTATTCCAATGGTTCCTTTGCAGGCATTGCCGCCACCCCCGCGGGCGGATAAAGGCAAAGGGAAGCTTAATGTTATCTCTGCAAAGGAAGCGGCGACTTCGACCCAGGTCATTTCGGGTTAGATTTTTTCCTAACTTGAATTTTCTACATATTGTGTAGTTTAGCTTTTGTTTTCCCTTAGTTGTGTGGATTGCTATATAGGGAGATTTAAGGTAAAGAACCATTGGGCGCGCGTTATTTTCGACTATGGAGCCACCCACTCTTTTGTTGCTAGGGCTTTTGTAGAGCTATTCCATTTGAGCCTAGATCGTGTTGGTGGAGCTTTCAGCGTCAAGTTTCCTTCGGGTGACTCTGTGGTTTCAGACTTGGGTATTCAGAGCTGCCCAATCTTGTTGGGAGACTTTCTAGCTAAGGCAGATATGAAGGTGATCTATCTAGAGGACTTCGACATTATCCTAGGCATGGATTGGTTGTCCAGATATGATGCGGTTATCCAGTGTAAGGGTAAGCGCTTGGATTTCGTGAAGGATGACGGTAAGCCCGGGAGCATTTATGCCGACCCTCTCCAGGAGCCTCCGATTGTTTCTGCGGTACGTGCTTGCGATTTGCTTGTTCCGAGCTGTTTTGCTTGTTTGGTCTCTCTGGTAGGGGCAGATGTTCGTGTGCCGCTGTTGGAAGAGATTCCTGTTGTTTGTGAGTTCCCTGATGTTTTTCCTGTTGATCTTCCCGGACTTCCACCCGATAGAGACGTTGAGTTCGTTATAGATTTGGAGCTGGGTACGCGTCCTATTGCTAAGGCGCCGTACCGCATGGCCACGCGAGAGCTAGAGGAGTTGCGAACCCAGCTAGATGAGATGTTGGCAAAGGGTTTTATCAGGCCGAGTTCGTCGCCATGGGGTACGCCTGTTCTGTTCGTAAAGAAGAAGGATGGGTCGATGAGGCAATGCATCGACTATAGAGAGCTGAACAAGGTTACAATTAAGAACAGGTACCCACTGCCTCGGATTGATGATTTGTTTGATCAGCTGAGTGGTAGTGCTGTGTTTTCAAAGATAGACCTTCGTTCGGGCTATCACTAGTTGAGGATTCAGGAGACTGATGTTCCGCGGACGGCGTTTCGTTCTCGTCATGGACACTTTGAGTTCTTAGTCATGTCTTTTGGTTTGACTAATGCGCCTTCAGCCTTCATGGATTTGATGAACCGCGTGTTCAAGGAGTACTTAGACAAGTTCATGATTGTCTTTATTGATGATGTTTTGGTGTACTCCCGGAATGCAGAAGAGCATGATCGACATTTGCGTCTAGTCTTGGCGACGCTGAGAGACCATAAGCTTTATGCCAAGCTGAGCAAATGTGAGTTTTGGCTTCCTCAAGTATCTTTCCTCGGCCATGTGGTGAACAAGGAGGGGATCTCAGTAGACCCAGAGAAGATCGCTGCTGTTATGGAGTGGGCGAGACCTGTTACTCCTCGTGAGATCAGAAGCTTCTTTGGTTTGGCAGGTTATTACAGAAGATTTGTGAAGGGATTCTCCACCCTGTCTGCGCCTTTGACCCGGTTGACCCAAAAAAATGTAGCCTTTGTATGGGATGACAAGTGTGAAGAGGCTTTTGAGGAGATAAAAAGGAGGCTATGTTCAGCCCCTATTTTGTCTTTGCCTACTGAAGGTGCTGAGTTTGATGTATTTGTGGATGCATCGCATATTGGGCTGGGTTGCGTGCTGATGCAAGATGGGAAGGTGATTGCGTACAGGTCGAGACAGCTAAAGACTCATGAGAGGAATTACCCTACGCATGACCTGGAATTTGCTGCTGTGATCTATGCTCTGAAGCTGTGGAGGCATTTGTTGTATGGTGTGCAGTGCAGGATCTTTACTGATCATAAGAGCTTGAAGTATGTCTTCACGCAGAAGGAGTTGAACCTGCGTCAGCGGAGATGGTTAGAGTACGTGGCCGACTATGATGTTGAGATTCAGTATCATCCGGGCAAGGCCAATGTGGTGGCTGATGCCCTGAGTCGGAAATCAGGGAAGATCTTTGGTCTCACAGCTGAGTCATTGGTAGAGGAGTTTCTGTTGATGGACATTTCTGTGGGTAGCTGTGATGGGCAGAGTAGTCTGGCAGTGGCAGAGCCTTCATGGATCGCGCTCACGAGATTGCATCAGAAAGATGATCCTGACCTTCTGCGGTTGTATGTTCAAGCTGAGAAAGGCGAGCTGTCGGATTTTTCTATAGATGATTCAGGTACCTTGAGGTACCGTGTCAGATTTTGCATTCCCGCTGTTGGCGATATCAGGGTTATGGTGTGTAGGGAAGCCCATGGGTCTAGCGTTGCCTACCACCCAGGATCCACCAAGATGTACCGCGACTTGAAGCAGATTGCCTGGTGGTATGGGATAAAGGGAGACATAACCAAGTTTGGTTCTGAATGCAACACTTGCAAGCAAGTAAAGGCTGATCATGGAAGGCCAGGTGGTAAGCTTACTCCCTTGGAGATTCTGACTTTGAAGTGGGAAAGCATCTCGATGGATTTCATTACAGGCTTACCAAGGTCTCCGAGGGGGCATGATTCAGTATGGGTGATCGTGGACAGACTATTGAAGTGTGCCCACTTCGTGCCATTCAAGATTGATTACCCGATGAGGAAGATAGCTGAGCTGTATATGGAAGAGGTTACCAGACTGCATGGCGTCCCCATGAGCATCATATCAGATCGAGACTCCAGGTTCACGTCTCATTTTTGGAAGAGTCATCAGGAAGGATTGGGGACAGATTTGAGGTATTCCACTGCTTACCACCCGCAGAGCAATGGCCAAACAGAGCGAGTAAATAAGATTGTGGAAGATATGATCCAATGCTATATTTTGGAGTATGGTGGGGCGTGGGATGAGCATTTGCGGCTTATGGAGTTTGCTTATAACAATAGCTATTAGGAAAGCTTGCAAATGGCTCCGTTTGAGGCTTTGTATGGGAGGCACTGCAGGACTCCCTTGTTTTGGGCTGAGGTTGGCGAGAGACCGTTGCTGGGTCAAGAGGCTCTCAAGGAGATGGAAATTTTGGTGAAGCTTATTCTGGAAAAGCTTCGAGTAGCCCAAGAGAGATATGAAAAGAATGCCAACCGGCGTAGATTAGATCTGGAATTTGATGCAGGGGACCAGGTGTTCTTAAAGGTTTCTCCGATGACTGGGGTCAAGAGATTTGGGAAAGACCGGAAGTTGGACCCGAGATATGTGGGGCCATTAAGGGTTGTTGAGCGGATTGGTGTGGCAGCTTATAGGCTGGAGTTGCCCGCAAATTTTCCTAGCGTACATGATGTTTTTCACGTCAATCAGCTGCGGAAATATGTGCATAGTGACAAGCAGGTTTTGGATTCTGTGCCACTGTTGGAGCCGAACCTTTCTTATGTGGAAGTGCCTGTCCGCATTTCTGATGCTCGGGATCACGTGTTGCGGAAGAAAACAATTCCTATGGTGAAAATCTTGTGGAAGAACCATGATGTAGAAAGCGCGACTTGGGAGCTAGAGTCGGCAATGAGGGAGGCTTACCCTCACCTTTTCCCCTGACTTGTGCCTGGTATGTTACACTCTTTCTTTTATGGCTTTGGATTAGCTTGTTCTTTTCCCTTTTGATTAGAAGGGTTTTGTTTAAAGTTTCGGGACGAAACTTTCTTTTAGGGGGAGTGACTGTAACACTCCCGGTTTTTCTGTGTTTTTGTTTGATCATTGCTTGGCGTTACGATGACGCGTTGTCGGCTTTTGACATTGTTAGAGTGTGGTCATAGCTCTTTAGGTTCCTTTAGTGGTCCTTTAGTAGCCTATTTGTAAGATTCCCCAGTTAGCCGGAGTCTGTTTTGGTAACTCGGTTGGGCCTCTCAGGGTATGCTTGTGCTTTGGCTTCGGGCAGTGTTAGCCCAAGTTTTGATCGTCGGATGTTGTTTTCGACTTCGCCGTTGTGTTGGTAGCTGTGGTGTTTAGCTACGGTGCGAGTTTTGTCGAAATCTGAGATCATTCGTTTTTCGCGTCATTTCGACGTGCGTTTTGTTAGCCGGTATTGGCTACCCGTTTGTTGTGCGTGGCCTTGTGTGCTCGAGCTTGGTAAGGTCGGTGCTTGTTTTTGGCTAAGTATGATTAGCCAATTTGTTGTTATAGATATGTATATGTGTGTATATATATATGTTTTAGTGAGGTGCTGTGTGTGTGTGTATATATATATATACATATATATATATATATGTATATAGCTGTGTTTATATATATATATATTTCAGCTAGCTGGGTGGGGGCTCGGGTAGCTGCTAGGGCTATGTTGTTAAGCTTAGCATAATTTTTATTAGCATAGTGGCTGTAATATATATGTATATTTATGTTATATAAAATATGTATATATTAGTTAGTGGCTGCTATGTATATATATATATATTTATGTATGCTGGTGGAGTGCAGGGGGGGCTCGAGATTTGCTGTTGAGGATAAGCATAGACATGGTTAGTGGCTGATTATACTATTATAGTTTAAGCTTAGTGGCTGAATAGTTTAATGTGATTGAAGCTTAGTGGGGCTAGATAGTATTATTATATTGGCTAGTGGGGGGTATATCCCAAGCTTTCCCTTATCTCCTTCCCCATTCCCGAGCAGCAGTCTTCCAGCGAAGGGTGCAGGCGGTAAACCGGCTGTTTTGACTAGTGGTTTCCGGCGATCTAGAGCTCGGTTTGTCCGGGAAATTCCATATTTGAGCTGCTCTCGCCGAGAGCTAGCTTCCTAGGTATGTTATTTAGATTTTAGGGCTGCCTTTAGAGGCCTAAGGGTTTCGGGTTTCTTCTTTTTCCTCTCTAAAAGCTCCAGACTTTCTTTCTCTCTAGGTAGCCTTGCTGCTGGTGCCAAGACCGTGGAGTGAAGCTGCTGCTAGACCTTGGTGCTAAGGCAAGTGGCTCCCTTAGCCCTTACCGATTTAATTCTAAATATTTTTATCTTGTGCTGCTTTGTATTTTTTTGCTAGCCTAAAGCTCCAGGTTTGCTCTTTTTTACGATTGTAAAGCTTGTCTTAGTTGATGCCAAGGATGTTTGTTAGTACTAGGATTAAGCTTAGCTTAGGGGTGAGATAGATTAGGGCTGCTGTAGGTTGGATAAGGAGAGCAGCATGAGCCTTGGAATTAATTTCCCAAGGCTCTGCTTGTCTTGCGTTGAGGGGAGCTGAGAGCGGGTTAGAAAAGTTTCTAAGTACCCAGGCATTGAGTGAAGGCCATTCACTCAACGCCAGGTGTTGGTTTGCGGCTAAGGACCCAGGCGTTGAGTGAAGGTCCCTCACTCAACGCCATAGTTTTTTTTGGCTAATGTTGCCTTGGGATGTGAGCTTCTTTAGGGCTGTTAGAAAAGTTCTACCTTCCTAAGGGGGATGTTGGGAGTGTTTGGCTAGTTTTTGCATGCCGACTCGTGGGCTTTGACCGAGGGGGTGTGTTTTTTTTGGACTCTGAGGGGTGAATTGTGTGTGCTGAGCTGTGGTCACCACTAAGTTTTGACATTGTGGCCAACTTATTGGGTGTGTGGACCCTGAAGCTGCCACCGGCTGTGTTTCACCCTTGAGTATTTTTGGGGTCTGGTTGTTTGTGTTGGACATTGTGGCAACACCTTTCAGCCCCTTGTTTTTACACCCCGATCATTTGCCCACAAACATAGGACTGTTAGTTTCCTCTTGTCTACTTTTGGTTTCTCCCTGTTTTTATTCTGATGCTTTACTATTGCAGGTTGATTCTTTCCAGAGCAGGTAGTTTTTGTGCTCATACTTGGTGTGATTTGCCTTTATTGCCCTTTAAGCAATAATTCTTTCTTTTTCCTGCTTCTGTGGTTTAGTACTTTGTTGCCGGGTTTGAAAACCCTTCTTTATTTTCAGTGTTCTGACACTCCTTTCTTTGATTTATTTTCTTTGCTGAGGCATTTCTTTTCTTGAATGCCTCAGGTCCAGGTTATAGCCGATTGAGTGGCTGATTCTATTTGCTGGGTCGTGCTGGTAGCCTCCAGGGTAGCAGAGTTGCAGACCTTTCTCTTGTGAGGTAGTCATTTTTCCTTTCTGTATGGACATGCACACTCACCGGTGGGTTCATGTCGGGTTGTCGACGCCCATCGGTGGCTTACTTGTTTTGCTAAGTATGAATTTAAACTGCTGTTTTTGCCTTCTTTGGGTTATTTACTTTCTTCTGGGAAGGATTTATGCTAGGTTGCATGTTAGGTATTTTAAAACCCTAAACTATTATATGTACCTCATGCATAACATGTTTGCCAACTAAAACACTATTTTCTTAAATGCGTAAAACATCTTTTAATATCTATATTATACTCACCTTAGGTGTCGTGCATTTTATAAGTGGTCTCTGGTGGACCCTTATACTCATTTTGGGTGTCAAATTAACTGAATCAAAGTATTTTTCCGTTGTAGCATATATATATTTTTCTTAGCGTGGACTAGCTGATCCACTGTGCCGAGGGATACGGCCTTCAGATAAACTGGTTTTCTATTAAATTAAAACTTATGATTTGTGGCTTTGGTGTGTCGCCTGAGCGTCGGCAGTTATCCCCTGCTCGACGTGGCATCACAATGCGTATTTTCCCTTACTCTGATACTTCTTAACCTCGGGGAAAATGTGGGTCGTGACAGGCCGGGATGTACAAAATAGATACGATTTCTAGTTTATATCTCCGGGTTGAGAAACTACAAAAACAAATGAATGAGATGTATGCTTCCTCCTCTACACCTACTTGTGAACCCCAATTTTGGGAACCTTCCACTAATGCAGAACATGTGGATTACATGGGTAATTCGAATCGGCCACCTTTTAATTCGAGTAATAATTATGGTATTACTATCATCCGGGTATAAGGAATCAGCCCAACTTATCTTGGAGTAAAGTGGGGAATGCGGCGTCGTGCCCACCAAACACAATTCCACCCGATATTTTCCACCACAGGCTCCAAAAGCTCCCAATCTCGAGGAGTTATTCACCAAATATATGACTGCAAATGATGCCAATATCCGGAATATCACCAGATCTATTCATAATTTGGAGAACCAAATTGGGCAAATCGCTAAAATGCTCTCTGATCGCCAACAAGGAGCTCTACCGGGCAATTCGTAGCCCAACCCAAAGGAGCAAGCCAAAGCCATCACTCTATGGAGCGGGAAGGTGGTAACCACTTCTCCTATTTTTTTTAATACGGAGGTAACAATTTCTTCATCTTCTCCTCCGCTAAAGCCTTCTAATTCTAATAAACCAAAATCTTATCAAACACCTCTTCCCAATCTGTCTCGAATGCAAAAATATCAGGTGGATGAGCAGCTTGGTAAATTTTTAGATATGTTTAAACAAATTCAAATAAATTTACCATTTTGCGAAGTGATAGCACAAATGCCGAAGTATGTGAAGTACCTCAAGGATCTTTTATCCAATAAAAAGAAACTTGAGGATATCTATATGGTTCAGTTGAAGTGTTCGGCAGTTTTACTTTATAAATTGCCTAAGAAATTACCCGATCCTGGTAGTTTCTCTATTCCTTGTTTATTCAGCGATTAATTAGTAAAACGTGTGTTAGCCAATCTAGGCACCTCAATTAATTTAATGCCTTATTCTTTAGTGAAGAAATTGGGATTAGGAGAACCTAAACCCACAAGAATGTGCATTCAATTGGCGGATCGGTCTGTCAAACTCACTATGGGGATTTTTTTGGATGTGCTTGTCAAAGTTGGCAAATTTATCTTTCCGGTAGATTTCGTCATCTTTGACAATGAAGAGGACACCGAGGTACCACTCATTCTCGGTCTCCCTTTTCTTTCCACCTCACGCGCAGTTATAGATGTTAGTAACGGTAAACTTCTCCTTAGAGTCGGAGATGAAGAAGTTACATTTAATATTGACTAACCTATGAAAAATTTGCCCTCGAATGACGACTCATGTTACTATTTGGAGACTTCTCCCGAAGAAGACTTCATTCCTTTTTCTGAACATTCATTATCATCTATTGATCATGACACTGATTTTGAAAATTTATTTTTAATTTCTCATGAAAATATTGATAATGTTTCGATCACTCGTGCGCCTATGTTCAAAATTTTGGAAGTTGGCAGTGATCGTTTGAAAACTTCTTATGATGAACCTCCCATGCTAGAAATAAAACAATTGCCCGATCATTTAGAGTATTTATTTTTAGCGGAGTATTCAAAACTTCCCGTTATTATGTCGGCCTACTTGACCGATGAAGAAAAAATATTAAATTATCTAATATTTTAAAACTTCATCGCCGCGCAATTGCATGAAATATCACGGATTTGAGAGGGATTAATCCCTCCTTTTGCACCCACAAAATTTTATTAGAAGAACACGCTCATAAAACCATTCAACCTCAACGCTAGCTAAATCCTAACATGAAAGAGGTAGTTAAGGCGGAGGTATTAAAATTATTAGATGTGGGCATAATCTATCCGATTTTGGATAGCACTTGGGTAAGTCTGGTCCAAGTGGTGCCCAAGAAAGGAGGGTTAATGGTAGTGTCTAACGATAATAATGAATTAATCCCTACTCGAACCGTTACCGAATGGCGGGTGTGCATCGACTACCATAAATTAAATGATGCAACCCATAAGGATCATTTTCCTTTGTCGTTCATTGACCAAATCCTTGAACTGTTATCTGGGCACTCATTTTGTTGTTTTCTTGACGGTTTTTTGGGATATTTCCAAATCCCAATCGTGCCCGAGGACCAAGAGAAAACAACGTTCACTTATCCGTTTGGCACCTTTGCCTATCAAAGAATGTCTTTTGGTTTATGCAATGCGTCGGCAACCCTCCAAAGTTGTATGCTAACGATCTTTGACAAACTAGTGCAGGATATCATGAAGGTCTTCATGGATGATTTCTCCATTTTTGGATATTCGTTTGATTTATGTTTGGAAAACCTTTCCCGTGTACTCCAAAGATGTGAGGACACCAACCTAGTTTTAAACTGTGGGAAGTGCCATTTTATGGTACGGGAAGATTTGGTATTAGGCCATAAAATTTAAAGCTATGGCATAAAGGTAGATAAATCTAAAATTGTAACTATATAAAAGCTACCTCCCCCTTCAATTGTCAAGGCCGTTCATAGTTTTTTGGGGCATGCCGGTTTCTATCGTCAGTTAATTAAAGATTTTTCTAAAATAACTAAGCCTCTTACTCACTTATTAAAAAAATATGCATCGTTTCTTTTTGATGAAGATTGTTTCCATGCTTTTTTTCTTATTAAAGAAAAATTTATTAACGCTCCTATCATGATTGCTCCCAATTGGGAACTTCCGTTTGATACCCTGTGTGATTCTAGTAGTTTTGCCATAGGTGCGGTCTTAGGACAACGCATAAATAAAAATTTTCATTTAATATATTATGCGAGCAAAACACTAACCGCCGCACAGGAAAATTATACGACCACCGAAAAAGAAGTATTAGCAGTAATTTTTCGCATTTGGTAAATTCGGCTCATATCTAACCTTGACAAAGATTATTATTTTTACCGATCATTCGGCTTTGAGATATTTACTAGAAAAAACAGATGCAAAGCCGCAATTGATTAGGTGGATCTTACTCCTCCAAGAATTTAACTTGGAGATTCGTGACAGGAGACGAGCAGGGAACTTCGCGGCTAATCATCTTTCTATGTTGGAGAATCCCAATTCAGAGGAGCTTAAAGAGGAGGACATTGACGACACTTTTCCTGAGGAGTGCCTTCTCGCTATTCATAAGGTAATTACTCTCCCCACTCCTTGGTTCACCGATTTCGCAAACTATCTTGTTGCGAGATTCCTTCCGAATGGTTTTTCTTATCAAGAAAAGAAGAAATTCTTTTCCGATTTGAAAAACTCATTTTGGGAGGATCCCTTTATTTTTCGTGTTTACACGGACCAAGTAGTGTGAAGGTGTGTTTCTCATGAGGAAGTTGCCCAAATTCTAAAACATTGCCACCAGGGACCGGCCGGTGGGCACTATAAAGCTTATCGTACGGCTCGAAAAGTACTTGAAGAAGGCTTCTATTGGACAAGCATCTTCAAGGATGCTCACGCCTATGTAAGTCATTGTGAACAATGGAAACACTCAGTTAATATTTCTCGCTGTGATGAAATGCCATTAAATTCATTTTTAGAAATTGAAGTTTTTGATTTATGGGGGAACGACTTTGTTGGACCGCTACCAATGTCCTATGGAAATATATATATTTTGGTAGCAGTTGACTACGTGTCACGTTGGGAGGAAGCGCAAGCCCTTCCCACTAATTATGGCCGAGTCGTGACCAAATTTTTTAAAAAACTATTTTCACGATTTGGAGCACCGCGGACAATAGTTAGATATTGTGGCACCCACTTTTGTAACGCACAATTCGCTAAAACTTTAACTAAATACAGCGTTACACATAGGTTAGCCACCCCCTATCACCCTCAAACATGTGGCAAGGAATAAGTAGTTAACTGTGAAATCAAACATATATTATAAAAAACGGTTTCTACTAGTAGAAAGGATTGGTCGGTCAAGCTTGATGATGCACTATGGGCTTATCAGACCCATATAAGACTATTATCGGTTGTACGCCGTATTGATTGGTCTATGGGAATGCATGCCATTTACCGGTTGAGTTTGAACATCGTGTCTTTTGGGCACTTAAATTTTTAAATCTTGATGAAAATTTGTCCTCCGAGCTCCATAAATTCAAAATTAATGATCATGATGAGTGGCATTCCCTCGCTTATGAGAATAATAAAGTCTATAAGGAGCACACCAAATTTCATCATGATAAAAAATTAAGCACCCAAAGGACTTCAAACCGGGAGACAAAGTCCATCTATATAACTCGCGCTTATGCTTATTTCCGGGAAAAATTAAGTCCCGTTGGTCCGACCCCTTTGTCATGAAGGTGGTTTGGCCCTACAGGACGGTACTTATTTCGCACCTGGAAAGAAGCGAATTTAAAGTAAATGGGCACCGAATGAAATTATTTTTTCCGGTGATAATATTAACGAACAATTGGACAACATAATGTTGTCAAACCCATAGTAAGCGCACACCACTAAGGTTGATCTCAATGACAAGAAACAAAGCGCTTGTGGGAGGCACCCCATTGTTATCATTTTATTTTAATTTTCTGTTTAGTTTTACAGGTTTGGGAAGTTTAAGGATGGATAACGATGGATGATGGTCAGCCAGATGCGAACATCATGCTTTAGTTGAACTCTTCAAGTCAGTATTGTTTTTTTTGATTATTTTTATTTTTGTTCATTCCACATAAAAAAAAAATAATAATAATAATAATTCTACAAAACTAATAAACAAAAAAAATGAATTTTTTTTTGCCATTATGTCTATCACACCCCTGTCACGGGCGAGAAAATCAGGCATGTTCCTCCCGGAATGCGGAACCCGGCGCTGGTTCCAAGGGAGAATTTTTCCTGTTCGTCTTCCGTTAATGTCACGGGCGTGCTCATCATGATCATGGGAGTGACATTGACAGAATCTTTCTACCTCCCGGTAAAATTAAAACTTATAAATAAAAAAGTAAAAATAGTCATTCCATCAAGTAACGCCCGTGAAAACCATTGCCACGGGCGTGACATGGGCAAGTCACCCTCCGTGACTTTCCTGTCGGAAAGAAGAGAAAAATATTAAATTTCTGTAGTTACATGCCCATGGTCATGGGGGTGACCCTGGGCCGTGTCGTGCGAATCCGAGGCATTGACCCAGTCAATGCCTCAGATTCTCCTTTTTATAGCTTTTTTATATGACACGCCCCAGGGTCACGTGCGTGACTCTTGGGCATGACCCGTGAATTCGAGGCGGGGAGCAACAGATTCCCTTTTTTTAATTTTTTTTTAAGTACACGCCCCCTATCACGGGTGTGAGAGGGGGGCGTGACCGACCAAAAAAATCCTATAAATAGGACTCTCCATTTCTCTTTTCTCAACACCTTCCAGCCTTCACCTTCTCTTCCCCTCCCTCTTTAAACCGATATTCTCTCCTTTTTATCACCATGCCTCACCACCACCCTCATTCCACGGCCTCTTCCACCGAGCATCCCGCGGTTACTTCCTCGACGGATGCCATGCTCCTCTTTGAAAACTCCACCCAGCAGAACCAGAGCGAACGATTATGCGCCAAACCCATTGGCATTTTCCGGATATTAGACTGGGAGATCCTCGCAACCTTTACAGCGGCGGGATTGGTTAGGGAATTTCTATCCTCCCCGGGATGGAATCCCCTCTTCTCTATTTCTGAGCCGGCTTTCCTTGAGATCACAAATTAGTTTTTGGCTTTCTTTGAGTTCCGTTGGGCGGAGAATGACGATTTCATCATCTTTTTCCTGGGTGGGGTGATGCATCAGCTCACCATCCACCAACACAATGTCTCCATGGGCTTTTGCTCGAAGGAATTTTCCCATTCTCCCGCCTATCTTGAACTTCATACTGATTTTCCTTCAGATTTCAACCTCCTCACATTTTGGTCAGAAATCAATAATGACACCGCACCCTACACACCAAAGAAATCATAAGGCAGCCACCTCATTTCCCCCGCCATGTGCATTCTCCACAACCTCCTCACCTTTACACTTACCGTTCGCGGCGATAGACATGGTGTGGTATCTCGGGAAGATTTACTATATTTATATAGTATGTTTTACCGGGTCCCACTCAACCTTTGTCATGTGCTCGCACTTTTCTTTCGACACCTGGCCGAAAATGTGAGGTTGGGAGTGGTGTACGGAGGGAACTTCATCACTCACCTCGCCAAGAAGATCAGTCTTTGGGATACTCTTCCGCGACTACACTACGTTCAAATGACGCAGCTCCTCCAGTTCCCGACCCTTCAGGCCCTCGGCCTAGCGCGATGACTTGATGGTGAGTTTGAGGCTATTCCCCCAGCAGTCGTTGGCGGCGATCTTGATCTTGACGTTGGTGCCGGTCCCAGCGGTACTCATCACTCTCCCCAGATTCTGCCACCACCGTTGCACTCTACCCCAGCGCACGATCCACCAAAATATTGGGATCATCAATTTGGTTTGATTCACACTCCCCTAGACCAGATGCAGACTCATTTTGACAGCCGTTTTACTCATTTTGATGAACGCTTTGCCTTGCTGAAGCTGAGTCATGCTTCTTCCATCGAGCATATTACACAAGAGTTCGCAGATCTGCGAACTTATTATTAGACGCTGAGGCATGCTATCAATGAGGAGTAGTTCTTTTCTTTGGAGTAGTAGTGGGTCAAATGTTCCTGTATCTTTTCTTTTCTGCACTTTCTATGTATCTTTTATCTTTATTACAACTATCTATTAAAATTATGTTTTGCTTCAGTCATGTCTTACAGGTACACTTTGGTGCTTATTTGTCCTCTTCAGGGAAGTCTCTTTTTCTTTCCTTTACATATTTGTTTCTGCATTGGGGACAATGTATTGCTAAGTATTGGGGGATATTTCTCAAGAAAAACATACAAAAACATTATTTTCTAATTTTATTTTAAAAAAAAAAGAAATAACATCAATTTGAAAAAAAATTACTTTCTTTTGTTCGAAAAATTATAAAAAATAATTTATTTTTTCAAAAAAATTAGAAAATCGAAAATTTAATTTTTTAGAAATGGACGTTTGGGATATCACCCCATCTTACCTCCTAATACCGGTGAGAGCCCTTCACAGGGTATACCTCAGGAAGTCTAAGAAGTAACAAAAAATTAGATTTAAGTTTTAGTTAGAGAAGTCGTTATTTTTATATTTATTCGCATGCAAAATTCCTAGTAATTTAACTTTTACCTAGTGTTTAGAGAATTTTGATGCTTTAATTTAATTTTGAATTTTGGTGTAAAACAGTTGGTCATGTTGTGTTTCTAGTTAAGTGCACGTGTAAGTAGAATTTTATGTAGATCTAAATATTCAACATACAATTAGATTTTCATTTTCGAAATGCGTGGAAATGTGTTATTTTACTTTCATTTTGAAACCGGTAAAATCTAGAAATAATTTAGGAGAGTGTGTAGAAGTTTACTAGAGCGATATTTCGCGAATCAAGAAAAATGTATTTTTTCTCGATGTCTAGAAGTTGCCCTCTAGCTATTCTCAAGTCCTTGCATAGGTTAAATTCATTAGCATAAATATGATTTAGTCACTTCTTTTGGCAAGTTTGAGTCTTTGCACCCGTACCTAACATTTTATCTTTGCTAAGCAAAATTGAGTCTATTACCTTATCTTTTATTTTAGCTCCACCAAGCACTTTACGAAAGCCTAAAAAGCATCCTAATTACACAATTAAGACCGAGCTTGAAAAAAAATTAAAAAATAAATACAGAATCAGTCTGTGAGTGATTAGGAGCCATTTTATTTTGGTGGTTAATTGACGGAGCTGACCCACTCCAAACCGCGACCGTTGATGTTGAAGCGCTAACAGATGACACGCCACCACTACAAAGCAAAGATCTATGACAAAATAAAGACGTGGGAGCACGGCACTGCACCTCTCACCGCTACAATCTTCGTTCTCGAGACAACGCCATCAAGTGACGTTGTTGTCATAAAAACTGCCGGGCTGCGGATAACAATTTTTATGCATATTTTTGTTTAATTGGTGGCCTGCATTTAGCCTCCATTAGCTCTTTAAATTCTGAATATTTTTATGTATGAACTTTTATTTAGAGTGGGTCGTATATAAGCCATCCACTCCCTTAGTTTAGGTAGAGAAAGAAAAGCTAAAATTAATTTCAGCTTTTGGAGATCCTTGCTCCTCATTGCCACCCCCCCTTACTCCTCCTACTTGGATATTTCGGCCAAGTGAAGGCCCTCCTCTTCCGGCGTTGGAATTTCGCGGTGTGACTCCGTTGAAGGTGGACGTGCAAAGCTTCTTCCGGTGTGACTCCGGCGGAACCGTGGTTGAGTGATTCTCCACGTGCAACTATCTACGAGTTGGGGTAACGATTCCTCTTCTCTATCTTGTGTGTTTTCTTCTACATCCGAAGCATATCTCTTATGCGAAAGTTTTGGTGTGAAATCTGAAATTTTAATCATCGAAGTATTTCCATTTAGTTTTCGTATTTAATTCTCCAAATTTCTCGCATTCGAAGAAGGGTGGTGACCTTTGGTTTTTCTTAGTCGGGGGAGATCAACCACTTTTCTGAATCCTTTCTTTGGTGGATCTCCTTGGTTCGTCACTCGACCGAACCGTGTGGGTTCATTTCGCCGGAAAGGATAGTGGCCGCTAGTCACTATTTGATCCTAAGGGGGTTAGCGACCCTCAAGTCGTTGTGTGACGATAAGCGTTAATCTAAAACGTGGCTGCGCTTGCGTGTAGTGTTTCTAAATTAGATCGTGTGCAGGTAGATTTAGTCGCTAGAACGTGCCAGACAATTTGCCCAGGTAGCCTACATCAATTTGGTATCAGAGCTAGGTTCGTGCCAGTTCCTAAATCAGCACAATCCTTCTCTGCTTGAGCAGGCTTCGTTTTCGCAAAACAAATTTCAGCAAAATCTGTATTTCAGCAAAAATCACTATTTTTGGTTTGCCAACAGCGGGCTTAAATCTGAATTTTTCTTCGAACTCAAATTTTTTTTTTCTGGTGCTCTCTTCACCTTAGGAAGAATTAAATTAAAATAAAATCAGTTTAGTCCATCGATCGGGCGGGAAAAAAATTATTTCTTATAAAATTTTAGCCAGTCAGGGTGTTTAGGACTCTTTTAGTGAAGAAAAAAAATCTGCATGCGCACAAGGCACGAGACCAAGTACACACCCTCTTTTTCCAATATTGGGGACGAGCGACATGTAGGTCAAGACCCGACTCCCATCGAGGCTCTTCGATAAGAGTTTAATGAGCACATCATGAATCAAGAGCGTCGCATGACTGAGTTAACGGACATGATCGCTCAACTTACAACTTCTAGAGCGGCTCCACCCGTCCCTCCTAATCCATCACTACCAATTAATCCTCACCACCCGAACCACTAGCCCCGTTATCCTCATCAATTTGAAGAGGACTACGATGACCTTGCACCACGTGGCCCACACTATTATAATCGAGCTCCACAAGAGTTCAACATCACAAAAGCCATCCGTATAGAAGCCCCTACTTACGACGGTATGGGGCAGCCCCAAATCTTTCTGAATCTGATAATGGATATCGAGTGCTACTACGAGTGGCACAACTTAACCGATAGGCAAAAGGTCCAAGTCGCTAGGATGAAATTACTAGACCGGGCCAAGGTATATTGGCTCAACGAGGAGAGACGCATGGGAGCGCTTGATGGTACGCCACCAATTGGTTGGCAGGTAATGAAAGCTATATTGTCGGACCAATACGTCCCCATGTATTACCGTACACAACTGTTTGACGACTTAGCCTCTCTTAGGCAAGGGATTCAGTCGGTGTCTGATTACATGGGTAAACTTAAGGATATGTTAGTACGCTGCGACGTTAAGGAGATGCCCGAAGTGACTCTCTCGGGGTTTCGGAAGGGGTTGGATCTGGATATTCAGCGCAAGATTTTGCGTTATGGACATACGGATATAAACACCACGTACAACGTGGCCTTGGACATTGAGAAAAATATCGCTCTCAAGTCTAAGGCAAAGTATTTCCAAAAGGGAAATTCCACGTATAAAGACAAAGGAAAGTTTAAGGCTACCGACACAAATTCGATAGTCATCACCGCTAGGAATTCTGAGAATCCAACCGGAGAGCAAGTGCTAATTGGGAGAGTTAATAAGACAAATGCCACATGCTACGCTTGTTGAATACAAGGGCATTATGCGAGCGAATGCCCCACAAAGCCTAAGGCCTTAGATTTATTGGAGGCTCCTATCGACCCGGCCGAAATAATTTATGAAGCCGACGAGGAGTCCGATGTTGAGGGAGTCTCGAGTGATTTGGAGGATGAACATAACCTCATGGTTATGCGTTGTATCTTGACGGTTCCCCGAACGCCAAACGATTGGAATAGGATGACCCTCTTTTCGATGATATTTAAGAGCAGAGAGAAGTTATGTAAGCTTATCATCGAGAGTGGGAGTTGTATGAACGTCGTTTCAGAGAGCGCGGTTTCGAGGATGTCATTAGTTGCCGAACCCCACCCCCAACCTTATCATGTAGCTTGGGTAAATAATACTTCTCTTCCTATCACGAAGCGTTGTCTAGTTCCCCTTAACATCAAATCTTATTCCGATCAAGTGTGGTGTGATGTCATCCCCATGGATGCATGTCACGTCCTTCTTGGACGGCCTTGGCTATATGACCATGACGTGACTCACTTCGGTAGGGCTAATACTTATGAGTTTAAGTTTAAGGGGACAATTATTACCTTTAAACCAACTCCACCTAAGGATCCGATTATTCCGTCCAAGGATACAATTGTACCCGTGGAGAAGAAAACCTTGAGCTTAATAGGAAGAAAAGAGTTCACTCGTGACCCATTTCTAGATGGAGTGATATATGCGTTAGTGCTCATGAGTAGTATGGGGGATGGTGATAACTTAGATGGTATTCCAGAGGAATTAAAACAATTGTTGGATGAGTATAAAGATGTGTATCCGGCCGAGTAATGCCCCATCTTACCGCCACTACGTGACATCCAACACGCCATAGATCTCGTCCCGGGTTCCTCACTCCCAAATCAGCCCCATTATATTCTCCACCTGGCGGCGCACCAAGAGCTTCAAACTCAA
Source organism: Platanthera zijinensis (assembly GCA_039513925.1). NCBI lineage: Eukaryota > Viridiplantae > Streptophyta > Magnoliopsida > Asparagales > Orchidaceae > Platanthera > Platanthera zijinensis. The sequence goes on along the minus strand of CM077084.1, from coordinate 199,059,249 downwards.
ATATCGGAACTCTTAACTAAAGGGTTCATCCGCCATAGTTTGAGCCCATGTGCCGTTCCGGCCCTATTAGCTCCAAAAAAAGACGGTACTTGGAGAATGTGTGTCGATAGTAGGGCGATTAATAAGATCACTATTAAATATAGGTTCCCTATTCCCCGATTGGATGATCTTTTGTATATGCTTGCCGGAGCCACGATCTTTTCCAAGTGAGATCTTAGGAGTGGCTACCATCAAATTAGAATTCGGGAAGGGGACGAATGGAAGACGACGTTTAAAACTAAGGATGGTTTATATGAGTGGCTTGTCATGCCATTCAGGCTTTCTAATGCCCCAAGCACATTCTATCGGATGATGACTCAAATATTCCAACCCTTCATGGGAAAATTCGTCGTAGTGTATTTTGACGACATCTTGGTGTTTAGCTTGACGTCCGCCGAACATACAAATCACTTGAGGGCAGTCTTAACTACTTTAAGGAAAGAAAAACTATTTTTAAATCTGAAGAAATGTACTTTCCTTGTTCGTGAGGTTGATTTCTTTGAATATATTGTTGGAGCAGACGCCATTAGAGTGGACCAAAAAAAGTGCAAGTTATTAGAGAGTGGCCGGAGCCCAAGTCCATCCGTGAAGTTTGAAGTTTCCATGGATTCGCTACTTTTTATCGGTGTTTTATTAGGAATTTTAGTAGCATCATGGCTCCCTTAACGGAGTGCATGAAGAAGGGAGAATTCTTATGGACTAAATCCTCCACTCATGCCTTCCAAACGATCAAAACTCTTATGATGGAAGCACCCCTCCTACGCTTACCAGATTTCTCTAAGGTGTTTGAATTAGCATGTGATGCGTCCGGGGTTGGGATTGTAGGAGTATTAAGTCAAGAGGGTCACCCCATTTGTTATTTTAGTGAGAAGTTGTCTGGGGCTAAATTAAACTACTTCAATTACGATAGGGAATTTTATACGGTGGTCCAAAGTTTGCACTATTGGAGACACTATCTCCTTTCCAAGGAATTTGTGCTTCTTTCGGATCATGAAGCCTTATGTTTTATTAACTCCCAACATAAAATCAGGCCCCGACACGCTAAGTGGGTGTCGTTCCTCCAAGAGTGCACGTTCACTCTTAAGCATCTTAAGGGGTCCAACAACCGTGTTGCCGACACCCTTAGTTGACTTTCGTTATTATTGTCCACCATGCAAGTTAAGGTAATTGGTTTTGAGCATGTTAAGGACGAATACGCGTCATGTCCGTACTTTAAGGACATCTACTTTGCCACCCAAGAGGAGTCTCCCTCAACTATTTCGGCATTCTACATCCGGGATGGTTACTTATTTAAGCACACGAAGCTGTGTATCCCACAAACTTCCCTCCGCCATCACATCATTTGGGAGCTTCATGTTGGGGGCCTTGGTGGCCGTTTTGGTCGGGATAAGACACTAGCTTTAGTAGAGGAGAAATTTTATTGGCCGGGTTTGAAATCTCTCGTTGGTAAAATCGTTAGTAGTTGTCGTACTTGCCAACTAGCTAAAGGTAGTAAAACAAACGCCGGTCTCTACACCCCTCTACCCATCCCTTCGATCCCTTAGGAGGATGTGAGTATGGACTTTATTTTAGGCCTCCCGACCACCTTCCGACGACATGACTCTATTTTGGCAGTTGTAGACCGGTTCTCGAAGATGGCGTACTTTATTCCGTGTAACAAAACTACTGACTCCTCGCACATGGCAAAAATTTATTTTAAGGAAGTTGTCGGGCACCGCGACATTCCAAAAACTATCGTTAGTGATAGGGACGTCAAATTCACAAGTTATTTTTGGAAGGCGCATTGGAAACTTATGGGAACCAAACTTTTATTTTCGTTCGCCTATCATCCGCAAACGGATGGCCAAACGGAGGTCGTAAATAGGAGCATGGGCAATCTTTTACGATGTATTGTTGGAGAGCACAAAGGCACTTGGGATCTCATTCTCCCTCACGCATAACTCACTTATAATAATTCTAAGAATAGGTCTATCGGGTTGTCGCCGAATGAGATTGTGCACGGTTAAAAGGCGCCCGTGCCACTTGACTTGATTCCCCTACCGCCCACTTATAAATCAAGTCACTTCGCACAGGAATTTGCCCAACACATTCAAAATTGAGATAAACAAATACAAGAAGTGTTAGCCACGCAATATGCGTCCGGTCAGTCACACGCAAATTTGCACCATCGAGCCGTCCATTTTAATGTTGGTGATTTGGTCTTGGTTCGTCTCATTCTCGATCGGATGCCTACGGGTACCGACAAAAAGTTGGCCAATCGGAGATCCGGTCCATTTCGAGTTGCTAAGAAATTAGGAAAAAATTCGTATCTTTCGGATTTACCGTCCGATTGGGGTATATCCCCTATTTTTAATGTTTCCGATTTAACACCTTATACTTCTCCGCCGCTTGAAATATGCAACTCTCCTTTTTCTTCTTCCTCTCGATCTTCTCATGCTCTTGGGGGGGAAGGTCTCATGAATCACCTCTTACTACGGATTCCGTTGGAGGTACGTTGGTTGATGATTTTGCTTCGGTCTTACCTTTTTCGACTAATGCTTTTCCTAGTTTTCCCAAGACCTCTTTCTTACCAGACAGGATCCTTGCCGATGATGTTCTCCCATCCCCGCATGGTACCTCTCGCCGCTATTTGGTCCACTGGCGTGATCGCCCATCCTCCGATGATTCATGGGTTCCCGAAGATGAAGTGGCTCGCTTGGATGATGCTCTCCTTCGCCGCTACAAAGACGCCAACTCCTCGGTGATGAGTCCTTTTGAGAGGGGGAGGATTGACGGAGCTGACCCTCTCCAACCCGCGGCCGTTGATGTTGAAGCACTAATGGATGACACGCCACCACTACAAAGCAAAGATCTACGGCAAAATAAAGACGTGGGAGCGCGGCACCGCACCTCTCACCACTACAATCTTCGTTCTCGAGACAACGCCATCAAGTGACGTTGTTGTCATAAAAACTGTCGGCCTGCAGATAACAATTTTTATGCTTATTTTTGTTTAATTGGTGGCCTGCATTTAGCCTCAATTAGCTCTTTAAATTCTGAATATTTTTATGTATGAAATTTTATTTAGAGTGGGCCATATATAAGGCATCCACTCCCTTGGTTTAGGTAGAGAAAGAAAACCTAAAATTAATTTCAGCTTTTGGAGATCCTTTCTCCTCATTGCTGCCCCCCCTTACTCCTCCTCCTTGGAGATTTCGGCCAAAAGAAGGCCCTCCTCTTCCGGCGTTAGAATTTCACTGTGTGACTCCGTTGAAGGTGGACATGCAAATCTTCTTCCGGTGTGACTCCGGCGGAACCGTGGTTGAGCGATTCTCCACGTGCAACTATCTATGAGTTGGGGTAACGATTCCTCCTCTCTATCTTGTGTGTTTTCTTCTACATCCGAAGCATATCTCTTGTGTGAAAGTGTTTGTGTGAAATCTGAAATTTTAATCATCGAAGTATTTCCATTTAGTTTTCGTATCTGATTCTCCAAATTTCTCGCATTCGAAGAAGGGTGGAGACCTTTGGTTTTTCTTAGTCGGGGGAGATCAACCACTTTTCCGAATCCTTTCTTTGGTGGATCTCCTTGGTACTACTTAACTCGACCGAAATGTGTGGGTTGATTTCGCCGGAAAGAATAGTGGCCGCTAGTCACTATTTGATCCTAAGGGTGTTAGCGACCCTCAAGTCGTTGTGTGACGATAAGCGTTAATCTAAAACGTAGCTGCGCTTGCGTGTAGTGTTTCTAAATTAGATCGGCGGGTATATTTAGTCACTAGAACGTGCCGAACAATTCGTCCCGGTAGCCTACATCATTAATTGAAAAAAAGAGTTGATTTTTTCTCCTCTAAAAAAAATATACTAAATAAAAGAACATGAAAAAAAAACAGGAAGTAGAAAAATCATCAACAAGATGAGATATTCAATAAACATAGGGATTTAGGAATTGGTTGTGTCCTTTAAGCCATGACAATTTTTTTGTGCAAGCTCTCTTTAGATTTGGGTGTGTCTAGCCATGGTTTTAACTTTCATTTTCCTCACCAGAAACCTAAGCCTATGTTTCAACCTATTTAAGTCCTATTGATTTTTGCTTATTCGTTAAACTAGTATCGTGGCGAGAGTGTGAAAGGGCAAGGCTATGGCCATCGACATTGATGGATTTCTTTGAAGGGTATCTCAATCTTTGATTTGTGCAATGTTATCTTAATACGCACGATACTTTCTCCCTAAATATAATTTTAAGATTTACCGGATTTTCGATTTAAAAGTAAAAATAATAGTGGAAACACATTCTAAGAAAAGTAAAAAAACTAATTTATATGCTGAGTGAGTTTTTCTACCAAAGTAGCTACAAGCATAGGCATAAGACTTTGTATTTTACTCCTTAGGTTCAATTTTCTTTTCTAGCATTTAAAATTTTTCTACTCCCTATAGGAAGTTATTTGCTCGGGACTAGAAAACAGATAAGTAAGGGGGGTATTTGATAACTCTAATTATTTCTATTTTTCATTTATTAATTTCTATTTAATTATTAGATATTATATATCTATATTATAATAATAAGCTAATAATTAACTTCATTTTGTATTTTATATTTATTTGGGTTAACATTAATATTTTAAATCTTGCATGGCTGATCCATAAAATTTTTTGAGCGAAGAAGGAATTTCCCAACTTCTCGGCCTCTACACGCACATGTCCATCCAATACGGGCATGACACCACTTCGTGACCCTTGTTACGGCCTGTGTTAGACAGCTGTCCCAACTTCTCGTCCTGACATGTCAGATTACAATGACATGCCTGCGTCACGGGAGTGATCCAGTGCGTGACTAGGAGCGTTTCAAGCCAATTACTATACCGTTCCTGCCATTTGCCGCCAGATTGTTATTCCAGTCGGACACGCCCTGGTCACGGGCGTGGCTAGAGCCGTGAACCATCCATCAATTGTAGAATAACAATCGCCTTTTTCAACTTCCCGCCGTTTTCATTAACAGACCCGACACGCCCTAGGTCTCGGGCGTGAACTAGGGGCATCACCTGCAATTTAAAAGATTTTAGCTTTTTCTCCTCCAACATTCCTGGGGTTTCAAGACGACGGTTCCATGCCTGACATGCCATAGGTCACGGTGGTGACATAGGGGCATGTCTACCAAATACTCTTTTATATAAATTCCAGACAGCTTCAGATGCTCAGAAGTCGAATTTTGGGAGTTGGAGTTTTGTATTTTGCTGCTTTATTTGCTATATTTTCGATTTCCTCATCTAGATTAATATTGTGTAAGCTTTAATTCTAGTTGTTTTTATTTCAAGCATGTATTTCCCTACCTTATTTTGTAATTCCCTAATCATGATGAGTAACTAAATTTCATTTAGCACTTGATCATGATGAACAATGGAAGAAAATACAATTTTCATTTTTTGTCAAAAATTTCTTGTTCTTAATCATGCTCACTAACGATTTATCTTTGAATTTTATTTTGTTGAATTCATATTTTGTGGATATGTTCTTCGATCTAAGATCTGTATCCTAAATGACCGAGTGGTTGCGGATATGAGGAGATCACTCAAAGATAAAAGGAGTTGCATTCACTTCTCGAGAGAGGACGACATAAATCTTCCGAATTGGAGTCAAATCCAATAGTGAGGTTCACCGCCTAAATAAAACTTAGGGGTTTTGACTGGCCAAGAGGTCTTAATCAATCAACCTAAGGTTAGTCAAAAGCATGAGCTTGAGAGAGATGCTTTTGTACTTTAGGAACCTCCACGGTCGAGTGAGTAAATTTAAGAACTCGCATTACTTTAATTTACAATAAGGTTTATTTTAATCCATGGGGATTCTAGATCAAGTGCTAGCTTCCCCAACATTGAATTTCTCTTTCTTAGTGTAACTCTTCCGTCTCAGTTATAAACAAAAACCCACTTATCATCCGATAAAATAATAGCTCTTTCTTGTGAGTACAAGTACTCGTTAAGCCCCGAGTCGAAATACGACACTTGATTCAATACTCTGAACGATAGGTATACTTGTCTCATCGATTGAAAACACGCGGTAGCGTGGAGAAAATAATCATCAATATGCCTCGCAGCTTGTAGTGTCATGCTCCATCTAGGTCAGCAAGAGTATTGAGATGGATGCGCGGTTGGCGTCAGGGTCTCATTGGAGAAGCGGCCAGCCCGTATCGTCCAGGTGCATCTCATCGAGCCCGAAGTTCCGATGCCCTTTCGGCACTGGTCCCCCATACGCCTTCTCGATAAGGGTGGTGACCCGCACGACATTCCTCGCCGAACCAGCCGCTGGTGGGGCCTTTCCAGGGGTTTCGGTGATGGACTTGCCCGTATCTTATTCAGGTGTTTTGGACTTCTTGGATAGAGCTAGGGGAGGAGCATATGGCTTTCGCTTCTAGGCACTTGGCTGAGACGATGTCCCTGGCTTGTCCCGACGGGTCAAGGCCGCCGATTGCGCATGTGCCAGGCCATGGGCGAGAGCCCTAGTTATTTCATATGACTAGTGGATGGGATCTCTCGCTTACGTGCCCAAAATCCGAATTATCAGTAAAAAAGGTGAGGCGAGGCGAGTCGATGTCCCTTTACAAGAACTTAATATCTAAGATCTTGGTATCAAAGAAGTTGAGTTGGACAGTCTCATGCCCCCCAAGCATTGTAGGCTTGTAGGTCTCCTCATTATACTGCACGGGAGAGAGGGGTACATTGCCAAAGTTCCCGGTGACGAACACAAACTTCATGGACTTGTGGTGGTTCTTGTTGGCGAGGCCACTGGTCTTGATTATCTGGCCTGAAAAGTAGACGATCCCGATCTTGGCCTGGAAGTTGAACAGCTTCCAGAAGATCGAGATGTTGAACTCAATCCTTTTTGCATGCATGTAGTAGGTGAAATCCACCAGGAGCGCAATGAAGTTGGGTTTGAGCTGTGCCGAGAGCAATCCAAAGTACTGGAGGGTCTATCGCACCATCGACCCGAGGGGGAGGCGGAACCCCATATCGAAATGCTCTAGAGGGTGGAAAGCTCCCCTTCTTGTAGGAAGTTAAATTTCTCATCGCTCTCGTGATGCCGCGCGACGAACCCAGGTGTTACGTAGTTGGCCACCGCAAAAGCATACTCCTCCTCCATCAGCTTGCAAGGGGGAAATCATGGTTTATGAAGCCTTTCACACACTTGGTCCAACCGTCGATCTTGCCCGACATTTTTGTGAGTGCTGGAAGGGTTTGGGGCTTCCATAGGCAGCAAGATCTCATGAAGGTGATTGCGTGGAAGGAAGACAAATGTTTGAGAATTAATGGAGTTTTTAGGCTATCCTATTTATTGAAATTTTTTGTAATCATGATGTTTTCCTAAGGAGGCAGGGGTGCAGATAGCTTTTCTAATATATTGACGCCTCATAATCCACCCGACACCTCTTCCGCTTCTCTTACCTGCAAATCGAGAAAACCTCCAAGTAGTCCCTGTGTAAGCGAAAGGAATAGCGTAAAATAAAAGAAAAAAGGGGAAAAACCATCACATTCGGCAGAACCGATCTATCACAACATGGGAAAATTATAAATGTTTATTACAATCATAAAGAAAGATGAAATAGAAGGAGGAGGGAGCCAGCGAGCTCAGTATTGGACCCATTGCCAACATCCTCGAACTCGCCTAACCGACCGTGGAGGCACTCGCGAGTAATGGTAGGCGCTCACAACCGTCAGCTCCTGGTTGACCAAGTGCATCTTGTCCCGAGCTTGCACGATATGCCTCCACGTGGAAGTCTCCTCGCACCCACTGCCTTTCCTCTCTATCTCACCGACAAGGTGCGAGTAATCCCGCTCAAGGACCCCTAGTCGACACTCTGTTGCAACCTGGTGTGCTTTCTCCCGATTGGAGTTATCCTGCTACGTCCAGATCAACTTGTTCAGCACCTCAACCATCCGCTCCTTGAGTGTCTCGGCATCCCTGGGATCTCCAAGGATGTTTGCGAGCTTGTTTGGAGATTGTGGGGGGAGAACTCCTCTTCGTCGACTTACGGAGCCCCTGCCAAGGTGTCCAAGTAACCCGGCGAGAAGTTGCGGTCACTTTCAGAATACTAAAGAGAGAAGGGGTGGATCAGTAGTTTACCTGGCATTGGTGTGGAGCTCGTGCCTGAGCCTGGCAAGAAGGAACGAGTATTCCCTCAAAGGGTCTCGCGAATAGATTGTGGGCCATTTTCCCCGTTCTGTATGGGTTAGCATTTGCGCCGGCCGGTGGGTTAGCTTTTTCGGTCGAGGGGCAAGAGCCTGATGCCGATTCATACGGGATCTCGGTGATCGGGGTTTGGGATGTTGGGCTAACCCAGCCTGTAGTCCCAAAGGGAGGAGCTGTGGAAAAAGGTAGAAGCAATAGGATATTCAACTAGAAGAATGGGAGAAGGTAACTTTAAGTCATACCTAGAACGTCTGTGTTCTCGGCCAGGGTTTCATGGAGGGTCGTCTCCAGAGCTGGCTATTCGCTCCCTTCAGGGATCTAGAGGGTCTAAGTATTTGCGGAGGGAGGGCCAGTGTCGTTCTCCTGCAGGGTCTCCTACGAATGGTCCGAGGGCTTAGGATAATGAATATAAAAGATTTCTACTAGAAGAGGCGAGTAAAATACCTCCGTGAGGATGGAGTGATTCTCACAATTGGGGGTAGGTGTCGAAGATGCAAACTCTTCCACCATAGGGTTCTGCCGAATCATTCTCGCCCTCTTTGTCCGATAGAGCGAGTCAGTAGGACTTTTGGACAAATGTCAGGGGGCGTACTTGGAGGCCTTTAAGCTGTCCTTCTCCTACGCAGTCGCGAGACAGTCATTGAGCTCCTGCGAGAGGGGTTTCGAGGTCAATATGTTGTACATGGTCAAAACAGCAAAAGCTACGGGGATGAGTTGAGGATGAATAGTGATATCAACTCTAGGGCCATCTTATGGTATTTATAGAGCCGTGGAGGGAGCCATAAAAGATTCCTTTCAAGGTCAACAAGCACTAATCAAATACCTTGGGGTTGGATAATTCTTTTTGAGCTTTGTGAAAGCTCGCAAAGAGAGGGGATTGTGTACAACCCTATATTCGCTGAGTGGGTCCCCCAGCCAGGATAAGAGTGTAAAACTAGGCGAGTGAAACCTTCCAGATCAGTATTTGCTTAGGTGGAGAGAAAGGGATCCCGTACATTGCAGGCGGGGAGGCTCTCGCTCGTAGCAGGCAAGAGGGGTCCTGCCATGCCAGCCGGCGAGTAGCCCTCTGATCTCCGCTTCCACACTCGGCGCCGCGAAGGTGAGTGTCTGGTCTCCCGGCACTCGCACCTCTTAGGCGAGTGGCTCCTTTATGGGCCACTCGCCTAGTGGGTCCATAGGGAGTATTACCTGGATGAATTTGGCTGTCTACATTTAGCTCATCTAGACAATGTAGTTTTGTTGTTGCCAGACCACTTTTGTCTGCATATAAGAGTTTAGAATAGTGGAGTTAGCTATTTGCAGGCCAGACTTTGGAATATATAAATAGAACCAAGGGGGTACCTCGGATGACAAGCTTTCCAGTTTTCACATTCCCAGATCTTCTTGCGCTTTTTGAGGTGCCCTTAGCTTAGCACTGGCTAAGGAGGGGAAGCGCTCTAAGATCTTCCGGTAGATTGGTGGGACCTTCGTGATGGATCCTTGGGTCATTTTTGAGGTCTAAGTATTCGGCCAGTCATGCTTTCTAGGAGAAGTAAGTGTGCAGTCACCCCTCCCCAAGAGTCTGAACTCCACAGAAGTAAGTTCCCGGTTTGAACACTTAGATCATCGCGATCGAGTACTCATGAGGATTTAGTTACTCATGGTTAAAGGGTAAGAGAGAGATAGGTAGTAGAAGTTCTTGAAAAATTAAATAAAGAAAGGAAGTGAAAGAAAGGAAGAGGTTGAAGGAGAATGAGAAACTTTTATTACTACACCAAAAGATGTTACAAGTTCAAAGAAAGAATACAATTTGCATGAATAAAAAGATTAGCTACACATTAATACTACACTAGTAAAATACATTACAAGTTCATTACAAAAGTTGCATGAAAAGTAGAATTGGAGGAACTTGAAGTGTGAGAGAGAAAGAGACAAAAATTAAGAACCTAAACACTAAGAAAACAACTAGCAGAACCTCCCCTCTCACCCAATATTCCCTGGAACATTGGAGCTAGCTGGAATTTATAAGAAAATTTATGGGAAGTACACGCTCCCCTTAGATGCCCGTATCGCGGGGTGTGGGGGGGGGGGGGGGGGTTGCATGAAAGCATAGTTGGCTTCGGATGATGGAAATCTGGCGAGATAATGACTGGCTCAGGATTTGTGGTGCATGCCCTTGGTAAATGGCTGTGTAGGGGGGGGGGGTTTTTGGGTTTTTCTTCACGTCACAACAGATTGTGCGCAGCGGAAATAATGAACAAGAAAATCCCAAAGAATTCGGATGTAGCAATATACATGAATCAAGAAATAAAACTTGCTGTGAATAAAATTATCTTTGTGGGATTGAGTCTATACTCAACCTAGATGCTTCAAAAAAATAAGTTCTCCACTTAGCGGCTCGAGTTCTGAGCGCAAAAAGTATATTCGCGCCTGTACAGGAAATCCACATAATCGAGAGAACACACAATCACTTGTCAAACAAACATTAGGTAGGGAGAGGACACTCAGCGTCTCAACAGAATGCTAAATATATTATAGGAGAGGCGGCAGCGACACTCGCCGGGATCGGGATCGGCGAGGGCGTGATGCGTCGGCAAGTGCACCGGTCGTTGTTAAGTAATAATTTTGGGAATAGCTTCCCCGAATGTCGATCTCGAGTGAATGCAAATTTGGTATCGTGATAGCGTCGTAGAAAGATCATTACTAAGAGTTAAACAAAACAACAGAGGTTGGCTTTTGATTCCTAATGTAAGACCCCATTTTTTTTCTTTTAAAACCACTAGGGGTCTTAGGCCCAGAACTGCCACTCTGCAGTGACACCTTCAAGCCCTGAAGGGTCATCACCACAAAGCGCCGATTCTGTCGTCCAATTCGATCACAGAAAGGTAGCACAATAATGTAAAAGCAAGTCAATAGAAATCACATGTATAGAAATAAAAGTCTCCACGAAGGGAGTGTCCACAGATTAATATATCAGAGTACTAAAATATGGGCTTATGCCCGACACATCATGTCCTCACTACAAATCACTCATGCGGAAGAAAAAACAGAACATCTACTCAAGGTCGAGACTCACGGTCCCGGCTGTATGAACTCCGGAGTTAGACTACCCCATCTCCAAGCGCACCGGTCTCTAGGGCTGCTCACCCGCACTGGGCTCCAAGATTCCCTAAAATGATGCGGTTCGAAAACCGTTAGTCATAAAGACTAAGCCCTATCATCCCCTACTCCTTCCCCCATGGCTCCTAAGTACCGAGCGGAGAGGAAGAAAGGGAAGGACATGAAGGTGGAGATTAAATCAAAAGAAACAGGTGACAGCGGAACTAATCTAGTAATTCTATAATAAATAATGGCAATAAGACGAAATATGAAAAGTAACCTTCACTTATGTGAGAACACATAAGCCAGGGGTCTTCTACAAGGCTCCCATCGTATAAAAAATCTCATACCAATTTATACGTTGGGGTGTCGGTTATCAAACAGTAGTATATATATATATATATATATATATATATATATATATATATATATATATATATATATATATCAAAAATGACCTTAATTTATAAACTTGCCCACACAAGCTTATAGACCAAGGGGTCGTTTTGCATGGCCTAATGTATAAGCATCCCATTCCACTTATAACTTAGGTGTCAGGGGTTAAATGAATCGATTATGCTATGACATGCTTGTGGGTATGATGGAACATGCAAGTGCAACACACACACCCGACTCTGTGCACACAGACCTTTAGTTCCCCCTTTCAGAGCCGTTACCTCCCAGGATACCTCCGTAGTGGCAGACAGAAGCGGTGGGTTGGGCCTCACCCACCTCTAAACCAGTAAAGAACTACCAGTCAGACCTATCATATGCCTCAACACTTGGTGCACAAAGCGGACTCTTGCGTACTTTTGCCGGCAGGCGCACCGGACTTCTGTTGGCGAAGTGCTAACCACACTTGCCGAGTCAGCATATTGGCGTCGGTGCATCGACCATCCAATACCCAAGACCCGCCACCTTAATTTTCTTTACTTTTATGCACATGCAAATTTAACGTATTCAAACAAAAACCGAGCCGAAGCTCCCCGGACCAAAACGTCCGTCTCTTAACTAATCAAGTCAAAGCTCCCCGGACCATTCTGTCCGTCTCTTAACTAATCGAGCCGAAGCTCCCAACTATCTTCCTATGCTAACAGTGTTTGTGAAATGTGCAACCCTAATTACTAAGTTACTCTTTTCAGCTTGTTAATACAGTTTACGTTAACCCAGGACTGCCCCTGATATTCCCTGTGAAGGGCTCTCATAGGGCACTAGGAACTATGATGGTAGCTTAAGCCCGTCGTTCCCTTTTGCAAGGCACTTATTGTTATTGGATGATTCCCTTTACCCATTCCCTTCTCATATTACGATAGACTAACTTAGTGTGATTTTTAACCTTCCTCTCTTTGGGAAAGACGATCTTTCGTCGAACCCGAGCTCTTATTAACTCTAGCCAACACCCCTTCTCACTAACATTCCCATCTTTATATGGTGAACACTTTCACATCCAACCAATTCAGCAGATTAACTAACTGCAATGCTGTGCCCCATCAAATCCTATGACTATTAACTCAAATTGCTAATTACAAACTATCCTATGCTATATGTCGAACCGGTTAGGAAATGATCCAATACTCATCCAAATGCCCTAACTTATTTATTGGAGGTATATCATGATATGAATAGCCTATAATAAGAAAACTATAATTTTTCTAATTTATCTGGCATTTAATTAATTTCCTCAGAAATTCCAAGGGCTACCGGTTTGAACATGAAATACCGTAAGTACTAATGAAAGATGTCCAACAAAATTATTATAAATATTATGTTATCTCAATATGGTAAATCTAAAGTATCACAATTTTTCTATCATCAAAGGGGCACTAAAACTATTTTAGCAATATTTTCTATCTTTCATTATTTATGAATCAAGTACAGAGAATATCCATCCAAATATTATAAATTAATTATACTATGCAGATACAGTCTTAAAAATGAAATTGGTCAAGTTTCATAATTTTTAAACAAGTATTAATCTCTGAATAAATTAATTATCAAAAATCTTCATAAGGTGGACTTGTAAAGAAAGTGCCGTAACTAAGATTCTAAAAATCATGAATAAATGTCTACAAGCATATAATGGCTCAAAAGTATCAATTCCTAAGTATCATAATTTTTCAATAGCAATATCATCCGTAATTAATTTTTAAACCATAAAACCCATTTTTAATGTTTGTGAATAAAGTACTAGATTTACTCAACTAAAAATTATACAAAAATGCAGGAGCGATCATTCTGACCTAAATCATTTAATTCCAAGATTTTATGGGGGTTATAATGAACAAAAAGATCTAAATAATTAAAACCTCAATTAGGGCTACAACAAACTTTACAAATGAAGTGCTAGAAATAAATATCATAAAAATTCCAGTAAAATTTCTATAAGTTCTACCGATTCCAAAACTAACTCTACCAGAGTTTCACAGCTTTTAGATAATATTTAGTGACAGATTTTACTTATTTGAGATTTTACCCTTAAACTAAGGTTAGGGTTTTGAGGTATCCACCTATCTCCAAATCCTCTGAGATTCCATCCAGATGATTTATATTATGCTAACGTCGACTCTACTGAAATTCAAGACAATACGAGGGCATTTGCCCTCATGTCCTTCATAACCCTCAAAACCCTTTAGGGTTTGAGTTTGGATCCTAAGGTAAATCAACCCTAAACCACACCATTTTTCTCCAAGTGGGTTGTAATAACCCTACTAAGTCAATGGTCAAAATATATGCCTCTGTTAAGGTGATTTGACCGTTCCAACCTCTTAGTGCACTTTTTACTCAAAACGCCTCATTAATGCCTAGTTAAGGGTAGGTAATTTCCTACCCAAAACTCATCCAAATGAGTTTAGATTTTGTACAGAGCTAGGTTTTATAGCCAGGGACCACTCACCAAAATTTGGGAGGGTTTGGAGGTCATTTGACCACTTAGATAAACTACTCAAACTTTATTAAATTAAAACAAAAAACCTTAGGCAACCTATCTCCAAAAATTCCCATTTTTGGACAGCCTCTAGGTATGGCTAAGGGTAACCCCCTGCCCAATTTTCACGTCATTTGGACAAGGGACGAAAAGTGGGCATTCATTTTGGTTTCTGCCCAACTCTAGGTACATCCCCCACTAAAACGGGTGCTGCGGTCAAACCACTTACCCAAACGAGTTGAAATTTATTTTATATTATCTAGACTCGAAGGGCTACAACTTTTGTGACTGGCTAGTTTTCCTAAATCAGCCTCTAAGTGCATCGTTTTGCAGCATCAAAATGCGCCCATTTAATGTATCTTTTCCTTATATAATATATACATAACATTTATATTATAAAACTATTTTTACTGTTAATCTTCTACAAAACCCGAAAAATTAACTCAGAGAAACGTATATTTCCTGTAGCTCTTCCACGATCCGTTGCCAGCCGTCTGGTCACTTCCCTGGCCAGCCACCACCACCACCACCTCCATTGAGGCGATGGCTATCGGTCGGTGGTGGTTTGGCCGCCGGAGATGGTGGTTTGGCCGCTGGAGGTGGCGGTTTTCGGCGGACCCGAAAATATATCTTTCATGGTTTTTCCATGAAAAACGCGAGATAGGTCCGGCTCCTTTGAGCACGAACTTTTTTTCTAAGATCCTAAGATCTACCCATAAAAGAAGAAGTAGAGGAGGACCTTGTTCGGGGTTAGGAGGCGAGATGAACGTCGGGTTGCCATGGCGCGGTGGTGGCTTGCCGAACTTCTCCTACAGCAAGAACAACAACTCTAATCCGTTTGGTCAAGAGTGTAAACTTCTCATCTTGCTCTAAGGGGGCTTTTATAGATCACCAAGTGGGGAGGGGAAAGGGTAAAGAATTTAAGGCCATGAAAGCTCTCCTCTTAATAGCATTTCAGTTATGATGGAGGGAGAGGAAAAGGTGGAAGATGAAATGATGTCTCCAAGTGGCAATTTGCTATTGGACCAACTCTTCCTCATTTTATTAAGTAATTAGAGAAGGAAACGACAAATAAATACTCCTGGTGTAACTTCCCATAATCAGAGTTCATTACGACATGTGTTGCAGAAATTTCCAGCCTGGCTGACGTTTCGGCCTTTGTCACGGGCGTGACACGTAGGTCACGGGCGTGACACTAGTCCTTTCATCGTTCTCGAGTCAACGACCGATTTTTCTGCGTTGGTTCACAGGTCAGCTCCATGTCACGGGCGTGACAGGTGTTCTTCGGTTGACGTTCGTCGAACTGAGGTCGACGTTCAGTGGGGGCGTCACGCCCTAGGTCACGGGCATGACGGGCCGGTCACGGGCATGACAGACATTCTTCGGTCTACGTTCATCGAACTGAGGTCGACGTTCGGTGGAGGCGTCACGCCCTAGGTCACGAGCGTGACGGGTAGGTCACGGGCGTGACAGGCCCGTGTTGAAAATTCTGAGTTCGACGATCGTCTTCCTGCAGTCGACGATTGTCGAAGGGGGTCACGCCCTACATCACGGGCGTGACGGGTCAGTCATGGGTGTGACCAACCCGTGACTCGAAATCTTGGTCGATGGACTTCAATTCTTGGGTTTCCTAGGGTTCTGTCATGGCAGACCGACTCCTAGGGGTCTAGCCGGAAATGGGATGTTACACCTAATGCTAAAAAAAGAAAACTAATGTGGATCATAAGTACCGCTTTGCTTGGTGGATGGAACTAGTGCAGGCCGCTAAGTCATGCTTCATGAGGCAAATGGACGGAGAGCAAGAGGATGGAATGACTACACATACAGAGATTGAGGGTCGTAATCACCTCTTCGACCACTAACACTAGCCTTTGCTAGAGTTGTCCTAGTGCGCGAGTGGAGTGGATGTGAATGGAGGCGAGTGTGTCACATCTAACAAAAGGGGATGTAACTAACCCAAGCAAACTTCATTCATAAACAAATAAAAGCAAGTTCAGGTTCATTAGAAGCTTTAGAATAAAATACACTATGGAGAAGAGGTAGAATAAACCGAAAGGGGGAAAGCCTAGCCGTGTTTCTTGGCCGGAATGGTGGGTTGTCAGTCCACTTCTCGACTCAAACCATGGTTGCTTCCGGAGGTAAATGGATTGTCAATCCACTTGTCTTCCTCCATCTTCTTCCCTTTCCTTCAATTTTATCTCCCTTTTTGCCCAAATGAGTAGTACCGAAAGATCTTTGTTGCACACTATTGGTGGCTGGGAACTCTCTGAAGGGTTAAGGATGACTTCAGATCGCCGTAGAAGGCTTCTCGGAGGGTGGAGATGAGTGGAGGACCTGTGGGGGGAGAAAAACGGTGCTTCGCGCTCAACAACGGGCCGAAAAATGAAATGGCGTGCCCTAATTCGGGGGAGCATGAGCTTAAATACGGCCAGCAGAAAATAAGAGCGCACGATCAGTGGCGCACGACCGATGGTCGTGCGCACTGATGGTTGATGATCGTGCGCTCTGCTCTAGAGAAACTTGTAACTACACAGAAAAAATTAATATATATACGCACAATCAATGGCGCACGACCAGAGGTCTTGCACACTGTATCCCATGATCGTGCGATTAGCAATGGAATAAAACCTTAAAAATGGGATAAACACGCACGAGTAGTGGCGCACGATTAGAGGTCGTGCGCACTATGTTCAATGGCCGAGCAATTTCCCCAGGCAGAACTTGGAAAAATGGAGAATAGTGCACACGATTAGTGGCTAATAACCAGTGGACGTGCTCTATAGATCCAACAATCATGCACAGTGTTTCTATACAGTTTGGGGTTTGATGAACTGGCCGCACACGACCAGCGGTCGTGCTCTAAGGAGTCCACTGACCGTGCGCATGTAAAAACACATGATCAGTGGCCCCTAGGCAAAAAAACATTCCCAAACAATCCCGAAACACTCACACGACCTTCGTACCTGCAGTAAAACTAAAGATCCACCGAAATGGGCATTCCACATTCTCCAGACACAAAAAACACCAAGAATAGGGCAAAAGTACAATAACTATGAAATCAGACTGAAAACGGCCCTAAAGTGCACTTAACATGGAATGGACATAGTAATAAATATGAACAATTATGACTCTCAAGTGTAGTGCATCTTCGAGAAAAGTGGCCAAGATGAGTCCAACAAAATATGTGTATAACTTGGAATCATCACACCCCCAGACTTACCCATTTACGCTCCCGAGCAAACAAATCCGACAGGTCATGAAAACTGAAGCTAACCTAGACAATTGAAAATACGGGGTGATGTACGAAGTTTTGTAACCGCGTGCATAAAGATTCAGTAGAAGATGAATTTAAATAATCTAGCTAATCTATAATAGTCCAAATGCGTAAATGAAAATTTATTTTTAAACATATTGGTGAAATTTGGGGAATCACGTGGTTACACACGATACAAAAGTAAGCGAGCCACTCAGGGGAGTGTTGCCTAAGACTGGAAATCGAGAGTATCTCCGTTGAAATCAATCAACGTCAAGGGCCATAAGCTTGCCCGGGTGCACTCTCTCCACGGTGCTATCGAACTCATGAGAAGAATCGATAGGACTAGTAGGATCGAATGGGGCATAGGTTAAGGTTTGGTAGTCAAAGATAAACATGGAGGCTACACGCAACCAAAGCGAGCAAACAACAAGCTAAACCAATTCAGCCCCTCAGAATTGCACGTGCGACACACCCCCAGACATAGTTTGAAAACCGGGTGTGTACACGGCCTAACCCGACCAATATCATTATAAATTTGATGGGGATTCTATTTCTCATTGTAATTCTTTTTAGATTTTCTTTTTCAATTATCCCCTTTTTCTTTTTTCTTTTGCCATCTCGTATTTTTAGCAAGTAGAATTTCTTGTATTCATCCACCACATCACTTGAATTCCACACATCACACCTCGTCGAAATATTAAATTCACAGGAGGTCATGGATTCTGTTGTGATAGGAGGATTAGCTTTAGGCTTTGGTGAATGAAGGTGGAGCTAAATCAAAGAAGGGGTAGGCTCAAACGTGGCTTGCAACGTATAGCAGCTAGGACAAGGTAAACAAGGCTCAAACTAGCCAAATTTATGGCCTACATCATGCTCAGCTTGTTTGTCGTAGGCACCTATGCTTCAAGAGTCGCTTGGGGTAAGTTCTTAGCCGACGAGAAAGGTAAACTTACCTACCGACTCGAGCAACACGCACCTTAGCGCTTTCCTACACACGACATCGTGACACCACATGATTCAACCATATTCACCAATTGAGTAAAATAAATTAAAATCTACGCAAATAAACTAATTATAAATTATATGCTTAAATAAAATCAAATCCTACTCAAATTCTTGATGCAAATGCGGGTACTCAACTAGAGCACTCACGAGTCAACATCGCACCCCAGCTTGCAATCCTCTATGCTACCATCCAACTTCATGACCACGACCCAAATATGAGTGTGCAGAAAAACACAAACAAGCGAGTGCGCGCTCGTGTGGGTGATTCAGTGTGTGCTACAATGATTTTGAGATAAATAAATAACAAACTGTTATTTTATAACATGTGTGCTCGTGTATTGACCAAAGACATGCTCTCCCCCAGTCTTGAATGTGACAACTCGTAAAACTAAACATTCCAAATAATATAAAGAGCTAGGGATAAGAAGTACCTATGTTCAAAACTGAGCATACCGATCGTGCTGCGAGGTTGTCCGTTAGCGGCTGGTTTTTCGTGCTTCAAAAATTTCCAGCACTTGTGAATTAGAGATCCCACGCAAAACAAGAAAATAGAAATACACTTATAAAAAGAAAGAAAACACACAAAACAGTACCAAGTGGTCCTACTTGGGTTGTCTCCCAAGTGCCCTTTTTTTACTGTCCTTTAGGTGGACTGAATACCTATATTAAGCATGATATATAAAAATAACATTCGGCACCCAGATGGGCACCCACAGAAATATAATTGTTTCATGACCGAAACTGCTAAATAAAGTACAATACAATTCCACATATAAATAAACCTTAGAAAAATAGGAGATGTGGTAGACTCGGTACGCGGCGAACTCCCCTCCTCCTCGCTATCGTTGTCGAAGTTCTCAATCGGAGACGGACGACGAGCAAGCACGGTTGGAGCAAAATGAGCTGGAGGTGGTGTAATATTTAGCCCATATCTCACCGCTTGCTGATATATCAAGTCTTGCATCAAGTACTGAAAGGCTTCCAAATCAGCTAGGCGCTCAGTCAGATATGGAACGCTCAGCTCCTGAGCTGGGCTATACTGGCGGCTAGTCTTACCCTCATGGTTCACTAGAGGCCACTGCTATTGCCGACTCTGCTACTATGGCTCTGCTGCTCTCCGCCTACCCATGGAGGAAGCAAGGAATTGAAACGTTGGGTGTGCTCAGCCTTGGAAAATGTCTCCATTCTTACCAAAATTTGCACGGGAGTAGCCGAAGAATGGTTGGAGCATTGGTAAGCACACGACGGCTTCCCGGTTCCATGGCAACACAACGGGGAAGAAGGAGCCCAGAAAATGCTAGAGCTTACCGGAGTAGGGTGGAGCTCACCGGAGAAGGGACGGATCGATGAGAGCGGTGCCCGCACAGCGAAACAAAGCAAGAGGAGTTAGGGCGGATGCACAGTGGTCGGCTGGCTGGGTTTAAAATAAACTTGGTCGGCGCACGACCTGTGGTCGTGCGTTGTTAAATAATGCACACGACTAGTGGTCGTGCGCGGATAAATTTTTTGCGCGCCCTGTTTCGCAGTCAAACCCACACTGCTGACCACATGGGTGCACATTTGAGTTCATCACTGCAGTGGGGCTACCACAACCCTTTCGATAGTTATATTAAGTAATAATTATAAACTAGAAATAAAAAGTACATACATTTAAAAAAAGAAATGTTAATCTAGATAACTGATGAGTTTATTATCTCTCAACAGAAGTTATTCAAGGACCATGCACTCTCTTAACTGATGGGCGTATGAAATTTGAAGTGCTCGGGAAGTTGTTCAAGTTTACGTTTCAGTAGCGGGTACCGAAATGGCGACAGAACAAATACCCACATAATTGTGTAGTTATACCTATCTTGAACATCAGGCATGGGTAGAATAAATGTTGTGAAGCTCGAAGAATATGACTCCACCTGCACCCGATCTCTATCAATGCTAGGCTGCATTACAGGCCCCTGCACTATGTGGTCTAGTTCCACGATGAGGTCCTGCAGAGAAGTAGGCACGAGGGCGGGGTTTGGAAATAAAGTAGAAGAATGACAAAAAGTAACCTCAATCTTGGGGATGATCCCGGTGTCATCTCCCATCAGCGGAATTGTCAGTGGATGTACACATCTGTCTAGGCTGTTGCAAGTATGTGCTAGATCTGCAACCGCATCATCCGCGCATTAGACTTCCTTACATGGGACTGAGGAAGCAACCTCGGCCATACAGATGTCCTCCTCGACTGGATCTAGCATAATTCTGCAAACACCTGCTTCTCCCTGTGAATCAACCTCCACAACAGTGTCAGATGCAGAAAGAATGCTCTGCAAAGTAGAGGATAGAGGAGCAGTGCTCGCTAAAAAGTCAAGCACAAGCTCCTCACAACTAACAGAATCAATACAAGATGATATATGTACTTTAGGAGTAAAAACATCCATGTCAGGGTTTAGATCGGCACATGTATCTTTAGAAATACTAGTATTTCTCCCTTCAAAATCTGAAGGTGGCACTATTATGTACCCAAATACAGATGGGGTGCTGCAAGTTGTCAAAGTGGAGACAATCCGAACATCCGGTTCATCATCATCCTCCAACTCCGCCAAGTAAGCAGCACACTCCTTCAAAGAGTGATCCCATCTCCGACAAAATAAACACTGCTTAGCCGGCTTTGTCGGTACAATAGGTACTAACGCTGAAAGAAAGTAGTGTGGCATTGGAAGCACGGATGAGTAGCTAACTGGCTTATGTCTACCATATTGAGTACCAGATGAGGTTGGTGCTCCATATATAGATCCTTGAGTGTCTTGGCTACCATACTCCTTAGGACATCTATCAATTGCATGAGAGACATCTCCACGCCAGCGGCAACGGATATTAAAACTGGCCCATACTGCAGAGATCACTAATTTCCAGGATTAAAATACCTTGCATAGATTCTTAATAAAAATCTAACAATTCCAACTGACATAAAAAGCAAAAAAAGACTGGGATAAAACAAATTCAAAATAAGCAACTCTGTTGTAACTCTCATAACACAACACAAATCAACAATACGCATGCATTCCCCGGCAACGGTGCAAAAAACTTGATGTGTCGGCAAGTGCATTGGTCTCTGTCAAGTAATAATTTAGGGAATAGCTTCCCCGAATGTCGATATCGAGGGAATGTAGGTTTGGTATCTTGATAGAGTCGTAGAAAGATCGTTACTAAGAATTAAATGAAACAACAGAGGTTGGATTTTGATTCCTAATGATAAAAAAACAAAAAGAAAACTAATGCGGGTCGTAAGCACCGCTTCCCTTGGTGGATGGAACTAGTGCAGGTCGCTATGCCGTGCTTCGTGAGGCGAATGGACAGAGATCAAGTGGATGGAATGACAACACGTGCGGAGATTGAGGGTTGCAATCACCTCTTCTACCACCAACACTTGCCTTCGCTAGAGTGGTTCTTGTGCGCGAGTGGAGTGGATGTGAATTGAGGCAAGTGCATCACAACTAACAAAAGAGGATGTAACTATCCCAAGAAAACTTCATTCATAGACAAATAAAAGCAAGTTCAGGTTCATTACAAGATTTAGATTATAATCCACTATAAAGAAGAAGTAGAAAAAACCGAAAGGGGGAAAGCCTAGCCATGCTTCTTGGCCGGAATGGTTGGTTGTCAGTCAACTTCTCGACTCAGACCGTGGTTGCTTCCGGAGGTAAATGGGTTGTCAATCCACTTGTCTTCCCCAGTCTTCTTCCCTTTCCATCAATCTTTTCTCCTTTTTTCCCCAAATGAGTAGTATCGAAATATCTTTGTTGCACACTACGGGTGGCCGGGAACTCTCCGAAGGGTTGAAGATGACTTCAGATAGCCGGAGAAGGCTTCTCGGAGGGTGTAGATGAGTGGAGGACCTATGGGGAGAGAAACGGCGCTTCACGCGCAACAACGAGCCGGAAAATGAAATGGCGTGCCATAATTCGGGGGAGCACGATCTTAAATTCGGTCAGCAAGAAAATCAGAGCGCACGATCAGTGGCGCACGACCGGTGGTTGTGCGCACTGGCGGTTGATGATCATGCGCTCTGCTCTAGAGAAACCTGTAGCTTGACAGAAAGAATTAATATATATGTGCACGATCAGTGGCGCACGACCAGAGGTCGTGCGCATTGGATCCCATGATCGTGCGATTAGCACTGGCCAAACTCCAGAAAATGGGATCAACGTGCACGATTGGTGGCGCATGACCAGAGGTCATGCGCACTATATCCAATTGTCTTGCGTTAGCCCCAGACAGAACTTGGAAAAATGGAGAATAGTGTGCTAAATCAGTGGCTCATAACCAGTGGTCGTGCGCTATAGATCCAATGATCGTGCATAGTGTTCCTGTACCGTTTGGGGTTCGATGAACTGACCGCGCACGACCAGTGATCGTGCTCTAAGAAGTCTACGGACCGTGCGCGTGTAAGAACACACGATTAGTGGCCCCTAGGCGAAAAAACATTCCCTAATAATCCCGGAACACTCAAACGACCTTTGTACCTGCAGTAAAAACTGAAGAGCCATCGAAATGGGCATTCCATATTCTCTAGACACAGAAAAACACCAAGAATAGGACAAATGTACATTAACTACAAATCACACAGAAAATGACCCTAAAGTGCACTTAACATGGAATTGACATAGTAACAAATATGAACAATTATGTCTCTCAAGTGTAGTACATCATCGAGAAAACTAGCCCTGATGAGTCCAAAAATATGTATATAACTTGCACTCATCACGGAGATGGGATCGCCAAAATGGTTTTTGTCGGTCTTTTAGGTTTCTCGTCTTTTAGCATAGTGCGACTCGTGTGCTTAGACAAAATAATCGCATACTGTTGAAACCCTAAAACTTCCTATTTATACTCCAAGGAATAAATAAGATAGTTTCTGCCGCAATCCGCTGACCCAGGACGTAGACTATAGAAATTCGTCCAGACAACACTTGTCTCAATGAGTCATCGAGTATCCATGGCATATATGACGAATCGTCGAGTATCATCACATACTTGACGAATCATCATGTATCTATAGGATACACAATGAACTCAATGCCATCCTTAGTTGAGTCAATGCTTTACTTTTTGAATGCGTTGAGTGGACTCAATTCTTTCTGCACCATACTCGATGAATGGCGTTGAGTGCACTCAACGCACTCAATGCCTAATGCCAGATTTGTCGAAAGGCTTTGAGTGAACTCAACGCACTCAATGCCTAATTGCCAGATTCGTCAAGTTAACATTTGACTCGATGAAGGCGTTGAGTGGACTCAACACACTCAAAGCCTAAGACTCTGATTCGCTGATTCAACATCTTGACTCTACGAATCATTGAGTGGACTCAGTGCACTCAACGCTTAAGTGCAATACTCAACGAATCAGCTCCTTTACTCAAAGAATCACTGAGTATACTCAACACACACAACGCTGCCATTCGAGGAGTTAATGCTTAACTCGATAAAGGCATTGAGTGGTCTCAATGCACTCGATGCTTTCTCAGCTAGTTTGAGCTAAGCCTTTTACACTAATCATATGAGCTTTATCATACTAATCCAATCTCCCAATTACTCCACAATCTTTTGTGTGACCCTGATAGGCTCATATTGCGATGGCAATGAGGCTACATACTTGATTACTTCCAGATCACAATGGTAACACCAACAGTCTCCCTCTTGATCTTGAAAGTATCAAATAAAAGCTTCACAAACAATTAGCAGCATCTTGCAATACATCATTTCTCCCCATGCAGTAAGAGTTTATAAACTCAAAAGCCCTTGTGACCAATGTTACAGTATTATCATATCCCTTCGTCCTTTATATCTAGATAGAACTAGAGGTTTAGACCGTGTCACCCTCATAATTATTCAATCCAAGTTTCCTAATCTAGAATGGACTTCCAGTAAGTTGTGAGCCCAATTTCATATATTGACTCAACCAAGCATGACCATGCATTTCTCAGTCCCATTCCATAAAAGGGCCCGTTGATACAACTCTTGTCATATAGGAGGACAAATCCCATCTCTGCTCACACACAAACATCCAAATGATTTGTAACAAACCCAATAACTACCTTTATCATCCAACAATCTCAAGACTGGACTTTTGATAACATCAAAGTATGCTCTTCCTCACTCGATGAATGATGTGACTTCAGGTCAAAGGACCACAAACACCATTGCCACTTGATCCATACTTGTTACATGTTCATATAATAATCCACAAATCATTCTCATGGTGGGTCTATCCAGTAAAACTTGTTCACAACAAGTACCCATGAAATGACTTGATAACACAATATCATGACATGTGAGGACCGGTCATCAGTCAACGTACATGCTAGTCTTAATGCATCATCATCGCCCTTAGCTTCTAAGATGACACTAGACCAGGGACCATTAAAGAATGAAGCTTCTAAAACATAGGCACTCACATTCAAGTCACCACTTGACTCCTATGGAAGCAAATATTCTAAGGACATTTATAATATTAAATTACTCTAGCATAATAGAATCAAATTTACAAAATAAAAGAACTTGCCAAAATTTATTAATGAAATATATATAGTACCATATTCATCAAATGAATTATTACAGCCAACAAACATACAATCCCCAAGACTCCCCCACTAGGGATGAATATTAAGGTATCGTATACCCATAGATCTAACATGACCATCATACTTTATCTGTGCGAGAGGCTTTGTTAGTGGATCCGGAATATTTTCCTCTATCGACACTCTACTAATGCTAACAACTCCTCGTTCGACAATCTCTTGAATACGATGGAATCGCCGAAGTTTGTGCTTAGAGCACTGATGAGATCTTGGTTCTAAAGAAAGTGCAATTGCACCGCTATTGTAATAGTAAAGATCTACAGGACAAACAATACTAGGAACTATATCTAACTCGCCGATGAATTTCCACATCCATACAGCCTCCTTTGCTGCATTTGCAGCGTCGATATACTCGGCCTCAGTTGTAGAATCGGCAACTGTCTCCTTCTTGGAACTTTTCAAGCTAATAGAACCTCCATTTAGGAAAAATATAAACCCTGACCGAGACTTTGAGTCATCCCTATCAGTTTGGAAGCTAGCATCCGTGTAACCACTTACAATGAGCTCTTCCTCTCCACCAAATAACAAAAACGTATCCTTAGTCCTTCGCAAGTACTTCAGGATATTCTTTACGGCAATCTAGTGACATTCACCGGGATCAGATTGATACCTGCAAGTCATGCTCAAGGCATAAGATACATCGGGTTGAGTACATATCATTGCATATATGATTGACCCAATTGCCGAAGCATATGGAATCAACTTCATGTGGTCCTTATCTTCACAAGACTTTGGACACTGGTCCTTAGAGAGACTCAGACCACGAGACATGCGTAATAATCCTTTCGTGGAATCAAACATGCTAAACCGTTTAAATACATTGTCAATATACGTACTTTGGTTCAAACTCAGCAACTTCTTCGATCTATCTCCATATATCTAAATACCAAGTATATAAGTCGCTTCATCGAAGTACTTCATAGAAAAGTAGCTCCCTAGGTTGTTCTTAACAACTTATAGGGTCGGTTTATCATTCCCAATAAGCAGTATGTCATCTACATACAATATCAGGAAGATAACGATGCTCGCACTAATCCTCCTGTAAACACATGGTTCATCCTCATTCTTGATAAAACCAAACTTTTTGATCTTTTCACCAAAATGAAGATTCCAACTTCGACAATCTTGTATTAATACATAAATGGATCTCTGCAACTTGCATATTTTAGTGCCTTCAGCTGGAGATACAAAACCTTCTGGTTGTGTCATATACACTTCCTCAAGGAGGTTTCCATTTAGAAAAGCCATTTTGACATCCATCTTCCAGATATCGTAGTCATAATATGCAGCAATAGCAAGCAGAATCCTGATTGACTTAACCATAGCAATTGGGGAAAAGTTCTCATCATAGTCAATACCATGAATTTGTTTGAAACCCTTAGCCACCAATCGCCCTTTGAATGTCAGGACATTCCAATCCATGTCGGTCTTATTCTTGAAGACCCACTTGTACCCTATGGGTCGTACCCATTAAGGTGGTTCCACCAAGGTCGAAACTTGCTTTTCCTACATGGCGTTCATTTCAGATTTCATGGCCTCAAGACACTTCTCGGAGTCTGGTCCACTCATAGCCTCTTGGTAGGTTACTGGCTCATCATTATGATCTATAAGCAACACATTACCTATTTGAGACATAAGAAATCCATATCTCTTAGGCTCAAACCTTGGTCTACCAGATCTATGTGGAACTTGTGTTTACTGAGCAGGTTCTTTAGCTATAACAACTTATAGTCCTAGCTCAGTTTCCAATTCCGATTCAATTACATTTGGTGGTTCTTGAACTTCTTCAATTTCTAACCTGGCAGTCTTTATACTTTAGAACTATTCTCAAGAAAGACACCAGTCCTTTCGACAAACACTTTGCCATCGAACGGTAGGTAGAAATAGTACACTTTAGTTTCCTTAGAATACCCCACAAGATAACACTTATCTGATTTGGCTTCCATCTTGTCAGGCATTTGACATCACACGTATTCCTCATAGCCCCAATCCTTAATGAACGTCATACTAGGATGCTTCCCAGTCCATATCTCATATGGTATTTTTAGAACCGTTTTTGTTGTAGCACGATTCAGCGTAAAAGAAGAAGTTTCTAGGGTAAAATACCAAAAGGAAACAAAGAGGTTTGTATGTCTCATCTTCACCCGTACCATGTCTAATAGAGTATGATTCATCCGCTCAGACAGACCATTATGTTGCCGTGTTCTAGGTGGAGTTAGCAGTGGTATAATACCATACTCTTTCAGATGATCACCAAACTCATGACTTAGGTATTCACCACCTCGATCAGATAGGAGTGTTTTAACCTTCTTACCCAATTGGTTCTCTACTTCGTTCTTTAACTCTTTGAACTTTTCAAAGGTTTCGGATTTGCACTTCATAAGATAAACGTATCTGTATCTATTGAAATCATTAGTAAATGTAGCAATGTAGAAATACCTACCTCTAGCCATAGAAATCATGGGTCCACATACATCACTATGTACTATACCCAAGAGATCATCAACCCTATCATTATTTCCAGTGAAAGGGACCTTAGTCATCTTGTCTAACAAACAAGATTCGCATCTCTTAAATGATTCATAATAAAATGAGTACAATAGTCCATCTCTATGGAGCTTGGATATACATTTCTCATTTATATGGACCAAATGACAATGCCAAAGATATGTAGTGTTCGAGTCATTCGTTCTTAGTCTTATAGTATTTTCTATATTATAGATCTGATGGTCTAAGTTCAAAACATATAAACCATTAAACATTTGGGCTACAGCATAGCAAACAACATTCTTAAATATTGAACAACAATTATTCTTAAAAATTAAAGAATATCCAGTCATGTCCAAACCTGAAATAGATATAATGTTTCTAGTTATGGAAGGAACAAACTAACCATTTTCTAATTCTATTACAAGCCCACTAGGAAAAAAAAGACGGTAAACACATATGGCGACAACAGTAACTCTTGCTCCATTGCAAACACGCGAGTCCACCTCTCTTTTACTCACCAATCTTCTCCTTCCCAATTTCTACACATTTATATAAATGTGAAAACCACATCAAGTATCTAATACCCAGGATGAAGAAGCAAAAAGGTTTATCTCTATAACATAGATACTTGAAGCAGAAGTCATATCTCACTTCATCTTGTGCGTGTCTCTCAATGTACGAAGGACAATTTCTCCTCCAATGATCAGCCTTGCCACTATGGTGGCACTTTCCCTCTTTCACCAAGCCTTTCCGTTTTAGTGCAGAATACTAGGGCTCCAGAGCTGACTTAGGTCCTACCTTCGTCTTCTTGAAGCTCTTTGCCTTGCCCATGCCTTTATAGACCATCAGTATGGGGCTAGCAGGCTTGGCCTTCTTCATATTGATCTTGGCAGTTCGCAACATGCCAAGAAGCTCGGGCAATGTCTTGTCCATTTCATTTATGTTATAGTTTAAGACAAACTGCTCATAACTGTCCGACAACGAGTGCAGGATCAGGTCTGTAGCCAACTCTTGGCCCGTAGGGAAGCATAGTCTCTCAAGGTTCTCTATATACCCAATCATGTTGAGTACGTGAGTCCCTACTAGGTACCAAGCTCCCATCTTACACTGGAACAATGCTTTAGTGATATTAAATATCTCTTGACGAGCTTGCCCTTGAAATATTTTCTTGAGTTGCTCGTCAATTTCCTTGTAACCCATGTTCTCATGTATCTTAGGAGCTCAGAGTTCATGGCATGAGACATTCGATGTCTAAAGAGTCGTCAAGATTCTTCTTATAAGCATCCTTGTCAGCACGGGATGCATTACCGGCAGGCTCTTCAAAAGATTTCTCTTCCAAAACATAGACTTTGCGCTCGTGCTTGAGAAGAATTCTCAAGCTCCTGTACATGTCCAAATAATTAGTCCCACTTAGCTTTTCCTTCTCAAGGATGGCTCTAATGGACAAGGTGGAGTGTGAACCACTTGGCATGGAAATTCTACAAGGATATAATAGAGAAACATCATTAATACATTTAAAAATACACTTTATAATTTCAATAAGTACTTAAACCAAAATAACTCCCACTATTTTTATCAAACTGATAACCCTCGATATCAATTCGAAGAGTTTGAGTGAGTAACTCTCTTTGTGGACAAGATCCATATTTCACTATCACTATGAGTCAGCTTTGACTTTTTCTCACAATGAAGTTATTTAGGTAGACAATGCTTGCCAATTGCATCACAATGCAACTCTTGTATGGCTGGTGAATAACTATTTATTCGCATCCATCATATGCTGCATGACAACCCTAAGACTCTAGTCACTCAACCTTTGAGGTCACCCAGTTATGTTTGACCCGATGTCGAATGTGGGATATAACAATTATATGCTCGCACCCTTACCAAGATAGATTAATGCACCCTGCTTTGTCAAGCCCACACATTATTGATCGAGGAAGGAAGAGTGTCATCCATCAAAAGGCATTCGAATACTTAATATTGCTTAAGGGATTTTTGAACAATTGATTAACACTTAATCATAGCTAACTATTAACCAGTGTGCACATCCACAAAATGAAATTCAACAACATCCATAATCCAAATGCATCCCTAATATGCACAATAAAATCATCAGCACTTGATGAGCTGGGCAAAATTTGAACATCTAGAACCCTTCTAAATCTTCATAATTACATTCACTGGACATGAGCAACACCAAATCCAACTTACAAAGTAGACAAGCTCGTCTCTCTATGTGAGATTCAAAATCTAACACACTTGGTTTCACCAACCAATAAGAGAGACGATAAGTGTTAAGGAGTAACAAAGATATCACAACAAAATTACATGCGCTCCTGGCTGGGTTCTAAGGGGCTGCGCCCCTGGCGGGTCTTAGGGGCAGAGGACCGATTCCACACAAAATCCATCAACATTTGATGTTCCAGGAATAGATCTAGGGATCTTAGAACACTTCTAAAATTTCCAAATCTACACGCAATGGATTTAACAACTTCTGAAACAATGAATATTGCCCGAACCTCACTCTGATACCACTATTGGGTTTTTCTTCACGTCATAACAGATTGTGCGCAGCGGAAATAATGAACAAGAAAAGACCAAAGAATTCGGATCTGGCAATATAAATGAATCAATAAGTAAAACTTGTTGTAAATAAAATTACCTTTGTGGGATTGAGTCAATACTCAACTTAGATGTTCCAAAAAAATCAGTCGACCACTTAGCGGCTTGAGTCTTGAGCGCAGAAAGTATATCTGTGCCTCTATAGGAAATCCACATAAACAGGAGAACCTGCAACCACTTGTCGAACAAGCACTAGGTCAGGAGAGGACACTCAGCATCTCAACAGACTGCTAGGTTTGTAATAGGAGAGATGGCAGCGACACTCGTCGGGATCGGGATCTGCAGAACAGTTTCCGTCGATCTTTTAGGTTTCTCATCTTTTCGCACAGTTTGGCTCATGTGCTTAGACAGAATAATCACATACTATAGAAACCCTAAAACTTCTTAGTTATACTCCAAGGAATAAATAAGACAATTTCTGCCCCTATCTGCAGACCCAGGACTTAGACTACGAAACTTCGTCCAGACAACCCTTGTCTCGACGAATCATTCAGTATCCCTGGCATATACGACTAATCATCAAGTATCATCACATACTCGATGAATCGTCGAGTATCCATAGGATACATGATGAACTCAATGCCATCCATAGCTGACTCAACGCTTGACTCTTCGATGCATTGAGTGGACTCAACGCTTTTTGGGCCATACTCAACGAATAACATTGATGGCACTCAATGCACTCAACGCCTAATGCCATATTCGTCGAAAGGTGTTGAGTGAACTCAATGCACTCAATGCCTAAGTGTTAGATTCGTCAAGTCAACCTTTGAGACAAAGGAGTTGAGTGAACTCAACGCACTCAATGCCTAAGATTCAGATTCGCTTAATCAATATCTTGACTCTACGAATCGTTGAGTAAACTCAGCAAACTCAACGCTTAAGTGCAATAGTTGATGAATCAACTCCTTGACTAGAAAAATCGCTAAGTATACTCAACACAGTCAACGCCGCCATTCGACGAGTTAATGCTTAACTCAACGAAGGTGTTTAGTGGTCTCAACATACTCGACACTTTCTCAGCTAGTTTGAGCTAAGTCTTTTCCAATCATCATATAAGCTTTATCATGCTAATCCAATCACCCAATTTCTCCACAATCTTATGTGTGACCCTGATAGGGTCATACTGCGTTGGTAGTGAGGCTTCATACTTGATTACTTCCAGATCGCAATGGTAACACCAACACGTGTAAGGTACGACGTAACGGCGGTTCGGCGAATGTCGCGCTGCGGCGCCAAAAATCATAACTTGGCGGGACACCCCCGGAGGTAAATTCTAGTGTAAGGGTACACGATTGTGACCTAGGGGAATATAAGGTGGATTTTCGTGATTTGGGCTCAAGAGCGTATCTACAACGGGATTAGGTTACACGCCCTAGGTACACGCCATGTAAGGGGCGTGTAATATGGAAAATGACCAAAAAGTGTCCAAAACCTGAAAAACTTAAAATAAACTAAGTTAGAACAATCTTTATAAGAGACTATTTATTGGCTCAAAATTCATAAATTTTATAATTTTAAAGAAGAAATATATGGATTTACCCAAGTAAATTTGGGTAAAATAAGTATCATCAATTCCCTTAAGAACAATGTGTTATCTAACTTTCCCTTTAAAACTTGTTCTTAATGAGAATGGTAGACATGGTTTCATAACAAGTCCTAGGGCTTGCTTTAACCCATACAATGCTTTCATAAAAATGTAAACATGGCTAGTTAGAGTTGGATACACAAAACCTGAGGGTTGATCTACAAATACCTCTTCCTTGAGATTACCATTCAAAAATGCTAATTTGACATACATCTGGTAGACTTCAAAACCTTTGTATGTAGCATGTTGTTGGGTACATTGATCACAATGTCCCAGATTTGAAGAAGTCTCGTAATTCAATATAATACATAAACCTATATTTGATATATGTTTAAGTTTACATGTGCATGGTATTGGTAATGAAGTGATTAGACAGGTTGAAAGTAACATAAGTATGATTGGAAAGAAGTCAGCATTGTCAAGCAAGATAGGAAATTAACTAAGTACAAAATTATTGAGTGACTACACATCACTCAATGCCAAATGCCAAAAAGTGTTGTATGTTTAACTGTCACTCAAAGCCTCAATGGAGAAACAATAAAATATGACTAAGTATAAAAGCATCGAGTGAAGGACTTATACTCGATGTATTCTCAAAGAAAGGATGTTAAGTACAAATGCATTGAGTGAAGGACTTACACTCAACACCATCTCAGTAAAAGTGTTAAAGGACAAAAGCATCGAGTGATGAACCTTCACTCAATGCCTCAGCGTTAGGCAGAATTTGGCTAAGTACAAAGCATCGAGTGATGGTGATTCATTCAATGCTTCTGAAGTTAACTGTCAAAGCTCAATTTCATTGAGACATATCGGATCTCTCATCGCCTATGGAGTTTCAAAAATTATTTTAATTTAATTGGTGTTGTGTCAAGTTTGTTGACATAATTCCTAATTCAAATCGACGCAAATTGCACATTAATAGACAAAGACTGCCGTATTGATCGAACAACGCTATCTTGGGATAAATCACCATTAAAGTCGGCCATAATGCTTTATAATGAGGGACATAGACGTTGCTATTGCTGATGTATAAAAGTGAAGTTGGTGACACTCTTACGGGAACTTTTGCCAATCTATCTAAACCCTAATCTTGAAAAAGTCAGATAGTAGAGAAGATCTCATTTCTTATTATCTTCAAGCCTACTATATAGAACTGCTGTCTTTCTCAAGCTCTATGAAGACTAAGAAGAGCTCGAAAAAGATTCAACACAGTACATACTGAACATAATTTGAAGAATCATCTTCCTTTAGCTGTGCATAAGAAGGGTTGTCCATTGATTTAGACAAAGAAGAAGACTCAACAATTTAGTTTTGAGTCAGATTTCTCAAACGTTTATTCTATCTTATAGGATATAAGTTAGATTTGAGTGTAGGCCTATTTTATAAAGGCTGAGTTAAGGACTGTGAGCAGTTTGAGTTGTAGGAGTTTGAAGCAATCTTATTTGTATGGTCCTGGGAGGGATCTAAGGTAAGGCTTGTGTCTGAGGTAGGATCTTCGTGAAGATCATAGGTAGGAGACCAGCTGGATCTCTGAGCTATAGGAGTTGGAAGACTATGAGTTATAGGGCTGTCATGCCTGAGGTTAGAGACTTTATCTCTGAGGTAGGACTGTGAGAAGTCTGAGTTATAGGAGTGGTGAACACTTAGAGTTGTAATATATAGGGAGGTTCTGAGGTGTAAGATATATTTGATCTGAGTATTGGAGGTGTTGGCCAAATCTATCTCACTTCTAGATATGTGAAGAGGGAAAGTGGATGTACCCTAGATAGAGGAACATCTATAAAATTCTATGTGTTGTATGTGTTCTTGAAAGCTAACATACTAATAAAAACACACAACAAGATCATTTTCTAAAAATATAAAAGATTCAAAAAGAAACCTATTCACCCACCCCACCCCCCCCCCCCACCTCTACGTGTTTAGCTACCCTTAAAATACTTTGAAGTGGTATTAGAGGGAGGTTGTTCAATAAAGACCTAACAGTAGAACAATATCTCCAAGGGTAGAAGAAATTTATCATCACGACTTTTGGAGAGAATCATAAAGAGCTCAATTCGATGAAGTTTCAATTATGCAGAAAAGAAAACTTTTGAATATGGAAGGAAAGGTTGAGGCTATTCATAGAAGCATCAGACCCTAGGATCTTCAATAGAAGGACCTTTCATTCCTATGAAGGTCTCAACTATTGATGCCAACATCAAGACTCCAAAGAAATGTTATGAAATGACAAAAGATGACGTGGTTTTGGCTCTATGGTCAAGAGGGACCAGAACATAATAGTGCGAGTCATTAATGACTCAACCTTTCATAATCATGTTAACTACAACACTACAAAGGAGATATGGGAATCTTTAATAGTCTACATGGAGGGGACTGAAGAAGTAAGGGATGATCGAAAATTCCTTCTTAACTAGCAATATGAGGCCTTCAAACAATGCAAGAAGGATTCTATAGCAGAATGCTATGAGAAGTTCTTCAAGATTGTGAATAATCTGATAACTTATGGCAGATAGTTCTCTAATTATGAGCAAAATTATAAGTTCGTGAGGTCACTCAACAAAGAGTGGGGCATCAAGATCTATGCCATAAGAGAGGTAGGCAACTTGGTCAGCACACTGCCACAGAATCTATTTAGCATGTTGTTATCACATGAAATTCTGTTGAACTCCAAAAAGACTGAAGAAGATGCTGCCAAGTCTCTCAACAAAGGAAAGACGATGGCTTTCAAAGCTGAAACATCTAGGAACAGCAGGGAGAAGACTCCTTCTCCCCCAAGAAGGGCTGCTGAGTCAAAAAGTTTAGATCGCAGTACATCAGGAGAAGAACATTCTAATGTAGAACTAACCTTGTTCTCCAAGCAGTTCAAAGTGATGCTAAGCAGAAGAAGGCGGTGGAAGAATATGGGCTCATCAAGCTCTAGCTCAAGGAAGCCACAAGCTAACCTGGAAAAGTCCAGAAACGATCCCTCTGAGGAAAGGTATGAATCAAAATATACAAAACGCTTTAAAACTGATGTGCTTTGTTACTACTGTAACAGGTCAGGACATACCATTACTGATTGTCCTGTTAAAAAAAGAGAACAGTAGGTATGATGATAAGAGATATCATAAAGACAAAAAGATAGACAAGGGCATCTTAGCTAAGAAGAAGTCATGCTTGTTAGAAGGTGATTTTGAGACTTCAAAATCTAAAGATGAAGAGGCCTGCATCATTCTAATCTCCATAAAAGAGGATGGTGAGAATCCTACTGCCAAGATGGGCATAAGGGCACCATTGTCCTCTGTTGATAGTGACTGTGAAGATGAAGAATGTTATAGCCTCATGGTTACTACTAAAGAAAATTAGGACAATTCTTACCCTGATGTGGTATTCACTCACCCAATCTCTCCTTCTAATTCTGATTATGAGACTAGCCCAGATTATGAGGCATTTTCTTCATCCAATGAGGAGGATGGAAAAGGACCAGATGAGGATGTTAATCAAATGATTGATATTTATGGCGCTCTCTTAGAAGCTCTGAAGAAGAGCAAAAAGCTTGTCAAGAGGCAAGCTAAAGAGATTTTTTCTTTGCAGCAAGCTTAATCCATTCAATCTGAGTCAGCTTCACTGCTAGCTCAGATGAGCAAAGAAATTAGTCAGCTGAAAAATAATCACTATTATCCAAGTGAGAACCATAAGCTGGAAAAGCAAGATCATTGAGGTTCTTGAAGAGATGCTCCACAAAGAGAGGATGCTAATGAAGAAATTTTCCGAGCCTTTTACAGTAATACCAATTATAGACTTATTCTCCGACCAAAATAATAAGAGGGGATTGGGGTTCCAATGTAATGCTACAACTGCCCATTCCAAAGGGAAAGGCTAGTCTCTAACTGTGCCTCAAACCACCTTTCAGAAGGTAGTATTACCATCTAATAGTTATGACCATGACATCATTTATGGTCATTGAAAGAATGAAAAATCTTCATGTAGGAGCAATAGTGCACTTAACATGGAAGAAGAAAGGGAATAAGGTTTAGTGCCTTGAAGGCTCCTCATGAAGAAATCTAAATGACCCACCAGGGACCAATTATGTTTGGTGCTCCAGCACCCACACTCAAGGATAAGACAGTGGCCTCCTCCGAAGATCCTTCTATAAAGAATAAGGTTGTGAGCAATACTACAATCAAGTCTCACTTAGCTATTTCAAATGTCATCAACTCCTTGTAAGCTGCAAAGCAAGCATATCTTACAGTCAAACAAAATTAGCCAAGAGAACCAGCTTGTAGACCTACATTCAACCAGATTCTAGCTGAGAGAAATAAGAATAAGGCTGTTGCACTCCCTGATGAACAAAAAAATCTGATGGTTCACATACATCTAAGGCTATTCAGAAGAGGCGATATAACATACATGAGTTTTTGTGTTGTGGTAAGGTGGGATACTTTGCCATTGACTTTTGACACAACCCTAGTGTGCCAAGTGCATAGAGAAGACTTCCTATCAAGGCTGCAGCAGGGAGAAAAATTCCATTTTTTGCTAACTAGAACAAAGGAACCAAATTCTTTTAGGTACCTAAGGTAAATTAATTCTATGATTGCAAGTTAGTCCAAGTACCCATCAAATATCTATCTGGTACTTGGACAATGGATGTTCCAAGTACATGACTAGAATAAAGAGCAATCTGAAATTTTTCACTCCAGTGAGGAATGGACCCAAAGTCATATTTGGTGATACAAAAAGAGGAGTAACTAAAGGCTCTGGTATGATCACCAAAGTCTTAGTCTCCTTCACAAAAGTGTCCTATACAGATAGATTTCAACACAATTTGATTAGCATATGCCAACTCTGTGATCAAGGCAATGTCATTGTATTTTATAAGGATAAGTGCCAAATCAAGACATCAAGTGACCAAGAAATCATTCTGACAGGCACTAGGAGTGGAAATATTTTTTATCTTAACTTTCTATGTCTAAATTCTTATTCTCCAATGTGCCTTGTAGAAAATTGGAAAGACTCTTATTGTGTGCAATGGCATAAGTGGCTTGCTCACTTGAACAACAAGGCTATCAGCAAGCTCATCTGTAAAGCGTTGGTCAGAAATGGACCCACCTTGAAAGGCACTAAAGAGGGCATTTGTTCTGCATGCCAAAAGGGCAAGCAGAAAAAGAATTCCTTCAAAAGCATTGGGTCCAAGGATTAAGAGAGGTGTCTTTTCCTCCGACATATGGATTTATTTGGTCCTATGCCAATTCATAGTCTAGGTAGGAAAGTCTACACCTTTGTGATTGTTGATGACTATTCAAGATTTTCCTGTGCTCATTATTAAGAAAAAGTCTGATACCTTAGACATCTTTGTGACTTTTGTCAAGCAGATTCAAAATTAAAAGGGATGTACTGTGGTCAAAATCAGAAGTAATCTTGGCATAGAATTTCAGTCTGAAAGCATGATAGAATTCTTCAAAAACAAGGTATTTTCAGGAATTTTCTTCTCCAAGAATACCCCAGCAAAATAGCATTGCTGGGAGGAAGAATAGAACTCTCATAGAGGCTAGGAGGATTTTGCTAAGTGATAGTTTCTCTTAGAATATTTTTGGGCCGAGACAATGAACACAACCTGTCTTGTCTGTTATAACCTATGGTTCATAACTCCTTAGTTTAACAATATCAAATCTCGTGTTGTATTTGATCATACATGTGTTGGGTATAATGTGCAGGTTTACAGGTATAAAAGAAGTAGAAAATTAAGTTCTGGTACCTACCGCAAAGCGATTGTGCTATCGCCAGCGCTAGCTTGGATCTAATTCTATTCGAGCTTTTAGTGGCCTTTCGCGTGGCATTATCCATACTTCGTGGCATTATCCATACCGTGAGGCGATATGAGTACTTTACTCGGAGTAGCAAGATAAAGGGGAATAATTTACTCTAGGGTTCGACCACCATCTAGAGAAGGATGAACTTTTGTCTCCGTCGAAGGAAAAGCTTTGTTTCTTCTTCCCGCTCACGACCGTAGTAGCACAAAAAGTCCAAAAAAAATTTATTTGGATATTTTCCAAATTTGCTAGACATGTGTCACCTTCACGCGCATCGACCTATAGCAAGGAGCTAGCTCTACCGCCAACGGTAGCTTATTTTATCAAGACGTATAAAAGCGCGGGTTTCTTTTCTCGGAGGCAAGATAAAGGGGAATAATTTACTCTAGGGTTCGACTACCATCTAGAGAAGGATGAACTTTTGTCTCCGTCGAAGGAAAAGCTTTGTTTCTTCTTACCGCTCACGACCGAAGAACTCTAATGAATGGAATCTTCAACGAACTTTGGTAGCTGATCGATCGCAAAAAGATCGGTGTTCAAGAGCATCGATCGCGCACCATTCGTCGGAGGAGTTCTACGTTTGAGGGAGAAATAATTTCTAAACTCTTTATATTTTACTTTGAATTTTTTTTGTCTACTTGTTTGAGTGTGAGGAAAATAAACAGGAGCATCGTATAAATCCGCAAAGGGTTTTGCAAGAAATCGATCCGGTGAGTGATGTCTAGATTGGGGGATATAGTGTGAGTAAAATCAACCGGACGGTCGTCAGAATCCGTGAAGGGTTTCGTGAGAAATCATCCCGGTGAGGGAAGTCTAGATCGGGGGATCTAGTGGGGCTCTAAGACACTTCTGGGGAGGAAGGTGAAGAGATGGCTCGAAGAACTTTCTAGGGGGGCGGGAGGGAGAGAGCCAACCGGTCCTGTAGAGGGTCTTTACAGAAGGAGAAGTTTGTATTTCATCTCCTCCGATCTACGATGTCATGGAGATCTAGTTGTTCTTGATTGCAAACAACCTTTGTCATTCTTGAATAAAATTATTATTCATCTATTCTTCTCACAATTTTGTTGTTGTATGCTGGTAGATCTTTGAAGGTTGTGTGATCCTCTATAAGGCAAAGTCTTACAAAGAAAAATGATTTCTATGACTTACTATTGGGCGCTAGCAAGCTAATGCCCCGCGGTAGCCTCTGTAACAAGTTTTCCTTGGTAAAACTACTTTTGATTTTGAATTAATCTGAAAACCTTACTCATCCCCCCTCTATGGTTGACCACCCGAACCTACAAGTGGTATCAGAGGCAGGTTACTTCAAAAAGGATTAAAATCCTAAAGTAAGATGGCCAATGCGAATCACATTTTACCTGAGTGATAAGGTATGAGTCTACCTCCTTTGTTTATGGGAAGTGACTACATCCACTGGAGACAACGCGCAAAGATATTTCTAATGACACAATGTGTGGATGTACGGGCCTAGATTGAAACAAAATACACTGCACCCACTACCATTATAGGAGAACAAGTCTTAGTGAAACCACGTGATAAGTGGGATGACAATGATAAATATAAATGCACTAACAATGCGAAAGGTATGAAATCTCTTTTCTATGTGTTAGACAACTGAATAAAATAGAATTTACAACTATAAAACTGCTTATGATATATGTCGATTACTTAAGCTAACACATGATGTTACCTCACAGGTGAAGGAATCGAAGTTGTTTCGACTACAGACTGAACATGAATAGTTCCAGATAAAGATCGACAAGGAGGTAGATAGCATGTACACTCGCTTCACGAAGATCGTCAATGCATATAGATATCTCAAAATTACTTTTCAAATGGAGACTTGGTGCGAAAGTGTAACACCCCAAAAACCCTAAGTCCCCAAAATGGGTTCGGGCAGAGTGACACGGCCTGGGACAAGGGCGTGTCGAGTGCACACAGCCTGGGACACGGGCATGTCCCAGGGCGTGTTCTATTTTCGTAAGCATCGACTCGAGCTCTCGAGAACTGATCGTCCAGAGGCAACACGGCCTGGGACATGGGCGTGTCCCAGGGCGTGTCCTGCTCGGGTGAATTATTGAGTGGCGCTTAGTGGCTTTGAGTGGAGTGGCATTGAGTGGCGTTGAGTGTGGTACACGGCCTATGACACGGGCGTGTCACAGGGGCGTGTTGAGCACACAGGCGAGGACACGGGTGTGTGCCTTAGCCGTGTCCTTCTCGGGTGTTTCATCCTTGTGTTGATGAGGTGACACGGCCATCCATAAGGTCGTGTACTGGTTGACAAGGGCGTGTCAGGGAGTGACACGGGCGTGTCGTGGCCCGTGTTCTGTTCCAGATTGATTCGATTCCTAAACCGCTCAAGGGACATGGCCTGTGACACGAGCGTGCAACAAGTCGTGCCAGCTCTATTTAGATGCTTTTCCAAGCAATTGAGGCTGTTTGTTCCCTTCCATTTGGATCATGTGGTCCCAGATCATCCCTGCTCTTATAAGGCTGAGAATAGAGATGGATATCTCATTCTCATCTTAGCCTTTCTCTTTCTAAGTGAAGAGAGAGAGGAGAGCAAGGAAGGAAGAAGGAGAAGCTTTCCGACCGCCAGTGGAGCTTCAGCGGTCCTTTTCGAGAGTCGAGTGCAGCGTTGTGGAGGCAAGGCCGCCGCGGTGGTTTCCATCCGGCTAGTGTTCCATGGCGCCGAAGCGATCGTCAAGTATAACGGTCTTTATTCCTTGGGTAGGTGAAGCCCTTTGTTTATGCATGTATATCTATGGAATCCTCCATCAAAAGATGGAAGAGCGTAAGTGATTCAAGTGGTTGAGTCTTCATCTAGATCCGGAACTGTGTAGTACGGCATAGGCATGTTTTGTGAAACCCATCTAGATGGATGTCTGGATTGGTGATGCTGCGAACTAGAGAAGACTCTGTATATACATCGGTTACCTTACAGAGATGGTGAGGATGATTGTGATGAGCTTAGTCTAGCTCCTTTGATTGTATGCTCGGTGCAAGCTATATTGATGGAATGGATAGCGGCACTATGTGCCGGTGTTGAGGGGGAATGTGAGA
The DNA here is from genome assembly GCA_039513925.1 of Platanthera zijinensis. Taxonomy (NCBI): domain Eukaryota; kingdom Viridiplantae; phylum Streptophyta; class Magnoliopsida; order Asparagales; family Orchidaceae; genus Platanthera; species Platanthera zijinensis. Next base: position 199,018,617 of record CM077084.1, on the reverse strand, counting down.
ACCTCTGAGTGGGTAGGACACCCACCAAGTTCAGTTATTGGATTGGTCGTAAGCGAACACCTCTGAGTGGATGGGTATGAGAGGTTGTTAATAGGGGTTTGGCGGCTGATGCCCATAGCCAACAAGTTAAGAACCTCTGAGTGGGTGGGCCACCCAACAAGTTCCATGGTAGGATCGGGTGAGCGGTCGATTGGTAGAAATGCAGCGTGGCGATTTCCCTAGGCTTGTTACACTACGTGGGTAGGTCGACTGATAGTGCTCACAATTTGTTAAGAGGTGCGTGCCTCCTAGTGGACGGGTGCGGGAGGTCTTCAACTGGGGTTTGGAGGCTTAGCCCCGGCCAACAAGTACACACCTCAAATTGGTGGTGGAACCATGAGGAGCTTGGTACACCGTAAGCGTACCCTGAGTGCACGGAACGTCTGACACTAAGGCCAGCGTTTGTGATGATATTGTGTTTTGTATATATGTGTTGAGATTACATGCAGGGAAGGAACCACTGCCCTGGGTAAGGGGTAGGGTCGTTATAATTGGTCAGCTGAATGCTGACCGGTTCTTTGTTTGTCACCCCTGGGGTGGATGTCTATATGCAGGTGCTGCCCTTATAGCTGCGGAAATGGATTGAGCGGGCTAAAGCCCTTGCTGTTACTGTTAGTCCCTCAAAGGCCGTGCGAAGCTTTAGATTTCATGTGTGCCCGGCCTGCGTGCCGATGTATGAAGTCGTATGTTTGAAAAGAGATACTTTTAAGACCTTAAGGCCATGAGCGGTGTGCTTGTTAACATTCCTGGTCTTGTATATAAATGAGTTATTTATATAGTAGTGGACATTCATGGATTGAGTTCGTAAAACTTGTAAGCTTCCGCTAGAATGCTCTGAGTTAGGATGCGTGGTATTTGGTATTACCATGTGACCTCGCCGTCTGTTTATGGCATATAATATGGGGCCCCGGCCGGACCTTCTATTATATGTTATTTAACGGGTCGGGTTGTTACATTTTGGTATCAGAGGCCCTCTCGGTTTTCTGCTTTAGAATTTGTGGATGAATTCTTTTGTCGGGCGACGAGCACATGTACGTGCGAACCATTTTAACATAATTAAACTCAAGAATGTCCACTAGGAATGTGCGCATGTGTATTCGATCTGTTTGCCGTTTTGGATTGGAGGTTTATTATTGATATCTTGTTCACATGTAGGTGACAAGAAGTGGAGCTGGGCAGTCTGAGCCCTAGCATTCGGATGAGAGTGCGGCACCAGCCGAGGTGCCCACACCTCCTCCTTCTGCGGAAACTGTACGCCTAGTTGCGGAGGCGGTATTTGCCATGCTTCATGCACAACCTGTTAGGCAGACAAGGCCTGTCGTGTAGCCAGTTCGGGTTGGTGCAAGGCAAGAGTGGGTGGAAACTCGAGTGGACGAGTGAGCGACTGACTAGGAATTGAAGCGATTTATGTATTTTCAATTACCTACGTTTGTCGGGGCGTATTCCCCAATGCAGGCGGAAGATTGGCTTGCATGAGTGAAGAGGATCCTGACAGCGCTCAGGATTGATGAGGGGCAGAGAGTGATGTTAGCCACTTTCTTACTAGAAGGAGAGGCGAGACTATGGTGGGATGACGTCGAGATGCACCAGTTGGCAGGTAGAGGCCATGGAGAGATTTCGATGGACGAATTCTCCAGGTTGTTTTGGGCAAAATATTTGCCAATATCGCAGAGAATTGCGATGGAGAGTGAATTTCAACGTCTGGTGCAGCGTGAGAAGACTATGGATGACTACCTGCATGAATTTACTAGGTTGGGACGTTATGTGGGGTCGACTTTTGCGGAAGAAGCGCGGAAGACGAACAGATTTTATGAGGGACTCCGAGATGAGGTGAGATTGGCGCATCCGAGTTCAGTGAACCAAGGCTTCCAAGCCTTAGTAGATACAACCTGTGCGCTGGAAAAAGATTTGAAACGAGTACATGACAAGAAGAACTTGGCGGCGGATAAGTCGGAGTTCAAATTCCCGCAGTCCGAACAGTCGAAGTTCAGGAAACGGGATAAGAAGAGGTTCAAGCCTGCTGAACAAACGTCTTCGGATGTTGCTTCGGGCGCGACGTTTGGTCAAGGATGTATTGATTCTCGTACATGTTTCATTTGTGGAAAGCCAGGGCATATTGTCCATTACTAATGGAAAGGCCCGTCAAAGAATGAGCAAAAGCCAGGTGTGTCCTATGAGGAGAAGGTTAATTCAATGGTGGAATCATCTGCATCCTGGGCGCAACCGCGAGTGTACAATCTCGGAGTGCAGGAGCCTCAAAGCTCACATTATGACGTGCAACAGCCTCGAGTGTTTAACCTGGAGTTGTAGGAGGCTGTTAAAAATTTGCTTAGAGACACAGAGGAGAAATAAAGTGGAGGGTACACTTTATTGCTTTTTGTTGTACCTTGTATCTTGTATGTATATGTGTTTATGAAAACACTTTTGTTGGTGCGAGAATGTGGGGAGCGTAAACCCGGACTATCGTGTGTATTTATATCAATGAATGGTTGTATTGTTGGATATGTTGCGCTAAATTTCGGGACGAAATTTCTATAAGGTGGAAAGGATTGTAACACCCAAAAAACCCTAAGTCCCAAAAATGGGTTCAGTGTGAGTTACACGGCCTGGGACACGGGCTTGTCCCAGTGCGTGTCGAGTGCACACGGCCTGGGACACGGGCGTGTCCATGGGCATGTTCTGTTTTCGTAGGCGTCGACTCGAGCTCTCGAGAACTGATCGTCGAGAGGCAACACGGCCTGGGACACGGGTGTGTCCTAAGGCGTATCCTGCTCGGGTGAAATCTGGAGTGGCGTTGAGTTGTGTACACGGCCTGTGACACGGGCGTGTCACAGGGGCGTGTTGAGCACACGACCGAGGACACAGGCGTGTGCCTTAGCCGTGTCCTTCTCGGGTGTTTCAGCCTTATATTGATGAGGTGATACAGCCATCCACACGGCCGTGTACTGGTTGACACGGGCGTGTCAGGGCGTAACACGGGCGTGTCGTGGCCCATGTTCTGTTCATGATTGCGTCGGTTCCTAAACCGCTCAAGGGATACGGCCTGTGACACAGGCGTGTCACAGGCCGTGTCAGCTCTATTTAGATGCTTTTCCAAGCAATCGAGGCCATTCGTTCCCTTCCATTTTGATCATGTGGTCCCAGATCATCCCTTCTCTTATAAGGCCGAGAATTTAGATGGATATCTCATTCTCATCTTAGCCTTTCTCTTTCTAAGTGAAGAGAGAGAGGAGAGCAAGGAAGGAAGAAGGAGAAGCTTTCCGACCGCCGGCGAAGCTTCAGTGGTCCATTTCGAGAGCCGAGTGCAGCATTGTGAAGGCAAGGCCGCCGCGGTGGTTTACATCCGGCTAGTGTTCCATGGCGCCGAAGCGATCGTCAAGGGTAACGGTCTTTATTCCTTGGGCAGGTGAAGCCCTTTGTTTATGCATGTATATCTGTGGAATCCTCCATCAAAAGATGGAAGAGCGTAAGTGATTCCAGTGGTTGAGTCTGCATTTAGAGCCGGAATAGTGTAGTACGGTATAAGCATGCTGTGTGAAGCCCATCTGGATGGATGTCTGGATTGGTGATGCTGCGAACCGGAGAAGACTCCGTGTATACATCGGTTACCTTAAGGAGATGGTGAGGACGATTGTGATGAACTTAGTCTAGCTCCTTTGATTATATGCTCGGCGCGAGCTGTATTGATGGAATGGACAGCAGCACGATGTGCCGGTGTTGAGGAGGAATGTGAGAACCTCTTAGTGGGTAGGACACCCACCAAGTTCACTGATCGGATTTGTCACAAGCGAACACCTCTGAGTGGATGGGCATGAGAGGTCGTCAATATGGGTTTGGCGGCTGATGCCCATAGCTAACAGGTTAAGAACCTCTGAGTGGGTGGGCCACCCAACAAGTTCCATGGTAGGATCGGGTGAGCGGTCGATTGGTAGCAATGTAGCGGGGCGATTTACCTAGGCTTATTACACTATGTGGGTAGGTCGACTGATAGTGCTCACAATTTGTTAAGAGGTGCGTGCCTCTGAGTGGATGGGTGCAGGAGGTCTTCAACAGGTGTTTGGAGGCTTAGTTCCAGCCAACAAGTACACACCACAAATTGGTGGTGGAACCATGAGGAGCTTTGTACACCGTAAGCATGCCCTGAGTGCACGGAACGTCTGGCACTAAGGCCGACGTTTATGATGATATTGTGTATTATATATATGTGTTGAGATTACATGCAGGAAATGAATTACTTCCCCGGGTAAGGGGTAGGGTCGTTATAATTGGTCAGGTGAATGCTAACCGTTGCTTTGTTTGTCACCCCTGGGGTGGACGTCTATATGCAGGTGCTGCCCTTGTAGTTGCAGAAATGGATTGAGCGGGATGAAGCCCTTGCTGTTGCTGTTAGGCCATCGAAGGTCGTGCGAAGCTTTGGATTTCATGTGTGGCAGGCCTGCGTGCCGATGTATGAAGTCATATGTTTGTAAAGAGATACGTGTAAGGACTTAAGGCCATGAGCGGTGTGCTTGTTAACATTCCTGGTCTTGTATATAAATGAGTTATTTATATAGTAGTGGACATTTATGGATTGAGTTCGTATAACTTTTAAGCTTCCGCTAGAATGCTCTTAGTTAGGATGCGTGGTATTTGGTATTAACCTATGACCTGGCCGTCTGTTTGTGGCATATAATGTGGGGCCCCGACCGGACCTTCTATTATTTGTTATTTAATGGGTCGGGTTGTTACAGAAAGATCATGCAATCTCTGCCTCAATGATTCAACCCAAAAGTGGCTGTTATTGCCGAATCACATGAGATCAGCAGCCTGCAAATATAGAACCTCATTAGCAACCTGAAGACCCATAAGCTTGATCTTAAAATACGAGCCAAGGAGTATCTCAGGGAACTGAAGAAGAAAGTGTTAGCACTGAATGCAGCAAATGAAAAGAAGGTTGCAGAAGTGTCTGATGATGAAGAATAAGAGAGCCTCTATATTCAAAAATTAATGAGATTCTTGAAGAATCCCAAGCGGCAGGGAAATTCAAAAAAAATCTGAAGAAAGGTGAAGAATAGAAGGTGAGATAGATCAAACCGTCAAAGGGGACGGAGAGTCATGAAGAAAGGTTTGTACCTGAGTTATACCACTATCACAAATCTGGTCATATAAAGAGAGAGTGTCCAAAGCTCCAAAAGGAAGAAAAATAAAGACAAAGCTGGGGCATGGGAAAGAATAAAGTGCTGAAGTTGTCAACAATGCACGATGCTGGTTCTGATGAGTCAAGCACATCCGGCTAAGGTTGTGAATATGAGGCAAATTTGTGCCTCGTGGGGAAACCTCACAGTGAATCCGACATCAAATCCAGTGTCTAGAGAGGCACTGAGGTAATCCCTCCGTCCTATGATGAACTATATGAAATCTATGACCAATTATGTAATAAGCTTAATTATGTGCTTCTTGAGAAAAAGTTTTCTAAATCTGAAAACATGAAAATGAAAAAAGACTTGGAAAAATTAATTAACGAAGTGATAAAATTTGGCAAAGAGAGAAGATCGAGTGCCAAGAGTGCTTCCACTCGTTTGAGTCGATCAATGAGATAAAAGAAAGCCTCTCACAAACTTCCTAAAAAATAAAAAATCTCTCTGACGAGAAAAATGTCTTGGATAAAAAGCATCAAATGTCTAATGCACAAGTAGAAGAGGGTCAAAAATAGTTCGCAAATCGGTGTGTAATGCTCATCACGGAAAACACTGCCTTGAAAACAAGGATCCATGACCAGAACCATGCCATCCAGAAATGCAGAATAGGCGAAAAATCTCTTAATATGTTGTTGGGTTTTCAGTGTATGGGATCTGGTAAACTCTAGCTGGGATATAAACACTATGAGCTACCACCAAGTGGTATCCCTACTGTCGGTGGTAGCTTGTCTTCAGTAAAGCCAGTTAAGAAGCTTATATATCATCAAGATAATCACAATAAAACTGGAAGCCTGCATCCATTTTCTAGCAGGAGCCCCAGTACAATGCAAAAGGCGATATCCACAACATATATGAAGTTTGGCAAATGTAATAAGTTTTGTCACACTTCTGGCTCTTTCTTGAAGATAGGAGTAAATAAAATTACTCAAGTCTTAATTCTGAAGTCGACTACCTACACTATGGGTGGAACAACTTGGGCAACCAGATCTTTACCCTAATCCTCTTTTTAGGTATGTTGGCAGGAAAAGGACAGGGAGAACATGTGGTACTGGGACTCTGGGTATTCCAAACACATGACAGGAGATAATTACAAGTTTCTTAGCCTAGAGATGAAGAAAGGGGGCACAATTACGTTTGGTGATAACAACAAAGTACGCATTCTTGGGGTCAGGACCATAGGTAACAAAGCATTTTCTATTTCAAATGTATTTTTGTTGATGGCTTAAAGCATAATCTAATATCTGTTACTCAACTTTATGATAAGGCCTTGAATGTGTTGTTTGAAACATCCACGAATACTTGCAATATTTTAGACACTAAAATGAACACTACTGCGCATAGAAATCATATCGTCTATACTGTTAGGTTTGAGGACATCAACTTCTAATTTGAAATGCTTAGTGTTGATGCGCGTAAAGCGAAGGCGGAAACGAGCACCAGCAGCTAACTGTTCGAGCACCTAGGGAAGAAAAGAAAAACAAACTGCGAGCAGCAGTCTACTTGGCAGACTAGAAAAGGAACAGAAAAGCAAGAGCCGTGGAGCACGGCAACACCAGACTTCGCCCGTCGCAGCCTGAATGCCTCTCCTGCGACGGGCATACTTTTGATTGCAAAGAAGGGGTTACAAGAAGGGAAAAGCAAAGCAAAGTAGAAAGCAAGCTGGAGATCGCAAATCCAGAGATTCGAGTCCGCAGCCTTTAACAAGTGGGCTCCTGGGCTCGAGTCAGTCACCTTTGAGTGCACCACTTCCCCCTATTTATAGGCTGGGGGCCTGCCCAAGCGGGCATGGCTAAAATAACCAGCTGCCCGGGGTACAAAAGAGCCGGGCAGCGGTGACGGGAATAAAAAAAGAGAAAGAACAGGCAGTCCGCGTGGGACCGGCGGACTGGGCCAGCGAGCTGGAGACCACCCTTGGTCGCATCGAGCGCGGTCCTTTCAGATTAGTTGCGACCTGAGCGACCTGGGCGGCCAGACTCGGAGCTCGCCGGCCTGAGCTTGACTCGTCGATGGGAGGTCGTCGATCTAGCAGAGCTGGGAACTGAGGGCGACCTGAGCGGATTGATAGCTTGAGTCCGCCTAGGTGACGGACCACGTCAACTGGCGAGCTGGGCGAACTGGGTACTTGAGTTCAGCGAGGGAAGGGCAAGACGCCTAGCTGGAAATGTTGCGGATTATGGGGTTAACATAATCCCCGCACATTTTTGAGTTTTGGAAAATTCCGAAAATGTTTCCTTAACCGCTGAGTCCGCAACTATCATTAATGCTGTTTGTGCTCTAAATACTGCCGGAAGCCCTGTCCTCTGTCAGAATTGTCTGCGCGATGGGTCGTTACTCACCACTTGCGGTCTCAACTTTCCAGTCCGGTATGGAAAGGCTAGGATCCTTCTTCGGTAACCTTGCTGCTCCGATTGAGAAGCCGAAAGCGAGTTCCCGGCCTAAGAAATCGAGCCATCGAAAAGATGTGCCTGCCCGCCATTAGGGGGAGAGTTCATGCCAGGTGAAGCAAGATCCAGTCTGCGATACTGAAAAGACTGCGAATGCTCCTCTAAGTCTTCTACGGGAGAAACCGAATCCTTCCTCCGTTTCTGACCAAAACCCTGCGAACTCTTCCAGTATGGAGGTGCATCGCTCTCCTTCCGGGACTATCCTGCTGCGGATAGACACGGATAAGGAAGTTTCATCGCCGAAAGTCCAGCAGCAGGGGGTCGAGGAGAAGCTTCTTGCTGGCGAGCCGATGGTGGAAAGGGGAGAGGAGGATGCCGAGGAGCGAGCTAAGGAGTCTGGCGAAAACGCGGCTAAAAGTTCCATCGAAAAGCAAGTTGTAGAGCCAGTATCTTCCTTGGCGCTGGTTGTCGCTCTAACCTCAGTTCCCGAACCAAAGCCGGTCGTCATCGACTTAGAGAAGACTCCTGAGAAGAAAAAGAGGAAGAGAGATAGTAATGCCGTCGAGCGGGTAGAGAAGAAACTGAAAGTTAGGAAAGAGAAAAATATCTCCAAGCGGACTGGAGCTGCGAGCTTGCAGCATAAGCCGCGAGAAAAGGAAGTCCAAGATGATCTCGTCACCCCCGATCCTCTGCCCGCAGAAGGTGATCCGCCTTCCACGCTCAGCTTATCAACCACTGAGATACTCGACTCTATAGATAATGATCAGCTTGCGAGTATAAATCGCTCTCTACTGGAGGTGCTGCAGCCTGATATCGCAACTAGAGGAGAAAATCTTGCCGACCCTTCTTCTTTTCTTCCAGCTGAAGAGAGGGAGAGGACCGAGGAGCAACTCGCAATGATGAAGGCGAAGGTTGAAGCGGCCTCGGAGAAGCTCGTGGTGGATAAGCGGGCTGAGGATCTTCGGATTGCTGCCGAGCTGATGCGATCCGGTAAGTTGCAGCCGGCGACCATGCGGTTTCAGAGCTCTTGGTTGTACAAATCACCTCCACGAAAGTCGCGGCCAGTCAAAATCCTTACAGAAACTGATGACATTGTCGCCTCGAGCAGATCGCTGGCCGAGACAAGAGCAATAGTCCACCGAGAATGGAGGCGTCGCCTAGAGGCTTTTGATCCGGAGCGCGTGAGGCGACCTATCCTTGATAGTCGCCAGATCGCCGCGAAGATAACCAAAAGTGAATAAAAACCTTTCCCCTTTTTTTTCTTTTTTTCTTTTTTTTGGGGCTATTGCGGCTTGTATATTGAGGCAATTTTATTTTCTTTGTTGCAGTTCAGAAGTCCACGCCTGATTCTGTCGAGGTCGGCGAGATCGTGCCCATGCCACCAAATGTGTCGGAGACTGCGGCGCAGACCGCTGATGAGCTCGCACAAGAGGAGCTGCCTGCTAAAGAAGACAGCGCACTGTTAGCGAAGAAATATGAGGAAGAGTTATGTGAGCTTCGAACTAAACTAAAGAAAAGCAAAGCGCGGGAAAAGATCCTAGAAAGCGAGGTCGCCGGCCTTTCATCCGCACTCGAAGGAGTGAACAAGGAGAAAAATCGACTGAGCGGAGATGTCAGCCATTATAGGAATAAATATTTGGCTTTGGCGAGAGAAGGAAAAAAGCAAGTAAGCGAAGCCGCTGGGGTGATGTCACAAATGTCTCAGCCTGCTGTGGGGGAGGGATCGGCCCCTGCGGCAAGCGGGCAGCCCGCGGTGGTCGCAGATCCAACCCCGGCAGTTCAATTAATTCCATTTCCGCGGGTAGTCAGAGACATGGCTCATATGCACCGCACCTTCAATAATATGCACCATCTGGTTCCCCAGCTCTACTGCAAGATCTTGCGTGGAAGCGACCAGGCTGCTCATGTTGGAATGGAGGAGGAGGTGCGACCTGCTCTGAGAGACCGCGGAAGGCGCTAAGGCCTAAACATTTGTTTTTTATTTTTAAGCTGCTGTATAATATTGTTGCTGAACATCTTTGTTGTATGATTGTATCTGTGCTGTGATGCTACTCTGCTTTTTGTATACTATTATTTTTTCAGATAATCCCGCTATGGAATGTATGTTATGCGGGCTGGCGTTTTATTGGCAAACTGCGGTTTCTGCGGATTTCCTGTGAGTTTGCAATTATTTGCAGGGAAAACAGGGAAGACGCGAGCTGAGCGGACTGGCTTTGAATCCACAAAGCCTTGAGAAATATCTGATATTGCAGGGAAAACAGGGAAGAAGCGAGCTGAGCGGACTGGCTTTGAATCCGCAAAGCCTTGAGAAATATCTGATATTGCAGGGAAAACAGGAAAGAAGCGAGCTGAGCGGACTGGCTTTGAATCCGCAAAGCCTTGAGAAATATCTGATATTGCAGGGAAAACAGGGAAGAAGCGAGCTGAGCGGACTGGCTTTGAATCCGCAAAGCCTTGAGAAATATCTGATATTGCAGGGAAAACAGGGAAGAAGCGAGCTGAGCGGACTGGCTTTGAATCCGCAAAGCATTGAGAAATATCTGATATTGCAGGGAAAATAGGGAAGAAGCGAGCTGAGCGGACTGGCTTATCGATCTGAGCGGATTGACGGCTGTCATGTCAGATGGTTTTTATATAAATAGGGTCGTCATTCTCTTTTTGTATAAAAAACAGTGGGAGCTGAAGCCTTGCGGTCTGAAAACATGGTATCCGCACGTACTGAGGCCGCCGCCGCCTTCCATGCTGCTGAGCATAAAAGGAGTAGGCTAACCGAAGTCAACCTGGAGGCTTTCTTGGAAGTTCATATGGCGGGCTCGCCCGTACTCGCGCGGCTCCCCGAACACCACGAACGACTGAACTTTTCAACCGCTACCCAGCTCGCAGTTCCAATAGATCATTTTGACTGCGGGTTCAAATTCCCCCTGCTCTGGGAGGTCGCGGAGATCTTTGAGCATTATGGGGTGGTTCCGGGCCAGCTTGCCCCGAACAGTATGGTTGCCATCTGCAGTTTCATTGCTTACCTGCGAGCTGAGAGGGTTGAATTTTCCTTGAAGATTTTCATGAAAATTTTCTCTGTCCGCTCCATCACTCCGACGGGAGACCGTGAGTACAAAGGCATCATCTACTTCTACTGCAGGGGAATGAAAGTTATGGGCTTGCCGAACAAGCTCCACAACTGGACCTCTAGGTATCTTATCTTTGAAGGCGACCTAGGGTTCCTTCATACCAATCCGCAGCTGCGCGTAGACGCTGACTTCAAGAGCGTGCGGCTGAACGATGTCGAGGCCGCCATTGTCAAGTTCCTTGATGGAGCGAGGCTGGATGTCGACTATTACATCCCGCTGCTGCCTGGGCTGGATACTGTTAGCCGCCAAGAGAGTAACTCTTGCGACCTTCATTTGTATCCGCAACAACCTGGGAATTTTAGCTAACTTTTTCTCTTGCAGCGACCTTGGCGGTGCCCGCAAATATGCCCATTGCGCCTGCCGGACAGACTCCTATACAAAGGGAAAGGAGAAAAGAAATCGCAAAAAAGAGGAGGGAAGATGGAGACCCCGCCGCGGGTTACTCTTCCGATGGCAGCTTCGACATTGCGGGCTTCGGCGAGAAGCAAAAGGATCTGAGGGGCAACCCCATGATCCACTGGCATGAGAAGAAAAAGTATGTCCGCCTATCAACGGCTCTTCCCTCCTGGAGGAGTCCGCGCCCATCTCGCCATGCCCACGTCGCCCTGTCCGCCTTGTACGGGAAGCAAAACCTTTGCGATCTGCAAGGTGTGGCACCTGATGACCTCCCCCTTCTCGCTGCGCAGGCCAGTGCGAACTCCGCCGTCACCAACAACTTCTTAGGCAGGCTTACGCGCGAGCTGCTTAGGGACAATGCGCGGTATAAGAAGGAAAGCCATTCGCTGAAAGAAAGGAATAAGCGACTTGGTGTAAAAGTTAATTAATATAAAGAAGACAAGGCCGTAAGTGCTTAGTTAATCGCCATTAATCTTGCTTATCTTTCGCGGACTGATGTTTTGATTTCTTTTGCAGACCGCATATGAGGTGACCAACCCAGACTTTCAAAAGGCCATGTTTCCTTTTGTAAAGGAAAGCGTCGAGGTCGCGATCGAGCGCGTTATCAGCGATGGGTACGCGAAGGCTGGGGTAGACTCTATTCCTTTCCTGAAGCTTTTCCCGGAGTTAAAGGATAAGGTTGCCGAGTTCGAGTGAGCTGCCAAGGGGAAAGCGGTTGCCGAGGATGACGAGGAGGAGTCCGCTGACGAGGAAGCCGCTGAAGACGTGGCCTCAAGTCAGCAGCAAGGAGGTCAGTCTGATCAGTCCGCTAACTCCGGCTCTGGTGAGAGCAGCACGCGAACAGAACCCTCAGCTGCTTCTCACTCTGATGACAGCAGCAGCAGTGACTCAGGCGGCTACTCGCCTATAGTGGATGTGGATGGGTCGAGCCCGGAGAAGCCTGCGGACAAGAAGCAGAGGACAGAATAGGAATATATATTGTAATTTTTTGGTTTTCTTTAATGTAAGGGGGCGGACTCTGCGCGAGCCTGCCAAGACATGTAAATATATTTTTGAATGAATAGAAAAAGGATATTTTTGATCTGAGATGTTCTGCTTTTTTCCCTTGCTTATGTTTAGAGGTCGCACTTTATATGTAAATCTTTGTCATTGCTTTGCTGTATGTTTAGAGCTTGCTGAAATTGCATAACCGCAGCCTGCTGTAATATGAAAATATTCTAAGCGAAGAGAACGTGTAAAGCGAACTTGGACGAGTTCGGTTGACAGTCCGCGCTTTGCAGAACAGAACCAAGAAAACGACAATCTGCCCACTTGAATAACGAGAATAGGCGAACTAGGCGGACTAGGGTCACCGTCCGCAGATATTTACATTTGAATTTTTTCCAAGTAATCATTGTATGCATCGAACAAATTCTGCGGACTGGGCGAATTAGAAAACCGAAGTCCGCACTGCATCAGTCAGCAACATCAGAAATGACCTGTAATTCATAACTAAGCAGGTAGGAGCGGCCGGAGCGGCATTGCTTTCCTCACAAGATTATGGACTATAGAATCAACCAAGGGACGGCGGACTGAGCGGATGAGACAACTGGAGTCCGCACTTCATTAATAAATAATACCAGAAATGACCTGTAATTCACAACCAAGCGGGTAGGTGCGGCCAGAGCGGCATCGCTTTCCTCACAAGGTTATGAATTACAGAATCTACCCAAGGGACGGCGGACTGAGCGGATAAGACAACTGGAGTCCGCACTTCATTAATAAACGATACTATGAATGACCTGTAATTCACAACCAAGCAGGTAGGTGCGGCCGGAGCGGCATCGCTTTCCTCACAAGGTTATGAATTACAGAATCAACCCAAGGGACGGCGGACTGAGCGGATAAGACAACTGGAGTCCGCACTTCATCAATAATGAACAACCCCTGTGAAGAAGAAAGCCGCAGTCTGGAGGCCAAGCGGGTAGGTGCGGCCGGAGCGGCATTGCTTTCCTCACTAGAACTCGAGATCTGCAGACTCAATAACTCAATTCACTGCCCTCTTGCCTGGAGTACAGTCTAAGTCGATCTCTCGGGCAGGTACGGCCGGAGCGACATTGCTTTCCTTTGAGATCGACAAGACTGTGGGTCTCCTGCAGGCACTGCTTGAGGGTACCAAGGAGTGTTCGAGGGCTACAACCTTAAGATGATCTGGGGGCAGGTGCGGCCGGAGCGGCATTGCTTTCCTCACGCGATCATCTGGGTTATAACGATATCCCTTAAGTGGCATGGTAGAGCTGTCCACCACTCTGCTCCTCCATAATGCAGAAGTGGGGTCAGGTACTAGCCGGGATCCGAAATCCAGTATCCTGCCGCACTAGAGTTGGTAGGCTCCCACTACACGGTTCGAAATCTCCCCGCAACACATGGTCGTCGTGGTGTTATGCTGACACCAACGATTCTAGGGGAGGTTTTTGCTGAACACGGCGATATCTCCTGGTATCAAGCAACTGTCGGGAGTTGCTCGAGGAGGTAAGAAGGAAAGGGCATTCAAAGAAGTGTTAGTATGAGTATTTAGACAAATATCAATTTTGAGAGATTCGTATAATCATAAAATAGAGAGTTCAGAGAGAACCGTTTAGAGTTATCCTTGCTCCATATATTTAACTGTCAACACTTGAAACACGAAGATACTTGATAAAAGTGTTAGCAAGGAACTTTTTATTAATAATGAACCTCTTAAAGAGTTTACATAGGAAGAAAAGAAAAGAGGTTCAGGAAAAGAACCGCTTTAGGTCATCTCCGCTCCACGTGTGCGGCATATCTTCTCCTTCAAATGTTTGTAACCGGTAGGCCCCATTCTGAAGTGCTTCCTTAATAATGAATGGTCCTGCCCAACTAGGATTAAGCTTCCCAACTGAGCTGGCTCTTGTAGCAGCATCGACCTTTTTAAGAACCAGATCTCCCACTTGAAAGTGTTTGATCCTTACGTTCTTATCGAAGTAACGGGCCATTCTTCTTTTAACTTCCTCCTGCCTGATAGCAGCCTTGTCTCTGACCTCTTCGATATGCTCCAAACTGAACCTCATCTCCTCGCTGTTCAACTCAAGCCAATCCTCCGTACCTTGCCTAGCAAGCAGTACTCTAGGTGACAGAACTTCAAACTCAACAGGAATCAATGCCTCGGACCCGTGAGAAAGCTTGAACGGGGTTTCTCCTGTTGCAGATGAAGGTGTTGTTCTCAGGGTCCAGAGGACTGAGGGAAGTTGATCAACCCAACTGCCCTTGAGATTTTGAACTTTCTTCTTATGCAGGTTGAGGATTTGCTTATTAGCTGCTTCTACTTGACCATTGCTTCTGGGATGATGAACTGATGCGAAGCGCAGCTCTGTTCCGATCTGCCTACAAAAGCCTATCATCTCTACATTATTGAACTGTGATCCATTATGGGTGATTATTGCCATAGGGATTCCATGTCGGCAGACTATCTCTCCCCAAATAAAATTCCTCATGACCTGGGTTGTTGTCTTTGCCAGTGCTTTAGCCTCAATCCACTTACTGAAGTAGTCGATCATAACTATAATAAAGCGCCGCTGCCCACTTGCCATGGGAAAAGGGCCAATGAGATCCATTCCCCAAACAGCAAAGGGCCAAGGGGTTGTAATCGATCTGAGAGATTGAGCTGCTTGATGCTGAAGAGGGGCGAATTTCTGGCATTGAACACATTTTCTTGCATAGGCCTCAGAGTCTTTCTTTATTGTAGGCCAGAAGTAACCTTGCCGCAGGATCCTTTTTTCCAACGTTCTTGCACCCGAGTGACTCCCGCACTCGCCAGAGTGCACTTCTTGAAGAACAATGGGAATTTCACTTTCTGAAACACATCTTGCCATTGCAGACAAGAAGGTTTTTCTATAGAGAATGTCGGATATCAAGTAATAGTGTGCTGCTTTTAACCTGAATCTCTTATTATCTTTTACTGACTGATGCAGGTTCCCGGTTGATAGGTAGAGAATGAAGGGGTCCATCCAAGAGGAACACTGATCGATTTGCATTAGCCCTTCTTCCTCCACCGCTGGGTGGAAAAGTTCAGAAGTTGTCCCTCCTGACGAGAGCCCATACTTGGCAAGAACGTCAGCCTCCTCGTTTTCTGTCCTTGGAATGTGCTCAATAGTAAAACTTTTGAACCTGCCAACCTCAACCTTTACCAGCACAAGGTACTTTTTCAACACTGGCTCCCTGGTCTCGAAGTTGCCAAGAACTTGTGAAGCCATTACCAGTGAATCAGTCTTGATATGGACGTGATCAATTCCAAGCTCTCGTGCAAGCCTCAAGCCGGTTAATAAAGCTTCATATTCTGCCTGATTGTTAGTCACTAGAAAATAGAACTTGATGGCCTGCTCAAGTTTGACACTATTCGGGTTTATCAACACTACCCCTGCCCCGAAGAGTTTCTTCCAGAAGCTCCATCCACATAAATGGTCCAAGCTAAAGGAGACCTTGCTGCCTGGTCCGAGCTAGATTCTATCGTATCAGTCAGGAAATCTGCAAGCACCTGTGCCTTGATAGCTGTTCTGGGCACATAGGAAATTTCAAACTCGCTCAGCTCAATTGCCCATTTAGCTAGCCTGCCTGAATGCTCTGGTTTTTCTAGCACACTCTTCAAAGATTGATCAGTAACCACCTGAATTGAATGAGCCTGGAAATATGGACGGAGTCTGCGGGCAGACATAACTAATGCCAAAGCTAGCTTCTCTAGGATGGGGTACCTTGCCTCTGCATCTTTCAGGATGTGACTGACATAGTAAATGGGGAACTGCCTCCTGCTCTCTTCTCAGGACCAGGACAGAACTAACTGCTTCAGGACCAACCCCTAGGTATAGGAACAACATCTCCCCTGCTCGGGGGCTTTGGAGTAAAGGAGTCGAGGTTAGCTGCTTTTTTAACTGCTCAAAGGCCAAGGAACACTCTTCTGTATATTGAAACTTGGACGCTCCCCGAAGAGTCTTAAAGAATGGTGCACTTTTATCTCCAACTCGAGAGATGAACCTCCCGAGTCCCGCCAACCTCCCCCCCAACTGTTGAACCTCTTTTGGTGAACGGGGAGGAGTCATATCAAGGATGGATTTAACCTTATCAGGATTGGGGGCAAGACCCTCAGGAGTAAGGAGATGGCCGAGAAACTTCCCTTTACTTGCCCCAAAGATGCATTTTAACGGGTTAAGCATTACTTTGTGCCTTCGCAGAGTGGAAAAGGTCTCTGCTAGATCTACCAAGTGCTGTGGAAAAGACCTACTCTTAATCAAAAGGTCATCCACATACACTTCGAGGTTTCTACTTTTTTGCTCTTTAAACACTTGGTCCATCATGCGTTGATAGGTTGCGCCAGCATTTTTAAGCCCAAAGGGCATCACAAGATAACAATAGCAACCGTCATTAGTGATGAACGCTGTGCAAGGGATATCAGGTTTGTGCATTCTTATTTGGTGATAACCAGAGAATGTATCTAAAAAACTCATAAACGGATATCCTACCGCAGAATCAACTAATAAATCTATCCGAGGCAAGGGGTAGAAATCTTTCGGGCATGCTTTATTCAAACGGGTGAAATCTACACACATACGCAACTTTCCCCCAGGTTTCTTAACCATTACAACATTCGAGACCCACTCGGGATATTGAATCTCTTGAACGAAGCGTGCTTTGAGGAGTTTGGCAACCTCCTCTCTGATGGGCTCTGCTAGCTTGACAGCTACATCCCTCTTCTTTTGCTGGACGGGCTTGGCAGCCGGATCAACATTGAGATGATGGCAAGCCACGTCGGGATCCACCCCTGGCATGTCCTCCGCTGACCAAGCGAAGACATCCAGATTCCTCAATAGGCAAGATATCAACTCCTCCTTTTGATCTTCTGGCAATTCGGAGTTGATGGAGAGATTTCTTCCTTCCCCTTCTGCGATGGGGACTTCTTGCGTCACCTGGGTAGGTTCCAGGTGAGCACCTTCTCTATCCACAGCAGCTTCTAATGGAGAAAAGGCTTCTGCTACTGCTGGAAAAGCTGGGGGGGAGGGGGGAAACCTCAGTCATGTTGACTGTTCGGAGGTAACACTCTCGAGCCTGCCTCGGGTCGCTCCTGACCCTGCACTGGCGGCCATCCTTGCAGAACTTGATGGCTAAATGGTATGTTGAAATGATGGCGCGATATTTGTTCAGCAATGGTCTCCCAAAGATAGCATGATAGCTGCTCGGGGCGTCCACTACTATGAACTGGATTTCCTTGGTCACCCCTCCGAGCGTCACTGGGAGTGTGACATTTCCTTCAACCTCCTTTCTTTCGCCCGAGAAGCCATAAAGTGGCCCCTCGGTTGGAAGCAGAGACTTTCCTGTCCTCAGGGCCTCAAAAGTTGACTTGAAGAGGAGATTTACGGAGCTGCCAGTGTCAATGAGAATTCTATCAACTGTGAAATCTCCGATGGCTGCCTGGACTACGATGGCATCATCGAAGGGGTTGGCGGTTACAGGAAGGTCCGCAGAGCCAAAGGTGACGACTTCGGAAGGTGGGGCGGAAGAAGTAGAAGCAACCTCAGCTCGGGAAAGCCTTGACAGAGAAGACTTCCGAGTAGACTCAGTCCCTGCTCCGCCATAGATGAAAAAGAGTCTTCCCAGGGCCCCGTCGTCGACAACATCAATACACTCATTTGGGATATCAATGAGCCCCAGATGGCCCTCATCCCTCATCTCTATGCACTCCCGGTGGACTTCAGCCACCTCTTTGCCCTTGGAGGTGGAAGGCTTTGAAGAATCACTCTTCCTGCCCAGGTCCTCGAGTTTACCCTCGGCGAGCAACCTCTCAACTAGCTTCTGAAGAGCCTTGCAATCTTTAGTCAGATGACCCTTCTCCTTGTGAAAATTACAGAACTGAGAGTTGTCCCTGGGCTTCCAGTCTCTCTGAGGCCCTTGCCTCTTTTCTTCAGCCTTCCTATGGATTATCTGGGCGACCTCTTCAAAGTCGATGCCCAGATCTGCAAGCTCTTCCATAGGGCTGCTCCCATGAGGATTTGAATCTGGCAGGGTGCTCTGAAGAATGGGGAGCGCTTGAAGGGGAACGGCGGGAGTGACGGCCAACGGCAGTCTCTGATCATGAAACTGTTGATGGCCAAGGAAGGGTTTCTTATGGCGGAGGTTACGCCCCCTCTGAGGTGGAGGATGGAAGTCAGGCCGGGGAGGCTTACTGTGGTACTGATTGTTGGAAGAGGAGTTGGGGACATCCCTTCCGCCAGCTTTAGCTGTCAGGGATGAGATATAGGTTGGGTTCGCATTTTCTCCCTCAATAAAGCGATTAGCCATTGCTATGAGCTCCTGATAAGTTGATGGTGCCTTTGTTGTCACTTTGAATTTCAACGGGCCCTCCTGGAGGCCGTGAATCAGGGCAACTTTATAATAATCGGGGTTCACATTCCTTACACCTTGGATTTCCTTTTGGAACCGATCAACGAATCTTGCCACCGATTCATTGTCTCTCTGTCTAATGTCAAAAAGGGCTGCCGGCCCATCCTTTCTCTTCTTAGAGGTTACAAACCTCAGGAGCAGCTCACTGCGAAGCTCAGCGAAGGAGGAAATGGTGCCTGGAGGCAACTCATAAAACCATTCTCTTGCTTGACCATCAAGAGTGGTCACTAGAAGTTTACATTTCAGGGCGTCAGAGAGGCTCCTCAATGCAACTGCGCCTTCGAATGCCTGCAGGTGGGAGACCGGATCAGTCTCCCCTGAATAAAAAGGGAGACGAGGTTCTCTGAAATTGCTTGGCGTTGACTCCCATCGGATTTGATCGACGAAGGGAGAGGGAGTTTCTGAATCAGCAGAAGGGCGGACTGGAGGACGAAGCTCTGCAAGCTCTGCGGACTGCCGATCAACAAAGTCTAGTCGGCGAGCCAGGGTCCCTCGGGCTGCTTCCCTGAAGAAATCCATCAGGGGGGCGAACTGATCAGCCTGAGGTCGCAGGGGAGCTGTGGACTGAGCTTGGTGGAGAGGCGGAGGCGCGGTCGCAGGCGACTGCTGAAGAGGGGTGCGAGCCGGGGTCCGGCGGACTGGAGTCTGGCGGACAGGTGCCTCAGCAACTTCTTCAACAACCTGGGGGGCAAGCCGCTGAGTCAATGCTAACAGGGCTTGGCTAATCGTATCGAGCTGCTGGTCAGTCTCTCTTCGAGATACTTCAGCTTCCCAGCGGGACTGCTCCAACGCCTCCCACAGCGAATCATCGGGGGAGCTAGAGTGGTCGGAGCGGCGACCTCGGCGGTCTGACATTTCTGTCCGCGGTTTCAAAAACTGCTCGAATCTGAAGGTCGCGTGTTAACTGTTGATGCGCGAAAAGCGAAGGCGGAAACGAGCACCAGCAGCTAACTGTTCGAGCACCTAGGGAAGAAAAGAAAAACAAACTGCGAGCAGCAGTCTACTTGGCGGACTAGAAAAGTAACAGAAAAGCAAGAGCCGTGGAGCATGGCAACACCAGACTTCGCCCGTTGCGGCCTGAATGCCTCTCCTGCGACGGGCTTACTTTTGATTGCAAAGAAGGGGTTACAAGAAGGGAAAAGCAAAGCAAAGCAGAAAGCAAGCTGGAGATCGCAAAGCCAGAGATTCGAGTCCGCAGCCTTTAACAAGTGGGCTCCTGGGCTCGAGTCAGTCACCTTTGAGTGCACCACTTCCCCCTATTTAAGGCTGGGGGCCTGCCCAAGCGGGCAGGGCTAAAATAACCGGCTGCCCGGGGTACAAAAGAGCAGGGCAGCGGTGACGGGAATCAAAAAAGAGAAAGAACAGGCAGTCCGCGTGGGACCGGCGGACTGGGCCAGCGAGCTGGAGACCTCCCTTGGTCGCATCGAGCGCGGTCCTTTCAGATTAGTTGCGACCTGAGCGACCTGGGCGGCCAGACTCGGAGCTCGCCGGCCTGAGCTTGACTCGTCGATGGGAGGTCGTCGATCTAGCAGAGCTGGGAACTGAGGGCGACCTGAACGGATTGATAGCTTGAGTCCGCCTAGGTGACGGACCACGTCAACTGGCGAGCTGGGCGAACTGGGTACTTGAGTTCAGCGAGGGAAGGGCAAGACGCCTAGCTGGAAATGTTGCAGATTCTGGGGTTAACACTTAGTTTCTAAAAATTAAGAATTAGAGCTTTGGTATAGGATACTTGGTTATTCTGAGAGTAAACTAATAGTCAAAATATCAAAAAAATTTAATCCGTGAACTTCCAAAGTTGAGCGGTAGTTTGACTTCATTATGTGCTCCTTGCTAAAAAGGAAAATTTGTAAAATCTTCATTTAAAAGAAATAATGATATTTCCTCATCTAGAACACTAGAACTAATTCACATAGATCTCTTTGGCCCTTTGAGTACTTATAGTCTCGGAGAAGAATAATATACTTTTGCACTTATCGATGACTGCACATGTTTTTGTTGGACTATTTTTATTGCAAATAAATGTGATGCCTTTTTTGAATTTTCCAAATGAGCGCTAGACTATATAATGAAATGGAACTAAAAATAAAATACACTAGTTCTGATCATGGGTGGTGAGTTTGAGAATTTTTTTTTTACCAACTTAGGTAACAACCTAGGAATTTGACACGAATATTCTGCCCTATGAACTCCACAACAAAACGGTGTAGTAGAAAGGAAGAATCGAACGCTTCAAGAATTAGCACACACGATGCAAGACGAGTTTGGCTTGCCTCGATATTATTGGGCTGAAGCGATCAAAAAAGAATGTTATGTGATAAACT
This sequence comes from Platanthera zijinensis, assembly GCA_039513925.1. Taxonomy (NCBI): domain Eukaryota; kingdom Viridiplantae; phylum Streptophyta; class Magnoliopsida; order Asparagales; family Orchidaceae; genus Platanthera; species Platanthera zijinensis. Next base: position 198,997,747 of record CM077084.1, on the reverse strand, counting down.
ATATCATGCTTCGCCTTATTCTTAAGCGCACCCCTTATGAGATTTATTAAGATTGAAAGACGTTTGTGTCCTACTTTCGAGTATTTGGCTGCCCATATAACATTCTCAACACCAAGGATAACATAGAAACATTCGATGATAAATCTTACCTAGTCCTTTTTTAGGATATTCCACCACAAGTCATTTATATAGGGTCTATTATAAATGAACCTTAGTTGTAGAAGAATCAATTCATGTCCACTTTGATGAAAATACACCAACTACGGAATCTAAATCAAATAAAGAGGATGTCGATGATGATGTGCCATTGGAAGGCGAGAGTATGGAGAGAGAGGAAGTAGTAGAAGATCCAACTCGTGTTGAAGGATATTAGCCTACAAGCACACTGAATTTTTCCAAAAAACATCCACGAGAATGAGTAATTGGAGTTCCTTCACATTGGGTTAGAACTTACTCAGCCTTGCATGAATCTTTTTAAAATTTATGTTTTATATCTGAAATAGAACCCACGAACATCTCTGAAGCATTGATTGATGAGTCTTGGTTCTTGGGTATGATTGAGGAATTGAATCAATTCAAGCAAAGCAAAGTTTGGACATTGGTGGAGCATCCTGATAACCATCAAGTTATAGGATTGAAATGGGTGTATAGAAATAAGCTTGATGGGGATTCTAGGATAACTAAAAATAAAGTGCGGTTGGACGCTCAAGGATACTCCCAAATCAAAGGTGTGGATTTTGCGGAATCTATTGCACCAGTTGCACGTCTTGATTCCATTCAATGTCACAGTATTCATGTTTCTTTATATAAAGCTTACAACTTTGGTTCAAAATTCTAGTGAACAAGTCTTTTGTTAGCAAGTTATTATGTATCTATCTATGCGAGTAGATTTCGATTGATTCAGGGTCCTTGAACTCAAAAATGATATAAAATTGATAGTGAAAAAATGAATAAAAAATGGGTAAATCATAAGCTATAAAATCATGTGTTGAAGATACCTCCCAAGCACTACTCACTCCTCCTGATAAGTCTTCATGAGAATTGAGAGGAAGATCACCTTGGTCAAAAGAATTATTTCGATCTTGTGCAAAGACTACAAATTTAAGTTAGTGCCCCTTGTTCGAATCTTGGAATGAATTAGATTGCAATATGACATGATTTTTCACTTTATTTCTCTTGTGCTAGCATATAGAATTATTAAGATAAAATATGTACTACAGATTATTTCTACTTGATGTTTTTTTGATGCTACACGTACGCATGCCATTATTCTATCTAACGCTTCTATGTATAAGAATTGGACTAACACTGCATTATATGTCTATAGCACATATATACTAGTACATGATTTTAATTCCTGACTCTTACAATGTTACACTGTATTAATGTTGGGGTTACCATAGTGATCTAGAAGTGGTCAAATAGGTAGTCTCACTTCTAATGCCATATGAGCTTATAGGGACACACATAATAGCATTTTGAGAAGTTAGAGGGATGGATTGTGTTGTTCTTGCTCATTTGTAATGAGCAAAGGACCAAGCACTTGACTTATTAGAATTCGTCGAGAGCGTAACGACATCATAGCTGATTCATCGAGACCTCACAACTAAGGCGTCAAGTACGTTAAGACCTCACAGTTAGCGTCGAGTTCGTCGAGACATCTCGTTTATTTGTCAAGTCATCTCAGCTGTTCATCGAGTCATCTCTGATAATGATTCATTAAGTTAATTTCAGTGGTTCTGGGTCTGTGGATAGTGATTGATCAAGCCTATTTATACTCCTGGGTATATATATATATAAGTTGCCTTATGGTTTTCAGGGCGAGATAAGGCAAGAGGAAGGGTTTCGCTGAAGTGCCGATCCCGTCGCTCCTGTAAGCCCCGATTCTGGCCCTCGCTTGTTCTGCCTCTCCTAATGCAGACCTAGCATACTATGGAGATGCAGAGGGCTTTCCATTCTCCATCCTGGATCTTGTATGATAAGGTACCAGTGTTGTTCCTGTTTGTATTGATTCTTGTAGAGTTTCAAATCTAAATTTTGCGTGAACTCACCTGCCACCCAAGAAGTAGTCTGGAGCATCTTGATTGATTGTCGACTCAATCCCGCTTAGGTATACTCCTATTTTATGTTATACAAACTTGTTGATCAATGTTCATCGCAAGATCCAAGTTTCTTTTTAGGGTTTTATTTAAATTTATTCAGCTGCGCACATTTGATGTGCTATTAAGTAAAAACCCTACTATTAACTCTATGAATCTCCAAGCATTGTACTCCAAATTGTATGTATTTTGTTTCACTTGAGCTGTATAATTTTATTTACTCTGAAAAGCTCTTCAAATCAATTGGTTTTTCTTGTGTGGGGTAGGTCTACGTTCATGGTGTTCTGCTCCAATTTTTGCCTCAGCTTCTTAATATTTTTTATGCATGTATGCATATTTTTCTCATCTCTTTGTGTTCGCGAGACCTGTTCATTAATCCTCGGCCCTTTCAATTATAACAAAAGGGGGAGAGTTGAGAGTTCAAGAGTGTATCCTATGGAGAGTTAAGTGTTCATAAGTGTATCCTATTCCAAAGTGTATTCTATGCTTAGTGATGAGTTGTAAATATACCTATTTTATAGTACTTAAGTTAGGTTGTTTTATGTTATTTTCATTTTTTTTAGCTTTTCTTCTTCAATAAAATGTTTCTTTTTGTATATTCTTTTCTAACTTGGCTGTATTCTCTTCTCCTATAAATTTTGCAGAAAAATCTTGAAATTTCATTGCATACGCCCGTGACCTCGAATCACGCCCATGACTGGGGCAAGTCCCTTGATGCTAGTGCAAAAAACTGTTGCCTGCTGTGAATCCGTGAAGCAGGGGTGGAACATGCCCGTATAATCCTGACATGCCCGTGCCGGTCAATGAGGTTTCAATCTGTTTTAGAATTTGTTGATGTCGACATCAAGCTGTCAGGTGTCAAGTCACGCCCCCCTACAGGCCCGTGACCTTCTGTCACGCCCGTGACCTCCACGTGGAATTTCTAGAAGATTCCAGAATTCTATTAGTCACCAAGTTTTCAACTTCTCCATCACGCCAACTTTATTCGTCGTCGGTCACGCCCGTGACCAGGGCGTGTAATCTAGATTTTTTTGTCTATAAATAAAATTTTTCTATAAGACCCAAGGGTTAAATTTTTAAAACCAATTTACTGTTTGTGGGATGCTTTTGTAACACCCCACATTTCTTGAGGTGTGAGATGTTCTCTGGGGGTTATCGCTCGTTGGTAGCTAGTTACAGTGCCGCGAAAAGTTGTTACCACGTGGCGGTAGTATGGGAATTAATCTGGCAAACCTCTCGGGAAGTATTGCCTCGCGATAAATTTACCGCGGGCGATAGCTGGGACAATTTAATTGATATGGATCTCGGGATCATACCGAGAAACTGTAGAGGTTAGCGCGCGACGATAGGGCATTGGCCACGTGTTGGCATGTGATTGGAGGGTTTAGGCGGTTGCGCTCGAAATGAGGCATTGTATTAGGTTACCGCACTATGGTGGCTAGTTACCGGACGACGGTAACTTTATTTATATGCCTGATTTGGCCATTTTCACTTCATTTTCTTCTGGATTTAGAGTTGGCCTGGTTTTCCTTTAGGAGGAGCATCGGCGCCGGAGGGTAAATCTCATCGCAATTGAAGTTCTGAAGTTCCGATTCACAAGCCAAGTCTTGATCTATGGAGGAAAGATCGTTGTGGTCGCATTCATCCGTTTAGATCTTTGGCTGTGCCACGCAAGAGAGCGAAAAGGGTAACGATTCTCAACTTGGACATGTGAAGTCCTCTTCCTTTTGCATAGGAAACCCTCTCCCACGAGTGTGCGGTGAGAGTGAGGTTATTTCCTTCGGGTAGATACGGTATATCCCAATAATTTTGCATATAGAGTTAGGAATCAAAGTACGAACATAGGCTTGGTGTGTAAAGCTCATCTGGACAGATTGAACTGGATTGGGGATGTTTTCAATATGTTTTAAAAGTGAGGGATAGATCTGTCTTAACTCTAGATGGGGGGGGGGGTGAATAGAGTATTTAAAAAACTTTGATTAATTTTTCAGCGAATTAAAATAAGTGATAAGTATATGTATAAAGAGAAATGAAAACAAACGCAATCACAACATACAAAAAAATAGAGCAATCAAGATAACACAAATAATTTATAGTGGTTCCCTTAACTTGAATCCACTCTTCTACAACCCTGGTAGTAATCCACTATAGGTTTTTGATCAGGTGCCCTACCACCACAAGTTTTTGCTCAGGTGCCCTGTCACCACAAGATCAATTTCATGGGAGATCTCACAACCCTTTGAGCTTTTGACCAGGTGCCCAAAAACCAAACCAACTCTTTTGATTAGGAGACTTGACAACCAAAACGAATAACTTTTGATGGGAGTTAAGAAACCCTTTTACAGTGGTGAAAGAAAATAAAGATAATGTCTTCTTTGTCAACAATCAGAGAGAAGACTAGTGGATGTTGTTGTTGTCAAAGCTCCCCCTGAGATATTATTCAGGGTGTAGGCCTTCAGATTGAAGATTGATCTTCAGAAAACATTCTGACTGATGAAGATTGTTTGTCTCTTGAAAAGTCCTGAAGCAAAACTGAAGAAGACTGAAATTGTCTGACAGCTGTTCTTCTTCTTTCAGTTTTCTGTAGGCACAATTAAATAGCTTCTGTAAATTTTGTCTATGCTATCTATATGTAATCTTCTAAAATAAACTCTTTTTATATTCCTTGAAGAAAATTGGATTTTTGAATTTTGAATCCTATCCTTGATTGATTGTAGAAAATCTGGAAGACTGAATGGCTAGAATTGTCTTAAATGAATTCCCAAACTGTCTCTGGAAATAAGTCATGTAATAACACTGTGAAATACCATAATTAATGCTGTCATAGAACAGTTATATGTTTGAGAATATAAACATTAATTATCAGAGTATTATTACTTAAATATAATCAAATAAATTGCCAGCCGGACTAAGAAGCTGAAGAGGAAAAAATTCGAACAGAACCTGAAAGAAAATAGTCGACCTCAGGAAGAATTTCATTGACCTAAACTCCAAGTTCGTCGAGCTAAAAAATCTCCTTCGTTGAGTTGAAAAATCTCCTTCGTCAAGGTGAACTTCTGATATGAGATCAAAAATTATCGACCTTAACTGTACTTTCATCGAGCTCAACTCAGAGAAGGAACTCTGAGTTCGTCGATCTGAGATCGTCGAGCTGAGTTCAGCTATCGTCGAGAAAAATTTCTGAAGTATTTAAAACTGCTTGTCTCTAGGTTCTTGAGTCTCTGAAGTCTTCTGAAGGAAGGTTCAAAGGCTAACATAATAAGACTAACCTTAACCTTTGAAAAACAAATGACCCTAGGCTATACATGATGAGTCAACAAACATAATAGTGAACCTTGCCCAAGTCAACCCTAAATAAGGTGGGGTTCTAACAATCTCCCCCTATTTGGGTGAGGTCACTATGAACAACAATAAAAGAAAATTCACAAAGCATAAAATAATATCTGGCAGAATCATAAAGTTTCATTATATATAAACAACAGTGCCTTGTGACAAATTTACAACAAATAAAAATAAAGATTAAAAGCAGAAAATGATGAACTGTCAAACTTTCTTTTAAGAATCCTATGATTTTATAGCAGAAGGTTTTGTAAAGATAATTTCTCTTTTTGGATCTACTGCTTGCTGCTTTGACATATTTAAATCTTCATTTCCAAGAATTATGACCGAAGCAGCTCTTGGTTCAACTGCTTCAGGATGCAAAGCCATATATGTATCAACATTAAAAAGATTTTATACCTGATACTTTTCAAGCTCTTTCTTACTGTAAGAAGATATTATTGTAAATTGAGAAGTGTCTTGTCCTTCTTTGGCTTTCCTGATTTGAGATAGTCCTATCAGTTCCTTGAACATAGTCATTCTAGAGTTAGGATCCATCTCTAGATCACACACTTGGGACAAAGGCCTTTCAGGACTAGATTTGTCTTGCTGATTTGATTCAAATGATCTCTGCTGCCTGCTTTTCTTTTGGTACTGTTGCTATCTGCTGCTGCTGGAACTATGCTTCTGTCTACTATAAGAAGATTTGGAATGCTGAGAAGAAGTAGACTTTTGGAGCTTGAGAAACACTTCCAGAGGATCCAGCTGTTGGAGGAGGAGGAGGAGAGCCTCTCCTGAATAGAGGTGGAGGAGAGTAACTCCTGCTCTTCTTCTTCGCTTTCAATTTATTTTTGGAATATCTCATCTCGTGAGGGGAGTCTAGAGTGAGCTTTATATTATGCAAAATATAATACGGAGTATCAGCAGATGCATATGTCTTTGGACCAGCCTTAAGAGGAGACTTTTTATTAGCCTTTCTTTTCTTAGAGCTTTTATCCTCAGAATCATAAGAGTCATCATCATCATCATCATTATAAGAATTTGCTGGATTATCATATAGAGAATGAATCAATTTAAGCATATCATCAGTGAGAATTGGATGAGCCTGAGGCTGTCCTTGAATTACTGGCTCTATAGAAACTTCTGTAACAACTTGATTTTGAATAGAATCACTTTCCTCTTCCATATCTGCAAACATTATCTCATCAATGTCTGGCATGGGAGACTAAGACCATCTACAAGTTGGAGGGGAAAATCCTTTGGCTCTGAATAAATTGTAGGCTCTATAACAGTATCAAAAACTAAAAAGCTTTTCCTAAGCTGTTCCAAAACTTCAGGGCTTATAGAAGATGAATAACAAACTATAGCTTTAGACTCATCTGGTACTGAATCAACAAGAACTTGTATAATGTTTATTTAAACTGAATCCAAAGAATGTAGCAGAGAAACTAAATTAACTATGTGATTTATGATGAAATCACCAACAGTAGATATTTTTGTATCATCAAAATAAATCATTTTTGTATCTGTATCTTCATCAAGAATATCAATAACCTTAGCTGGAATTTTGTATCTGGAACTACTACTACTGGAGGAGATGGAGCTACTATTGTTGGAGCTTATTTAAGGAACATCTCCCCCTTCCTGGTTTCATAAAGTCCTGAAGCCAGGCCCCTAGAAGAAGGGACAAATGAGAAAGCTGTAATTTGAGTAGAAAGAGTGGAGATAGAAGCAGAGAGAGGAGCAATAGCCTCAGCTATTAGCTTCTTAATGGTTGGAGAGATGAACTTGAGAAGATCTTTTGAAATGTCAAAAAAGTTATGGTAGAGAGGTTCAGGAATAGAAGGGGTATAGGTGGATTAATCTCCGTAATTTGAACAGATAAACATGGCTTGAGGGAAATCTGATTGAAGGAATTCTGGAAATGATGATGGAATTGTGGATGGTATGTTAGTAGGGATATTTTCCTGGATGGGGGAATGAATTGGAGAGTGATGTGGAGATGTTTGAGGAGATAGTAGATTGAAGTTACGTTGAGTGGAGGTGGATGGAATGTAATCAATGTGAGATAGAATAGGAGATAGAGGAGGTGGAGATGGTGGTGTATCCTCATTGATATGAATAGGTGATGATGGTTGATATGGAGATACTGGAGGAATGGAAGTGGAAGTTTGTTTGATGGGAGTTGATGAAGGAAATATTGAAGGAGGTGGAGATGGAGGATTAATAGGAGAGAGAGCAAGAGCTTCTTCATGAGGTGGGGGAGTGGCTGAATCAGCCCTCGTGTTCTCAAAAGCTATTTTGAAAGAGGAGGCCCTGGAGGGCTTGAGAATAGTCCTCTCCCATCTGCCAAATAGGGCAAAAGTAAGGCTGTTTGAGGCATTAATAAATGTGGTCTGAGAAACAAACAGATTTGGAGCCTTTGCCTGCAGAAATATTCCTAGAATCCTTCCAAATCATACATTCTTTTTATTTATTTTCTTCTGTATCAAATCAAACAAAATACTTCTCCAGTTTATTGAATTCTGATTAACAAGGGAACACATCAAGTTGAACTGGTGCCTAGTGATATGATCATGTGCAGAAGGCTTTCCTAACAACACTTTTCCTACAATATCAGCCAAAAATCTATATTCTATAGACAAATTTTTCTTCAAAAGATGGTTAGTTTTTCCTATAGAGAGACCTAACCAATCTAGAATCTCATCAAACTCACTGCTAGATAACTCCATCTCATCATCTCCATTCACAAAACCAAAAATTTCAGTCAAAATCTCGGGAGAAAGAGGAATCGGGTTACCAGAAATCGAGCCGATAGCAACTTAAGAATCTTGAATCTATGCCGAGAAAAACCATTCCTTAATCTCTTGTACTGGTAACTTGATCCTGGTAGTCATGAGAAACTGCAGATTTGAACTTTCAAAAAGTTTCAGAATATCTTGAAATATCTGATCAGTATGAGAAAATGATTCCATGTCTATATCGAATCCTGCGTCGAACTTCATGCTTGCAAGAAGTGCTGGAGAATTCGCCATTGCTCTACAAAAGCAACCAAAGATCAAGTGCAGAAGGGAATTGGAATGTGCGGGATGGTGTTTGATGTAAATATAAATATAAGGTTTTAGAAGGTGATGCGACGAACTCTGTCCAGCGAAAATAAAAACTTCGAGCTCAGTTCGACGAAAATACACATAAAGAGATAAAAGACATCAACCTAAGTTAGAAGAGCGGGAAAACAGATCGTCGATCTCTGTTCGACGAAATATTTTCAGAAATAAATTCGTCGATCTCCATTCGAAGAAAAAATTTCACAAAGAGATTTCGTCGATCTCCGTTCGACGAAAAACTCTAGAAGAGTTCACAGATCGTCAATCTCCATTCGACGAAAAGTGATCAATTCTTTTACCTTAGACAAAAATCAAATTTGACCATCTTCATTAATCATACCAAGCTGATTTAAGAAGAACAGGTGTTTCTTTTCATCCAACGGTTTGGTGAAAAAGTCTGCTCTTTGTAAATTAGTAGAGATAAAGACAAGGTTAATTTTCTTTTTGTCCACACAATCTCTAATGAAATGATGTCTAATTTCTATATGCTTGGTTCTACTATGATGCACGGGATTTTATGGAATGGAAATTGCACTGGTACTATCACAAAATATAGTTGAATTATTTAGACTGTAACCATAGTAGAGGAGTTTCTTTTTAATCCACAAAATTTGTGAACAACAACTGTCAGCTGCTATATATTCAACTTCTGCAGTTGAAGTTGACCCAGATGTCTATTTCTTACAAAACCAAGACACAAGCCAATCACAAACGAATTTCCATGTTCCTGATGTGCTTTTCTTGTCAACTCTACATCCAGCAAAGTCAGCATCTGAGAATCCAGTTAATTCAAATTCAGACTCAGTTGGATACCATAGTCCTAGATTTGGGCAACCCTTTATATATCTAAAAATTCTTTTTAGGAAAATATGGTGAGATACATTAGGGTTCACTTGGAACATAGCACAAAGGCATATAGCAAATTATATCTGGCCTACTAGCTGTACGATATAACAAGGACGCAATAATAGCCCTATATGTTTTCTGATCAACTGGCTTGCCCTGTTCATCAGAATCAATCACAACATTGAAAGTCATGGGTGTTTTCATTGCTGAGGCATCAGACATCCCAAATCTTTTAACTAGCTCCTTAGCATATTTGGATTGGGAGAAAAAAATGCCATCAGGGGATTGCTTCACTTGAAGACCAAGGAAGTATAAAAGCTCACCCATGCTACTCATTTCAAACTTGGAATACATCAGGTCAGAAAACCTTTTGCATAGTTTGGAATCAGTAGAGCCAAAAATGATGTCACTTATATATATTTGTACTAACAATATTTCATTTTTATGATGCCTAAAAAAAGTCCTATCTACAATGCCCCTAGAGAACTTATGCTCTAAAAGAAATCTAGTTATGGTCTCATACCAAGCTCTTGGAGTTTGCTTTAAACCATAAAGAGCTTTATGCAATTTGAAAAAAAAAACGGATGAGTTGGAGAGATAAAACCTGGTGGTTGCTTCATATAGACTTCCTCTTTGAGTTCACCATTTAAGAAAGCACTCTTGACATCCATCTGGTAGACTTTGAACTTCTTATAGGCTCCATAAGCAAGAAAGATTTTGATAGCCTCAAGTCTTGCAACAGGTGCAAAGGTTTGATCATAATCAATTCCTTTCTCTTGGGAATATCCTTGTGCTACCAGCCTTTCTTTGTTCCTTACTATAGCTACTTGTGCATCCAATTTATTTCTAAATACCCATTTGGTTCCAATGACTAGGAAGTCTTTGGGTCTTGGAACTAAATCCCAAACTCTGCATCTCTCAAATTGATTGAGATCCTCTTGCATTGCAATAATCTAATGGGGATATTGCTCTGCATCTTATATGGATTGGGGCTCAAGTTGAGATATGAAGCAAACATGCATCAAATCTTCTTGGTTGAGTTGATGGCTTGTTTGCACACCAAATGATATGTCTCCAATCACTTGAGATATAAGGTGATCTCTAAGTGTGATAAGATCAGTAGGAGGAGTTTGTTCATCAACAACATTGGGAATTAATTCCTCTTATAGAATTATGTTGGTTGTTGTAGGTTTATCTGTTGGAATTATTTCAATAATATCTTCTTCACTGTCTCCATCAACTTGAGGAGAAGGATGTGATATAACCTCTTTGGTGAGGTTTAAAACATCCAATTTCTCACACAGTATGGGTACCTACAATAAATCTCATGTAGAAGAATCCTTCTCCTTATAAAACATGTTAGCTTCATCAAATGATATATGAATAGATTCTTCCATTTTCAAAGTTGATTTATTAAATACCCTATAGGCCTTGCTGACTTGGGAATATCCAAGAAAAATTGCCTCTTCAGCTTTGTCTTCAAACTTGCTAAGATGTTTCTTGTTATTATTGTGTATATAACATCTACAAGTAAAAACTCTAAAATAGTCCATTTTAGGTTGATTCCCTTTGAGCAGTTCATAGGGAGTCTTACCCTTAAGTGTATGTATTAAACTCCTATTCAGAACTTAGTTTGATGTGCTTACATCCTTTTCCTATAAGGATAGGGGCAAGTAAACATTTTGCAAGCAATATCCCAGCAAATATAATAAGGGTTCTATTTTTCCTTTCTACTACCCCATTTTGTTGAGGAGTTCTAGGAGCAGAGAAGCAATGCCTGATACCTTCCTTCTCATAGAATTCTTGCATGAGAAGTGAATAAAACGCAGTGCCATGATCACTTCTGATCAATGCAACTAGAGTAGAGTACTCAATCTGAATGCTCTTAAGAAAGTCTGTTAGAACATTGAAGTTATCTGACTTGTTTGTCAAAAAGAGCACCCAAGTGAATCTAGAGAAGTCCTCTACAATAACTAAAGTATAGGATTTCTCTCCCAAGCTCTGTACTGTAATGGGTCCAAAAAGATCCATATGTCGCAAGTATGGAATCCTGGGTGAATAACTCTTATTAATAGATTTAAAGCTATTTTTAGTTTGCTAGCCTAATTGACAAGCAATGCAGAGACTTTTCTTCTTGTAGGGGCCAGAAGACAATCCTCTAACTAGGTTGTCCCTAGATAATTTAGTAATATTTCTTAGGTTTACATGTCCTAGTCTTTTATGCCATAAATCATTATTATTACTAATTAGATTGAATACGCAAATTTTTGAACAAGCTAACTTGTGATTAACTACATAGATATTTTCTTGTCTAAGTCCAGTTAAAACAGTTTTATTATCTATTAAAATAATAATATAGGAAGATTGGTTAAAAGATACCTGATAACCTTCATCACATAATTGGCTTATGGATATCAGGTTATGTTTTAAACCACTCACATATGAATCTTTTTTGAATGTAACATCTCCAACTTTAACATTCCAATAGCCTTCAATTTGGCCACAATTGGAGTATCCAAAGAACACCTTTGGTCCATGCTTTGACTTGTATTTAGTTAGGTTGTCCTTGCTTCATGTCATATGCTTTGAACATCCACTATCCAAGTACCTCTATTGCTCTGTGGTAGGATAGTTATGTACCTGTAAGAAAATAAATGAACTGTTCTTGACACAGGTAACCTTAGGTCCTTGATTCTTCTCAAACTTATAGCTAGAAATATAAGAATAATCAGGTTCATCTTTGTATCCTAAGGGGTGAAATCTTCTAGGTGAAATTATCCATTTGGTAAAGGGATTAACAAAAGATTTAGGTTGATTAAAATTTCTGGAGAAATTTAGGTTTCTGTTGAAATTATCTGAGTTCGATGAATTCCAATAAGTTCGTCAATCTGCGTTCGAAGAATAGGGATGAGTTCGTTGAACTCCTCTCTGGGAATAAAAGTATTCATTTCCTGTGCCCCAATTTCGTCGATCGCTGTTCGAAGAACCATAAAAATTTCGTCAATCGCAGTTAGACGATTTATTATATATAAAGTCTGTGTTCATAGTTCATTGATCTGAGTTCGACGAACCTTATACATTTCATCGATCTGAGTTCGATGAACTGTGTTGAATTTGGTTTTTATTGAAATTTTTATTTTTCCTTTTCTTTTGTTTGGGTTTTTGAAATTCTTCTGACAGTTAGTGGTTGTCTTCTAATTTTTCTTTGCCCTTTTTTGATATGAATTTTATAGGGGTTGAAAGAATATTTTTCATAAGTATTGGTGGCTTACTAGATGAAGCTCCAAAGCCTAATTTTCTATTAAGCCTAGCATTTACTGTGCTGGTTATATCTATTAATTTAATACATCTCCTATTTAGGGATTCTTCAAATTTTTTAGCCTCATTTAGTTCAGTTTTTAAGGAAATTATTTGTTCAGAAGCTATATCTAGTTCATCTTTTAGTTTTATGTTTTCAAAAAACAAGTTATCAAATTCAATTTGTTTATCTTTGAGAAATTTGATTTCCTTCTCAGTCTTAATTAAATTATTACACAAAAGTTTAAATTCAGCTTTAAAATGATTAGAATTGAAATCAAAACAGGTTATTACCTGATCCTTTTCTGATTCTGATTCTTCTGCTGATTCATCAGCTGCTGAATGACTGCTTGAAGCATCAATTGCCATCAGGAAAATCTCTCTGGCTTTTGCCTCTTCTTCATCCTCACTAGAGCTGGAAGATGAAGACTCTTCTTCAGACTCACTCCAAGTCTCAGCAACAAAGCCTTTTTCTTTCTTCTTATACTTGCTGGAAGAAGGCTTGCTATAGTGCTTCTTGTATTCCTTATCTTTTCTTTTATCCTTCTTTTGAGCTTCTGGACACTCTAGAAGAATGTTTGCTGGCTTCCTACAACCAGAGAAGACAACTTCTTTAGTTGGAGTCTTATCATACCTTGGCTTAACTTCATTCCTTATTGACCTTCTTCTAAAGTCCTTCTTATCCATTTTGAAGAATCTCTTGGCTAAGAGGTGATGCAGCGATCCAGAGCCGCCCCGCTCTGGCGCAGCCAGAGGAACACGTCCGGCGATCACTACCGGGCTGCAGCCCAAGCACCCCACCCATGACCGCACCTATTCTCAGCGCGGCGGGATGTTGAGGCGAGGTCTCGAACCCAGCCCCCTTGATAAAGAGCTTTCCTAACAGCTCTCATCACCAACTGAGCTGCAAAATCCGTCCACCACAAGAACTATCTAGAGAAAGAAAACTCTTGGTAGAAATTTTCGTTACCCCTCTCGGATTTGTAGATCCGTGATGCGTGGATCTACCAAGTGTGATCGCTCCTCCTTTGAACGTCCACGGGAAACGCGCTACGGATGATGAACGTGCTAATCTCCTTCACTTCACGCCGTGGAGGAAAACACCTATCTTCTTCCTTGCAAGCAAGCAACTTCTCATGCATGGGCCGAAACACCTTTCAAGAGTAGATCTCGGTTGGCCGAGAGCAAGAAAGGAGGAGTGCGGCCGAGCATTAAGAGGAAGGGGCGGCCGAGAGCAAGAGGGAGAATGGTGGAGGCCGAGCATTTAGGGAGAAGAGGGGCCTTGGGGCCGGCGGCTTGGAGGAAGAAAGAAAGAGAGGGGGGCGGCGACTATGAGAAGGAAAGACGGGGGAAAATTAGGTTAGGCAAATTCAATTTTGATTTCAATAATATTCTACCACAAAATGAAGAGTTCAAGGCCCTTATATATGCTTACATCTCAAAGCAAATAACATGTGGCTAAAGGCACACCACATAAAGAAAAATGCAGAAATTAAATAATGTTTTTAAAGAGCCTTCATGAAACGGCTATTAGCATACCAAAACAAAAAAAATATCAAATATGATTCTTGTTGCAAGGGCGAAGCCTGTAGCCATGACCGCTACGACGTCGCACGTCCTTTGCCGGTACATCTTCAACATAGTCATGCTCCAGTTGGCCGTCCTGGTGGCCGTCGCCATCACCGTCGCCATCACCGTCGCCATCAATCCTCCGCCGCTCAAAAGGACTCATCTCCGATGAGCGGGCTGATATATAACGGCGTACGAGGTCCGCGTCAAGAAGATCCATCTGTGTAGCAGAGAGCCAAGAGTCATCCGAAGCCGAACGACCACGCCAATGAACCAAAAACCTGTGAATGTCGCCGTCGGGGGTGGGAAACATATCATCCTGCAAAATCCTGTCAGGCAAGAAATCTGTCCGGGGAAACATCGGAAAAGCGTTAGGTGAAGTAGAAAAACAAGTGTCATCATCAATAGACGGCATACCTCCTGTAGAATTCGAAGGAGAGAACGATCCAGAATTGAGCTCACCCCCACCCCATTAGATTGTATAGTGGAATTATTAAACGGAGAGACAGACAGTTCAGGTGGTGGAGCAACAAAAAGCGTTAAATCCGAAATGTTAAACACAGGGGAGATTCCCCAATCAACGAGTAATTCTAATAAATAAGCATTTTCGCCTAATTTCTTCAAAATTCGAAAAGGACCGGCTTTCTTGTTCGCTAATTTTGTTATGGTGCCCGAAGGCATCCGTTCAGGGATAAGACGAACCATAACCAAATCGCCAATATTCAAGGAGACTGCTCGCCTATGTACGTTAGCATTCGATTGATAGATAGAATATTGCTTAGCTAACGTCTTGCCAATGTGCTCATGGAGAGTGTGAACGTGTGAAGCGAAGTCCTATGCAAATTGACTTGACTTAAAAGAAGGCGGTAACGGAACCAAGTCAAGAGGCACTGGCGCCTTATAACCATGCACTATCTCATTCGGCGACAACCTAGTGGACCTGTTCTTAGAATTATTGTACGCTAGTTGAGCATGCGGAAGAATAAGATCCCACGTACCTTTATGTTCGCCCACTAAACAACGAAGTAACCCGCCCAAGCTATGGTTGACAACTTCCGTTTGCCCATCCGTTTGGGGATGATAGGCCGACGAAAACATTAGTTTAGTGCCCATGAGTTTCCAGAGTGTCTTCCAAAAATAACTTGTAAATTTTACATCCCTATCACTCACGATAGTTTTGGGAACACCCCGATGTGCCACGACCTCCTTGAAATATAATTTTGCGACATTTGAAGCATCGTAGGTATTATTACTAGCGATGAAATAGGCCATTTTAGAGAAACGGTCTACTACGACAAGAATAGAATCGTGACGCCTAAATGTCATGGGTAACCCCAAAATAAAATCCATGCTGACATCTTCCCATGGTACCGATGGGATCGGGAGTGGAGTGTAAAGACCCGTGTTGGTCTTGTTCCCCTTGGCTTGTTGACAAACACGACAACTTCCTACGACTTTGTTAACCATGGGTCTGAGGCCCGGCCAAAAGAATTTATCCTCTACGAGTGTTATCGTTTTGTCTCTACCTAAATGTCCGCCTAGCCCTCCGCTATGCAGCTCCCATATGATAAAATGTCGTAATGACGAGCGGGGAATACATAGTTGCAAATGTTTAAATAAGTATCCGTCACGGATATAGTACGCCGAAATGGTGGTAGGGGAGCTGTCCTGAGTGGCGAGATAAATTTCCCTAAAGTCTGGGCATTGGACATATTCATCTTTAATCCTCTCAAATCCTATAACTGATACTTCCATGGTAGTTAGTAATAAGGTGACCCTACTCAACGCGTCCGCCACACGATTTAATGTACCCTTCAGATACTTGATAATGAAGGCGTACTCCTGTAGGTATGAAATCCATTTAGCGTGCCGTGGGCTAATCTTATTTTGAGAATTAACAAATTTGAGGGCCTCATGGTCCGATAATATCACGAATTCTTTTGATATAAGGTAATGTCGCCAATGTTGGAGACAACGAATCACTGCATAGAATTCGCGATCATAATTCGAATAGTTTAATTTTGGGCCGGATAGTTTCTCACTAAAATATCCTAGCGGATGTCCTTTTGACTTAATACTCCTCCGATTCCTATCCCCGATGCGTCGCATGATAGTTCAAACACTTTACTAAAATCCGGTAATCGTAGTAAGGGGGCTTCAGACATCCGTTCCTTAATCGTTTGGAAAGCACTAGTGGCCGCTTTAGTCCAACTAAATTCTCCTTTCTTCATACATTCAGTGATGGGTGCCATAATACTACTAAAATTCCGAATAAATCTTCGGTAAAACGTGGCCAACCCGTGGAAACTTTGAACTTCCCTTATATTCTTGGGTTTCGGCCACTCTTTAATTGCTTGAACCTTCTTTGGATCCACATGAATGCCATCTGAGCTCACGATGTATCCTAAGAACTCTACGGAAGACACACCGAATGCGCATTTTTTTAGATTAATAAATAAATTCTCTTTGCGCAATGTGGTAAGGACTGTTCTTAGGTGAGTTTCATGATCCCCCGGAGAGAGGCTAAACACCAAAATGTCGTCGAAATAGACCACTACAAATTTTCCCATATAGGGTTTAAAGACTTGGGTCATCAATCGCGAAAACGTACTCGGTCCATTGGTAAGTCCCTCTCCAAGCACTAGCCATTCATATAGTCCATCCTTAGACTTGAATGCCGTCTTCCATTCGTCCCCCTCACGTATTCGTATTTGATGATAACCGCACTTAAGATCCAATTTAGAGAACACGGCGGCTCCTGATAACATATCTAGTAAATCATCCAAGCGGGGAATGGGGAACCGATACTTGACTGTTATTTTATTTATATCCCGATAATCGACACACAATCGCCACGTTTTATCTTTCTTCGGGACTAATAAGGCAGGGACGACACAAGGACTTTTACTGTGACGTATAAACCCTTTCGCTAACAAATCTGAAATTAATTTTTGCAACTCCTCATCTGAGGAGGGGTTGAGGCTGTAATGGGGCTGATTCGGCAACGAAGAACCCGGGACAAAATCTATCTCATGCTGGATATCACGCATAGGTGGCAACTGAGGTGGTAAGTCCACCGGGTAGACATCCTTATACTCTTCTAAGAGAGTTCGAAGGGATAACGGGAGGCTCGCTAATGAGGGTGCATCCTCCTTAGCTTGAAGACAAACTAGCGCGTAGATAACGCCATCCATGAAAGTCTCACGCTCTAATTCTTTCCTACTTATCATACTTATCGTTTTCTTTTCTACCGGCACAATGGTATCTTTGGACGCAGGTGACGGATCCTTGGGCTGTGATGGTTTCAAAATAATGGTCTTACCATTGAATTTGAACTCATAAGTGTTGGCTCATCCAAAATGAGTCACGTCATAATCATAAAGCCAAGGTCGTCCTAATAAGACATGACACACGTCCATGGGAATTACGTCGCACCACACTTTATCAACATAGTTTTTTAAGGTTAGTGGCACCAAGCATCGCTTAGAAACCGCTATTGACGTCTTGTTTACCCACGCGATTTTATAAGGATGTGGGTGCGGCTCGGTGACTAAATGCATGCGTGCGATGGCATTTTCCGAAACGACGTTCATGCAACTACCGCTATCAATAATTAGTTTGCACCATTTTTCACCGCACTTAAAATTTAAGGTAAATATATTTGTCCGGTTATACTCGTCCAACGCTCGCGGTGTGGCCAAAATACATCTCATCACCATCATGTAAGAATCGTCCTCCATGTCACTCGGTTTGCGATCTGATTCGGCTCCATAGTCGATATCGGCAGGCTCAGTCGTGGAGTCTAATAGGGCTAACGATTTGCTCTTCTTGGGACACTCACTAGCATAGTGCCCTTGGATTCTGCAAGAATAACACGTGGCATTAGTCTTGCTAATCCGTCCTATCGGCACTCGCTCGCCGGTGGGATTTCTATTATTCCTAGCGGTAATGATAATGGACTCCGAATCCGTGGATCGATACTTTCCCTTGTCTCGCGTGGAGGGGGATGGATGCGGTCCTAAGAGGGACTTTCCATTCTGAAAGTTTCGCCCTTTGACTTTGTAGGCGTTGTGTTTTCGAATATCCAAAGCAGCATTGAAAGTGGTGTTAAGGTCCGTGTGACCATAACGCAAGAGCTTTCCTTGAATGTCCGAGTTGAGTCCCTTACGAAATCGGGAGAGTGTGACTTCGGGCATCTCATGAACATCGCAACGCACCAACATATCCTTAAGTTATCCCATGTATTCTGCTACCGAAGAGCTACCTTGACGAAGAGAGGCTAAGTCGTCGAACATTTGTGTCCGGTGATAAGTGGGGACATATTGGTCGTGGAGAAGTGCTTTCATGGCAGCCCACCCAATTGGGGGTACTCCATTAACTGCACCTAATCGTCTCTCTTCGTTCAACTAGTATGTCTTAGCCCTTCCTAGAAGTTTCATCCGCGCAACCTTCACTTTCTCAACGTCCGTCAGGTCGTGCCATTCAAAATAGCACTCGATTCCCATAACCCAGTCTAGGAATAGCTGGGGCTCTCCCATACCATCATATGAAGGTGAGTCTATTTTTAAGGCCCTAGTTACGTCGATCTCATAATGACCTCGTGGTGGGTACTCATCGTCCAGATCACGTGGGTGATTTTGTCTTTCCTCTCGCTGGTTGGCGGCCGGGGGTTGGGGACCCGGTCGGTTTCTGCCAACGCCGTTTTTTCGGGGCGCCGCTTGGTTTACAACGAGCCCTTCAATTAACTGTGTCAGTGTATCAAACCTAGCGTTAAACTCTTCTCGTAGCTCAGCGATCGTGGCCGGAGCACGCTCATCACCTTGGTTGTTGGCCATGTGTGAGGTGGAGGGAAGATATTCCGTGCCCAGCCTAGTGCGCATGAACGAACGGGACAAACAACAAATTTTTTTTGACCTGATTTAAATTACGCGTTTGAATTTTTTGACACAAAACTATTGAGCAACAGGAAAAACTTTTTCAGGCTTTTTTTCTTAGAAAAATGAGGAGAAAATTCAGAATTTTTTTTGTAATTTTCTGCAGATTTTTTTGTGTGTGTTTTACTAATTGCAGCCCAACTACGTAAAATTCAGATTTGACGTGATTCGTAACAGAAGTGCGCACCCTAGTGAACGAGGATATCCCTAGGTAAAATGAAAGGATGGTGTCGATTGGGAAATCAACACAACCTCCCTCTGATACCAAATTGATGTAGAGGATATCCTTGAGATTCGTCACGGAGGCCACGACGACGCTTATGACACGATCTACGCCCTCTAACCCGCACGCTAACGAAAATGCAGCCAGAACAATTATTTTATTTATCGTTCGCGCTAACAATATGGATCGCCGTTTCGCAAATAGATCGAATGTTGGCTATAGGCCAAATTCTTTCCGGCTAAATGGGATAATATTGATCCCGAGCGAGCTTTGGGGTTGTACCAAAATAGATCCACCAAGAACAAATGATTCGAAAGATGGTAGGATCTATCCCAACAAAAGAAAAGCGAGGATCGCCAATCCTCTTACGAATCTTTCGGAAATCCAAACGAAAAATACCGATCTATTATTTGATTAACCGCGAAGAAAAACAAATCGGAAAAATAACGCAAAATCCGTCCACCACAAGAACTATCTAGAGAAAGAAAACTCTTGGTAGAAATTTTCGTTACCCCTCTCGGATTTGTAGATCCGTGATGCGTGGATCTACCAAGTGTGATCGCTCCTCCTTTGAACGTCCACGGGAAACGCGCTACGAATGATGAACGTGCTAATCTCCTTCACTTCACGCCGTGGAGGAAAACACCTATCTTCTTCCTTGCAAGCAAGCAACTTCTCATGCATGGGCCGAAACACCTTTCAAGAGTAGATCTCGGTTGGCCGAGAGCAAGAAAGGAGGAGTGCGGCCGAGCACTAAGAGGAAGGGGCGGCCGAGAGCAAGAGGGAGAATGGTGGAGGCCGAGCGCTTAGGGAGAAGAGGGGCCTTGGGGCCGGCGGCTTGGAGGATGAAAGAAAGAGAGGGGGGCGGCGGCTATGAGAAGGAAAGAGGGGGGAAAATTAGGTTAGGCAAATTCAATTTTGATTTCAATAATATTCTACCACAAAATGAAGAGTTCAAGGCCCTTATATAGGCTTACATCTCAAAGAAAATAACATGTGGCTAAAGGCACACCACATAAAGAAAAATGCAGAAATTAAATAATGTTTTTAAAGAGCCATCATGAAACGGCTATTAGCACACCAAAACAAAAAAATATCAAATATGATTCTTGTTACGAGGGCGAAGCCTGTAGCCATGACCGCTACGACGTCGCACGTCCTTTGCCGGTACATCTTCAACATAGTCATGCTCCAGTTGGCCGTCCTGGTGGCCGTCGCCATCACCGTCGCCATTACCGTCGTCATCAAGAGGATCATTAACTCTTCATTTATTGGTAGAGTTTCAGGTTCTTCAGATACCATAAAAGCAATGCTTTGCTCCTTTATTCCAGAGGTAGAAAACTTCTGTTCAGCGGCTTCTCTAGTCTTGATAAGCTGCTCATAAGACTTGAGCTAGCCTAACAAAGACTCAGTAGAAATTTCATTTAGGATTCTGGCCTCCTTGATATGCCAGATCCTAGAGTCCATGTGCTAGGGAAGCACATAAGGATCTTATCATTGATCTCAGTCACTGATATGTTCTTGTCCAGGTTCTTCAGCTCATTGATGATCAAGCCGAGTCTATTGTACATATCATCCACTGACTCTAACTCTTCTTTCTTGAAGTTCTCATATTGGGAAATGAGATTTGATCTTCTATCTTTTCCTTCATCAGTTGATCCTGCTACCGTTTGGTTGAGGAAATGTCAAATGGCTTTTGCTGATATACACTCAGCACCCTTCTAGAAAATGTCATCTGACATTGTTTGTGCTAAAATGTTCATTGTTTTTGAATCAACAACATTTATTTTCTCTTGTGCCTTAGTGCACTCAGGTGGTGGAACTGCACTGGTTCTTGTAGATGTTATTGCAGAAGGAGTAGGGGGACCTATCAAAATGGAATTATAGATGTTCTATCAATAAAATTCATATACAACCTAATCCTTTCCTTCCAAAGTGTAAACCTATTAAGGTTGCACACTGGAGGTCTGGTGCTTGAATATTCTTTATTGTATGCCATGATATAAAAAAGACACTAGAGATAATAGGATCTATCAAAGATCTTTTTGTTCAGGTGTTAGCCAGTGAAACCAAACAACCATACCCTCTGATACCAATTGAAAGTGAGGGATAAATCTGTCTTAACCCTAGAGGGGGGGGGGTGAATAGAGTATTTAAAAAACTTTGATTAATTTTTACAGCGGATTAAAATAAGTGATAAGTATATGTATAAAGAGAAATAAAAACAAAGACAATCATAACACAGAAAAAATAATAGAGCAATCAAGACGACAAAAAGAATTTATAATGGTTCCCAAAAACTTGGGTACATCCACTCTTCTACCACCCTGGTAGGAATACACTACAGGTTTTTGATCAGGTGCCCTGCCAACACAAGTTTTTGCTCAGGTTCCCTATCACCACAAGATCTATATTAAGGGAGATATCACAACCCTTTGAGCATTTTGACCAGGTGCCCAAAAAACAAACCAAGTCTTATGATTAGGAGACTTGATAACCAAAAGAAATAACTTTAGAAGGGAGTTAAGAAACCCTTTTACAGTGGTGAAAGAAAATAAAGATTATGTCTTCTCTGTCAACAATCAGAGAGAAGACTAGTGGATGTTGTTGTTGTCAAAGCTCCCCTGAGATGTAGAAGAATTCAGGAGAATGAGAGCTTTGTTTAGGGTGTAGGCCTTCAGATTGAAGATATATCTTTAGGAAACTTTTAGACTGATGAGGATTGTTTGTCTCTTGAAAAGTCCTGAAGCAAAACTGAAAAAGACTGAAATTGTATGAGAGTTGTTCCTCTTCTTTCAGTTTTCTGTATGCACAATTCAATAGCTTATGTAAATTCTGTCTATGCTATCTGTATATAATCTTCTAAAATAAAGTCTTTTATATTTCTTTAAGAAAATCGACTTTTTGAATTTTGAATCCTATCCTTGATTGAATGCAGAAAATCTGGAAAGACTGAATGGCTAGAATTGTCTTAAATGAATTCCATAACTGTCTCTAGAAATAAGCCAAGAAATTACTCTGTGAAATACTATAATTAATGCTGCCATGGAACGGCTATATTCTTGAGAATATAAGCATTAATTATCTGAGTATTACTGCTTAAATATAATCAAATGAATTGACAGTCGGAATGAGAAATTGAAGACGAAAAATGTCAAACAAAACCTGAAAGAAAATAATCGACCTCAGGAAAAATTTCGTCGACCTAAACTCCAAGTTTGTCGAGCTGAGAAATCTCCTTCGTCAAGCTGAACTTCTTATATATGATAAGAAATCGTTGACCTCAGCTGGACTTTCGTCGAGCTCAACTCATGGAAAGAACTCTTAGTTCGTCGATCAGAGATCGACAATCGTCTAACTGAGTTCAACTATCGTCGAGCAAAATTTCTGATGTCTTTAAAACTACTTGTCTCTAAGTTATTGAGTCTCTGAAGTCTTCTGAAGGAAGGTTCAAAGGCTAACCTAAAAAGACTAACCTTAACCTTAGAAAAACAAATGACCCTAGGCTATATATGATGGGTCAACAAACCTATGAGTGAACCTAGCCAAAATCAACCCTAAACAAGGTGGGGTTCCAACATGCTTATATTGGCTGGAGAAGACTCCCTGATGTTTGTTTTTTAGGTTTATACACGATAGATTAGAGCTGGGAACCTTGGGGACTAATTCGAAGGAGCACCCAGAAAACTGGGTAGAATCACATTTCTGTCAGATATAGTGCGACGGTAGTGTTAATGCAGGCAGTAGATCCTTGAGAGCTTTGTTCATGGCCTGTGTCGTGGAGACCTGAGGCTTGAGATGTGGGGCTGAGAGCTCTAGGAGCCCAGCCAAGTGGCATGCTAGCCACCCATGTAGCATAACGGGGTTGTTATAATTGGTCAGCTTTAGCTAACCGTTGCATTGTTTTTCCACCGTTCGGTGGATTGTTCTTATGCAGGAACATGTGAGCCAAGTGGAAACTAGCAGGCTAAATCCCTTGATGATGTGCTGGTCCTTGAAGGCTGAAGCGAAGTGTTTACTTTTACTTTTTTCATGTATTGCCGGCCTACGTGCCGAAGTATATAAAACACTTTAATTCAAGTTGAATGTTGCAAGGTCATAGGGCCAAGACTTTATATGTATTTGTTCTTTCACTCCAGCTTTGGGGTATAGTGGACATTAATGTGTTGTGATGGGTTCTTCTAACTTGCTTTAAATATTCCGCTAGGATGCTCTGTATTAGGTTTTGATATCGTCCAATAGTATTTTAGTATTATTATGTAACTCCGCTGACTATCCGTGGAATATGCCGTGGGTCCCCGGCCGGACCTTTAGTTATATCCCATGTGACATAGGGGGTGTTATAATTTGGTATCAGACTAAGGTGTCGGTCTTACTTAGGAGAATTTGTCGACAAATTCTTTTTAAGGGGTGGTGAGCACAGCCATGTTCGTCATCGTCATAACATGAAAAGAACCCATGAATTTCCACTTACAAATGAAAATACACATATTTGAGGAACCTGTGTGTTCCTATGATTGCTTTTTGTAATTTTATTTGGTCACTTATTGGTGTGTCCGGCAATAATAGGTGAATAGGACTGGTGCTGGACTGTTAGAATGTCCGCATTGGACAGAAAGTAGTGCACCTAATGATGCGCCTGCAACCCCTCCTTTGGCAAAGACATTAAGACTTATAGATGAGACTGTGTTTGCAAAGATAAACGCCCAACTAGGGAGGCAAGCACAACCTCCTACCCCTGTTTTGGAGTAGGTGCTGCTTCGTGCAACAGAGCCTGAAGTGGTAAAAAGAGAGGTTGTAGAACGTTTGGCGCCAAGAACAGCGACATAAAAGAAGCATAAACATGTGATGAGCTTCAATCCTGCAGTATTTACGGGGACTGGAACCCCAACCCAGGCTGAGGATTGGCTCTCTCATGTTAAGAGAGTAATGACAGTGACTAAAATGGAAGAATGACAGAAGTCAACCATAGCCGCTTTCATGTTGGGTGGATAGGCGCGACTGTGGTGGGAATAGGTTGAGCTTCACCTCTTGGTTGGAATACAACTCACCGATGTTTCGATGGACGAGTTATCGAGATTATTCCTGGATTGATACCTTACCTCAGCACAGAGAATCGACATGGAGAATTTGTTACAGAGACTGACACATGGAGATATTTATGTGGATGAGTATCTCCACGAGTTCACGAGGTCGGTACGTTATGCTGGCGTTACTTTTGTTGATGAGGAGCATAAGACCAACCAGTTCTATAAGTGTCTGCGTGATGACCTAAGGCTACTACTCTCTAGGCCAATGACGCAGGGTTTCCTAACTCTGGTCAATATCGCCCGATCTATGGAGAAAGATATGAAGATGGTTCAGGAGAAGAAGGACTCAAGCTCGAAGAAGTCAGAATTTAAGGGACCGAGTTCATCAAAGACTGAGTTTCGTAAGTGGAAAAAGAAAACTCGAACTTCGAGTCAAGCCAGACCTTTGGGTGCGTCTGGAGTAACT
The DNA here is from genome assembly GCA_039513925.1 of Platanthera zijinensis. Lineage (NCBI taxonomy): Eukaryota > Viridiplantae > Streptophyta > Magnoliopsida > Asparagales > Orchidaceae > Platanthera > Platanthera zijinensis. Next base: position 198,972,858 of record CM077084.1, on the reverse strand, counting down.
ACAGTGCGAGGCCCGGTTACTTTCTATAATTGTGGCAAGCATGGACATTATGCACGAGATTATTGGAGTGGGACCCCGAAGTCAGAGAAGAAGCCTGGAGCAATTTATGCGGAGAAGGGAAAGGCGATGGAGTAAACTGCATCCCACTATGCTCTAGCCCAGCCTAGAGTTTACAACCTTGGCCAGTAGGAGGCCATAAAGCAGGCTGATGTGGTGACAGGTATGATTTCTGGTATAGCACATTTAGCTTTGCATACTATTTGCCTTTTGCATATTAGCTTATGACTTGTTGTGCAAGGCTTTGTTTTGATCATTAATTGTTCGGCGAGAGCACTGTTCGATACGGAAGCTTTGCACACCTTTTTGTTCAAGGAAATTGCATCGCGCATAGAAGCGCCGTCTTCGGTGGCAAGGGATAAAGTGGATGTGTTGCTGCTTAATGGGTGTTCTATGCGCGCGGATAGAGTTTACTACGTGATGGAACAGATTGGGATTGAAGAGTTTGACTTGCAATCGTCGGTACTACTAATAGTGGAGTTTGATATGATCTTTGGCATGGAATGGCTCTCAGAGCAGCGTGCGTACATCGATTGCAATCGTAAGGTGGTCATACTAGGGTTGGATATTGAGCGTGAGACTATATTCTCTAGCATGAGGGGATCGAGCAAGACTTTGATGTTTTCTATCCAGGTGATTAAGGCACTTCGTAATGGTGCAGGGATATTTTTCACCTTAGTGGATACTTCAAAGCCCAAGCCAGGTCTGGATAGTATCCCGGTTGAATCAGAGTTTCCATATGTTTTTCCTGATAATCTCCCCGGAGCCCCATCTTAGTGTGAGATTGACTTCACAATGAAGCTAATGCAAGATGCCAAGCATGTGTCATGCTTCCAGTACTGCTTAGCGCCTAAGGAGATGGCAGAATTGAAGGTACAACTACAAGAGCTGTTAGAATAAGGGTATGTGCGTCCAAGTTAGTCGCCTTGGAGCGCACTAGTCCTATTTGTTAAAAAGAAGGACAAAAGCTTAAGACTGTGTATTGATTATCGAGAGTTGAATAAGCTGACATAGTAGAAAAGATATCTGATCCCGAGGATTGATGATCTATTCGATCAGCTGGTCGACCTACTGTATACTCGAAGCTAGATTTGAGATCCAAATACTATCAACTGAGAATTAGGGAAAGTGAAATTCCCAAGACGACATTCAACACACGTTATGGGCATTATAAATTCACCGTCATGCCGTTTGGGCTGACGAATGCACCATACATGTTTATGGATTTGAATAACAGGATGTTCAGAGAATATTTGGACCAGTTTGTGATAGTCTTCATCGATGACATACTGGTGTACTCACAGGGAGGATCATTTCAAGCATCTTCATATGGTTTTGGGGACCCTGAGGAGGAACCAACTGTATGCCAAATTATCTAAATGGGAGTTATGGATGTCCTCGATGGAGTTCCTTGGTCACGTGGTTAGTGGTGAGGAAATTACAGTAGATCCGATGAAGGTAGCTGCGATATCGGAATGGACTGTGATGTCTTATGTGTCGGAAGTTGGAGTTTTCTGGGGCTTGCCAGCTATTACAGGTGCTTTGTGGAGAACATCTTCAAGATATCACTTCCCCTCACTACTTTGACAAGGAAGGATAAGAAATTTGTTTAGTCGCCGAAGTGTGCATAATCTTACGAAGAATTAAAGGGTTGTCTGACCACGACGCATGTCTTATGTTCGGCCTTGTGTTTTAGAGGGCTTTGAGATTTATAGAGATGCCTTTAGGAGTGGATTAGGTTTTGTTCTGCTCCAGCACGGGAATGTGATAGCCTATGGATCGTGTCAGTTGAAGGTGCATGAGAGGAATTATGCAGTCCATGATTTGGAGTTGGCGTTGCGGTATTCGCTCTTAAGCTTTTGAGGCATTATCTGTATGGCGATAAGGTCGATATCTATTCAGATTACAAGATCCTGAAATATCTGATGAATTAGAAGGATTTGAACATGCGACAGTGTAGGTGGATGGAGTTCCTTGGGGATTACACCTACAAGATTCATTATATTCGTGGGAAGAGGAACGTTGTGGCGGATGCTTTGAGCCGTAGGACCCTTGCTCGAGCCAATTGGATACAGATGCAGGACGAGCGGCATATTCGGGATCTGGAAGCCTTGGAAATCTCTTGTATTGAAAAGGTCATTAGTGCAAACACATTTTTGGGTTGGACGGAGGTTCAATATGACCTCGCAGACAAGATTTTGCGTGCCTTGGAGTTGGACATGAGCTTGAAACGTCATTGGGAGGATGTCGTTGATGGGTTTAATGACCAGTTCTCTATCGACAATGGCCTCTTATGGAAAGGCAGACGATTGTGCGTTCCCAATGTTGGGAAGTCGCGAGAAGAATTCATGTATGAGGCACACTTTACAAAGTACTCGATTCATCCTGGGAGCACTAAGATGTTAAAGGACATGAAGAAATTGTTTTGGTGGCCGAGTTTGAAGATAGATATATCATCATATATGGAGAAATGTCAAACCTGTGCCTTGGTGAAGGCTGAATGCCAGAAGCCTGGCGGATTCCTGAAGTCCTTGCCTATACCAGAGTGGAAATTTGATTACATCTCCATGGATTTCGTGCACAGGTTTGCTGAGATCGCATAAGGGGAACGTTTCCATTTGGGTGATGGTTGATCATTTAACGAAGGTGTCAAACTTCATACCCAATAATACAGATGATTTAGTTGAGAAACTAACGAAGCTTTATGTGGACAGCATAGTCCGTTTATACGTCGTACCCCGGAGCATCGTTAGTGACCGAGATGGTCGTTTCACATCTAACGATTGGAGGCTCATTCATCAGTTGATGGGTACCAAGTTGAACTTCAGCACAGCTTTTCACCTACAGACAGATGGTCATACTGAAAGGGTTAAGAGGTTGATGGAAGATATGCTTCATATATGTGCTTTGGATTTCCGAAAAATGTGGGAGGAACATCTTTTATGATTGAGTTCGCATATAATAACAGCTACCAAGCCAGCATTCAGATGGCACCTTTTGAGGATCTGTACGAAAGGAGGTGTCATATACCGTTGGCTTGGGTAGAAATGGGAGAATCGAAGCTATACAATCGAAGGGACGTTGAAGATGATACTTCAACGATACGATTGATTCGAAAATGGCTACTGATTGCTCAAGATAGGCAGGCCAAGAACTACAAGGCCAAGCATCAGAACATGCAGTTTGGGGTGCTTGATTGGGTATACCTCAAGATAAAACCATTTAAGCGTGTATCAAGAATTCGACGCTTAAAGAAGCTTAGTCTCAGGTATGTCCGGCCTTTTGAGATCTTGGATCAGATTGGTGAAGCCACATATCGTTTGTCTCTTTCGGTGGAGTTGAGAGATTTGCACGATGACTTTCACATCTCAGTGATGCGAAAGGCTATTCTAGAGCCTATTCAAGTGATTGCTACAAATCAAATGTTGGTTGATAGTGGGTTGACGACGAAGGTAAAGCCCATTCGGATCGAGGACATAGAGGTCAAGCAGCTGCGGAACAAGTCCATTAGAATGGTCAAGGTCCTTTGGGACAACTGTGGCAGAGAGTAGCTGTCTTGGGAGCGCGAGTAAACATTGAGGGAGGAGTTCCCTGAGTTATTTTTCTAAGGTAATCAGATGCATTGTTTACTTTTAATATTTTCCCGTAACGTAAAATTTCGGGATGAAATTTATTTAAGTGGGGGAGATTTGTAACGCCCCAAATTGATTAAAGTGTAAGATGCTTATCTGGGGGTTACTTCCCAGCAGTAGCTAGTTACCACGCGGCGGTAGCTCCAAGGTTGCGTCAAGAGCGCCGAGTTCTCAAGAAAGTGACGAGTTCTCGAGAAAGATGTTACCGCGCGGCGGAAAGTTGTTACCGCGTGGCGGTAGCAGGGGAATTAATTTGGCCGACCTGTCGAGAAGCTATCGCCCGGCGATAAAATTACCGCTGGCGATAGCTGGGTCAATTTAATTGATATGCTTCTCGGGATCATACCGCATGACAGTAGAAGTTAGCGCGTGGTAATAGGGCATTGGCCACGTGTCGGCCTGTGATTAGAGGGTTTGGGCTGTTGCGCTCGAAATGAGGTATTATATTAAGGTACCACGCGACGGTAGCTAGTTTCCGCGCGGCGGTAGCTTTATTTATATGCCTGATTTGGCCGTTTTCACTTCATTTTCTTTGTGATTTGGAGTTGGCATGGTTTTCTTGGAGGAGGAGCATCGGTGTCGAATTGTAAATCTCGCTGCCGTTAATGTTCCGGAGTTCTGATTGCTAAGCCAAGTACGGATCTGTGGAGGCAAGAATGTTGCGGTAGCGTTCATCCGTCTAGATCTTTGGCATGGCACCGAAGAGAGCACAAAGGGAAACGATTCTCAACTTGGACATTTGAAGTCCTCTTCCTTTTGCAAAGGAAACCCTCTCCCACGAGTGTGAAGTGAGTGTGAGGTTTTTCCTTCAAGTAGATATGGTATATCCCCGTAGTTTTGCATATAGTATTCGGAATCAAAGTACGACCATAGGCTTGGTGTGTGAAGCCCGTCTGGATAGGTTGGTCGGGATTGGTGATGTTTTCATTAAGCTTGTATTGGCCGGAGATGACTCCGTGATATTTGTTTTTCGGGTTTCTACACGGTAGATTGCAGCAAGGAACCTTGGGGACAAACTCTAAGGAGCACCGGGAAAACTGGGTAGAATCGCATTTCTACCTGATACCTCGGGACGGTTGTGCTACCGCAGGCAGTATCTCCTTGATAGCTTTGTTTGTGGCCTGTTTCGTTGATACCTTATGTAACGAACCCCATCCGTTACATGACGTATAGTAGAAGGTCCAGCCGGGGCCCCACACTATATGCCACAAACAGACGGTGAGGTCACAGGATAATACCAAACCATACACGAATCCTAACTCAGAGCATTCTAGCGGAAGCTTTAAAGTGTAAATTGAACTCTAACCAAGAATGTCCAATATATAAACCACCTTTATATATAGCCACGGAATGTACAACAAATACATAAAGTTTGGCCTTAAGGCCTTACAGTTCCTCTTTCCACACCGTATGGTTTACAAACCTCAGGCGTGCAGGCCGACCATATATGAGTAAAAGAAAACAAGCAAAATAAGTCGCTTAGCCTTCAAGGGCTAGCCGCAGCAGCAGCAGCAACAGCAGTAGGGCTTCAACCCTTCATTTACCACTTGTCTCTCCAGCACCTGCATAGGGACAAACCACCCAACGGTGGAAAACAAGGCAACGGTCAGCATTCAGCTGACCCAATTATAACAATCCTACCCCTTTCTCGGGGCAGTCGCATCTTTCCCTGCACAGCATGGCATCAACAATAGCAACTATGTGCGCGCAGGCACATTCAAGCCATCACAACCGTCAGGCCACCCGGCCCGACAGTCCGTGCACTCAGGGCACATTCTTGGTGTACCGGAATACCAGGGTCAACACCACCGTCTACACGGTATTTGAGCATTCTAGTCTTTTTGGCGCGCGGGCCTAAGACTCTTATTAGGCGCTCCAACAAAACCAATAACCAGGCTTCCAAGTCGGACGGACCTAACGCAGGTACGGATCAGCCACCCCCCGTTGCTCAAGTCGCCGTGACACCTCGAATACGGATGTATCCATGGCAATTTATAGGCGCGGGTCGGTTTCACCTTTCCTGTTCGACAATCTGCCTTTTCATCGAGTTGCAGCCCAACTGCTCAACCACACACAAAGTGGCAACGCACTGCCACAAGAGTTGCATCCAACCCTCTTCATTTCCTGGACTTCATCCAGTACTTCCTGCTGCACCATGCAACAGGTAGGCACAAGGCAACACAAGCCATAATCACGAAGCCTTCTCCGATATGCAAACAAGCATCACCAATCCAGACCAACATGTCCAGATGGGCTTCACACAGCATGCCTAGATCCGTACTCCAATTCCGGACTCTAACAAGGGGGACTTCACATATCTACCCCAAGGGACACCACAACCCACCGCACACTCGCGGGGAAGGGTTTTCCCTATGCAATGCAGAAAAGAAGGACTTCACATGTCCAAGAAGGGAGATCGTTACCCTTGTCGATCTCTTGGGAGCCATCGAAAACTAGCCAGTGAGAAAGAACCATAGCAGCTTTGCCTTCACAACGCTGGCCTCGGATCACGAATCGGACCACGGGAGCTCCGCCGGTGGCTTGATCTCCTCCTCCTTCTTCTTCCTCCTCTCTCTTTCACTCTTCCTTAACCAAGTGAAGAATGACTCAAGCTTCTGCTGAATTAAACCAGCCAGGAATCACCTGAGCCCTTGGATCCAAAGAGAGAAAATGAACGGCCACGATTTTCCCCAAAACCCATTTTTTTGGCTGACACGGCCTGTGACACGCCCGTGTCACAGGCCGTGTACCCTTAAGCGGCACACGCGGTATTCGTACCGACTGAAATTTACCAGAACACGGGCATCGACACGCCCGGGTCGAACCTGACACGCCCGTGTCAGTCATGAGACACGCTCGTGTCACCCCTGCCTCATCGAGCTCCAAACTCAACCAGCAGTACACGGGTAGGCACACGGCATCGGACACGCCCGTGTCCAACCTAACACGGCCGTGTTCAAGGCTTGGTTCCAGGCCGTGTAATCTTCTGACTCAGAACGCCTATTATTTGAGTGACACGCCCTGGGACACGCCCGTGTCCCATGCCGTGTAACCCCGACACGCCCTAGGACACGCCCGTGTCCCAGGCCATGTAAACCAACCTGCACCTCAAATCTATATTTGAGACTTTTTGGGGTGTTACAATCATCCCCCCCCCCTTAACAAAATTTCGTCCCGAAATTTGCACGGTAAGGAAACAAGGAAAAACAATGCTATAACTTGATAACTCTGTTATAACAAAAGGTACACGGTCTACAGTTTATACAAATAGCTCGGGAAATTTAGCTCGCATGGTCTGCTCTCGCTCCCATGTTCGCTCTTCATGGCCACAATTGTACCATCGGACTTTGACCATCCCGATCACTTTGTTCCGCAACTGTTTCTCGGCTCGATCCTCGATCCGAATGGGTCGAACCCTCGTCGTTAGCCCATACTCGACCGGTACCCGATCAGTCTCCACTACTTGAGCTGGATCCTTGACAGCCTTACGAAGTACTGAGATGTGAAATACATCATGTAATCCACCCAAGTCTGCTGAAAGTGCTAGTCGATAAGCAGCTTCCCCAACTCGCTCCACCACGTCAAATGGACCAAGATACCTCGGACTTAGCTTTTTCAAACGCCGAATCCTGGACACGCCTTTGAAGGGTTTGATCTTCAAATATACCCAATCACCCACCGCGAACTCCACGTTCTGATGTTTGGCATTGTAGTACTTTGCTTGACGATCTTGGGCTATCAATAGCCTCTCCCGAATAGAGCGTATAAGCGAGGTAGCTTCTTCGACTTCCTTTTTCCCACTCAGCTTAGATTCGCCTGCTTCTGCCCAAGCTAACGGTGTACGGCATTTACGACCATATAAAGCCTCAAATGGTATCATACCGATGCTCGCTTGGTAGCTATTATTATAGGCAAATTCGACAAGAAAAATATAATCTTCCCATCTCTTACCATAGTCTAGGGCGCACATGCGGAGCATGTCCTCCATCGTCCTGTTGGTTCGTTCAGTCTGGCCATCCGTTTGGGGATGAAAGGCCGTACTAAACGCTAACTTTGTACCCAACATTTGATGAACTAGCTGCCAATCATTCGATGTGAATCGCCCATCACGGTCACTGACGATGCTCCGAGGAACACCGTACAGTCGAACAACCTGCTCCACATAAAGCTTGGCCAAGGTTTCCACTGAATCGTCTCTTCTGTTGGGAAGGAAGTGCGCCACTTTTGTCAACCGGTCCACAATCACCCAGATTGAATCATGACCGCTTTGAGATCTCGGCAACCCGTGCACGAAATCCATCGAAATGTCATCGAACTTCCACTCCGGAATGGGTAACGACTTCAGGAAACCGCCAGGCTTCTGGCATTCCGCTTTCACCAATGCACAAGTATGGCATTCCGCCACATAACGTGCTACATCTTTCTTTAGTCCGGGCCACCAGAACAGCTTTTTCAGATCTCTGTACATCTTTGTGCTCCCTGGGTGAACTGAGTACTTTGCAAAGTGAGCTTCGTACATCAACTCTTCCCTCAATTTACCCACACTCGGGACACACACTCGACCATTTCTTCGTAACAAACCGTTATCCCAAGAGAATTGGTCATCCGACCCATCTTTAGCATAGCGCTGGAGACTTTCATCAAGCTCCGTTGCTCGCCGAACTCTGTCCGTAAGGTCATATTGAACCTCCGTCCAGTTCAAGCATGCATCGGTCGACGAACCCTTGTCAACACAAGATATCTCCAATGCTTCCAATTCCTGGATTAAACGCTGATCATGCCTCTGCAACCGGCTTGCCCGTATCGGAGTCTTCCGACTCAAAGCATCAGCGGCCACATTTCCCTTCCCGGGAGTATAGTGAATCTCGAAGGTGTAGTCCCTAAGGAACTCCATCCATCTTCGTTGTCGCATATTCAGATCCTTCTGATCCAACAAATACTTTAGGCTTTTGTGATCGGAATAGATGTCCACTTTAACGCCATAAAGATAGTGCCGCCACAACTTGAGCGCAAAGATTACCGCCGCCAACTCCAAATCATGGACGGGGTAATTCCGCTCATGCACTTTCAAATTGCGCGAGCCATAAGCAATCACTTTACCAAACTGCAGAAGAACGCAGCCTAAGCCGATCCCGGAAGTATCACTATAGATCTCATACCCATCTGTACCACATGGCGATGTCAACACAGGCGCCGTGGTCAAACGACTCTTCAAGTCTTCAAAAGCTCGCGCGCACTCCGGCGTCCAAATGAACTTTTGATCTTTTCTCGTCAGCGTGGTCAGAGGTAAAGCAATCTGTGAGAATTTTTCCACAAACCGTCTATAGTAGCCCGCAAGCCCAAGGAAGCTCCTGACCTCGGCCACTGAAGACATCACTGGCCAATCTCGAATGGCACTTATCTTCAACAGATCCACCGCGATACCTTCTCCACTTACCACATGGCCTAAAAAGGCTACTGAAGAGAGCCAGAACTCACACTTTGAGAACTTGGCATAAAGCTTATTCCTCCGCAGGGTATGCAAGACCAACCACAAATGGTTTGCATGATCCTCTTCCGACTGAGAGTATACCAAGATGTCGTCGATAAACACAATAACGAACAAATCCAAGTACTTTCGGAACGTTCGATGCATTAGGTTCATAAATACCGAAGGCGCATTACATAGGCCAAACGGCATTACCGTGAACTCATAATGACCGTAGCGTGTTCCAAATGCCGTCTTGGGAATGTCACCTTCCCGAATTCTCAGCTGATAATATCCCGATTTCAAATCCAACTTGGAATAGACCGTTGATCCTGCCAGCTGATCAAATAGGTCATCAATCCGTGGGATCGGATATTTGTTTTTCTCCGTCAGCTTATTCAATTCGCGGTAGTTAATACATAACCGTAAACTACCGTCTTTCTTTTTCACAAATAGAACAGGCGCGCTCCAAGGTGACATACTTGGGCGTATGTATCCCTGATCCAACAACTCTTGCAATTGGACTTTCAACTCAGCCATCTCTTTTGGCGTGACGCGATATGGTGAGCGGGCCACAGGTTTAGCACCTGGCACCAACTCAATAGAGAAGTCAATCTCTCGCTGGGGTGGTAACCCAGGAAGATCTTTAGGAAACACATCGGCAAACTCTGACACAACCAGAACTTCACCGACACTGGCCTTTGGCTCAACAACCTGAATTAGCGTGAAGAATAACTGCGTGCCCTTCCGAACAGCATTGACGACTTGGAGTGCAGACAACAGAGTCCCGCCAACTCCTCGCATACTAGCAAACTTCGTCACAAGTCCGGTATTCTGGCCCAGTGTAATCTCCTTGGAGTTGCAATCAATACAGGCACGCTGCTCCGAGAGCCAGTCCATGCCAAAGATCACATCAAACTCCGATAATGGTAGCACGGCTGTACTCAAACCGAAATCCCGACTTCCTATTTGAACATCCACATCGCAAGCCCTATCCGCAAGCATCACACAGCCATTCGACAATAGCACCCTTGTACTATCAACCGTCACATGACTCGGCACCCCAATGCGAGATACGAAATCCTCAGACAGAAAAGAATGCGAAGCACCCGTATCAAACAGGGCTCTCGCCAGATTATTCCGAATCAGGACAAAGCCTGCAGCACACACATCATGCACAAGCTATACATAACCACAAACAATAGCACGTAAGCAAGTAAGCTAATCACTCGTACCTGTGACGACGTCACTTTGCTTAATCGCTTCCTGTTGGCCAAGCTGATAGATTCGGGGCTGCGCCTGGGACGCAGAGGAATCAACTACCGCTTTGCCCTTCTCAGAATAAGACGCACCCGTCTTCTTTTCCCGTTTGGGCTGAACAACCCGACAGTCACGGGCTATATGCCCCACCCGGCCACAGTTATTGCATGTACGAGAATCCGGCCTTGATGTCGCCCCCGACACAACGGTCGTAGTCACTTGCTCTGACGGCTTGGACCTCTTGCCCCCTTTCTTCTGGTAAAATGATTTGCTAGGGCGAGGTGCTTGAACCTCGGGCTTCGACACAACCCAGCCCTTGTTCCCTTGCACCCGCCGCATGTCCTTCTCCAATGCACACGCAATATCAACCAACGCCTGAAACCCTTGGTTCACTGAACTCGAAAAGCAGGAATCTCAACTCATCCCGCAATCCTTCATAGAACCGATTCGTTTTCCTTTGGTCATCCGCGAAGATTGTTCCCGCATACCGTCCCAACCTGGTAAACTCATGCAAGTAGATATCCACGCTATCTTCTCCTTGCTTTAACCGTTGGAACTCATTTTCCATGGCAATGCGTTGTGCCGCTGGGACAAGTTTCGCCAGAAATATTCGAGAGAACTCCTCAATCGATACTTGCGTTAATTGCCTGCCCGCCAAATGGTGTACCTCAACCTCGTCCCACCACAACCGCGCCTCTCCTTCAAGCATGAAGGTGGCCAAGGTGACCTTTAGAGTTTCCTCCGCCCTGATCGCTGTCATTATCCGCTTGACACGCGATAACCAATCCTCTGCCTTCGTTGGGGATCCCATTCCCGTAAACGTAGGCGGACTGAAGCTCATGAATTGTTTCAACTGTCGGTCAGCTGCTCGCGGATCTACAACCTCAACCGGCTCGGGTCGTACAACAACACGAACTGGTTCTACTGCCGGCTGCGCTTGCCCGGTTGGCTGAATCATGGCAAATAGAGCCTCAACAACTAAGCGAACAGTTTCCGCAGATGGAGGAGGTGTTGGCACCTCAGCTGGTGCTGCACTCTCATCAGAGCGCTAGGGCTCAGACTGCCCAGCACCACTACGCGTCACCTATAGGTGGACAAGATACACATTAGCGAACGTATGCAAGCAAAACAACACAAAAAGGAACGCGCAGATTCCTCAAACATGATTTTGTACATTCCTTAGTGGACATTCCAGAGTATATTAGCGTTACAGCAGGGCGCATAAACACGCGCTCACCACCCCAGAAAAGAATTCGACCATGAATTCGAGAGAGGAAGACCGAAATGTAACGACCCACCCCGTTACATGACGTATAGTAGAAGGTTCGGCCGGGGCCCCACACTATATGCCACAAACAGATGGTGAGGTCACAGGATAATACCAAACCATACACGAATCCTAACTCAGAGCATTCTAGCGGAAGCTTTAAGGTGTAAATTGAACTCTAACCAGGAATGTCCAATATATAAACCACCTTTATATATAGCCACGGAATGTACAACAAATACATAAAGTTTGGCCTTAAGGCCTTACAGTTCCTCTTTCCACACCGTATGGTTTACAAACCTCGGCGCGCAGGACAGCCATACATGAGTAAAAGAAAACAAGCAAAAACAGTCGCTTAGCCTTCAAGGGCTAGCCGCAGCAGCAGCAGCAACAGCAGTAGGGCTTCAGCCCTTCATTTACCACTTGGCTCTCCAGCACCTGCATAGGGACAAACCACCCAACGGTGGCAAACAAGGCAACGGTCAGCATTCAGCTGACCCATTTATAACAATCCTACCCCTTTCTCGGGGCAGTCGCATCTTTCCCTGCACAGCATGGCATCAACAATAGCAACTATGTGCGCGCAGGCACATTCAAGCCATCACAACCGTCGGCCACCCGGCCCGACAGTCCGTGCACTCAGGGTATATTCTTGGTGTACCGGAATACCAGGGTCAACACCACTGTCTACACGGTATTTGAGCATTCTAGTCTTTTCGGCGCGCGGGCCTAAGACTCTCATTAGGCGCTCCAACAAAACCTATAACCAGGCTTCCAAGTCGGACGGACCTAACGCAGGTACGGATCAGCCACCCCCCGTTGCTCAAGTCGCCGTGCCACCTCGAATACGGAAGTATCCATGGCAATTTATAGGCGCGGGTCGGTTTCACCTTTCCTGTTCGGCAATCTGCCTTTTCATCGAGTTGCAGCCCAATGGCTCAACCACACACAAAGTGGCAACGCACTGCCACAAGAGTTGCATCCAACCCTCTTCATTTCCTGGACTTTATCCAGTACTTCCTGCTGCACCAAGCAACAGGTAGGCACAAGGCAACACAAGCCATAATCACGGAGCCTTCTCCGATATGCAAACAAGCATCACCAATCCAGACCAACATGTCCAGATTGGCTTCACACAGCATGCCTAGATCCGTACTCCAATTCCGGACTCTAACAAGGGGGACTTCACATATCTACCCCAAGGGACACCACAACCCACCGCACACTCGCGGGGAAGGGTTTTCCCTATGCAATGCAGAAAAGAAGGACTTCACATGTCCAAGAAGGGAGATCGTTACCCTTGTCGATCTCTTGGGAGCCATCGAAAACTATCCTGTGAGAAAGAACCGTAGCAGCTTTGCCTTCACAACGCTGGCCTCGGATCACAAATCGGACCACGGGAGCTCCGCCGGTGGCTTGATCTCCTCCTCCTTCTTCTTCCTCCTCTCTCTTTCACTCTTCCTTAACCAAGTGAAGAATGACTCAAGCTTCTGCTGACTTAAACCAGCCAGGAATCACCTGAGCCCTTGGATCCAAAGAGAGAAAATGAACGGCCACGATTTTCCCAAAAACCCATTTTTTTTGCTGACACGGCCTGTGACACGCCCGTGTCACAGGCCGTGTACCCTTAAGCGGCACACGCGGTATTTGTACCGATTGAACTTTACCAGAACACGGGCATCGACACGCCCGTGTCGAACCTGACACGCCCGTGTCAGTCATGAGACACGCCCGTGTCACCCCTGCCTCATCGAGCTCCAAACTCAACCAGCAGTACACGGGTAGGCACACGGCATCGGACACGCCCGTGTCCAACCTGACACGGCCGTGTTCAAGGCTTGGTTCCAGGCCGTGTAATCTTCTGACTCAGAATGCCTATTATTTGAGTGACACGCCCTGGGACACGCCCGTGTCCCAGGCCGTGTACCCCCGACATGCCCTGGGACACGCCTGTGTCCCAGGCCGTGTAAACCAACCTGCACCTCAAATCCATATTTGAGACTTTTTGGGGTGTTACACCTTGGGCTTGAGATATTGGACTGAGAGTACTGGGAGCCCAGCCAGGTGGCCTGCGAGCTACCCGTATAGCATAATGGGGTCGTTATAATTTGGTCAGCTTTAGCTGACCATTGCCTTGTTTTTTCATTGTTCGGTGGATTGTTCTTATGAAGGAATAAGTGAACCAAGTGGCATGTAGCAGGATAAAGCCCTTGATGCTTTGCTGTCCCTTGAAGGCCAGAGCGAAGTGTATACTATTACTGTTTTCAAGTATGGTCAGCATGCGTGTCGAAGTATGTAAAACACTTTAATTCAAGTTGAATGTTGTAAGGTCATAAGGTCAAGACTCTATGTGTATTTGTTCTTTTATTCCTGCTTTGGGATATAGTGGACATTCATGTACTGTGATGGGTTATTCAAACTTGCTTAAAAGCTTCTGTTACGATTCTCTGTGTTAGATTTCGATATCGTCTCATAGTATTTTGGTATTATTATGTAACTCTGCTGACTGTCCGTGGAATATGGCGTGGGGCCCCGGCCGGACCTTCTGTTATATCCCATGTGACGGATGGGGGTGTTACAGCTTGGGTGAACTTTCCTTCTATGTATCGATACTTCTCCACCTCTCTTTAATGATTCATTTAGCTTTTATAACCCTATGTTTTCCTTAATAAAATAGGTCTTATTTTTTACACTTATGTTGTGAAGGATTGCATGTGAGTGCCCCACTTTTCTTCAATTTTTATCTCTTGTTTTCCCTTGTTTTACAAGGGTGGTGGGTGTATGAGAGTAAGTTTGTTCTTTATGTTTTCAAGTTTTTTTTACTTTGTTTTGCTTTATGTTTTTTCTTATGATTATGTGTTGTTATAATAGTATTTCTTATCATTTTCCTTTAGCCTTATTTTGCTTTTATGCTTTTTATTCATTCTTCTGAGTTTATAAAAGTGGATTTAAATTGTTTTCATTTTTTCTTTAACTTAGTTTTTATTTTTATTTTGTATAATTTTTTCCTTTAATTTTTATTTCCACTTTTTAATTACTTTTATGAAGTTATATGAATGAATATGTTGTTTTAATATTTGGATAACTTTGATTTTGCCTTTACTTTGTAAAAACATTTGTTCTTTAAGTTTTTTTTTTTACTTTTTCTTGATTTCTATAAGATTCTAAGAGTAGAAAAGATGTTATTTTAATATTTGGATCACTTGGTTTTCTCTTTAATTTGTGTGTGAGTGTGTATAAGGTTAAGCTTTCTTTCTTTATTTGGTTCCTTCAATTTTATGTAGAGTTTGTATGTATGAGGTAGTTTTTTATTGCTTTCTATAATTTATGTAGAGCGTGTGTGTTTCTGAGATTACCCCATTTCATTTCTTGTAATTTAGTTTTTTTGTTAACTGAGTTTACTTTATGCACTTACATTTATTTCCCGCCTACTCGTTCGAGTAGGACTTTAATTTATTTCCCGCCTACTTGTTTGAGTACGAGTTGCATTTATTTCCCGCCTACTCATTCGAGTAGGACTTACATATATTTCCCGCCTACTCATTTGAGTAGGACTTGCTTTATTTCTATTTTTGCAATTTCAATTATTTAATTTTTCTTTTTTTTAACTTAGTTTACTTTTTGTAATTTTTCTTTCTTGTAATTTAGTTTTTTTTGTTCCTTAGCTTTTATTTCTTATTTATGATTTAGTCGAGTGTGTGAGTTCTCTTTTTAGTGAGTTTTACATTTTTCTTAATGTTTTTTTATTTCATGTTTTTGTTTACAATCCTTTAGCGTCTTGTTTCGAACTCACGCCTCATCAAATTCATAAGCCGTCCCCATTCTAATGAGTGGCTAATCATTTTTTGCCCTCAGTATTGAAGAGCATTGAGACATACAAAATAACTAATAATAATTAAAGGCATTTTTATCATTCTAAATAAAGAAATTAAGGTTTACCTCAGGTATACGACGCGTTGAACCACAAATCGATGTGCAGGGTCTATTTTCGTTGTCCATACGCTAGCTAGCGAGAGGCAGTGTGTATGGACCGATCACCCTTGAGTAAAGAGAATTGCACACTAAACCTCGAGAGAGGAGGAGTTGAATTCTACTGGATTGGGTTCCCCACCCAATAGCGGGGTTCTTAGCATAAAGCAGGAATTAAGAGGAATCCTTCATTGAATGAGAGTGGTGGGTCCGGCATTCCTTCACTTGACCCATGGTGCTCTTCTACTTATTTAAGAAATTAAGTAGTCCCTTTCCAACTGTCCGGGATTTTGGAACATTTGGGTATTCGCTTGATCCTACATTTGGTATCAGAGGAGGTCACGGGTTCAAGGCCGGGGAGACGCTATTAAATCCCGATTTTTCCCTTCTACCTATGTGGGTCTGGTGGGTCAGACAACCGTGGACATGTGGTAACCCCACCTCTGAGTCGTGTGGGCCATGTGGTAACCCCACATCTGAGCCGACGGGTTGTGCTGGACACCGGGGGGAGATTGTTCAGTCTGGCGTTCCTTCACTTGACCCGTGGCGCTATGCTACTTATTTAAGAAATTAAGTAGCGCCCTTTCCAATAGTCTGGGCTTTTGGAATAGTTGTCTATGCGCTCTATCCTACAGAGAGCTCGGTCGAATAGTCTTAATGCTTAGGTGAGCGATATTCCTTGAGAAAGGTGAGCTCAAATTTGTGGAACCTCCACGGCCAAGTTGCCCTTAATTAAAATGAAATTTAGGTTCCCTAGTTATTAAAAGTTATTTTAGTCCTAATTCAATTAGGTACTGAGTGATATTCCTTCATCGAATTTTCTAAGTCTCTTTATAGCTTTTATATCACCACTCTAGTTAATTAAAATCCGATACCTTGTTTTCAGTAAGATAATAGTAGCTCCTAGAGGTGTAGAAATAACCAACACGCCCCGAGAAATATACGACCTTGATATTCCCATTGAATATCCTGTACTACTCGTGATAGGTGCACTTGACTTCATTCGTTAAAACATGTTTTTAACTTAAATCATCCGCGAAATTCGACCCCAGTGTACTAATTAAAAAAAAGTCAAAGTTCGTGTTGGAACCGATGTTGCACATTCATATGTTCGAGAATATCAACTCCCAGGTTATATTTGATCACGTCTTATGTTGATAGAGTGTGCGCGTTGACCCGTGCAAGCAAAAAAAAGACTCCTCTGGTTACTACTATCGAGCGATAGAAGATACCGCCGGGTGGTAGTCGCGAATTAATTCTACAGAGCACTCGGGAAGCTATCAGATAGCGCTAGTATAGTACCACAAGTGCTAACCTTAGAACTAAAATGACAAAGCGTTCGAGAAGCTATTGGATAGCGCTAGTATACTACCGCAGGTGCTGGCCTCATAATTAAAATGACAAAGATCTCGGGAAGTTATCAGAATGGTGCTAGACTTATATTTCCGTACTAGCCCTCGACAAGTATCGACAAGACTGCTAAGAATCGTCATGTCTTATACTACCACGCGGCAATAACTGTAACCGCGCAGCGTTAGCAAAGAAGAAACGGTAAATATTTTTTTTGAATATTTTTCCTTTTTTGCAAGACAGCTTGCAGAATGAAACGCGCGAACCTACCTCCGGGCTATATTATTACTGTCGGCTGTAGCTTACTTTCACAAAGATGTATAAAAGGTGCCCTCTTTTTTTACAGTGACAACTAAGACAAAAAAGGCAGAAATTCTGGGATTCTAGGGTTCGGCCGCCTCCTTGCGTCTGTTCCAATCATCTTCGTCAAAGATGAAGAAAGTCATCTCCCTCAGATACGCAATCGAAAGATTCAGGCGATCAAGATATATATCGACTACGAAGAGCCGAACGGTTGCTAACATAAGAAGATTTCAAGCAACGGTTGCAGATCGCTCCACGGAGAAATCTTCAAGAGGGAGAACTAAACCTTTCGAGTTTTCACTTTTGTATTCTTGTTAATCTTTTTTTTCTTAAGCTTATGGTGAGGAAAATCGACCAGTAATGGTCGTCGAAATCCGGGTAGGATTCCGGGGTAATTCGTCCTTGGGTTTGGGACGTCTAGATCGGAGGATCTAACAGGGCTCTAAGACCCATCCTTGTGTGGAGGAGAAGAGCCGGCTCGCTGACTTTCATAGAGAGAAAAGGAGAGAGCCAACCAGTCCGTGGAGAGGTCGGTATAAAAAACCCAAGAGTTTTTCTGCACACCGCCTCCGATCTCTGGCATTACGGAGATCATAAGTTTTAGTAATTGATATAAACATGTTTTGATTTCGTCTTTAATTAAATTGATTTCTTGTTTATGTGTATTGTTTATTGTGTTAAGAGTGTTTGATAGTGATTCTCTAAAGTACGCGTAGATCTCTAAGAAGTAGTTTGTCTAAGAAAATGAGCTCTGTGACATACCACCGCGCGTTAGATACTTAATGCCTCGTGGTAGCTACCAGAACTTAGTTTCCTGGGCCAAAAGAATTTGAATTTCCATTCAACGCATAAAACCTTATTCACCCCCCCCCCCTCTAAGGTTGGCCACGAGATCCAACAAGTGATATCAGACAGAGGTTACTTCAAAAAAGGCTTAAAAACCTGAAGTAAGATGGCCAACTCCGTTCAAGCATTCATTGAGGGACAAGGTGTGAGTAGACATCCACTATTAATGGGGAGTGACTATAGTCACTAGAGAACACGCATGAGAATTTTTATGATGACTTAAAGCATGGATGTATGGGCCATGGTAGAGACGAAATACACTGCACCCACTGTCACTGTAGGGGACACCGTCCTAATCAAACCAATTGATAAGTGGGATGACGCAGATAAGCTTAGATTCACGAATAATGCTAAGGAAATGAACTCTCTATTCAGCGCATTTGATAAAACTTAATTCAATTGAATCTGTAAATGTGAAACTGCGTATGATATATGGCGGTTACTTGAAATTACTCACGAAGGTACTTCACAGGTGAAAGAGTCGAAGCTGTTCCGACTCGATTCTGAATATGAACAATTCCGGATGGAGATCGATGAGGAGGTTGACAGCAATTATACTGTTGGGGCGGGAAATGCGCCTTCTAGTTAACGGATTGTTCGGTCTCACAAGCTAGATGAATAAGGGGGTTGCGGGGTATAGAGGAGAAGGTTTGGCGAAGCAAGGGAGGATTTTGATCGGGAACTGTCGATCAGACTGTTACTTTGGCGGTTAGCTCTGATGGTTAGACCGAGAGAAGAAAAGAGAAGAGGGGGCAGCTAGCAGCGGCAACAACAGACTTCGCCCACCGCGGCTTGAATGCCACTCTTGCGGCGGGCTTTCCTTTGATTACAATCGAAATTACAGCTCGGGGTTACACCTTAACATTGAAAGCAGAAGAAAAGTTACAAGAGGGAAGCTGGCGGCTAGGGAGAGAAGAATCCAGGAGGCCGCGCGGTTTGACCAATGAAGGTCGGCAGACCGCGCGGTCAACGATCGGGCAGCTCGCTAGAATAAGCCGAGCGGACTGCTCGATCAAGCAGAAGGCAGGCAGGTCGCGCGGACTGAGGATCCGTGTCCGCAGGAGCTAATGATGGGTCCTTGACCCCTCTCCCTTATGTCCCCATGAATGAGAGGTCTGGGGGCCTATTTATAGGCTCGAGGAGGTGCCGGTCTTGGTAACGTCCCCACTAGTGAGGCGGTAAGCTATGCGAGTAAAAACATTGAGTCCGCAGAGTCTGCACCGGGCCGCGCGGTCTGGGACTGCCTGGAGTCGGAGATGGTTACAGCTGGTCGTTCGAGTTCGAATGATGAGTCCGCTGAGTCCGCGCCGGGCCGCGCGGTCTGGGACTGCCTGGCTGTTGGGGGTGCTAAGCGAGTCTGCCTAGCCCGCTGCGGTTGAGGATGAACAGGTCGCCTCCTGCTGAAGGCTAGTCGCACTTGGTGACGGCCTGATGACCTGGCGGACTTAACATCGAATCTGCCACCTTTTGAGCTTGTTGCTACCGAGCGGTCTAGGCGGATAGGAATGCGAGTCTGCCTTGGGCAATTTGCACCCTGCAGAGCAAGCGGCTGTTGCTCGACCTGGGAGGTCTTGCTAGAGAGACCCTCCTAGCCGCGTGGACTGAGCGGCCTGAGAGATCAGTCCGCGCGGCCTTTAGAAGAAAAGGCCAGCAGGCCGCGACCTACCGGAGCAGGCCGCAACTTACAAGCTGTCTACCTTGGGAGGGATCACCGATTTCTAGGGGAACATGATCCCCGCACTTTTTTAAGTTCAGAGAAGAACTTCGAAAAAGTTGGAGACCCACGAAAATCGTGATCCTTCCCTAGAGAAAAGGAAGGGGCAAGGAGAGATGGAACCTGATGCCACTCCATAGAGAAAATTTGCTAATGCCTAGCTTCTTCCTGCGAAGGAAAGAGTTGTCATAGGTGGAAATAGGTACATCTTATACGTACCTGGGTCGCTTTGGCAGAATGAAGAAGACATGAATGTCTCCTAATGGGCTCTGCAAAACATGGATGAGAGGAGAAACAAAGAATAATGGTAACTTGCAAGTACTTGAAGGAGGATTGCAAGCACCTGCTAACTTCTACAAAAAGAAGAGTGAGTGGTAGATACAAAATAAGACTGAGTTGCAAGTACCTGAAATGAACTTGCTAATATCTACTAATCTCTGTAAAGGAAGAGTAAGCAATAGATATGATAGAAAAGTAAGGTGCAAGTACCTGAAGGGAACTTGCTAATATCTGCTAATCTCTGCAAAAGAAGAGTAAGCCGCAGATATGATAGAAAGGTAAGGTGCAAGTACCTGAAGGAAACTTGCTAAAATCTGCTAATCTCTGCAAAAGAAGAGTAAGCAACAGATATGATGGAAAACTAAATCGCAAGTACTTGGAGGGAACCTGCGAATGTCTGCTAATCTCTGCAAAAGAAGAGTTAGCAAACTGATGTGATGAAAAATTTAATCGCAAGTACCTGAAGGGAACTTGCGAATGTTGATTGTTGATAGGATAAGACATGATAGAAGAGATATCCGGCAAACTTTGCTATTAACTGAATAGAGATCGGAACGCAACAATGATTGTCCCGCTTGATCAGATATAATGTCGACGTGAAATCCAGATCAGTAAGATTGAAATCATCTCAACTTCAAAACTGTAATTACATGGCTCATCAGTTAAAGTGAACCAGATACTATGATCAATGATTTGTGTCAGAAATATCTGATAAGAGTAGTAGAGAATTTGTAGATCACCATCCGATAGAGCTTCATTTAAGCAATGTATATAAGATGATCATAAGCTAAAAGATATAGGGGGTCTCTTAGATAGGTTGGACTTAACCTGTTAACCTGTAAGAAGACAAAAGTACAAAGGAGGGCTATACCCCGAGGATGAGCTAAAAAAGGTTGAATGCTGCCACAGGAGAGCACCCGTGGGCCTTATGCATCACTTGCCAAAAGGTCATCCAGGGCGTAGTCCTACCTAAAGCGGGCTGGCCGCATTCCCTTGACAGAGCACAAAAGGGAAACATGCGTAAAAAATCTAAGAAGGAAGCGACAGATACACTGCTCTCTTGCCCCGGGTTACAAACATTATTGATCCGTTCTACCAGGCGCGCCAAATGGTCTACATCATTGCTCGTCTTTGAAGGGATCAACAAAGTTGTGGGTCCCGCGAAAGCACGGATTGAGAGTACCAACGAGTGTTCGTCCGTTACAGTTGTGAGATGATCGAAGAGACAAGGCTACACTTGATCGCCATTGCTTGTCACGCAAATATCATCGTAACTGTAACGTATCCTTAGCGAAGCACAGCAGAGCTAACACATAGGTCCTCCCTGGAAACGCGCTCTGTGTTAGATGCCGACTAGGATCCGAAGCCCCGTCACCCTCCACACGAGAGTTGAGCGGCCCCCACTACACATATGAGAAACTCCTCATCATACATGGTCATTGTGGTTTTACGCCAGAGGACAATCTCGAGGGAGTACTGAGCAAGACTTGGCGATATCTCGGTGGTTCAGTGATCTCTTTGGCAAAGTGAAAAATATATAAGAGAAGTATCACAAAAAGGGAACTGTGTCAGTATGAGATCTCTGACATAAGCTTTATTGAATGAAGATGAAAGAGCACTTAGAATTGTTTTTAGAGAAAGGACGAATGTTTGAAGAGCATAAAGGAAGATATAACCGGCCCAGATTGTGAGGGGTTTTCAGGAGCTGCGATGCCCTCTTTGCTTTAGAATAACCTTCCAAGGGAACCCTCATCAATGACATCGGAGGTCTCGCCCATGAGATGGTCACGATACGTATTGATTTGATTCACTCCGCTTGAGCTGTAAGGAAACTCCGCTATTTCTTTGCCTTTTGAGGTTGACGGATCCGAGTGGCCATCTTTCGGGAACAGATCGTGCATCTTACCCTGCTTCAACAATCTCTGCACAAGTTGACGAAGCGCTCGACAGCTTTCAGTTAGATGCCCGCTTTCTTTGTGAAATTCACAAAATGGGTCTGAATCTTTTGATTTTTGATTTGTCGGCTGGTAAGGCCTTTTGGAATTTGCTCTATCTTTAATAATTTGGCAGACTTCTAGCATGGCCTCATCGAGTCCAGAATATGATAAGTCATCATCTTGTGACTGATGTACCGAAGCTGTTTGCAGAGATGAGGCTGGTGGTAGCAGTCGTTCTTGAGCACGATCCTGGCCCGGGAAGAGGTGTTGATGATGATGCTGGAATCTTTTTGCTTTCCGAGAGTGGGATGAAAAATCTTTCCGAGGAGATCTCGGAGGTTGCTTGCAAGGTTGATTTCTCTCTGTTACGAGCCTGGAGACAAAGTTGGGGTTGCTCTTCTCACCGCGGATGTACGAGTTGGCTAAACTAATTAGCTCTTGATAAGTCCTTGGTGCTCGGACGTTAGCCTCAAACTTGAGTGGTCCTTCACGTAGGCCGTGGATAAGAGCCACTCGATATAATTCTTGATCGACAATCTCAATGTCCAATATTTCCTTCTGAAAACGATCCACAAAGTGGGACCAAGTCTCATTCTCTCGCTACCTGATCTCAAAGAGGGCCTCTGGACCGCCCTTCCTCCTTGTAGAGGTAGAAAATCTGAGAAGAAACTCTCTCCGCAAATCAGCGAAGGAAGAGATGGACTGAGCACGAAGTCCATAGAACCAATCCCTCACTTGACCGTCGAAGGTCGTTACAAGGAGTTTGCATTTAGTAGCATCTGAGAGGGTCTTGAGAGCTACGGCTGATTCAAAGGCTTGAAGATGTTTGACTGGATCAGTCTCCCCAGTATAAGTGGGCAATCGTGGCTCTCTGAAGTTAACTGGAGTTGGTTCATGGTGAACATTCTCTGTAAATGGTGACTGCTCTTCTTGTTCTCCTGAAACATAAGGAAAAAAGGGAGCATAAGTTGCAGCTGCACAAGGAGCTGGAGGATGGAAAGGAAAAGTTGCTGCGGGAGGAGCAAAGGCAGGAGCTGAAGAGTAGGGATGACTTCCCTGAAAATTCAGGAATCTTGCAGGACTTCCTCGAGCAGCTTCTTGGAAAAAATTCTGACGAGCTGCGAATTCGTCATTTTGAGATCGCAAAGGGGCTGCTGGCCCTTGCGGAAAGGTTGGAGTGTAAGGAGGATAGATCGGCGGATAGGCCGGTGGGTAAACTTGAGGAATCTAGAACGCTGGCGCTAGATTGATAGGAGGAGCTGGTGCTGCTGAAGATTGTGCTTCCAATCGCTGAGCGATAGCATCTAGAGTACAAGTGATCGCTCGAAACTATTGTGCAGTTTCTTCGCGAGAGAGCTCCAAGGCTTCCCAAAGGGAATCCTCACTATAACTTGGAGCAGGGCTCTCGGCTGGGTGACGGTCTGACATGAGTAACCGTTGATTTCGCTATCTGACCGAGATCTGAAGGTCGCGTGTTAACTGTTGGGGCGGGAAATGCGCCTTCTAGTTAACGGATTGTTCGGTCTCACAAGCTAAATGAATAAGGGGGTTGCGGGGTATAGAGGAGAAGGTTTGGCGAAGCAAGGGAGGAGTTTGATCGGGAACTGTCGATCAGACAGTTACTTTGGCGGTTAGCTCTGATGGTTAGAACCGAGAGAAGAAAATAGAAGAGGGGGCCGCTAGCAGCGGCAACAACAGACTTCGCCCACCGCGGCTTGAATGCCACTCTTGCGGCGGGCTTTCCTTTTATTACAATCGAAATTACAGCTCGGGGTTACACCTTAACATTGAAAGCAGAAGAAAAGTTACAAGAGGGAAGCTGGCGGCTAGGGAGAGAAGAATGCCAGGAGGCCGTGCGGTTTGACCAATGAAGGTCGGCAGACCGCGCGGTCAACGATCGGGCAGCTCGCTAAAATAAGCCGAGCGGACTGCTCGATCAAGCAGAAGGCAGGCAGGTCGCGCGGACTGAGGATCCGTGTCCGCAGGAGCTAATGACGGGTCCTTGACCCCTCTCCCTTCTGTCCCCCTGAATGAGAGGTCTGGGGGCCTATTTATAGGCTCGGGGAGGTGCCGGTCTTGGTAACGTCCCCACTGGTGAGGCGGTAAGCTATGCGAGTAAAAACATTGAGTCCGCAGAGTCCGCACCGGGCCGCGCGGTCTGGGACTGCCTGGAGTCAGAGATGGTTGCCGCTGGTCGTTCGAGTTCGAATGATGAGTCTGCTGAGTCCGCGCCGGGCCGCGCGGTCTGGGACTGCCTGGCTGTTGGGGGTGCTAAGCGAGTCTGCCTAGCCCGCTGCGGTTGAGGATGAACAGGTCGCCTCCTGCTGAAGGCTAGTCGCACTTGGTGACGGGCTGATGACCTGGCGGACTTAACATCGAATCCGCCTCCTTTTGAGCTTGTTGCTACCGAGCGGTCTAGGCGGATAGGAATGCGAGTCTGTCCTTGGGCAATTTGCACCCTGCAGAGCAAGCGGCTGTTGCGCGACCTGGGAGGTTTTGCTAGAGAGACCCTCCTAGCCGCGCGGACTGAGCGGCCTGAGAGATCAGTCCGCGCAGCCTTTAGAAGAAAAGGCCAGCAGGCCGCGACCTACCGGAGCAGGCCGCAACTTACAAGCTGTCTACCTTGGGAGGGATCACCGATTTCTAGGGGAACATATACATGATTCACAAAGATTGTCAATGCCTCGAGATCCCTCGGGAAGAGCTTTTCAAATGGTGATTTGGTGAGGAAGATCCTGCGATCTTTGCCTCCTCGCTTCAACCCAAAGGTGACTGCGATCTTCGAATCTCACGATATCAGCACCCTGGAGATAGAAAGCCTCATCGGAAATCTGAAACACACGAACTTGAACTAAAGATTCAAGCGTAAGAATATCCCTGGGAAATGAAGAAGAAGGGACCGACACTCAAGGCCACATGAAGAGAGAAGCTGCTAAAGATTCTGTAGAAGATGAGGAGAAGAGCCTGTACGTTTGGGAGTTCAAAAAAATCATAAAGAATCCCAAGAAGCAGGGACAGGTCAAGAAATTCCTGAAGAGAGGAGCTGGAGAAGGTAGAAGGTTTAACAAGCCATCAAAAGAGATGGAAAGCGATGATGAGAAGTCCTAGCTGGAGTGCTATCACTGCCACAAGCCTGGGCACCTAAAGATAGAATGCCCAAGACTCGAGAAGGAGGAAAAAGAAAAGCAAAGCTGACACAAAGGGAAGAAGAAGGTACTGAAGGCACTGACCTAGGATTAGGATGGATCTGAAGAATCAAACACCACAGACTCTTGCAGTGAAGATGAGGAAAATCTATGACTCATGGGAAGGAATCAAGAAAAATTTGACGATGATTCTAGTGTCCAAAGCAACAATGAAGTGACCCCACATACATATACTAAAATTCTCGAAATTTATGAACACTTAGTTGATAAATTAGAAAGTGTTATTTCTGAGAAAAAATCCATGAGAGCCGAGAATAAGAAAATCAAAAAGGACTTAGAAAAATTAAAAAGTGAAGTAATTAGAAGTGGCAAAAAAAAGATCAAGTGTTAAGAGTGCTCTCACTTGATGACAATGATCGAAGAACAAAGGCAAGTCTCTCCAAGTCATCGGTGAGAACGAAGTCTCAAAAATTAAAAGAATGTCTTGGAGAAGAGACTTCACTTGTCGCATGCCAAGGTATAGGAAGGAAAAAATAATTTGCCAATCGGTGTGTTATGCTTGTGACTAAAAACACCGCCCTAAAGACGAGGTTCCATGATCTTAACTGTGACATCCAATAGTTTGGAATAGGCCAATAGTCTTTAAATATGCTGTTGGGGACAAAGTGTCATGGATCTGGGAAGTTTGTACTATGATAAGTGTGTCTAATGTCACCACCGAGTGGAAATCATTATCATGATACCTCTAGACCCAATTATAAAAACTCACCAAATAAGGCCAGAAAGTCTGAAAGGCTTTCCCCATCCTAAAGCACGAGCTCGAGCAACCCGATAAAGGCATCGTCTACTGCTTACATTGTTTTTGCAAACTGTCATAAGTTTGGTCACACTTCTGGCTCGTATCTGAGGAAAAGTGCCAAGAAAAATACGCAAGTATGGCTACCAAAGTCTTCTACCTGTCACAGGGGTAGGACAACTTGGGTAACAAGAACTTTATGCTCATCTTCTTTTTAGGTCTATTGGCAGGCTATGGACACGAGGAGCGTGTGGTACTTGGACTTTGGTTGCTCCAAGCACATGACGGGATATAAAGACAAGTTCCTTAACCTAGAGAAGAAGAAGAGTGGCATGGTGACCTTTCGGGACAATAGGAAAGGACGGATACTGGGAATCGACACCATAGGTAACAAGGCATTTTCTATTTCAAATGTTCTATTTGTAGATGGCCTTAAGTACAATCTTATTTCTATTAGCAAACTGTGTGATAAAGGTCTAAATGTGATATTTGAATCTTTCGCGAACACAGGCAAAATTATAGATGCCAAAACATCTAGTGTTTTACTCGTTTCTCATAGAACTCATAATGTGTACACTGTTAGTTTTGATGATATATCTGTATCTAATTTAAAATGCCTAGTTACTAAGAATGAGGAATTAGAACTTTGGCATAAGAGACTAGGACATTCTAGAAGTAAGCTTATTGTAAAACTAACAAAAAATAAACTTGTTCGGGGACTTCCCAACTAAGGCGGTATTTTATATGTCTTATGCGCTCCTTGTCAGAAAGGCAAATTTGTTAAAACCTCTTTCAAGAGAAAAACTAAAGTTTCCACGTCTAGACCACTCGAACTCATTCACATGGATTTGTTTGGACCTCTTATTACGTGTAGTCTAGGTGGAAAATGATACACCTTCATTATCATTGATGATTATTCACGCAATTGCTGGACGATCTATCTTGCGAATAAATTTGAAACCTTTAGCGAATTCTCAAATCTTTGCACGCGACTTCAAAATGAGAAGGAGATAAAATATAATATATTAGATCAGATCAAGGAGGAGAGTTTGAGAATGAGGAATTCTCAAACCTGTATGACACCTAAGAATTAAGCACGAATTCTCTGCCCCTCGCACTCCATAATATAATGGGATTATAGAAAGAAAGTACCGTACTCTTCAAGAACTAGCCCGCACAATGCTCGCCGAGTTCGGCTTACCACGATCTTTCTGGGCTAAAGAGGTTAACACGGCAAGCTGCGTGATGAACCGATTCATACTTTAGGGTCTTTGGTTTCCCGTGCTACATTCTAAACACTAAGGATCATCTAGGAAAATTTGACAAAAAATCTGATCTAGGAACCTTCTTAGGATATTCGAGCAAGAGTCTGGCCTATAGGATCAACAATAAGAGGACCTTAGTGCTTGAAGAATCGGCTCATGTGCATTTCCATGAAAATTCCCCAACTAATGAGCCCAAGCCGAATGAAGAGGAGGTTGATGAGAGTGTACCGATAAGGTATAAGGGTGAGGAGAGAGTTGTGGCGAGTGAAATGCCATCTCTTGTACAAGGATATAGGCCTCCTAGCAACTTAAATTTTTAGAAGCAACATCCACGCGAACTAGTCATAGGAGAGCCATCTCATGGAGTTAGAACTCAGTCTGCACTTCATGAATTATTTTCAAACTTGTGTTTCCTATCTAATATTGAACCCAAGAATGTCTTAGAAGCCCTAGAACATGAATCATGGTCCTTGGTTATGAATGAGGAGAAAAACCAATTCGAGCGAAGTAAGGAATGTATTTTTGTTGAGTGTCCAGATAACCATCCAGTCATAGGCTTAAAATGGATTTTCAAAAATAAACTTGATGTTGATTCTAGGATAACAAGAAATAAAGCTAGGTTTGTGGCTAAAGGGTATTCTCAAATAGAGGGTGTGGATTTTAAGGAGTCATTTGCACCGGTTACATGTCTTGAGTCCATCCGTATGTTTTTAGCATTTGTCAGCTATAAACTAATTCGATTTTATAAAATTGATTTTAAGAGTGCATTTTTGAATGGATATATTAAGGAAGAGGTGTATGTCGTGCAACCACCCAGATTAATGAATGCCGCCTACCCAAACCACATATACAAGTTGGTGAAGGACTTATATGGACTGAAGAAGGAACCTCAGGCTTGGTACGATAGGCTCACTACTTTTCTCTTAGATCATAGCTTTAGGATGTGTAGTGCGGATACCACTTTCTTTAAAAAAAACGAAAATATAGATCTAATTATTTTACAAATTTATATGGATGACATCATCTTTGGGGAACAAATGAGAAATTATGTAAGGAAATTGTGACCCTTGAAAGACTTTGTTTGATGAGCCTAAACACCTAGAGGGGGGGGGGGGTGAATAGGTTCTAATCTTTTATAGTCCTTTTAGGCAAATAGATAGATAATTATTCAACACAGATTAATCAAATCACATAACATAAACACATCACAGCAAACACCAAATCTATAGTGGTTCCCCAAGATATGGGTACATTCACTTTCCCCCTTCGCCTATCCAGTAGATAACTGGATTCAGCCTAACTTCTTTCCACTGGCTCGGATCCTATGATCTTACAATCTCAGAACCAAAATGGTTCCTACAGCTCAGACATAACAAGTCCTACCTCAGATTCTTCCCCAGAATCCTACCTCAGGCCTCAGCCCTACCTCAGCCTTTATAACTAGGCTTACAACTCAGACTTTCCACAAGTCCTACCTCAGATTCTTCCTTAGAATCCTACCTCAGGCCTCAGCCCTACCTCAGCCTTTATAACTAGGCTTACAACTCAGATCTGATAATAGATCTTACAAGAAATAAAATGTAATAAGAAACAAACAAATTCACAAGCTAGATTCCTCTATTAGTGTAGCGTTCTTGATCAGTTCTTGACTGAACTGATCCGATCTAGCCTGACTTAGCTTCTCAAAGCTTCTTGATAGAAAAAAATAAGGTGGATCTTCTTGCTGTTGAAGTTGATCTTTAGTCAGCTTCTTCCTTAAATTCAGATTGGAATCTGAATCTTTCTAGCAGAACAACTCTGAGTCTGTTTCTCTTTTTCCTTTTTTTCACAACACCCTGAAGTTTCCGATCTGTCTCTTATATAAAGTTTGCTTCATGGTTACCGGCTGATCTGGTTTCTAACAAACTACTGATTGATCTGTCAAAGGTGTCAGACCGGTTGGATATGACCGCTATCAAGTCACCAGACTTGTTAGTAGATACGTCAGAGTCATTCCAACTCAGTACAAATCACTCAGCAGGCTTCTTCATATGTTTCGACACTTATTGGCCAAGTGTCGACACAAGTCTTCATGGTGTCGACACAATACTCCAAGTGTCGACATAGACATACTTCTGCTTCTCAACACATCTTCTGTTGAATGTGTAGACACAAGTCCTGTGTGTCGAAACAAATGCTTCCGGTGTCGATACAGCTGTTGCTAGCAAATGGCGTTGAGTATGTGTCGACACAAGTCCTGTGTGTCGACACAGCTGATTCTGGTCTCGACATATTTGTTGTCGATAGACGGCGTTGAATGAATGTCGATAGTGTTGAATGTATCCAGACAGCCTTGAGTGTGTGTCGACACAAGTCCTGTCTATCGACACAATTACTTCTGGTGTCGACACAGCTTCGTCAGAATTGTCGACTTAGCTTGAGTGTCGACACAACTTCTTCATAAGAGTCGACATAACTTGAGTGTTGATGCGTGGAAAATACGGCAAGCGCACCGGTCGCACAAGTAATAAAGTTTGGGAATAAATCCCCGAGTGTCGGTCTCTTGAGGAACACAGTAAGGGATGAGTTAATGTCGAGGAGGACTTGAGATTGAAGTCCTCGGGTCGGCTCAAAAAGGGGGGTTTTGATTGTTGCGGAAACAGAAAGTAAAATCTGCAAGATACTCCTATGCAACGCCGCTATGCGATGCTTCGCCAGGCGGGATGGAAACTACACGGGCCGCTATGCACCGAATCGCTTGGCGGATGGACGAGTAGGCTAGCGGATGAGGTGGTTAGAATGGTGGAATGAGGGTCGTCAGCACCTCTTCGCAACGCACGCCACTAGCAATTGCTAGTGCGGCAAGGGTGAATGGTGGAGGATGGAATATGGCGCACCTCAAGCAATAATAACAAAATCACTATAACTCACATAGACATGAATATGTGAAAATGCTAATCAATAAAAATACTTCATCAATACATAGAAATTAAACTAAGCTATCAACAACAAGAGAAAGAGGTGTGCGAATCGACCGAATCCGAAGCCTTATTGAGGGTTCACGGTTGGAATCCCGGGTTGTCAATCTGAGTCCAAGCTCGGTCCTCAACTGCGTCCGGGGTAGAGGAAGCTGTCACTCACTCCCAATGGACCCGTCTTCTTCGTTGAAATGACCCTGTAGATTGCGGCTCCAGCCCCTCCTAGCTTGATGGAGAAAGCTCGGTCAAAACTCCGCTTGAAGCTTGGGGATGAAGGAGGAGGCCGAGGGGATGCTCCGGCTTTGATTTGGTGTTGAAGGCATGCCCGGATCAACTCCCTATGGTGGAGGATGATGGAGGACGGTGGAAACCCTCCTTGGAGACGAAAATGGCGGAAAAACGGCGGACTTTGGCGATCTCCCGAAATTAGGGCGGAACCTGCGTATTTATAGATTGCAGAATAAATAGGGCACACGACCACTGGTGCACGACCAGTGGTCGTGCGCGACCAAGGTCAGCGCCCATGCGCCAGCAACCAGTAGACCTGCATCAGAAAATCAATGGTCGCGCACGATCAGCAGCGCACGATCAGTGATCGTGCGAGGCAATGCTGATGATCGTGCAGAAATAGCCAGACAGAACTTTGTAAAAAGGGCCATGACGGCGCACGACCGGCAGAGCACGAGCAGTGATCGTGCGCGGTATGGCAAGTGATCGTGCGGAAAGTTCAAGACAGAGATTTCACAAATGAGGCTGGGCTGCGCACGATCAGTGATCGTGCGCCAAGAAGTCGATGGTCGTGCGTGGGTAAAAACGCACGACCACTGACTCCTTTGCCAAAAAATAGTGAAACGCCTATCCCGAATGCCCTCACGATCCCCAAACCTGCAGGAAAACTGCACGGGACATCGATCGTGGCAGCCACAACAAACAATAATAATCATAGCAAGAACGAAATACACACACACACAGAAATAGGCTAAAAAGGGTGCACAAGACATGGAAAACCGTAGCGAACCAAAAGGAGTGCAAATGACGCTAAACAGTGTGCAAAGATAAGAAAATAAGCCTAGATGAGTCTGGAATTAAGTATAAAAAATGGACTCATCACATCCCCAGACTTAACCGTTTGCGCGTCCCGAGCAAACAAAACCTAAGCAGACGGGGAAAATGAACTAGCTAACAAAGAAATTGCAAAACGGAGTACCATGCGAAGTCGCATGCTCGCGTGCATAAAAATAAAGTAGAGGAAATTTTTAAGGATACAAAATATTTTATATTTTTCACAATGCGTATCAAAAATTTATTATTACTCAAAAGTGGAATCACGGTGAATCATCCGGTCCTACGCAGGGAGAAAGTAGGCAGGCCACTAAGGTGAGCATTGCCGAAGACCGGGGCTCAAGATTACCCCCAAAGGAATCCACCAATGTCGGAAACCATACGCTTGCCCGTTCGCACTCTCTCCACGGCACTAGTCAACTCAAGCACAAGTCCGTAGGACTTCGGGTAATAATGGGGCTTGGGTTACGGTGAGGAAAACAAGGATAAACTTGAAGGGTATGCACCTAACCCAAATGAACTAACGTACAAAACTAGTACCCGCTGCCCACAAAATAAACACGGGTGCACCACACCCCCAGACTTAACTTTTACTAAATGGGTGTGTGCACTGCCTACTCCAAATCCAAATCATCTCAAATAAAGATTTTCAATCAAACTTTTTCTTTCTCGTTTTCTTTTCTCTTTTTCTCTTTTTCAAATATTTCAGCAGATATAACTTGAAAGCACTTCCACATTTTCACAAATAATAACACCACATCACAACCCAACATGAAAATATAAAACACTAAGCTCGACTTGGGTGTGCGACTAGGATCGGCTATGGGGCTTTGACGAATATAGTGGAGCTGAATCAAAAGGAAGGGTAGGCACAAAGGGGCTAGCAAGGGCGATGTTAGGAATGGGTACAAAGCTCAACCGGGCCAAAAGGTGGCCTACATCACTCTCACGCTAGACTAACCGTGTACCAATGCTTCAAGAATAGCTTGGGGCAAGTTCTTAGCAACCGAGAAAGATAATCCTTCCTCCCGACTCAAGCAATACGAGTCTAGTGGCGGCTACACACATTCCTACGCTACTGTTTGATTCATACCGGATTCACCAACTTTTGAGTAGAATAAGAAATATTTACGCAAATAGAAAAATATAGAACTATAAGCATACGAAAAAAATTAAATCTACACAAATTTCTATACAAAACGAGAGAAGTTGACTAGAAACACAGCAAGGCCAACATTTTACTCCGTCGCACAATCCTAAACTAGCACAGAAATTTTCCAAATCTAACAAAGATACAAGTTCAACTCGTGGCACGCTAACAGCTAAGCTCGCGCTCATGTGGGTGCAGTGGTGTGTGATGCAATGAACATAAACAAAATAAAATACGAAAAGCTTCTAGTATGCAAAAGAAATGTGCACGTGCAAAAGGTAAACATGCTCTCCCCCAGACTTAAATTACACGATATAACATAGCATATGATATTGAATTAAAATCAAAAGGAGAAAAGGGGAGAGGTTACCCAATGCTCAGCTAGTGAGCATACCAGAAGACGCGTGGAAAGTAGCAGCAGGCCCGCCAAATGAAGAATCACAACCCCACCAATGCGTAGTTTCCATGAATACTTATAGGGGTGAGCTCCGCAAAAACAAAACAAAAGAAAAGAAAAGACAAAAAAAATAATAAATACTAAACTAAGCTAGACATAAAAAAATAAAAATTGCAGAAAGTGAAAGATAAGTACTGGGGTTATTGTCATCCCAGCACGACTTATTCAGCAAAAGAAAAGTTCTAGCTAATGGGCCTATGAAAAGAAAAGTACACAGGCAACTGTCCTAATATCCGTTGCGGTAACGGGTACCGATACGGTGATAGAACAGTTACCCCTCTGCCTAAATAATCATACCTGCTCCTCGCAGGCAGAGGGAATAGGAAGTAAGATGAGGAGGCCTGGTCCTCACTCATCCCACCACAAAACAAATCCTTGCCTACCAAGGTATCGTCCACCACAAGCTCGTTGGGGGCGAAGGTGAAGGTAGAAGCTTCAACTACAAAAGGAGTAGGAAACTCCTCATGTAAGCTGAGGCACTCGCCGACTACCTGAGCGCAAGGCTCAATGTCAACCCAACTCACCTACAGGGAGTCAACCCGCACAGGCGCAGAAGGAGAAGGGGGGTCAAGGAATAAAGGAGAAGAAAAACTAAAAGAAGCGGAAATAGGGAGAGTGATCCCGGAATCACTCTCAGCAGGATCCAAACATAGATCACTGTCAGTGTCATGTGAGTCATGGCGAGGGGAAACTGAGACCATGAGGTCCTCGGTGGTGGTTTGGACCTCCTCATCCAATAAGGAAGTAGAAACCTCCTCACCGGCAAGGATTTCCTCATCACACCTCGGTACGTCACGGTGTTCCAAGACATAATATTCTCCATTGACGAGAATAATGTTCTCGTCACACCATGGCGCATCCTCATGTTCCCAATCTCCAAAGGGCAGAACATCATCAACCAACTCACTAAAAAGAGGAGTAGATGACTCTTGCAAAGAAAGCGGAGGAACAACAACATCAGAGAAAGTAGGTGCAGGTTCCTCCGGGGGTGAATCAAGAAGAGGGGAAGAAGGTATAGAGGGCGACGGTACCGCAATGTCGTCACATCGACTAGTGGAAGGTCTGATGGGTGTATCCACAGCAGTCCCCCATAGACAAGGTTGTACTGCGGATACATCATCAGAATCAGAAGGAGCATCCATTTGAGAGGTGGATGAGACAATCCGGATATCCGGTTCATCATCTGCCTCCATCTGGCGCTGAAATTCTGCGCAATCTTTCAACACATGGTCGGTGCTACGACAACACAAACACCGTTTTCCATTACTCCTCGGTCCAGGTGGGACCGGAGAGGAATATGAAAAAGGTGAAGGCGGAGAAGAGTAGTGACCATAAGACTGAGGTACAGTGTATGAAGTACCATAAGACAACGATGCTCCATACACTGAACCACGAGAATTATGCTCCCATTCTTCAGTGGGGCACTCATCACTGTTATGCCTATAATCCCCGCACCAACGACAACGAATATTCGCATAAGAATACATGGTGCAGCAAGAAAGAATTCACCACAAGAATTTTCTAAGCAAAAATTAACTACACACAAGCAGATAAATAAAAAGGAATACCTGCTACTGAAATATCAAAATTAGAAAAGGAATAAAGAAAAATAAGCAACAAATTATAAAAACTAAAGCAAAGAAAAATAAAACATGGAATTAATAGATGGAAAAGGGCTTCAATCTAAAATCTCCCTCTCCAAAAACTCAAACGACTGTGTTCCCTGACAACGACGCCAAAAACTTGATGCGTGGAAAATACGGCAAGCGCACCGGTCGCACAAGTAATAAAGTTTGGGAATAAATCCCCGAGTGTCGGTCTCTTGAGGAACACAGTAAGGGATGAGTTAATGTCAAGGAGGACTTGAGATTGAAGTCCTCGGGTCGGCTCAAAAAGGGGGGTTTTGATTGTTGCGGAAACAGAAAGTAAAATCTGCAAGCTACTCCTATGCAACGCCGCTATGCGATGCTTCACCAGGCGTGATGGAAACTACACGGGCCGCTATGCACCGAATCGCTTGGCGGATGGATGAGTAGGCTAGCGGATGAGGTGGTTAGAATGGCGGAATGAGGGTCGTGAGCACCTCTTCGCAACGCACGCCACTAGCAATTGCTAGTGCGGCAAGGGTGGATGGTGGAGGATGGAATATGTCGCACCTCAAGCAATAATAACAAAATCACTATAACTCACATAGACATGAATAAGTGAAAATGCTAATCAATAAAAATACTTCATCAATACATAGAAATTAAACTAAGCTATCAACAACAAGAGGAAGAGGTGTGCGAATCGACCGAATATGAAGCCTTATTGAGGGTTCACGGTTGGTATCCTGGGTTGTCAATCCGAGTCCAAGCTCGGTCCTCAACTGCATCCAGGGTAGAGGAGGCTGTCACTCACTCCCAATGGACCTGTCTTCTTCGTTGAAATGACCCGGTAGATTGCGGCTCCAGCCCCTCCTAGCTTGATGGAGAAAGCTCGGTCAAAACTCCGCTTGAAGCTTGGGGATGAAGGAGGAGGCCGAGGGGATGCTCCGGCTTTGATTTGGCGTTGAAGGCTTGCCCGGAGCAACTACCTATGGTGGAGGATGATGGAGGATGGTGTAAACCCTCCTTGGAGACAAAAATGGCGGAAAAATGGCAGACTTTGGCGATCTCCCGAAATTAGGGCGGAACCTGCGTATTTATAGATTGCAGAATAAATAGGGCGCACGACCACTGGTGTACGACCAGTGGTCGTGCGCGACCAAGGTCAGCGCCCGTGCGCCAGCAACCAGTAGACATGCATCAGAAAATCAATGGTCGCGCACGATCAGCAGCGCACGATCAGTGATCTTGAAAGGCAATGCTGATGATTGTCCGAAAATAGCCAGGCAGAACTTTGTAAAAAGGGCCATGACTGCGCACGACCGGCAGCGCACGAGCAGTGATCGTGCGCGGTATGGCAAGTGATCGTGCGGAAGATTCAAGACAGAGATTTCACAAATGAGGCCGGGCTACGCACGATCAGTGATCATGCGCCAAGAGGTCGATGGTCGTGCGTGGGTAAAAACGCACGACCACTGACTCCTTTGCCAAAAAATAGTGAAACGCCTATCCCGAATGCCCTCACGATCCTCAAACCTGCAGGAAAACTGCACGGGACATCGATCGTGGCAGCCACAGCAAACAATAATAATCATAGCAGGAATGAAATACACACACACAGAAATAGGCTAAAAAGGGTGCACAAGACATGGAAAACCGTAGCGAACCAAAAGGAGTGCAAATGACGCTAAACGGTGTGCAAAGACAAGAAAATAAGCCTAGATGAGTCCGGAATTAAGTATAAAATATGGACTCATCAAGTGTCGACACAACACCTTCAGAAGTGTCGACATAACTTCAAAGTGTTGACACAAATTTTTCATAAGTGTCTACACAGCTTCTGGGTGTCGACATAGTTTTCTTCACAAGTGTCGACACTTATACTTAGAAAATTTCCTTCAAATGCTTAATCCTGCACAATGTAACTTAAACATCTATTAAATACAAATTGATGCATATTATTGACTATGATGAGGCTTCTCCAAATCTGGTACACATTTTCCAATATACCCAACAATCTTCCCCTATTTGGAGAAGTCATAACCCTTAGTCAAAGACATACATCTCTCATAATAAAACAAAAATAGAAATAGATGAACATTAAATTTTAGCAGGTAAACACATAATCATTGTAAACAGCAAAGAAATTAAAACTGAACTGATTTCATTCAACAATGTCATGTTTACAAGGATTTCTTTCAAGATCAAAACACAAAATGTTACATTGTTCTTACACATAAGCCTATCTATCCTATTATTGACTAGGCTCCTTAATGATAATTCCTTTGCCAGCCTTGATCTTTGCCTGTACAAAAGGTTCAGCATCTTCAGCAGGCTTCTTCCCTTTCAGGGCATTCTTCTTTAGTTCTTCAGCCTTAATTTTTTGCCTTTCAAAATATTGGAATGGCTTTGGGAAGTTCTTTCTTGGCTCTTGAGCATTAGCAGGTAGTGTCCCAACCTTAGCTCTTCTTCTATGTTGAAGAATGGCTTCTTGTCCAGCTTGGTATTTATTCCATTCCTATTCTGAATATCATTTACCCCTGTCATGGGTTTTATCCTTTACAGCTTTCCAGGCAGTAAGTATAATGTTTCTAGAAGTTGGGCTCCACTGCTCAAAGTCTAGCTTCAGCTCAGCCTGCTCTCTGAATCTCTTCTTGGATAGTTGAGCTTGCTTTTGAGATTCTAAGGCAGCTTCTGACATCTCTACTTTTTCCAGAATTACATTTTGAGTCTCTTGTGGAGGAATATACATTTTCTGCAGTTCTTCATGAACCATTTCAAATTCTGCTGGGGGATAGATCACCTGAGCAACTTCTGGCTGATCTCCTTCAAGATAGGCAGGTTGTATCCCAGATTCTGCTACATTATCATAAACACAAAGAGGATGATATCCAAGAGTGGCTCTGATGCTATTGGAAATCCATTTAGCATGGTCAGAGCTAGCTTTGACTAGTAATCTCTTCCCCTTTATGACTTCTCTTTCAATATTACTTCTCAAATCATCGTTTTGAAACCTGACCTGATTAACAACATGGTCAGTTCCTTCCTTAAAGTAATCTCTGAATTTTATCAAGAAATCAGATATATTCTTTTGAGAAGCCTTAAAGGTGGCCTGAACCGCAGCTATATCTTTCTTGATTTGCTTTGAAACTTCATCTTTCACAACAGTTAAAAAATCATTTATCTTTGTCAGTATAACAAAGTGTGAATCTTTAAGATTGTCATTCATTCTTATCTGATTTTCAAGTACATATCCTTGTTTTACTTCAAGTTCATCCACCTTATCTTTGATAGTTTGTTGTTGCTCGGCTAGGAATACCACAACAATACCTTCTTTATGGAAGCAATCTGTCATCTCCTTCTTATTTTGATTCACCTAAAATATAATAGATTTGATGTCCTGGGCCAATTGAAACTGTAACTCTTTATGAGTTTCATCCACATATTTTTCTAGAGATTGTCTTTGTTCATCCAATTTAATCTGCATCTGGACCAGTAAAGAACTGAAGTCCAAGCTTGGTTTAGATGGTGCTATGCTCATTTGCAATGCCTTTTTATATCCAGAACTCTTGTTCTTAAAAGCAGCTAGTTTCCTTTCCTTAGCCATTGTGGCTTCTTCATCTTCGGAAGATTCAGTTATACTTTCAATATCAACTGTATTATTTTCAGCTGGGGCATCCTTAGACAACTCCCCCTCAGTCCTTGGAATATCTTTTTCTTTTTCAATCAGCTCCCCCTCAGTCCTTGCAGGGAGAAGATCAGAAAATAGGTCATCCATGGTGAATTCCTGCTGAATTGGCTCATTTTGAGCTTCTGTCTCAACAGATCC
Source organism: Platanthera zijinensis (assembly GCA_039513925.1). Classification (NCBI taxonomy): domain Eukaryota; kingdom Viridiplantae; phylum Streptophyta; class Magnoliopsida; order Asparagales; family Orchidaceae; genus Platanthera; species Platanthera zijinensis. The sequence continues at coordinate 198,934,529 of CM077084.1, read as the reverse complement.
TTGAGCTGCAATGTTGATTTCAGATGCTATTTTCATGACAGTATCTGCAGCCAAGTCACTTTCTAAGACTCCATCATCAATGCCTCCTCCTTGGGCAGGCAACTCAGTTGCTTGTACTATGTGTTCTCCCCTTAGAGTTGTGTCCATTTGTTGTTCTTGGGGCACACTGCCCTGCACTTGTTCTTGTGCATCCTTTTGTTGTTGGTCTTCATCAGAACTAAAGACCACTTCCTCCTCAAAATCACCGGAGGATCCAGCCTGTGGAATAACTTTCTTCTTTTTCTTATCTTTCTTAGTTTGCTCCTGAGGAGCAGGGACTTCCTTGGTCAGAACTCTATCCCACCTTGATAGAATTCTTACATCCATCCTCTTCATGTGATTTATTTTTGATCCAGCCACTTGTTTCAGTACATCTGGTATTATAGCAGATAAGCATAAACTCTGAATTCTTCCCATATTTGGTTTCTTAGTTCCTTCACGAACTTTATCAAACACTACTGCTGCCCAGTCAGTGTTTATCATGAATATGATCCTTACCATAAGATTGGACATGTGGACAGAGATTCTATCATGTCCACCAGTTTTGCAAAAAATTACTTTGCCAATTACCTCATATAGGAATTTTCCTTGGGAATTCATACCTTTTCTGTTAATAGATGATCCAATCTTTATATTGGGGCTCAGCCCACACTAGCTTAAAGCTTCTGTAATCTGGGAAGGGGTTATATCATCTGTATCCTTGACTGATGGAAGCTGAAGTCATTTCCTGATAGTTTTTATTGTGAGTTTCACTAGAGAATTTTGAACAGTGCCTTTAATTTTATTGCCTGCAGAATCCACTGTAGCAGTTGAATAAAACTCCAGAACTTCTTTCTTCCATATCTTTGTTTGTTCAGAAACCAAGTACTCCAATCCATTTTCTATAAATAGGGCAATAACACCCTGAATTTCATCTGAAGCTGTTGTGAAACCTTCACGAACCGGTTCATAAACTTCATTTACTTTGTATTCTTGATGAGGCGCCATTGACGTAAGAGTTGGAAGAAAAGAGAAGAGAAAAGAAAACTTGTGTCGATAGAAGGTGGAAAGTCAAGAATACTGAAAGCGTAGTCGATCAGATTTTTGTTTCACCTATTTATAGTATAAGTGTATGGGCAGGTCAAGAGACGTTCCAGAGTCGACAAGTATTCATACGTGTTGACAAAATGACCTAGGTCTCGAGAATATGTGATTTAAGTTAACACGACTATGTGTCGACAAACTAATGTCAGAGTCGACAACTTATGTTAAGTCGACAAATTTATGTGTCGACAAACTTGTGTCTGTGTTGACACTTACTACTTAAGTTTCGACTTACTTGTGTCGACACATGCTTTTGTGTGTCGACACATGCTTTTGTGTGTCGACACATGAATCCTCTTGACAAAGTTGTGTTGACAACAATTCTTCTGTCGACACAGATATTGTTTCTATGCCGACACTTTCTTTTATTTAGTCAACACAACATATTGAGATTGTCGACACAGCTTGTTTGTGTCGACACAAATATTGTACTTAGACAAATTTCCAGAGAAATTTGATGCTTACTTATTCACCTTAGGAATACTTATGATATCCTATTCTAGGTTCAACATTCCTAATTCAATTTTAAAATAATTTAATTTAGTTTTATCCAGAGGTTTTGTAAAAATATCAGCTATTTGATTATCAGTTTTCATAAATTCTAGGCTAATATTTTTCTTCTCTACATGTTCTCTGATGAAATGAAACTTAATTTCTATATGCTTGGTCCTACTATATGATACTGGATTCTTAGCAATAGAAATAACACTTGTAGAATCACAAAATAGAGGAATTCTACTTACCTGGATGTCATAATCTTCTAGGTGATGCTTTATCCACATCAATTGTGCACAACAGCTACCTACAGCTATATACTCTGATTCAGCTATTGATATTACTACACTAGTTTTTTTCTTGTTGCTCCATGACACCACCCTCCCACCAAGGAATTGACAAGTTCCTGTGGTACTCTTCCTGTCTTCTTTGCATCAAGCAAAGTCTGCATCTGAGAAACCAGTTAGTAGGAAATCTCTATTCTAAGGATACCAAAGGCCTAGATTAGGTGTACCCTTAAGATATCTCAGAATTCTCTTAACTGCAGTTTAATGAGATTCCTTAGGGCAAGCTTGATACCTAGCATAGACACTTGTTGAATACATGATGTCAGGTCTACTAGCAGTCAAATAGAGTAGAGAGCCAATTATCCCTCTATACAAAGACTAATCAACAGGTTTCACTACCTCATCTTTGCCTATAGGCATACTTGTTCCCATTGGAGTTTTCATGGTAGAAGTTGAGTCCAAACCATACTTCTTAATTAACTCCTTGGTGAACTTAGACTGGGATATAGACAATCCATTCTCAATCTGTCTAATTTGAAGTCCCAAGAAGAACTTCAACTCACCCATACTGCTCATCTCAAACTTCCCTTGCATAAGTTTGGCAAACATCCTACACAAGTTGTTTTTAGTAGAACCAAAGATAATGTCATCCACATATATCTAGACTAGTATTATCTTGTCTTTTGATTCCCTATAAAATAGAGTTTTATCTATCTTTTATCTAGAGATTTTATTCTCAATAAGGAAGGCAGACAAAGTTTCATACTAAGCCCTTGGAGCTTGTTTCAAACCATATAGAGCTTTCCTAAGCCTATATACATAATCAGGAAAATGAGGGTCTACAAAACCTGAGAGTTGTTTAACATAGACTTCTTCTTTTAAATCACCATTCAGAAATGCTGATTTCACATCCATCTGGTATACCTTGTACCCTTGATAGGCAGCATAGGCCAAGAATAGCCTTATAGCCTCCAGCCTTGCCACTATAGCAAAGGTTTGATCAAAATCAATACCTTCCTCTTGCTTGTAGCCTTTTGCTACCAGTCTAGCCTTATTCTTGACTATGGTTCCATTCTCATCAAGCTTGTTCCTGTAGATCCATTTAGTTCCTATTATGTTGTGATCCTTAGGTTTTGACACCAGTTCCCAGAATTTACACCTTTTGAACTGACTGATCTCTTCTTGCATTGCATCAATCTTGTTGGTGTCTTGCATTGCTTCTTCAATCTTCCTGGGTTCTATTTGAGATAGGAAGCTAGAACATAGAACTGTGTTCATGCTAAGTCTCCTTGTTAGAACACCTTAACTTGCATCACCAATGATTTGGTGAACTAGATGATCCTTTAGGTGTCTCCTTGTTGGAGGAAATCTGTCAGTATTATTGCCTTCTCCAGTTTCCTCAACTTGATGCTCCATAGTTTCTTCTTAATCCAGAGAGACTTGTTCTCCCCCTGGATAACTGGCATCTTTATCTTCATCCAACCTAGCAGGAACATCTTCATTGATGATCAGCTTGTACAGCCTATCTGTAAGACCTGTAGAGCTAACAGAAGAACTAGACAATTCATTGTTAATAAATTTTGACTCATCAAATACAACATGTACAGATTCTTCTACAACATGGGTAGTTAAGTTGTAGATCCTGTATACTCTACTATGGTTGATGTACCCAACAAATATCTCTTCTAGGGATTTGGCAGCAAACTTAGTTTGGTTGTGCTTACCATTGACTAGTACAAAACACTTGCTACCAAAGATTCTGAAGTAAACTATGTTTGGTTTTCTTCCTTTCAAAATCTGGTAGGGAGTCATCTTTTGTTTCTTTTTGATGGAGGCTCTATTGAGCACATAACATGCAGTATTAACTGCCTCAGCGCAGAAGTATTCAGAGAGAGTAGTATCATTTAGTAGAGTTCTACTAGCCTCAATTAGAGTCCTATTCTTTCTTTCAGCAACAACATTTTGTTTAGGAGTTCTAGGTGAAGAGAATTCATGATGAATCCTAAGTTTTCACAGAATCTTGTCATACATTCAGACTAAAATTTAGTTCTATGGCAACTTCTGATTTTGATAACTGAACTGTTGTATTCGTTCTGTATTTATCTAAAAAAAGTCTTAAAAACCAATGGGGTTTCAGATTTCTGCCCCTAGAAGAAAACCCATGTATATCTGGAGTAGTCATCCACAACAACAAGTGTGTATAATTTCCTACAAATACTGTGAACTTACATAGGACCAAACAAATCCATATGAATGAGATACAAACATCTCATTGAATCTTTGATGTCAAGTGCTTGGAAAGAGAACTTAGTCTGTTTGCCTTTTTGGCAAGCTGAACACACACCCTCTTTGATGCACTTAATTTGAAGATCATTCCTCACTAATTCCATGCTGAACAGCGGTCCTATAGACTTATAGATCAGATGAGCTAGTCTCTTGTGCCATTTGACACAGAGAGAAGCTTTCTCTCCTGCAACCAGACAAATTGGTGAGTTGTTAAACTCACACTCTAGGTTAAGGCAATACATATTTCCGTTCCTAGTGCCAGTAAAAATAATCTCTTGATCAATTGACCTTCTTATCTTGCACTCCCCTTGGAGAAAAGAAATGACATAACCTAGATCACTAAGTTGACTTATGCTAATTAGGTTATGTTTTAAACCCTTCACATAAGCCACTTTAGTGATAATAATTGAATCACTAGTAATGTTACCAAATCCTTTGATGATACCATTTTCTGATCCACCAAAGATAACTTTGGGTCCATTCTCTATGGGCACATAGTACCTCAACATTCTCCTTGTTCCTGTCATATGTCTGGAACAACCACTATCCAAGTACCATATTGGGGTATGGTCACTTGGATTCACCTGAAATATATAAAGAATTACATACCCTTAGAACCCAACTTGCTAGTGGGTCCTAGGTCCTTGTTAGTTTGAAATCCTGCAACTGTTCTCCCAGTAAAACTGCTCTTGGTTTTAACACTGGTGTTAAACCAGGAAACCATGGCAAAGTGCCCCACCTTGCCACAACACAAACACTTAAACCTATTATACCTTTTCTTAGGTAAAGACTTTACTAAATGTGGCGTTGGAGCATCACTCTTAAAAAAATCCACTTGAACCTGATGGGTATGCCTATAGTGTGGTCTATAAGCATTTGCACCCTTGCCCATATGATTTCCATGCTCACAGTGACCATGTGTAGTGTCATGATCATACCTGTTTGTAGGATTCACCACCTTCCTAAAGAAAATAGGGGGTTCAGCAACTAGAGGCTGAACTGGGCCCTTACCTTTTCTATGTGAATTGAAAGCCCTAGTTCTTCCCTTAAAGCCTAGACTAGTCTTCCCTTTTTGTGAAATAAAATTATCTATTAGGGGTAAGACAGATTTTGGCTTGGAGAATTTAGCCACTAGTTCTCTCTTTTGCTGAAGTTTTGCCTCTAGTTTCTTGATATGATTCTCTTTGAAATAGATTGTGCCCATTTGAATAATTGTCATGTTCTTCAATTTGGCAACCTCATTCAGTTTTAGATCCAACATCTTAGCTGAATCTGCTGCAGCCAGCTTAAGAGACTCAATCTCTTTGGCCTGCACTTTAACAAGAAACTTGCTCTTCTTCAGAGCGTGCAACAACCCACCATACTCATCAATGAGTTGGTGTACATCCCCTTCGAACTCAGATCCATCCACTTTTATTGAAGCAGATGCTTCTGATTCTGATACAATAAAGTAATCTGAAACTAAGGGAGAATAATTTACCTTACTTGGTCTAGGCTGATCCTAGCACTGATCATCTTCAGATTGAGCCATTAGCCCTCTACAACAAAGTTCTTCAACTCCATTTATGGAGTCCAGCATCTGTAGGAATTCTAGTTCCCTAGACTCCTCTTCTGTTGAGAATAGCCAAACATATGCATCTACTTCTTCTTCTCCAGATTCTGAAGATGAAGAGTCTGTCCAACTCTTCTCCTTCTGAGCAACTAGAGACTTCTCCTTCTTACCTTTGATTTGCTGCTTCTTCTTATCCTTTGACTCCTTTCTTTTATCAGGACAGTCAGCTATGACATGTCCAATCCTGTTGCAACAATAACACACAATCTTAGTATTTGATTGTTTACCAGGTTTAGAGGCATACATGTCCTCCTTGGGTGTCTTCTTCTTCCTATAGTACTCATCCTTGGAATAGAATGAAGATGATGGCCTGGTTCTCCACTTTTTTTCTTCATAAACCTTTGGAATTGCCTTGTAAAGGTAGCAAAGTCCGCATCAAGAGTATGACTATCTGATGTGTTATTGTCAGAAATTCCTTCTTCTGCCTCAACACTCTTCTGGGTGGAGAAGGAGATTTTCTCCTACCCTTTCTTGAGCCTTCAGCTTTGAAGGCCACTGACTTTTCCTTAAACTCAGATCTACTGCGCTTCTCCTCTTATTTTCTGGTAGTAAGCTGCATTTCATATGGTAGCAACTTTCCAAACAGTGTAGGTGGATGTGTATTAGCCAGCCTGATCACTTCTCTGATGACACATATCTTAGTGTCCCAATCCTTAGTTAGAGACCTAAGAAACTTATCATTTAGTTCATAAGTGCTAAAGACCCTTCCATAGGTCATCAGCTCATTCACTATTCTAAAGAACTTCTTATAGCATTCAGCTATACTGTCAGATTTAGCTTGTCTAAAGCTCTCATACTCCTGGTTCAGCATTTACTTCATGTCCTCTCTGACTTCTTCTGTGCCCTCCATATAGACAATCAATGTGTCCCACATTTCTTTGGAGGTTTTACAATGCACCAGATTCTGAAAAGTGGCATCATCTATAACACTTACAATAATATTCTGTGATCTTTTATCTAGTGTTGCCAAGACGATTTCATCCTTGGTCATTTCAGAATAGCTCTTTGGAGTTTGAATGTTTGCGTCAAGAACTGATACCTTCATTGGAATGAAGGGGCCTTCCTGTACTGTGATATAAATTCTTGGATCAGATGCTTTCATAAAAAACCTGACCCTTTCCTTCCAAATGCCAAAGGATTCTTTCCTGCATATAGGTAATTTTATAGATCCAAATTCCTTTTGATTCTCATTTGAACTCATTCATGATATCTGTTATTTGCCTTGGAGAATAACTCTGACTATTAAGTCAATCTTTGAGCAAACTCCCTCTGATACCACTTGAAAGACTTTGTTTGATGAGCCTAAACACCTAAAGGGGGGGGTGAATAGGTTCTAATCTTTTAAAGTCCTTTTAGGCAAACAGATAGATAATTATTCAATACAGATTAATCAAATCACAGAACATAAACACATCACAGTAAACACCAGATCTATAGTGGTTCCCCAAGATATGGGTATATTCACTTTCCCCCTTCGCCTACAAGTAGATAATTAGATTCAGCCTAACTTCCTTCCACTGGCTCAGATCCTCAGATCTTACAATCTTAGAACCAAAATGGTTCCTACAGCTCAGACATAACAAGTCCTACCTCAAATTCTTCCCCAAAATCCTACATCAGGCCTCAGCCCTACCTCAGCCTTTATAACTAGGCTTACAACTCAAACTTTCCATAAGTCCTACCTCAGATTCTTCCTTAGAATCCTACCTCAGGCCTCAGCCCTACCTCAGCCTTTATAAATAGGCTTACAACTCAGATCTGATAATAGATCTTACAAGAAATAAAATGTAATAAGAAACAAACAAATTCACCAGCTAGATTTCTCTGTTGGTGTAGCGTTCTTGATCAGTTCTTGACTTAACTGATCCTTCTGATCCAGCCTGACTTAGCTTCTCAAAGCTTCTTAATAGAACAAAATAAGGTGGATCTTCATTTTGTTGAAGTTGATCTTTAGTCAGCTTCTTCCTTAAATTCAGATTTGAATCTGAATCTTTCTAGCAGAACAACTCTGAGTCTGTTTCTCTTTTTCCTTTTTTTCACAATACCCTGAAGTTTCCGATCTATCTCTTATATAGAGTTTGCTTAATGGTTACCGGCTGATCTGGTTTCTAACAAACTACTGACAGATCTGTCAGAGGTGTCAGATCGGTTGGATATGACCACTGTACAGTCATCAGACATGTCAGTAGATACGTCAGAGTCATTCAAACTCAGTACAAATCACTCAGCAGCCTGCTTTATATGTGTCGACATATATTGGCCAAGTGTTGACACAAGTCTTCATGGTGTCGACATAATACTCTAAGTGTCGACACATACATACTTCTGCTTCTCGACACATCTTCTGTTGAATGTGTTGACCCAAGTCCTGTGTGTTGACACAAATGCTTCGGTGTCGATACAGCTGTTGCTGGCAAATGGCGTTGAGTATTTGTCGACAAAAGTCCTGTGTGTCGATACAACTGCTTCTGGTCTTTACATATTTGTTGTCGACAGACGGCGTTGAATGAATGTCGACAGTGTTGAAAGTATCCAGACGGCGTTGAGTGTGTGTCGACACAAGTCCGTGCTATCTTTTTTTTAAGAGATGGCCATGAATGACTACCCGTGGAACATCCCTCAGGGTTTGTCCAAAGCAGGCGGCTGGAACTTTCAAAGTGGACGCCACAGCTCACTTAGTCCTTCATGTTGAAAATCTAACGAAGTAGATGGCGGAGATGTCTGCTTCCTCCTCCACTTAACCTTGGGCGAATAATAATAATAATATAAATAACATTAGCATAGTCGAAGAGTTCGTCGACTATGTGGGAAGTTCGGGTCGACCTTCCTTCAACCCCAATAACAACTCGTATAGTAACCACTATAATTTGAAATGGAGGAACCACCACAATCTCTCATGGTGTAATGCGAACAACACGCAGCGCCGGCCTTACTCTATTGCGCCCGTATTCCTACCCCCTCCTCCGAAACCTTCTCCGATAGAGGAAACGTTTTCAAGATATATCATGTCCAACGAGTCTAATATCCAGAACATCACCAGATCGCTAAAAAACCTCGAATTACAGGTTGGATAGCTGGCGCGGATGATGTAAGAACCTGCGCACGGTGCGCTACCGCGGAATAGGGAGCCCAACTCTCGTGAAAATTTTAACGCTATAACCCTTTGTAGCGGTAAAGAGGTGGTCAATCCAAAACGGATTGTTCTACGGGTATACATTTCTCCTCCAACCCCTCTTCCCTCTTCTTAGATTATGTCGCCTTTACCGATATCAAATGATAAAATCATTTTAAATATGCCCTTGTCGTATACGCATAAATTAAATAATGAGTGTAAGGACGAGCAATATAAAAAATTTATTTGATTATTAAAACAAATTCATATTATTATGCCCTTTTGTGAGGCAATATCGCAGATGCCTAGTATGCGAAGTATTTAAAAGAACACCTTTCAAACAAACAAAAATTAAAGGACATTTCACATATATCCCTCAATGCTAAGTGCTCCGCGGCTCTAACTATTAAATTGCCCCTAAAACAAAATGACTCAAGAAATTTTTCAATCCCGTGCCTTTTTGGCAATATATTAGTAAAACATTTTAGCAGATTTAGGCGGGATCATAAATTTGATGTCGTTCTCGCTTTTAAAAAAATTAGGTTTGGGCACTCCAAGCCCCACTAAAATGTGTGTCCAATTAGCGGATCGCTCGATTAAATTCCCCATCGGAGTAGTTGAGCACTTTCTTGTCCGAGTTTACAAGTTTATCTTTCCGGTAGACTTTGTCATCTTGGACAACGAGGAGGATGCCGAGGTACCAATAATACTCGTTCGCCCTTTTCTCGCCACCTCTCGCGCATTAATAGATGTGAGTAAAGGTTATCTCCTCCTTCATGTAGGAGATGATGAGGTTACTTTATTTATTAATCCCCCGATGGGAAACTCGTCATCGAGCTATGACTTTTGCTACAATTTGGATACTTATTTCGGAGACCGTTCTTTTCCTATTTTTGAGTCTATCTTTTTAAATGACGATATTTTTGCTCTCAAAAATTTTAATTCCGTAGAGGATGACTCTTCAAATTTGTATTTCGAACCATTTGTTTCGAAAGACATAAAAATTAAAACCTCATTAGAAGAACCTCCCTTCCTAGAACTAAAACCACTTCCCTAATCTCTCAAATACACATTTTTTGGAAAAGGTGAAACACTTCCCGTTATCATTTCCTCGCATTCAAGCGATTCAGAGACTTCTGATTTATTGGAAGTTTTGCTTAAATATCGCCACGCAATTGCGTGGCAAATTTTGTATTTAATGGTGATAAACCCCTCTTTCTACACCCATAAAACATTCTTAAATGATAATTGCCGCAAAACGATTCAGCCACAGCAGCATCTTAATCCAAACAAGAAAGATGTCATTAAAGCTGAAATAATAAAATTATTAGATGCGGGGATTATTTACCCAATTTCGGACAGTGCGTGTGTTTGCCCCATACATGTCGTGCCTAAAAAGGGAGGTCTTACCGTAGTGGCAAATGAGCATAACGAACTCGTTCCAACACGTACTGTTATGAGTTGGCGGGTGTGCATCAATTATAGAAAACTAAATGATGCCACCCACAAGGACCATTTCCCACTACCGTTTTAGACAAAATTCTCGAGCGTCTATCCGGTCATCCATACTATTGTTTTCTCGATGGTTTATTGGGGTTTTTCTAAATCCTCATTTCCCCCAATGACCAGGAGAAAACAACTTTAACTTGTCAGTTTGGCACCTCCACATACCGAACGATGCCATTTGGCCTCTACAACGAGCCAGCAACATTGCAAAGATATATGCTAGCAATCTTTGTCATGCTGGTAGAAGACATTATGGAAGTTTGTATGGATGACTTCTCCATTTTCAGATGCTCGTTCCCTAATTGTCTTAAAAATTTTGAGCATGTCCTTCAGCGGTGCGAGGACACAAATCTCATATTAAATTGGGAAAAATATAACTTTATGGTTCGAGAGGGTTTGGTCCTCGGCCAAAATATTTTGTTTAAAGGGGATCGGGGTCGATAAGGACAAAGTCGAAATTATCGAAAAACTTCCCCTACCAACTAACCTAAAATCTATTAGAAGTTTCTTTGGCCATGCGGGCTTTTATAGGCGTTTTATTCAAGATTTTTCTAAAATACCATAGCCGCTTACCCACCTCCTGGAAAAAGAATCATCTTTTGTCTTTAGTAGCGAATGAGTGCCCGCTTTTAATTTTATAAAATAAAAACTTATCAATTCGCTAATTTTAGTGGCGCCCAACAGGTCCCTTCCGTTCGAAATAATGTACGACGCTAGTAATATTGCCGTAGGTGCCATTCTTGGCCAACGCATAAGCAAATACTTTCGTCCCATTTATTGCGCTAGCAAGACGCTTGCTTTCGCACAAGGAAATAACACGACAATAGAAAGTAACTCTTAGATGCCATTTTGCAATCGATAAATTTCGCTCGTATATAACACTATCTAAAGTTATCGTTTTTACCGACCACTCCGCCTTAAAATATTTATTAGCCAAACCACACATACTTCGATGGGTCCTCCTCCTACAAAAGTTTGATTTGGAGATCCGGTATAAGAAAGACGCGAAAAATTTGGCGGCCGACCACCTCTCCTTCTTAGAAAATTCCGCTGCAAAAGTGCACGTCGAATCTTAAATAAATCACAGATTCCCCGAGAAATGCCTCCTAGCCATAAATAATATTTCATCTTCCACACCTTGGTTTGCAGATTTTGCCAACTATTTAGTTGCACGGGTGCTCCCAAAAGACTTTTCGAGTCAGTAAAAGAAGAAATTCGTTTCTGACTTGAAAAATTTCTTTTGGTAGGACGCTTTTCTTTTTCATATCTGCACGGATCAAGTAGTGCAAAGATGCGTCGCAAGTGTGGAGTGCATGCAAATACTATGACATTGCCACGAGGGGCCGGCTGGTGGGCATTATCAAGCTAACTGGATCGCCTGGAAGGCGCTGGAGGCGGGCTTCTTTTGTCCCACTCTCTTCAAAGATGCTAACACTTTTCTATGCTCCTGCGATAGCTGCCAGCGGTCTGGGAACAACTCTCGTCACGACGAGATGCTCCAAAATTTAGTTTTAGAGTGCGAAGTTTTCGATTTATGGGGCATCGATTTTGTTGGCCCCCCTACCTTCATCTTTTAAAAATAATTACTTTTTAGTGGCGGTAGACTACGTATAAAGTTGGGAGGAAGCGCAAGCTCTCACCACCAATGATGCGCGATAGGGGAACACATTTTTTTAATGCCCAAATGACTTAAACATTAGCAAAATACGGAGTTACACATAAACTTGCCACCCCCTACCACCCACCCACAGATAAGTAGCCAAGTTGAGATAGTAAATCGAGAGATAAAGCGAATATTAGAAAAAATAGTTTCAATTAATAGGAAAGAGTGGTCCGTAAAACTTGACGACGCGTTTAGGGTGTATCGTACAGCATAAAAAACCGCAATTGGTTGTACGTCGTATCGATTAGTCTATGGCAAGGCGTATCTCCCCGTAGAACTAGAACATCATGCACTTTGGGCTTTAAAACTCATAAATCTTGACGATAACTTAGCCTACAAAAATAAAAAATTGTAACTAAACGAACTCGATGAATGGCGTGTGAATGCTTATGAGAGCAATAAATTCTATAAGTAGCGTTCTAAGTTCTATCATGACTAAAAATCAAGCTCCAAATTTTTTTTTCTCTGGGAGATCTTTTCCTTCTTTATAATTCGCATCTTAAACTTTTTCCGGGTAAATTATAATCCCGAATGTTCGGCCCCTTTAAAGTTGAAGAAGTTTGGCCATATGGAACTGTACTCGTCTCCCACCCGGAAAAAGGCTTTTTTGAAGTAAACGGTCATCATTTAAAGCTATATATAGCGAGCGTTCTGTGGGTGGTATAAATAAAACCATAATCTTCCTCGAAATATAACCCTGCCAATTTAGTCAAGCTACACGACTATAATAAAAGCACTCCTGAGAGGCATCCCATGTTTATCTTGTTCGCACTTTCTTTATTTTGTTTGCTATTTGTTCTTAATTTCACCAGGTTTCTAAATGGGCCTCCCCGAACACGTTACAAGGATGTTTCTACCCTCCCTCTTTATCTTTGTACATTGTGCAATTTTATTTCTTTTTGTTCCTCATACTTAACTTGCCACATTGGGGACAATGTTGGAATTAAGTATGGGGGTGTTTTCATGATTTCCTTTCTTGCCCTTCTATTTTTTGCACTCATTAAAAATTAAAAAAAAAATACAAAAAAATAAAACTCCAAAAATATTTTTTTTTTATCATCAAAAAATTTAAGAAATCAAAAAGAACTTATTAAACAAAATTTCCAAAAAATATTTTAACTTTGTAAATATTTAAATAAAACAATTTTTGTAAATATTCATTTCTCTTCCCCTCTCTCATCTTTGTAAATAACTTCTCTTTCTCATTACTTTCTTGTAAATAATATGATTAAAATTTTAAAAATAACAAAAAAATTAAGAAAACTCATGAAATTCCAAAGAAATTCTTTTTCGCATTTTTCATTCTTTACTATGTATATTTTAAAGAAATAAACACAAAAATAATACAAAAAGATAATAACTCTAAAAAATTCCCAAAAATTTATTATGAAACAAACTAAATCAAATATACACTTTTAACCTTTTTGCTCTCCATAAATCTTGTTTTGAGTTTATTTATAAGCGAAATTTATTAATTCTCTATTTACTAATTGTTTATTAATTGGAGATTGATAGAATTAAAAATCCAGGGATAAGCTTTATAGAATTTCGTTTGTTTCTTTACTTAAGATAGGGGACCTTTCTTTAGCACTACTCATAATTTATCAAAAATAGAGGCACGTGTATTATGTTAGAAATAATAGTCGTAGAATTTAATTATATTTTACTTCATGCTTTTAAAAAAATAGGAACGTTCAATTAATTAAAGTTTGCTCCAAAAAATTTAATTAAAATATAGTTTCTTTTTGAAAAAACCAATGTCCTCATATTTATCATGTCTTACTTGGCATTATTAAATTTTTATCCTTAAAAGAACCTATGTCAATAAGAATAAGATTTTATTCCGAAAACATAGGCATCCAATATTTTTAAAATATTATATGGGACAGAGTAAGAGAATAAAATTAATTACTCTTAAACATATACATTGTGTTAATATGAAGTTGTTCCAAAATATTACATGTCATGGAAAATTAGAAATTCATTTTTCTAGACATCCACCAACAAGGAAATATTCATTAGAGGTTTGAAAAAAAAACTCACCTCTAAACCAAAGCCCTCTTCAAAAACCAAAACAACCCCCTTAGACATATTCGATGATTCTAGACTTAATATAAAATCTTTTTGTGAGCATAATTTTTAAATTGCCTTACTTCCTTTAAATTCTTATAAGCTAAAGTTTCTAAATTTCCAATCTATTTTGGTTAACTAACGATTACAATTTTTGCTTGCTATTTGGTTACATCAAGAAGTCTTTTTGGTAAAAAAATTTCCTGTATTTAAATCATTTTCATAATTTAAGACTTAATTTTGTATACCCCTGATTTTTATTTTAACCTCTCGTTCAATTAATTTAAACGTTAGCTAAATTTAAAATTAATTCAATTCCTTATAAATTTATCTCCAACTTTTGCTCTGGAATAGCAAAAGATTAAGTATGGGAGTATTTGATGAGTTGTAAATATACGTATTTTACAATACGTAAGTTAGGTTATTTTTGGTTATTTTCATTATTTTTAGCTTTTCTTCTTCAATAAAATGTTTCTTTTTGTATATTCCCTTCTAACTTGGCTCTATTCTCTTCTCCTAAAAATTCTCAATAAAAATGTTGAAATTTCATAGTACATACTCATTACCTTCAGTCACGCTCGTGATCGGGGCGTGTCACTTTGATGCTAGTGAAAAAAACTGCTGCCTGCTATGATTCCGTGAAGCAAGGGTGGAACACGCCAGTGTCATCCCGACACGCCCGGGTTAGTCAACGAGGTTTCAATCCATTTCAAAATTTTTTACTTCCAACATCAAGCTGCTAGGTGTCTAGTCCGCCCCCCTACATGCCCATGACCTTCAATCACGCTTGTGACCACCACGTGCAATTTCTAGAAGATTCCAGAATTTTGCCAGTCACTAAGTTTTCGGCTTCTCCACTAGGACAATATTACACGCAACCCGGTCACGCTCGTGACTAGGGCGTGTAATCTAGATATTTTTTTTCTATAAATAATAATTTTCTGTATGGCCCAAGTGTTCACTTTTTTGGACCAATTTACTGTTTGTGGGCTGCTTAGGTGCACTTTCCTTATATGTAAGGATATTTCTCCTTCTCTCTTTAATGTTTCTTCTAGCTTTTGTAACACTATGTTTCCCTTAATAAATAGGTCTTATTTTTTAAACTTATGTTGTGATGGATTGCATGTGAGTGCCCCACTTTTCTTCACTTTTTATCTCTTGTTTTTCCTTGTTTTCCAAGGGTGGTGGGTGTATGAGAGTAAGTTTGTTCTTTATGTTTTCATGTTTTTTTACTTTGCTTCGCTTTATGTTTTTTCTTATGATTATGTGTTGTTATAATAGTATTTCTTATCATTTTCCTTTAGCCTTGTTTTGCCTTTATGCTTTTTATTCATTCTTATGAGTTTATAAAAGTTGATTTAAAGTGTTTTTATTTTTTCTTTAAGTTAGTTTTTTTTATTTTGTATATTTTTGTTCCTTTAATTTTTATTTCCATTTTTTAATGACTTTTATGAAGTTATAAGTATGAATATGTTGTTGTTTTAATTTTTGAATAACTTTGATTTTGCCTTAACTTTGTAAAAACTTTTGTTCTTTTAATTTTTCTTGATTTCGATGAGATTTTAAGAGTAGAAAAGTTGTTATTTTAATTTTTGGATCACTTTGTTTTTCTCTTTAATTTGTGTGGGATAGTGTATGAGGTTAAGCTTTATTGCTTTCTTTATTTTGTTTCTTCAATTTCATGTAGAGTGTGTGTGTATGAGGTAGTTTTTTATTGCTTTCTTTAATTTATGTAGAGTGTGCGTGTGTGTGTATGAGATTAGCCCTTTTCATTTCTTGTAATTTAGTTTTTTTGTAAACTTAGTTTACTTTATACACCTGCATTTATTTCCTTCCTACTCATTCAAGTAGGACTTGCATTTATTTCCCGCCAACTCGTTCGAGTAGGACTTGCATTTATTTCCCTCCTACTCATTCGAGTAGGATTTGCATTTATTTCCTGCCTACTCTTTCGAGTAGAACTTGCTTAATTTCAATTTATGCAATTTCAATTATGTAATTTTTCTTTTTTGTAACTTAGTTTACTTTTCGTAATTTTTCTTTCTTGTAAATTTGTTTCTTTTTTGTACCTTAGATTTTATATATTATTTATCATTTAGTTGGGTGTGTGAGTTCTCTTTTTAGTGAGTTTTACCTTTTTCTAAATGTTTTGTTATTTCATGTTTTTGTTTACAATCCTTTAGCGCCTTGTTTCAAAATCACGCCTTATCAAATTCATAAGCCTTCCCCATTCCGATGAGTGGCTAATTTTTCTTTTCCCTCGAAATCGAAGAGCTTTTGGACATAAAAATAACTAATAATAATTAAAGGTCTTTTCTCAGTCTAATTAAAAAACTTAAGATTTACCCTGGGTGTACGACTCATAGAACTACATATCGATGAGTGGGCTTTATTTCCATTGTTCAACTCAAGCTAGCAGAGAGGCCGTGTGTATGGATCAATAACCCTTGGTTAAAGAAAATTGAGCACAAAAACTCAAGAATGGAGGAGCAGTATTCTACCGAATTGGGTTCCCAACCTAATAGCAGGGTTCTTAGCGTTAAGCGGGCATTAAGAGGAATTTTTTGTCGAACGAGAGCTCGATCTAATAGTCTTAATGTTTAGTTGAGTGATATTCCTTGAGAAAGGTGAGCTCATATTTGTGGAACCTCCACTATTTACCCGGAAGACCGCTATTCAGTTTCTCCTTTAAGATGAGTCAAGGGTCCGTTTCTTGACCGCGTAACCGCGAGACCATGGAAATCAGGAAGCCATTTTTTCGTCTGAGAGTCACTGGTGTTTTTATTGAAGACCGCGTAGCCGCGTGGTTAAAAGTTTTCCTTCTTTCTTCTCTAGCTGTGCATCCTATCACCGCTGCCTGCTCTCCTATCCCCCAGGCAGCCGGTGATTCTAGCGCCTGCCCGCTCGGGCAGGACCCCGAGCTTATAAATAGGCATGAACAATACTCTCTAGGAATCTCGAATCGAATCCTCAAGCTCGTCATCTGTGGCAGCGGTCTCGAATCCTTTGTCAAGTGGGTTACTGTCCGATCGGGTGCTCCTTGGTAACCGCTATAATCGCTTCGTTCTATGAAAAACCGAAAAGCCCGTCGCAGGAGTGGTTTTAGACGCGAAGGGCGAACTCCGATGTCGCCGCTATTAGCGGCACCCCTTTTATCTCCTTTTCATTAAACCGCTAGTAACTGACAACTCACAGTTCCTCCTTTACCGTTTTCTCTCTCTCGCAGGTTCTCCAGCGACCAAGAAACGTTCTCGACACGAACATTGAACACGCAACCTTCAGATTCGAGTTGTCCGTGAATCCGAGCAGTTTCGATATGTTGGATAGGCGATCCCCTCACTACTCTCACTCTCGTCATTCTAATTGTGCGGGGTCCTCCGAAGAATCCCTTTGGAAGGCGCTCGAACAATCTCGCCAGGAAATGGAGCGAGATAGGTGGGAAACCAGCGAACGCCTTAATGCAATCGGATAAGCTCTAGCAGCTCTTAACCAACGGTTCGCGATGCCTCCAACCGCAACACCGTGGAACCTACAATCTTTCCGACCCCCGCGACCAATCAGCCCGCCTTCCATCCATGTCAGACCACTGCGCAACCACAGCCCCAGGAAGACGAGCTAAATCCTTCATGGGTTACTTCCAAGATGCCGCTCGGGCAGGTCCGGCTAAGCGGTTAAATTTCGAAGAAGACTACCAGCCTGGCATACCCGCTGATTTCCCAAATCCTAACAGCATCACACCTTCAACCCCGACCGAGATGGAGGATCCGTCTCCATTTGTCGCGCGGATAAGGCAAGAGCCCGCACCGAACAATTTCAAGGAACCTCGCTTACCTTTTTATACCGGCACAACCGATCTGGTCACGCATCTGCAAGCATTCGAAGATTCCGTAGCCCTTAGATGCCTGACGGATGTGCTAAAGTGTAAGTTGTTGGTGACGACTTTTGATGGGCAGGCTCGAGAGTGGTTTCACGAGCTTCGTCCTCGCTCCATTAACTCTTTCGTCAGGCTCTGCCAAGAGCTTTTGTTGAGGTTTTCAACCTCAAAAAAAGGAAAAGTGGTCCCGCAGCTCTTTTTAAAATTATACAGAAGGAGGGCGTGAGCGTGGTGCGATTTGTAGAACGTTTTCAAACGGAAATTCTGGAAGTAGAGAATATAGACCCAGATTATTACAAGGTCGCCCTGATCAACAGCCTCTAGGAAGGCCCATTAAAGTTCATAGCCACGACAAAGTCTCCGGCAACTTATCAAGCCCTAATCGCACTCGCAAACAAATTCATTGAAGGAGAAAGTGCTAACCCAACCTATATTTCTACTCTGACCACTATGGCAGGTAGTGGCGGCTCAGGGAGTTCTTCCACGGCGCGCCACATTCCAAAACCTTCCCGACATGATCATCAGTCCTCACCCCAAAGGGGTAGAAACTTTCGTCATAAGAGGCCATTCCTCAACCATCAGCAGTTCCGAGAGCGAATGCTGCCATTGGACACTGCTCCTATTCTGGTAGTCCCACAAGTCCTCCCTATTAGTAAGCACGGAGGGCCTCACGTTGCAAACATGACTTGGGAGGAAGTCGCTGAAGTCCTGCAAAGAAAAGATTTCAAAAAGGCCAAACCCCGGGGAGAGGAGAGACCCCCCAGCTCTAAGAATTTCTGCAAATTTCACAAAGAAGAGGGGCATCCTACAAAGCACTGTCGAGCCCTTTGCTTTTTGGTAAGAAGGCTGGTTTCAGAGGGAAAAATGTAAGACCTTTTCTGTAAAGAGGCTCCCGTCAATTCAAACACCTGAAAGGGCAAAGAGGTGGCTGAGGTGCTCCAGGAATATGAGGACGTCGCTGACGTTGGCAGCCTAGGTAATATGAGTTACCCGAATGATTGTGTGGATGTTCATGATGAAGGAACCCTCGGGCGACTTTTCTGCATCTACGGAGGGGGAGGCCTCAAATCAAGCCGAAAATCCTCCATCTCAAAGTTGTGTAAGCAGGAGGTTGCTATGACTTCTTCCTCGGCTCTGACCAGAGAACTCATTATTTTTGGTCCAGATGACCTCTCATCCATCGCCAACCCATTCAACGATGCGGTTGTTATCCAAGACGTCATCGAAAACTTCACAGTAGACAAGATTCTAATAGATACAGGAAGCTCGGTGATTCTCTTGTTCAATAAGACGTTCGAGGTTCTAAAAACCGGGAAACCATTTTATTCCACTGAGGGGCCACTCTACGTCTTCTCGGGAGAGAGGAAGGAAGCAGAAGGAAACATTTCGCTACTAGTAACTCTGGGGGGAATCACCAAGATGATCCGGTTCGTGGTAATCGATGCGGAAAGCAGCTATCATGCAATTTTTGGAAGGCCTCTACTAAACGAGTATCGGGAAATTGTGTCGACTTACCATTTGGATATCAAATTCTCTGCTCAAGTAAAAAAGTATCGGATTAGGAGTAACCACCGAGCGACCTGAGAATGATATGTAAAAGTAGTTAACGTGATCGAGCAGGCAACCCCTCCGGCAGTCACGGCGGTTGAGCTTGGAGAACCCAAAGAGAATGCGAAGGAAGGACTCCATCTAGATGCTGCTCAACCTACTGAGAAAGTGCCCATCACCGAGGGAGAGGAGAAAAAGCTCTCCATTAATGCGGAGTTATCAAAAGAGGAGAAAATCGAATTAATCTCTTGCCTCCTGAAGAACCTCGACATCTTTGCATGGTCACCTGAAGATATGCCCGGAGTGGATCCAGACGTAGCATGCCACCATCTCAATATCAACCCAAAGTATAAGCCTGTACAACAAAAGAAGAGAGACGTCGCAACAAAA
This sequence comes from Platanthera zijinensis, assembly GCA_039513925.1. NCBI lineage: Eukaryota > Viridiplantae > Streptophyta > Magnoliopsida > Asparagales > Orchidaceae > Platanthera > Platanthera zijinensis. The sequence continues at coordinate 198,914,564 of CM077084.1, read as the reverse complement.
CTGGCCAGTCCAATCCTAGAAGAGGTCGTCAAGCTGGTAAAGGCTAAATTTGTTCAAGAAATACAATATCACGCCTGGATATCGAATGTTGTAATGGTGCCGAAACTCGGGGAAAATGGAAAATGTGCGTAGATTACACAAAACTCAATAAAGCGTGCCCCATAGATTTCTATCCCTTGCCTCGAATTGATGCTTTAGTAGATTCTGCGGTTGGTTATTCTGTTATGAGTTTTTTAGATGCGTTCTCTGGTTATCACCAGTTTAAGATGCACAAACCCGACATACCACACATGTCTTTTATCACAAATGAAGGGTGTTTTTGTTATCTGGTAATGCCATTTGGGCTTAAAAATACAGGAGCTACCTATCAGCGCATTATGGACTCTATTTTCAAAAATCAAAAGGGAAGGAACTTAGAAGTTTATGTTGACAATCTCCTTATAAAAAGTAAATCCTTTTCGGCGTATTTAGAAGATCTCGCAGAAACCTTCGCAACCCTATGGGATTTTAGGATTAGGCTAAACCCGTTGAAGTGTGTTTTTTGTGCCAGCAAAGGGAAGTTCCTTGGTCATCTCCTTACCCCTGAAGGGTTGGCTCCAAATCCTGAAAAGGTAAAAACTATCCTGGGTAAGGCACCTCCACACTCCCCAAAGGTGGTCCAATAGCTAGGAGGAAGGCTAGCAGGTCTTAGTCGCTTCACCTCCAGGGTCGGAGATAAGAGCGCTCCCTTCTTTAAGACTCTTCGGGGGGCCTCAAAGTTTGAATGGACTAATGAATGCGATGAGGCTTTCAAACAACTCAAAAGACAGTTAACAACGACTCCATTATTACAAAGTCCTCGCCCAGGAGAACCGTTATACATCTATCAGGGAGTGGGACCCGTGGCGGTTAGCTCCGTTCTTATCAGGGAGGAAAGGAAAAAAAGCAATTCTCGGTATATTATGTTAGCCATATCCTAAAGAGTGCTTAATTAAGATACCTATCCTTGAAAAGCTAGCTTTGGCCTTTGTCATTTCTGCACGTCGACTCCGTCCATATTTATAGGCACATTCAATCCAAGTTGTGGTGGATTTGCCCCTAAAAGGAATTTTGGAAAGGCCAGAACATTCGGGAAGACTCGCTAAATGGGCGATCGAGCTAAGTGAGTTCAAAATCACATACGCACCATGAACAGCAATAAAAGCTCAGGTTTTGGCAGATTACATGGTAGAAACCACGGAACAAAGTTTTGCTCAGGAAGAAAATTCTCCGCCGGCTTGGATCATTTATGTCGATGGAGCCTCTGGAAAGAATTCGTCAGGAGCAGGGATAGTCCTCATCAATCCAAACGGAGTCAAAATAAAGCATGCGGTGAAATTCTTTTTCCCGGTTACTAACAATCAGGCCGAATATGAAGCATATCTTGCAGGGTTAAGGTTTGCAAAAGATCTCGGCATCGATCACACCCACGTCAAAATAGATTCCTTAGTAATGGCGTCGTAAGTGCTCGGGAACTTCGAAACCCGAGAACCAATTCTCAAACAATATCTAGTGTTTGTGAAAGAAGAAATCGGGAGATTCAAAAGCATTATTATTGAACACATCCCAAGGATTGGAAATGAGGAAGACGATGCCTTATTGAAATTCGGCATTACTACGGGGGAAGTAGCATCTGAGCTTTTTCAGCCATCGGTCGAAGAAGGGGAGGCAATGCAAGTCGACCAGCATTACTTCTGGATAGATTTATTCATTCTATACTTATCAAAAGGAGAATATTACCCTGCTATTAAAGATCGAAGAAGATACAAAGTTAAGGCAGCATATTACAACCTGATCTCCGGGATACTTTACAGAAGAACTCTCATCTCACCCATGGAAAAATGTGATTCGGAAAAGGAAGTCCCCACCATACTCCAAGACATCCATTCAGGAGAATGTGGTAGCCATTCTGGAGCCAGAACTCTAAAACAGCAGATCTTAGGTCAAGGGTATTTTTGGCCGACAATGAGGAAAGACGCAGAGCTGTATGCCAAGAAATGCGTTCAATGCCAGAAATTTGCTCCACTTCAACTCCAGCCCGCTCGACGACTTTGCTCGATCACGGCACCATGTCCGTTTGCAATTTGGGGTATGGATCTCATCGGGCCCTTTCTAATGGCAAGTAGTCAGCGGCGCTTCATCTTGGTTATGATTGACTACTTTACTAGTGGATTGAGGCCAAGGCACTAGCAAGAACTATGACTCAAATAGTCAAAAATTTTATTTGGGGTGATATAATTTGTAGGCATGGAGTTCCCATGGCGATAATCACAGATAATGAACCTCAGTTCAATAACGCGGAAATGATTGATTTTTGCAATAAAGAGGCAACCGACCTTCGATTTTCCTCAGTACATCATCCTCGGAGCAACGGCCATGTAGAAGCGGCCAATAAACGAATCTTGAACATGCTCAAGAAAAGAGTTCAATGTTTAAAAAATAGTTGAGCTGATCAACTCCCCTCAAGTATTATGGGCCCTAAGGACTACACCTTCCAGCTCCACGTGAGAGACTCCCATCAAGCTCTCACATGGATCAGAGGCCCTCATCCCAATAGAATTCGAAGTACCATCGCCCAGGGTCTTACTAGCTAGGCAAAACTGGGAAGACTGGCTTGAAATTAATGATGAAAAAATGAGATACCGCCTGGATCAAATCGAGGAACTTCGAGATGAGGCACCATCAGGCAAGAGGAAGTGAAAAGGAGGATGGAGCGATATTTCCATCAGAAAGTAAGGGTCAAGCAATTTCAGGTAGGAGACCTAGTTTTGAAGAAAGTGGATGCTGCAGCAAGAAATAGCCCGGTCAGAAAATTGACTCGTAATTGGATCAGCCTTTTATCATAAAGGAAGTTCTGAAAAGGGGAGCTTACAAGTTACAAACGTATGGAAGGGAGGACATAACTCATACCTAGAGCGGGGATGATTTGAAGAGGTTTTATTCTTAGGAAAAATCGCGGGGTATTTATTCTCAAGACTCGAAGCTAGGAAATGTTAAGCCCGGGGTAACAACACCGAGTCCATCTCGAGCCCCCACGAGAGTCGTTGTCATTAGTGTAACACCACCAAGACCATGTGTAGCGAGGATTTTTCGCACCGTGTAGTGGGAGCTTGCAGATTCTCGTGTGGAGGGCTTCTGGGCGTCGGATCCCAGCTGGCACCTAGCACACCGCCTCTGCATTTTAGGAGGGTCAGGGTGGGTGGTTAGCTCTGCCATGCATCATAAGGGATATTATAACGACTTTATTGATCTTCCTTGAGATTAGATGGTGCGGTCTCAACACCCACCAACCCCATCCTTGTCGATCAATCTAGTTCGTGGTTATCAGGCACACCTCCTTTCTTTTTTCTGAACTCAATTTTTATCGCATAACCGCACGGCAAGGTGAAACTGGGTTGATCGCAGGATGAGTTTTTCGGAACTTCTATTCTCTGTCAGATCAGCGATCAAGCCGGTCTCTCGAAGAAAAATTGTCAAGACAAGAGGGTGAGGAGACAAGAAGCAACGAACCAGTCACTACCACTAGCACGACAAGTAAATAATTATCTTGTGATCGCACGGGTAAGAAGTTGCAAGTCGTCAGTTTGTAATATGGAATTCTGTACAATTTTTTCTCATCTGAATATAATTGCGCGGGTAAGAAGTTGCAAGTCGTCAGTTTGTAATATGGAATTCTGTACTATTTTTTCTCATCTGAATATAATCGCGCGAGTAAGAAGTTGAAAGTCGTCAGTTTGTAATATGGAATTATGTACTATTTCTTCTCATCTGAATATAATCGCGCGGGTAAGAAGTTTCAAGTTGTCAGTTTGTAATATGGAATTCGGTACTATTTTTCTCAGCTGAACACAATCGCGCAGATACAAAGTTGTAGGTCGCAAGCTTATTATATGAAATTCTGTACTGATTTTCTTGTCTAAATTATAATCGAACGGATAAAAGAGGTTATGAGCCGCAGACCCGTCACGTGGAATTCGATGCAGGATCAAGTAGCGAAATCTTCATATCAATATGTTTATTAATCGAGGAAATAAAAACCACTCAACCGCACGACATCACGCAGCAGGAAAAATTAAGAATGTCATTCATAAGAAAAGGCATTACACATATACCGTGCGGTTTACAAAAAATAGAATCCGCGCGGTCTGAAAAGTGAAAATAGATACATCTTGTCTATATCTTGGCTTTCTTCTTCTGGCAATCTCGTCCCGAGCTTGACGAACTTGAAGCACTAGAAGACTCGCTCGACCCAAAAGATTCATAAGAACCAGACTCTCCTCTATCCCCAGAATCTTCCTTGGTTACTTCTTCGGCGTCGTTCTCTTCACCATCGCGGGTATTGGCCTCAGCCTCAGAAGTAGGAGTTGATTCAATTATTTTAGCCGCACTGGATGCATTATCCCGCTCGGCCTCAAGTGTTCTGAAGTCGGGGAAGAGGTCGTCGAATGCAAGTTTTTGTTCCTCCGGTACCAAAGAACCTCTCTCCTGGAGGATTTAAAGAATGTCTTCCCCTCCTTCCCACAAATGGGAGATGATTTCGTGCAAGAAAGTCGGGTTCTCCCGATTATACATTCGCTATAAGATTAAAAAAAATGTAAATTTTGTTAGAAATTAAGGCCGACCGAATAAAAAACAACGAATAAGGTTCTTGTTACCTCGACGACCTCCCTCAGCTTTTTGTTATCAGCCTTCAGAGCTTCGTTTTCTTCTTCTAACTCCTCCACCCTTGCCTCCAGCCACTCGGCTATACCAGTAACCTAGGCAAGGGCTTCACCCATGAAGTAGTCAAGGGTGAAGCTTCTCGCCCGAGCTTGAGCAGCTAAGGTGGGTAGCCGTGCGGTTGGCACTGATTTCATCTCGGCCTTGTTTTTCTTCCCATACAGTGCAAAGCCAGCCGCCTGGGCATGGCGAGTAAGCTTGGAGCTTGACCAGGGAGGAAGAGAAGTGGAGACCGAGATATGTTCCCCATTCCGATGAAATCGTACGGCCTCCTTACCGCGGAGATCCTTCTGGAGCCTCTCGATCCAATCCGGCATGAATGGAATGGCCGGACTTTAACTTACAGCAGGATCATTGACCTTGATATGGTCTGCTTCCCTCTGTTTATGCACCTCACTTTGAGTCAGCACCGGACCTTCTGGAGATATCGGTTTGCCCGCCGGAACCTCTAGCTGAACTGTAAAGGGAAGGGGTTAAGAGAACGCCACAAATACAAACTTATTAAAGCAACAGAACGCTTTCATTGGGTCGTATCGCATTCAGCTCCGACTACTAAAGTTATTGTAGAATAAATAATAAATAATATCCAGCCGCTCCTTTTTGTAGAAGTTTACGATTTCTAATTCTTTCCCTTCGTGCTCTATCCTTCTAAACTTATTAGCCGCGCGGGCTTGCAGATTTAAGGGGAGAACTCTGAGGTTACCCGTGAAGACCAGATATCTAGTCGACCAGTCCGTAACTTTGTTAGGGAGATTTACTACCTTCAGCCCCATGCAGCCGAAGTAAATAATGTCGCGGAAAAGTTTGTTTTCCTTTTTACCCGCCCTGATCGATCGGGCCACGAAACAGTTTCTGAAGAGGTTCATAGTGAATTTTACCCGCTCCGAATGCAGATAGATCAGAAAGCTCATTATGGCGCCAATTGTGTTCGGGGGGAGTTGACTTGAGGACGACTCCGTAAAAGTCCATAATTTCTATCAGCTCGATGAACGGGGGGAAAGAAAAGCCATGTTCAAAGTGGTCGATGGGTATGACAGCCATGTTATTTCCAACCGAATTTAACCGCTCAGCTGCTGAAGGCAACCACGCAACTATCGAGTCATCGTTCATATGCCTGTGCACAAATTGCAAAAGCTCGCTTTTGGTCAAGGAAGAGCTCCTGAATTTTGACCGGAGGAATACGGCTGAAGCACTAGAATGCTCGGACACCATTTTTCTTATCTGGTAGAAGTAATGAACTCTGATTTTATTATAAGGGAAGAATCTTCTGTACTATTTATAGAGAAAATTGTAATCAGAAAAGCATAAATGATCGGACATATGATAGAAAAACAGTGCACGTATATCAGAAGCTGAAGTCGAGCGGTTAAAAGACATAATGGCAAGGGAAATTTAAAATTCAAACAATAGTTTACGAATAATTTTAACCACACAGTTCCACCAAGTTCAAATAAACATACAAAACTATTTTCCCTTTGCATTCATTTCCCTCTTTCCCTCGTCACTTATTAGCTCGCCGCGATCTGGCAGGTCCCCACCAATGTGAGCCACCATGTCACCCGCGTGCAGAATCATGGAGATCACAGCGGATAGATGGTGAAGCACAGTATGATGGTGCCGATGAATCCTTACAGTGTCGCGACCCACACGACCAAGATATACCCTCGTTTCAGCGGAGGCCGCTTGTCCAGCAAGTCGCGCGGTTGAAGCTGCTTGATTCATGACAAGGTCTCATACCGAACCGTACCATCACCCCTCTAGTTCCCAGGCCGGCGTCGCACTTCATTCTCCGCCTGAAGACACCGGTTTCAATACTGGGCGACGTCGTCCAGTAGTCGTTTTTGTTGTTGATCTCGATCTTTCAACTCCTTCTCGTGCGCTACGGCTTGCGCGATCAGCTGCGCCTTCCCACATTTTGTTTCTTCTTGGGCAGCTCTGGCCTCCTCCAAGGCCGCGATGACTTCTTTACGGGCCGAGTTCACCTCTCCAGCCAAATTCTCCACCATCAGTTTTAGAGCACCTTTCTCCTCCTCTGCAGATTGAAGATTTTCCTCTAACCGCGTGAGCTTACGGCTAAGTTCATCAGAAGGCAGTTCCTCGTCAGGTAGAGGTGGACTGTTCGCAAGGATAATCGTCGAGCCCGCACCATTTGTCACTGAAACTACAACACAAACAAGCGGTTAAAAGAAAGATCATCGACGGTTGAGACAGACACTAAAGGGACAATACTTTTAGGAAATGTCTCAAGTTCAAGTCTTTCTCACGCTGCCGTTAATTCACGGTCAGAGAATATTGGTCGCCGCGCGTTCTCCGGATCGATCCTCCCGATCCGGGCTTTCCAAAGTCGTGCGGACTTAGTTCTTCCCGCCTCATATATCTCCTTGGTCATCGGTATTTCCCTACCTTCGGAGATCAGGCGGACTGCGTGTTTTCTCCGTAGTATCTTCTTTGCGAGATTTTCCTTACTCGAAGCAGACAGCAACTTACCTGTCTGAGGGGTCTCAGTTTCTTCTACCCGCTTACGCATGTCCAAGTCGGTCTTGTCGTCAGGGGCAAGGCCAGCGTCCAGAAGTGCTTCTTGGACGGTAGGCTCTTTCTAGAGCTCGGCAAGGGGTTTGGTTACGGGATTCGCACCACTCGTTACGGCCATACTTTTAAGAATTTCCTCCATCCCCTGCAAATAATCGGTGTTAACAGGGAGGTCGAGTTCAAGAGAGTATTCGTCCGCAATAAGAAATTTCTATAGAATGGCCAATGCGATTACCTCCGACAGCTATTCGATCTCCTTCTTCGAGTCAGCAGATATCTCACCCTCCTCAGAAATGGTGGATAGTGGGGCCGTGGCGACTTTGAGAGCGGATGAATTCTTATTCTCTTTCCCCTTTTTACGGAGCTTCCTTTCTACCCGCTCCTCGGTGGTCGGCCCGGATCGGTGTTTTCGTTTCTCCGGGGAGGGCTCGCTGATCCATAGCTCAAGTTTCAGGTTATCCGCCGCAGTCAAAGCGGCCTTCATGGCCTTCTCCCTGATGTCATTAAGAGTATCGGCTGGAGAAACTAGTCCACTATCATGGCTGTGTGGTGTGTCATCAGTGATGTCGATGTCGGGGGTAATGGCGGTCTTAGGGGTGATAGGCAGGTTGATTTTGGCCCCACCGTTCCTGCTCTCCTCGCTCGATTTTTCAGCTAGAGTAATTAGTGATGTGGGAGCTGTAAAAGCTTTCTCAGTCATCATGTCGGGCGGACTAGCAGCTTTGGCCGCATTTTCCCGAATAAGCGATTTTACATTCAAACCGGATCTCCTGTACATGTCTCCCAACAAGCTTTTCATCGGCATAGCGAGCAACAAAGTATAAACTGCAATCCAAGTATGTTGTCTCCCAGGGGATATCTGGATATTACCCCCCCTTCTGGCAATATTTATAGCTTCGGGGCGTATTAAAAGCTACGTCGGTCTGGCGGGCAAAGCTAACATTTCCAAAATACTCCAATATTCTGAAATGTGCTGGGATAATGTTTACCCGGGAGACCGCTATTCAGTTTCTCCTTTAAGATTAGTCAAGGGTCCGTTTCTTGACCGCGTAACCGTGAGACCGTGGAAATCAGGAAGCTGTTTTTCCATCTGAGAGTCGCTTGTCTTTTTATTGAACACCGCATAGCCGCGCGGTTAAAAGCTTGCCTATTTTCCTCTATAGCTGTGCATCCTGTCACCGCTTCCCGCTCTCCTGTCCCCCGGGCAGCCGGTGATTCTAGCGCCTACCCGCTCCGGCAGGACCCCGGGCCTATAAATAGACATGAACAGTACTCTCTAGGCATCGCGAATCGAATCCTCAAGCTCGCCGTCTGTGGAAGCGGTCTCGAATCCTTTGCCGAGCGGGTTACTGTCCGATCGGGTGCTCCTTGGTAATCGTTGTAATCGCTTTGTTCTATGACAACCAAAAAGCCCGTCGCAGGAGTGGTTTTAGCCGTGACGGGCGAACTCCGATGTCGCCATTATTAGCGGCACCCCTTTTATCTCCTTTTCATTAAACCGCTAGTAACCGACAACTCGCAATTCCTCTTGTTGATGCAGAAAATGCGCCCTCAAGTTCCTGCAAGAAAGGAAGAAGAAAGAAAGGGACTGCAAGCAACCGCTTACTAACGGACCGAGGGGAAAAGGGAGGTAGTGCAGGATCGAGACCGCGAACGCCTGAGATTGGAGTCCGCAGCCTTTAACAAGTGGGCTCCTGGGCTCGAGTCAGCGTGCTTTGAGTGCACCACTTCCCCCTATTTATAGGCTGGGGGCCTGCCCAAACGGGCAGGGCAAAAATAACCGACTGCCCGGGGCACAGAGGAGAAAGAACGGGCAGTCCGCGAGGCTGGCGGACTGAGCTTGCGGGCTGGGACTTTGGTCATTTTGAGCGCCAATTAGACCTAGGGCGACCTGGGCGACCTGGGCGAACTGGCTCGCAGCTCGTCGGCTCGAGCACCTGGTGTAAAATCGGCGATCTGGGCGGACTGAGACTCTTGAGTCCGGCAGAAAGGGGGGTGAATTGCTTGGCTGGAGATGATGCGGATTCTGGGGTTAACATAATCCCCGCACATTTTTGAGTTTTTAGAAAATTCCGAAAATGTCTCCTTAACCGCTGAGCCCGCAACTATCATTAATGCTATTTGTGCTATAAATACTCCCGGAAGCGCTGTCTTCTGTCAGAACTGTCTGCGCGACGGGTCGCTACTCACCACTTGCGGTCTCGACTTTCCAGTCCGGCATGGCGAGGCTGGGGTCGTTCTTTGGCAGCATGGCTGCTCCAAGTGAGAAGCCGAAAGCGAGTTCTCGGCCCAAGAAATCGAGCCATCGAAAAGATGCGCCTGCCCGCCATCAGGGGGAGAGTTCGGACCAGGCGACGCAGGATCCAGTCCGCGATACTGTGAAGACTGCGAGTGCTCCCCCAAGTCCTCTACGGGAGAAACCGAATCCGCCCTCCGTTTCTGACCAAAACCCTGCGAACTCCTCCAGCATGGAGGTGCATCGCTCTCCTTCGGGGACCATCATGTTGCGGATAGAAACGGAAAAGGAAGTTTCATCGCCGAAAGTCCAGCAGCAAAGGACCGAGGAGAGGCTTCCTGCTGGTGAGACGATAGTGGAGCGGGGAGAGAAGGTTGCCGAGGAACGAGATAAGGAGTCCACTGAGAACGCGACCCACAGTTCCATCGAAAAGCAAGTTGTCGCTCCAAACTCAGCTCCCGAACCCAAGCAGGTTGTCATTGATTTAGAGAAGACTCCTGAGGAGAAGAAGAAGAGGAAAAGAGATGGTAACGCCGCCGAGCGGGTAGAGAAGAAGTTGAAAGTTCGAAAAGAGAAAAATATCTCCAAGCGGACTGGAGCTGCGAGCTTGCAGCATAGGCCGCGAGAAAAAGAAGTCCAAGATGATCTCGTCACCCCCGATCCTCTGCTCGCAGGAGGTGATCCCCCTTCCACGCTCAGCTTATCAACCACTGAGATACTCGACTCTATAGATAACGATCAGCTTGCGAGTATAAATCGCTCTCTACTGGAGGTGCTGCAGCCCGATACCGCAACTGGAGGAGAAAATCTTGACGACCCTTCTTCTTTTTTTCCAGCTGAAGAGAGGAAGAAAAACGAGGATCAACTCGCAATAATGAAGGCGAAGGTTGAAGCGGCCTCGGAGAAGCTCGTGGTGGATAAGCGGACTGAGGATCTTCAGATTGCTGCCGAGCTGATGCGATCTGGTAAGTTGCAGCCGGCGACCAAGCGGTTTCAGAGCTCTTGGTTGTACAAATCCCCTCCTCGAAAGTCGCGGCCAGTCAAGATCCTTACCGAAACTGATGACATAGTTACTTCGAGCAGATCGCTGGCCGAGACAAGAGCACTAGTCCGCCGTGAATGGAGGCGTCGCCTAGAGGCTTTTGATCCGGAGCGGGTGAGGCGACCTATCCTTGATAGTCGTCAGATCGCCGCGAAGATAACCAAAAGTGGATAAAAAACCTTTTCCCTTTTCTCTTTTTTCTTCTGGAGCCATTGCGGCCTGGATACTGAGGTGTCTTCACTTTCTTTGTTGCAGTTCAGAAATCCACGCCTGATTCTATCGAGGTTGGCGAGATCGTGCCTACGCCGCCAAATGCGCCAGAGGCCGCGACGCGGACTGCTGATGGATTCGCACAGGAGGAGCTGCCTGCTAAAGAAGACAGTGTATTGTTAGCGAAGAATAGTGAGGAAGAGTTATGCGAGCTTCGGACTGCTCTAAAGAAAAGCAGAGCGCGGGAAAAAATCCTGGAAAGCGAGGTCGCCAGCCTTTCAGCCGCATTGGAAAGTGCGAACAAGGAGAAAAATCGTCTGAGCGGAGATGTCCGCCATTATAGGGGCAAATATTTGGCCTTGGCGAGGGAAGGAAAGAAGCAAGTAAGCGAAGCCGCTGGGGTGAGATCGCAAGCGCCTCAGCCTGCTGTAGGGGAGGGATCGGCCCCTGCGGCAAGCGGACAGCCCGCGGCGGTCGCGGATCCAGCCCTGGCGGTTCAAATGATTCCATTTCCGCGGGTAGCCAAAGACATGGCTCATATGCACCGCACCTTTAATAACATGCACCATCTGGTTTCCCAACTCTACTGCGAGATCCTGCGAGGAAGTGACCTGGCTGCACATGTTGGAATGGAGGAGGAGGTGCGACCTGCTCAGAGAGACCGCGGAAGGCGTTAAGGCTCAAACATTTATTTTCCATTATCCTTCAAGTTGTTGTATAATGTTGTTGCTGAAACTCTTTTTTGTATGATTGTATCTGTGCTGTGATACTTTGCTCGTCGCATACTATTATTTTTGGATTATCCCGTTGCGGAATGTAAATTATGTGGGCTGTCGCTTTATGCTTGCTTATCTTGTTTACTAGAAAATTGCAATCCCTGTGGGTTTCCTGTGAGTTCGCAATTATTTGCAGGGAGAACAGGGAAGAGGCGAGCTGGGCGGATTGTCTTTGAATCCGCAAAGCCTTGAGAAATATCTGATTTTGCAGGGAAAACAGGGAAGAGGCGAGCTGAGCGGATTGGCTTTGCGATCTGAGCGGATAGACGGCTGTCATATCAGACGATTTTTATATAAATAGGGTTGTCACTCTTCGTTTGTGTAGAAAACGGTGGGAGCTGAAGACTTGCGGCCTGAAAACATGGTATCCGCACGCACTGAAGCCGCAGCCGCCTTCCATGCTGCTGATCACAAAAGGAGTAGACTAACCGAAGCCGATCTGGAAGCGTTCTTAAGAGTTCACATGGCAGACTCGCCCGTGCTCGCGCGGCTCCCTGATCACCACGAACGTCTGAATTTTTCAACCGCTACCCAGCTCGCAATTCCAATAGACCATTTTGACTGTGGGTTCAAATTTCCCCTACTCTGGGAGATCGCGGAGATCTTCGAGCACTACGGGGTGGTTCCGGGCCAGCTTGCTCCGAACAGTATGGTTGCGATCTGCAGTTTCATCGCCTATCTGCGGGCTGAGAAGATTGAATTTTCCTTGAAGGTGTTCAGGAAGATTTTCTCTGTTCGCTCTATTACCCCGACGGGACACCCTGAATACAAAGGCATCATCTACTTCTACTGCAGGGGAATGAAAGTTGTGGGCTTGCCGAATAAAATCCACAACTGGACCTCTAGGTATCTCATCTTCGAAGGCGACCTGGGGTTCCTCCATACCAGTCCGCAGCTGCGCGTAGACGCTGACTTCAAGAGCGTGCGGCTGAACGACGCCGAGACCGCCATCGTCAAGTTTCTTGACGGAGCGAGGCTGGATGTTGACTATTACATCCCGCTGCTGCCTGGGCTATATACTGTTAGCCGCCAAGAAAGTAAGTCCTGCGACCTTTGTTTGTACCCGCAACCACTTAAGAATTTTGGCTAACTTTCTCTCTTGCAGCGACCTTGGCGGTGCCCGCAAATCTACCCGTTGCGCCTGCCGGACGGACTCCTACGCAAGGGGAAAGGAGAAAAGAAATCGCAAAAAAGAGGAGGGAAGACGGAGACCCCGCCGCGGGTTACTCTTCTGATGGTAGCTTCGACATTGCGGGCTTCGGCGAGAAGCAGAAGGATCTGAGGGGCAACCCCATGATCCACTGGCATGAAAAGAAAAAGTATGTCCGCCTATCAACGGCTCTTCCTTCTTGGAGGAGCCCGCGCCCGTCTCGCCATGCCCACGTCGCCCTGTCCGCTTTGTATGGGAAGCAGAACCTTCGCGATCTGCAAGGTGTGGCCCCTGATGACCTCCCTCTTCTCGCTGCGCAGGCCAGTGCGAACGCTGCCGTCACCAATCATTTCTTAGGCAGGCTCACGCGCGAGCTGCTTAGGGACAATGCGCGGCACAGGAAAGAAAGCGATTCGCTGAAAGAGAGGAATAAGCGGCTTGGTGCAAAAGTTAACCAATATAAAGAAGACAAGGCCGTGAGTGCTTAGTTAACTGCCATTAATTTTGCTTATCTTCCGCGGACTGATGTTTTGAAAACTTTTGCAGACCGCTTATGAGGTAACCAACCCCGACTTTCAAAAGGCCATGTTTCCTTTTGTGAGGGAAAGCGTCGAGGTCGCGCTTGAGCGCGTTATCAGCGATGGGTACGTGAAGGCCGGGGTAGACTCTATTCCCTTCCTGAAGCTCTTCCCGGAGCTAAAGGATAAAGTCGCCGAGTTCGAGCAAGCCGATAAGGGAAAAGCAGTTGCCGAGGATGACGAGGAGGAGTCTGCTGACGAGGAAGTGGCCTCAAGCCAACAGCAAGGAGGCCAATCGGATCAGTCCGCTAACTCCAGCTCTGGTGAGAGTAGCTCGCGAACAGAACCTTCAGCCGCTTCTCGCTCTGACGACAGCAGCGACAGTGACTCAGGCGGCTACTCGCCTATTGTGGATGTGGATGGGTCAAGCCCTGAGAAGCCTGCGGACAAGAAGCAGAGGATAGAATAGGGATATACACATTGTAATCTTTTGGTTTTTCTTTAATGTAAGGGGGGAGGGGCGGACTTTACGCGAGTCCGCCAGGACATGTAATTTTTGAATGGATATATAAAAAAGGATACTTTTGATGTCTTCTGAGATTTTCTGCTTGTTTCTTGCTGATACTTTAGAGGTCGCACTTATATCATTGCTAGCTGAAATTTTACTACCATAACCTTGTTACAATATGAATGGAATGTGTTCCTTGGGAAAGAGACGATTGATGCGGGCTTGGATGAGTTCAGTTCTCAACCCGCATTTCTCAGAACTTTTGCCAGTTTTTGCGAGAACTAAGATATCGAAAGAACTATAATTTGCTAACCCAAACATCATGAATAAGCGAACTGGACGGACCAGGGTTACCGTCCGCAGGTATGCACGCTTGAATTTCTTCTAAGTACATTGTATGCATCGAATGAATTCTGCGGACTAGGCGAATTAGAAAACCGAAACCCGCACTGCCTCAGCCAGCAACATCAGAAATGACCTAATCAAGGGACGGCGGACTGAGCGGATATAATAAGCGGAGTCCGCACTTCAGCAATATTAGAAATAACCTGTAATTTATAATCAAGTGGGTAGGTGCGGCCGGAGCTGCATTGCTTCCCTCACAGGATTATAAACTATGGAAATCAACCATCGGCGGACTGAGCGGATATAATAAGCGGAGTCCGCACTTCAGCAATATTAGAAATAACCTGTAATTTATAATCAAGTGGGTAGGTGCGGCCGGAGCTGCATTGCTTCCCTCACAGGATTATAAACTATGGAAATCAACCATCGGCGGACTGAGCGGATATAATAAGCGGAGTCCGCACTTCAGCAATATTAGAAATAACCTGTAATTTATAATCAAGTGGGTAGGTGCGGCCGGAGCTGCATTGCTTCCCTCACAGGATTATAAACTATGGAAATCAACCATCGGCGGACTGAGCGGATATAATAAGCGGAGTCCGCACTTTGCTGACCACAAGTTGACAAGATCATCAAGCCTTCGCCTGGGAACACCGCATACCGCATTGCTTTGTTGGCGGTTGAAAATATTAGTTTTATTGGTAAAAAAGGGCACACCGCTCTCTTGCCTGGGATTTAGACCGATTTGATCAATTGGGCAGGTGCATGCGGGATGCATTGCTTTCCTCAATGGATCAACTAGATCATGAGCTCCCTGCAGGCACCGCTTGAGAGTACCAAAGAGTGTTCGAAGGTACGATCCTTGATGATCTATGGGCAGGTGTCAGGTGACATTGCTTTCCCCAATGAGACCATCAAGGTGCACGCTATCCCACGAAGCTTAGTAGAGCTGTCAACCACCCCGCCCCTCCAAAAATGCAGTGGTGGAGTCAGGTACTAGCCGGGATCCAAAATCCAGTAACCCGCCGCGCAAGAGTCGGCAAGCCCCCACTACACGGTGCGAAATCTCCCCGCAACACGTGGTCATCGTGGTGTTACGCTAATGACAACAACTCTTGGGGGGATCCAAGCTGGACTTGGCGATGTCTCTTGGTTTGGTGATTTTTGTTGAATTTTAGACAAAGGAGAATAATTATGCCATATAGAAAAGATCATGGAGCCAAAATTTCTTTATGAATATAATTGCCAGAAATGATCAACAAGTTCGCTTAAGCATAAAAGCGCTTCAGATCATTGCCATTCCAAGTATGAGGTACATCTTCTCCGTCAAAGGTGTGTAGTTGGTATGCCCCATTTCTCAGAACTTTCTTAATGATAAATGGTCCACTCCAATTTGGGTTTAGTTTGCCTACGGAGCCAGTTCTGGCTGCTGCATCTACCTTTTTAAGGACGAGATCACCCACTGAGAAATGTTTGACCCTGATATTTTTGTCAAAATATCTTGCCATTCTTCGCTTGACTTCCTCTTGTCTGACGATGGCTTCATCCCGCAGCTCTTCAATTTGATCCAGGCTAAGTTTTACATTCTCATCGTTAATTTCAAGCCAATCTTCCCAGCTTTGTCTGGCTAATAATACCCTTGGAGATGGAACCTCAAATTCTACTGGGATGAGAGCTTCCGAACCATGAGACAACTTGAAAGGAGTTTCCCCGGTAGCTGTGGAAGGGGTCGTCCTGAGGGTCCATAGAACCGAAGGAAGTTCTTCTGCCCAGTTCCCTCTCAGATTTTGTACTTTCTTCTTCAGCAAATTATGTATCTGTTTGTTTGCAGCTTCCACTTGGCCATTACTCCTTGGATGGTGAACTGACGAAAATCTCAGTTCTATGCCGATTTGCTTACAAAAGTTCTTCATTTCTTCATTGTTGAATTGTGGTCCGTTATCTGTAATTATTGCCATTGGGATGCCGTGTCTGCATATTATCTCCCCCATAAAAAATTTTTTACCACCTGGGTTGTAGTTTTCGCTAGCGCCTTTGCCTC
Source organism: Platanthera zijinensis (assembly GCA_039513925.1). NCBI lineage: Eukaryota > Viridiplantae > Streptophyta > Magnoliopsida > Asparagales > Orchidaceae > Platanthera > Platanthera zijinensis. The sequence goes on along the minus strand of CM077084.1, from coordinate 198,898,472 downwards.
GATCCACTTGCTAAAATAATCAATCATGACTAAAATAAAGCGTCGCTGCCCACTTGCCATGGGAAATGGTCCGAGGAGATCCATCCCCCATACCGCAAAAGGCCATGGTGTGGAAATTGACAAAAGTCGCTGCGAGGGTTGGAGTTGCAGAGGAGCAAATTTCTGACATTGGACACACTTCCTTGCGTATAACTCAGAATCTTGCCTCATCGTGGGCCAGAAATACCCTTGTCGCAATATTCTTTTCTCTAAAGTTCTAGCCCCTGAATGGCTGCCACATTCCCCAGAGTGAATCTCTTGGAGTACTGTGGGAACTTCTTCTTCAGCCACACACCTTGCCATTGGGGAGAGAAAAGTCTTTCTATAGAGGACCCCGGAGATAAGCTTGTAATTTGCCGCCTTCATCCTAAATCTTCTCCTATCTTTCAAAGCTTGCGGCCATTCCCCTGTCGAAAGATATGATTTGAATGGGTCCATCCAAGAGGGTCGCTGCTCTATTTGCATCAATTCTCCTTCTTCTATAGCCGGATAGAAAAGTTCTGACGTTATTTCCCCGGAAGAGAGGCCAAACTTTGCTAGCTCATCTGCTTCAGCATTGTGCACTCTTGAGACATACTCAATGGTGAAGCTTCTGAATCTCCCAATCTCTGCCTTTACCAACATTAAGTACTTCTTTAGGGTGGGCTCTTTGGTTTCGAAATTCCCCAATACTTGAGACGCCATTACTAATGAGTCGGTTTTAACATGCGCATAGTCTATTCCCAATTCTTTTGCGAATCGCAGGCCTGCTAGGAGTGCTTCATACTCCGCTTGATTATTGGTGGCTGGGAAAGAGAGCTTCACGGCCTGTTTTAATTTGACCCCGTTGGGATTAATGAGAACTACCCCTGCTCCTGAAGAGTTTTTGCCCGAAGCTCCATCTACATAGATTGTCCATGTTAGCGGAGATCGACTAGCTTGATCAGTATTTGACTCAGTCGTGTCTATCAAGAAATCTGCCAGTACTTGTGCCTTGATGGCTGTTCGAGGCATATATGAAATATCGAACTCACTGAGTTCAATTGCCCATTTGGCCAATCTCCCGGAATGCTCCGTTTTCTCAAGAATGTTCTTTAATGGCTGATCTGTAATCACTCTGATTGAATGTGCTTGGAAGTATGGGCGGAGCCTTCTGGCAGACATTACCAATGCCAACGCAAGCTTCTCAAGAATCGAGTACCGGGTTTCAGCATCCTTCAATATGTGGCTGACATAATACACCGGATATTGCTTCCTTCCTTCTTCTCTGACAAGAACTGAACTTATGGCTTCCAAGCCCACTCCTAGATATATGAATAGCATTTCTCCCGTGCGAGGGCTCTGAAGCAAAGGGGTGGAAATGAGTTGCTTTTTAAGCTGTTCAAAAGCTTCTATGCATTCTTTGGTCCATTCAAACTTAGACCCTCCGCGAAGAGTCTTGAAAAACGAGGCACTCTTGTCTCCTACTCTGGAGATAAATCTCCCAAGACCTGCAAGCCTTCCCCCTAATTGCTGGACTTCTCTTGGGGAACGAGGTGATGGCATATTGAGAATTGCCTTAATTTTATCTGGATTAGGAGCAAGCCCCTCAGGGGTAAGAAGATGACCGAGGAATTTTCCTTTATTTGCCCCAAAGACACATTTTAACGGATTCAACTTCATGCTATATTTTCGCAAAGTGGAAAATGTTTCTGTAAGGTCTTGTAAGTGCAAAGCGAAGGTTTTGCTTTTAATGAGAAGATCATCGACGTATACTTCAAGATTTTTCCCTTTTTGCTCTCTAAATACCGAGTCCATCATGCGTTGGTAGGTAGCGCCTGCATTTTTTAACCCAAAGGGCATTACCAGATAACAATAACAGCCATCGTTTGTGATAAAGGATGTATGGGGGATGTCAGGCTTATGCATTCTAATCTGGTGATAACCAGAAAACGCATCTAAAAAACTCATAAAAGAATATCCAACCGCAGAATCTACTAATGCATCTATTCGAGGCAGCGGGTAACAATCTTTTGGGCATGCTTTATTTAACTTGGTAAAATCAACGCACATCCTCCACTTTCCTCCTGGTTTTTTTACCATTACAACGTTTGACACCCAATCTGGGTACTGGATTTCACGAATGAAATTGGCTTTCAGAAGCTTAGCGACCTCTTCCCTGATTGGCTCGGCTAGCTTCGTGGCCACCTCCCGCTTCTTCTGTTGAACAGGTTTGAAACTGGGGGCGATATTGAGGTGATGGCAAGCTATATCAGGGTCCACTCCCGGCATATCTTCTGCAGCCCAAGCAAAAACATCCAGGTTCTTCAACAAGCATGCGATCAGCCTTCTTTTTTCGCCTTCGGAGAGCTCCGAGTTGATTGTAAGCTCTCTTACTTCGCCCACTCCAATTGGGACCCCTTGGGTTGCTTGAGCAGGCTCTAGATGAACTCCTTCCGGGGCTTCCTTCTGTCCTTCAACCTCTTCTTGGAGGGCTTTCTCTTCTGAGGCAGCGACTAGAGTCGCTCGGGGAAACGTTTGTTCAATTGCGTTGACTGCTTTGACGTAGCATTCTCGCGCCTCTCTTGGGTTGCTTCTAACCCGGTACTGTTTCCCTCCTGCCGAAAATTTTATCGCCAAGTGATAGGTGGAAACTATTGCTCGGTATTCGTTAAGAAGAGGTCTCCCAAAGATGGCACAATAACTGCTTGCCGCGTCAACTATCACGAATGTGATGAGTTTTGATACTCCACCGAGCGTTACTGAGAGCTTGACACTTCCTTCAACCTCTTTCTTCTCACCTGCGAAGCCATACAGCGGTCCTTCGGTGGAGAGTAAAGTCTTTTCGGACCTTAGTGCCTCATAAGCGTTTTTGAATATAAGGTTGACTGAACTCCCCGTGTCGACCAAAATTCTTGGGACCGTATAGTTCTCAATGATTGCCTTGATCACGACTGCGTCGTTGAACGGGTTGGCTACCTTTGGGAGGTCATCTGGACCAAAGACAACAACTTCCGCCGGGGGAGCTGTAGAATTCATGGCCACCTCGTGCCGTGAGATCCTTGCCAAGGAAGACTTTCGGCTTGACTCCGCACCTGCTCCTCCATGGATGCAAAAGAGATCCCCGAGGGCACCCACGTCGTTCGCATCGACGTTCTCTCCTATCTTGATATTGCCATAGTGTCCCGTTCTCCCAAAATCTCCGTCTTCCCAAGAGACTTCGACTACTTCTTTGCCCTTAGAGGTAGATGGCTTTGATGAGGCCTCCCTTGCTCCGAGGCCCTTCATCTTTCCCGCAGCAAGCAGTCTCTCTACGAGCTGTCGGAGAGCTCTGCAATCTTCAGTTGGATGCCCCTTTTCTTTATGGAATGCGCAGAAAAGGTCTGCGTTTCGAGTCTTTCCCTCTACTTTTTGGAAATCCTTCTTTGGTTCAGTTTTCTTTTGCAGGACCTGGAGAACTTCATCTATTGTCAAGCCCATGGCAGCGAGTTCTTCCAAGGGCTCACGGTTCTGTTGGTCATCTGAAGATGAGCTATCTCGAATTTGAAGGACAGGCAAGATTCGAGGAGCAATTGGGACAGGGGCAGCGGCCAGCGGTGGCTTTTGCTCATGAAATTGTTGATGATTTTGGTAAGGCCGCTTGTGTCGGAAATTTCTTCCCCTATGCGCTGGAGGCTGATACTCTGGTAAGGGAGGCTTGGATGATCGATTGGCTGCATGGGAATTGGTGACGTCTCTCTTTTCCGCCTTTGCAGTTAAATTGGATACATATGAAGGGTTAGAGCTCTCCCCTTCTATGAAGGTGTTGGCTAAGGCTATTAGATCTTGGAATGTGGCCGGATCCTTGGTGGTTGCCTCAAACTTCAACGGTCCCTCCTTGAGTCCGTTAATTAGAGCAATCTTATAAAACTCGGGGTCTACATTCCTGACTCCCAGTTTTTCTCTCTGGAAGCGATCCACGAACTGCGCCACCGACTCATTGTCTGCTTGTTTGATCTTAAAGAGGGTAGCCGGCCCACTCTTCCTCTTCCTTGAAGTGGCAAACCTCAACAGGAGCTCTTGCCGCAACTCAGCAAAACTGGCGATGGATCCGGGATACAGTTCATGAAACCATTCTCGGGCCTGGCCATCGAAAGTAGTTACCAAGAACTTGCATTTTAAACCATCTGTCAAACACCTCATCGCTACTGCATCCTCAAAAGCCTGGAGATGTGCGACGGGATCCGTGTCCCCAGTGTAAAATGGAATGCGAGGTTCCCTGAAGTTGCTAGGAGCTTGCTCTTGACGGATCTTATCAACAAAAGGAGACTCCCCGAATTGGGCTATAGCCGAAGTCGCAGGAGGTCGCACGGCCTGATTATCTTCCGCAAAATTAAGTCGGCGGGCTGGACTTCCCTGGGCCGCTTCGCGGAAAAAGTCCATGAGTGCAGCGAGCTCGTCGGTTTGAGGCTTTGGTAGGACTGCGGGCTGGACGGACGAGCCTGCGAGTGGTGGCGTCGCAGTTCGCGCTTGGCGGACTGGGGTATTGCGGACTGGAGAATTGCGGACTGGCTCCTGCTCAACGGCCGCCCTAGGTTGATCGAGTCGCTGAGTGATCACGATCAAAGCCTGGCTGATCGCGTCAAGGCGTTGATCGGTCTCCCTCCGGGACTGCTCGGCTTCTCTCCTGGAACGGTCGAGCGCATCCCACAGGTCGCTTGAGGAGCCTGAGCGACCTGAGCGGGCATGATAATGGGTCGATCGACGATCCGACATCTTGGTCCGAGAACTTCAGCGATAGCTTCAATCTGAAGGTCGCGTGTTGATGTTGATGCAGAAAATGCGCCCTCAAGTTCCTGCAAGAAAGGAAGAAGAAAGAAAGGGACTGCAAGCAACCGCTTACTAACGGACCGAGGGGAAAAGGGAGGTAGTGCAGGATCGAGACCGCGAACGCCTGAGATTGGAGTCCGCAGCCTTTAACAAGTGGGCTCCTGGGCTCGAGTCAGCGTGCTTTGAGTGCACCACTTCCCCCTATTTATAGGCTGGGGGCCTGCCCAAACGGGCAGGGCAAAAATAACCGACTGCCCGGGGCACAGAGGAGAAAGAACGGGCAGTCCGCGAGGCTGGCGGACTGAGCTTGCGGGCTGGGACTTTGGTCATTTTGAGCGCCAATTAGACCTAGGGCGACCTGGGCGACCTGGGCGAACTGGCTCGCAGCTCGTCGGCTCGAGCACCTGGTGTAAAATCGGCGATCTGGGCGGACTGAGACTCTTGAGTCCGGCAGAAAGGGGGGTGAATTGCTTGGCTGGAGATGATGCGGATTCTGGGGTTAACACCTCTTTTATCGTTTTCTCTCTCTCACAGGTTCTCCAGCGACCAAGAGACGTTCTCGACACGAACATCCACAGCTTAGTTTCCTTTATTAAAATGAAATTAAGGTTCTCTAGTTATTAAAAGTTATTTTAGTCCTAATTCAATTCGGTACCGAGCGTTATTCCTTCATCAAATATTCTAAGTCTGTTTACAGCTTTTATATCGCTGCTCTAGTTAATTAACATTCGACATCTTATTTTTGGTAAAATAATATTAGCTCTTAGCAGAGTAGAAATAACCAACACAGCCCAAGAAATATACGACCTCGATATTTTCCTTGAATATCTTGTACTACTCGCGATAGGTGGACTTGCCTCCTTTCATTAAAACTTGTTTTTAACATAAATTATCCGCGAAATTTGACCGCAACGTACTAATTAAATAAAAGTGTAAGTTCACGCCCATTACTTAGTCACCAAGGAAAGATCTCGTGTAGGGGAGCACATTTGTAGAGGGAGAACAACTGTAGGGAGAGTCGTATTGATTATTTCAACCTGTTATATTTCACGCTTACAAATTGGATTACACTATACCATATTGTTACTATTTCTACATCTCATGAAATAAATTTGATATTATCAAAATGGGGAGTTTGTTAAAACCTATTATTTGCATCTCTTTAGTTTGACAATATCAAATCTCATGTTATATTTGATCATACATGTGTTGGGTATAGTGTGTAGATTTACAGTACAAAAGAACAAGAAAATCAAGTTCTAGTGCCTACCACCGAGCAGTAGCCCTACCGCCGAGCGGTAGCGTACCGCCCACGCTATCTTGGTTTTAACTCTGCATGAGCTCTCAGTAACCTACTCCGTAGCATTATCCATACCGCCAGGAACTTGCTTACTCGACGAATGTCGAGTCATCTTCGTTGAGAAGATAGAGCTATTGCCACGAAATAGATTCGTACCACACCACGGTACCTCAAAAAGCAGAAACATATTTTATTTGGATATTTTTTAAAATCTCCTAGACATGTGTCACCTTCACTCACATTGAACTGCCGCCAGGCGATATATCTACCGCCGGAAGTAGCTTATTTTTTTTAAGAAGTATAAAAGCTTTTGTTTCTTTTCCTGGAGGCAAGATGAAGGAGAACATTTGACTCTAGGGTTCGGTCGACATCTAGAGAATGATGAACTTTCATCTCGGTTGAAGGAAAAGCATTGTTTCATCCTCTAGCTCGCGATCTAAGAACTACAATGAACAAAATCTTCAACTACCTTTTATGGCTGATAGATTGAAAAATGAATTATATTTAAGAGCATCGATTGTGCATCGTTCGTTGGAGGAGTTCTAAGTTTGAGGGAGAAATAATTTCTAAACTATTTATATTTTACTTTGAATTTTCTTTTTTGTCTTGTTGTTTGTGTGTGAGGAAAACCGACTGGGGGTTCATCGGAATCTGTGAAGGGTTTCGCGAGAAATCGTCTTGGTGAGGGATGTCTAGATTGGGGGATCTAGTGTGAGGAGAATCGACCAGAGGGTCGTTTGAATCCGTGAAGGGTTTCGTGAGAAATCATCCCGGTAAGGGATGTCTAGATCAGAGATCTAGTGGGGCTCTAAGACCCTTCTGGGGTGGAAGGTGAAGAGCCGACTCAAAGACCTTTTTGTGGGGAGGGGGATAGAGCCACCCTCTTTGGGAAGAGGGTCGGTATAAAAACAAAAGAGAAGTTTGTATTTCATTTGTTCTGATCTCTGGCATCATGGAGATCTAGTTGTTCTTAATTATAAACCACCATCGTTATTCTTGAAAAAATATATTGTTTGTTTATTCTTCTTGTAATTTCGTAGTTGTATGCCAATAGATCTTTGAAGGTTGTGTGAGCATCTTTAAGGCAAAGTTTTAGAAAGAAAAATGACTTTTGTGACCTACTGCCGGGTGCTATCAAGCTAATGCCCCGCGATAGCCTCCCATAATAGTTTTCCTTAGTAGAACTAATTTTGATTTTGAATTAATATGAAAACCTTACTCACCCCGTCCCCTCTAAGGTTGGCCACCCGATCCAACAATGTCAAAAATACAACATATATCAACAAGTATAACAATAAGACACCTTATTAGGGTGTACTTCATCTCCAAGTGCAATAAAAAAAATCAATGAATGGCTGCTAGCTGAGTTCAGGACAGTTAGAATTTTTCCTAAGTAAAATTCATCGAGTACTCATGTAAAGACTCATGTCATTCGTTGAGACCTCACGTGAGCACTCAATTAATTCATCGATTTTACTTGGGAAGTTTCTGAAAGTCTCAGAGATCGTTCTGATTTGGCTAAGGAAAATTCATTGAGTGATCTGTTTATCTATCATGAATACTCGATGAATTCGTCGAGTACTCTCGAGAGATCATGTTAACACTAAATAACAGTTTTATTCTGATTTGTTTTTCATCCAAGTATTTTTCGTTGAATTGACTCGAGTAATTCATCGAGTAATTAAGTAATTCATCGAGTATTCTTGAGATGTCACGTGAAGACTTGATTAATGGACTTAAGTGATTTTCATTTTGAATTCCGTGATGGATTTCCTTTAAGGCATGGCCATGTACAATACAAGTGGAGCTCCGCCCTGAATTTTCAATCCAACTGTTAAAAGAGGAATCACTATATATATTTAAGGGTTAAATTCAAAGAACCTAATCATGATCGAACAAGAAAAATCACATGTGTTCTTCTGTCGGCCAATTCATTTGCAAACGAAAGTTCTTGTCGCCGACTTCTCGAAATCACAATTCCACTTGAAGAAAGTTTCGACAAGATCTCTTCTCCCAAATGATCAAATAATTTCTCCAAGATCTAGTCGATTCTCATATCAGATCAAGTTTTCAAGTCTTCAATCAAGTCTTCTCCCTCTATGTTTATTTCAAGATTTTCATTCAAGCAAGGAAGAAGATTGACTATCTTAGATCTAAATAATATTATTATTGCAATCTATATTGTTGTGTAAAAACCATTTTTATAACTCTTGTATTAAGTTTAACTTTCGAGTTTTGTGGATCCTAGTTTAGATGATGGAGCATAAGAGAGTTGGTTCTGCGAGTTTTTTTAGGTGACATTGTCTCCGAGCTTGTAGTAGTTGAAGAAACTAAGGTGTAAGATTTATTATAATCCATGATTGGTGAAGTAGCTGAGTCTTTCCTGAAGTCCTAGATAGGTGAGGTGGGACAGTTGATGTATCCATTCTTTGGAACCACTTTAAATCCTTGTATTTGTGTTGCGTGTTCATTGATTCTATGTGCATTCTTTAAAAGTATTTTAATTCCACTTAAAGACATAAAATTCACATATTCACCCCCTTCTCTAGGTGATTTAGGTAGACAACTAGATACTTTCAACTTGTATGAGAGCCAGGTTGTATTTTAAAAGGTTAATACCTTGAAGAAGTTCTCTATCTAGTTGCTAGAGAACAACATGTCTGGAATGGATAGAAGCAAGGATATGTCCTCGATGAAGCTATTGGTGTTCTCCAAGTAAAACTTTCCCATGAGGAAGAATAGTGTAAGGTTCTTCATAGAAGTTCCTGATCCAAGAATATTTCAAATCATTGAAGAAGGCCCCCATATTCCTGTGGCTGGATCAACTATAAATGTTAATATGATGGTTCCAAAAGAGATGTTGGACTTAACTAAAGATGAGATTGCTCTCGTCTCTATGGATAAGAAGGCCAAGAATATTATTGTTAGTGTAGTGGGTGACTCTATGTTACAAAATTTAATCCACTACAAATCTGCTAAAGTGATGTGGACATCTCTGATTATTCTCATGGAAGGAATGGAGGAGGTTAGGGATGATAGTAAATCCCTCCTCAATCACGAGTATGAAGCTTTCAAGTAAGACCGAAGAGATTTTATAGTGACTGCCATAAGAAATTATTCAAGATTGTCAACAACCTAGGTAATTATGGTCATGTGTTTACAAACGGTGAACTTAACAATAAATTCTTGAGATCCCTGACAAAAGAATGGGATTACAAACTTTGTACTACAAGGGAGTTTGAAAAATTTGCCAACATAGATCCACAAAATCTCTTTGGGAAGTTGCTTTCCGATGAGCTTAAAATAAACATAAGAAAAGCTAAAGAAGAAGGTAGCATGTCTTCAACCAAAGAGAATTTAGTGTCCCTAAAGTCTGAAGGGTCGATGAATGCTAGAGCTATGTCTCCTGCAAGAACTTAAGCTTCATACGATCATGAAGAATTAGAGCTAAGCACCTCAAGATTAGAAATGTCAGAAGGAGAATTCTCTATTCTCTCCAAGTAATTTAAGAGGATGCTTAACAAGAGAAGGTAGATAAGAAATCAGCCCTCCCCGTTTGATTACAGGATATCACGTCGTGATGGTGATCATCACAAGAAGAGCTTTAATGGAAATGATAGGTATAAATCTAAACTAAACAAATATATTTCTTCTGACATCGTCTGCTATTGCTGCAATAAGTCAGGGCGCATGATTATTGACAACACTTACAAGAAGAAGGATAGATAGAGAAAAGAAGAAAAAAAATCATTTAGAGGAAAGAAGATGGAAGAGAAGAGCATCACTGTAAAGAAGCCAAAGACTTTCAGCGAGATCGATTCAAATAAGTTGAGTTCAAATGTAGCTACCTTTTTTGGGCTTATGGCTCATTTAGATAAGGATAATTGCGATACCCCATATGATGGGAAGGTAAACATAAGCACTCCTCTCTTTAAGTCTGATACAGCCTCCGATAGTCATGAAGACTATTCTTCAAAGGAGGATTCAAATTTATTGGTTTAGTATAAGGTTTTGTTAGTAGGATTTGATAAATGTCGTAAGGTCATCAAATCCCAAGCTAATGAAATTGCCGCTCACAAGGCACTGAACTCTGATTTTAAGGAGGAAATTGAGAGGTTGTATCCCCTCGAAGTTCAAGTCATCCTTGAAAGTGGAACTAAAATCTTCTAATGAACTGGTAAGTCTGAAAGAGAAATCCATTAATGAACTGTAAGAAATTTTGTTGTCTGAAAAGAATCTTGTAGAAAGCTTCTCGAAGCCAAAGTGTGTCCTTCCTCTTATCGATGGATATTCTGCTTCTAAGAAGGGTAGTGATGTTGGACACAAATCTTTTATGGGTAAAGGGAAGGCTCCTCTAAGTCAAAATACATTCAAGAAAGTAATCTTTCCAAAAAATAAGTATGATATTGAAACATCCTACGGTCACTTTGCTAGACCAACGTTTGTTTACTCTAAGAAGAATGTCCAAGGATTGAGCCGGCCCAAAAATTTTGGAATGAGTACCCTAAAGGCATCTCATGAAGAGATTATCCTTAAGGATTATAGTCCATTTGTTCATGGATCAAATACGAAAAAAGTACAAAAGGTAAAACCTGTGTTGAAAAGCCATATGAGAAGAAGAAGCCATATGTTTGCTGCTCTCATGAGGCTTCTACATCAAAGTCAGTAGCTCCTGCTAGACCTCCCATTCAAATGGTAATGTAGGAGAATAAGATAAGGTACAATAGAATTTACTATTGGTTCTATTGCAAAGTTGGTCATTTTGTCATAAATTGTTAGTTGAATTCTATGAATTATAAGACTCCATGAGTTCACAATGCTAGAATGATCCTTAGCAATGTAAACGTGTCTAGTGGTGTTCGATTAACAAGGAACTAAGGAAACAAATCTGTTTCGGTTGCTAAAGGTGTTTTGTTTGTAAATACAGGTATGTCCAAAGGCCACTAAAACTAATATCTAGTACTTGGATAGTGGATGTTCTAGGTATATGACTTGAAAAAAAAGCCAACTACAAAATTATACCCCAGTCAAGGACGGTCCAAAAGTTTTTTGTTGTTGATCTGATTGGGGAATCACAAAAGTCTACGATATGATTACCAACGGTATAGTTGAAAGTCACTAATTTCAAGGTAGCTAACAACCTAAATGGGGGTGTGAATAGGTTTTTGGTTTACTATTATTATCTTTTACCTAATGTGTTGTGTTAGTAGTTTTTTAGCTTTCAAGAAAAAAACACAAAGAACACAAGGAATTTATAGTAGTTCTCCAGATTATGGGTACATCCACTCTCCTCCCACCTTTCTAACTTCCAATTAGACAAGGCACTTCTCCAAAAACTCGGATCCAAAGAGCTTACACCTCAGATCCTGGAGGATCTCTCAATCTCGTCCAAGACTTACAACTCAAGCATAAAGGCCTACCTTAGAGCAAACTTGCTCCTACACTTAGTGATCAAATGATCACCAACCACAGACATGAATCAGAGTCCTACAGCTCAGGATATGGAGGATAGCCCTACCTCAGAGAGAATAACTCTCCTACAGCTCAAGAATAAGGACCTACCTCAGATCCAATTCTGGATCCTACACTCAGACCCAAGGTCCTACACTCAGATAGTATGACTCTCCAATAGCTCAGGAAAAACTTCCCTACCTCAGGCTCAAAATCCCTACAGCTCATATCCACAAAGGATGCTACCTCAGACCCAAAGGTCCTACACTCAGATCCAAGGCTGGATCCTACACTCAGGAAAAACTGCCCTACCTCAGGAACAAAGGGCTTACAACTCAGATCCAAACGGATCTTATAGAAATGAAATAAATTTGTGTTATATTGACTCGGAGAAATTACTCTAAGTCTTCTCCTTAGCTGAGTTATCACAGCTCTAACTATCTTCTCAGCAGTAGAAAAATGATCTTCATTAAATGGTTGCTTCTGTTGGAAGTATCTTAGAAATGTGTATCTAAACATGCTAAAGAATACTGAAGTCTTGACAGATCTTGAGCTCTTCAAACAGCTAATCTTAAACTGTAGCAAACAGAAAGCTCTGCTTCTTCTCTTTATTAGAAACTAGTTTGAACTTGTTACTGCAAAATAAAGTGCTAGAGCTATCTGGAATGAACTTTTGGTTCAGCTGGAATGACTTCAAGCTCTTGGCTCGGTAGCACTGGCGAGGAAGATGAAGTCCAGCCGCAAAAAGTGAAACCTTAAAAGTTATGTTCTTTCTTGAGAAGCTGTACCTTTTATTATCCACCAATTAATGGCTCCAAGAAGCAGTGGGGACCACCTGCAGTTGACAGCTACAACTTACTTTAACTGAAGAAGACATACAGTATCCCTCCGGTGCTATTTGGCGTGTTTTGTAGCTTTCTCGTAACTTATTTGAACTCTGTTGACTTTGACTGATGCCATCAGTTTTGGACTAAGACAATTTCTCAAATCCACTCCAGGCATTGAGTGCGTTGAGTGAAAAAGCTTCACACAATGCTAAAAACCCTTAGTCAACATTCAGAACCATTCTGCATCTTAGGCGTTGAGAGCGCTGTGTGAGCCTTCATTACTCAGTGCTTTCTAACTTGGCTCATCATTTTTCCTTTAGGCATTGAGAGCATTGAGTGAGCTTACCTCACCCAACGCCTCTGGACTTAGTCAAATTCTGACCATCATAGTCCAACAATCTCTACATGATTAGGCATTGAGAGCATTGAGTGGGCCTTCCTTAGTCAATGCCTCTAGACTTGGCCATTCTTTCATCGGTCTGAAGGCATTGAGTGAGTTGGCCATTGAGTGAGCTGTCCTCACTCAATTCTTTCTGCTTTTGTATGTCTTCTTTATTGGTAGTTGAGTGAACTTACTTTACTCGACGCTTTTGTACTTTGTCAATTTCAGTCTTCTTCTTTGGATTTGACAGCAGCAGTATGACTCGATGCTTTGTTGTCTAGCGTTGAGAGCGTTGAGTGAACCTTCATCACTCAATGTTTTTGTACTTGCCCGGTTTCTGTATTCTTAGGTTGTATCACAACATTATGCCTTCTACTTTGGCATCGAGTGAGCTGTGTTCACTCGACGCTTCTGGACTTTGTCGAAAAATCAGCTCGCTAATATTAAGGCTTTGACACATTCATCTATACTCGACGATGGCGTGGAGTGAACTACCCTCACTCAATACCTGTGGACTTGGCCGCAGAATTGCTTTGCAGACTACATGGCTTTGACTGGCCACAACTTACTCAACGCTTTATGGCATCTAGAGTTGAGTGAACTGGATTCACTCAATGCCCGTGGACCTAGTCAATTTTTAGCATATCCAGCATCTTTACTTTGTGACCACCTGTCACATCACATGGAATACCTGTCCTATAAAGGTTACAAGGACTAACCTGCATGCATGAACTTGAACATACATCAAATCCAGCTTTCTGTATATTATTGATAAGTTTGACTTCTACAAGTCTGGGACATTGTGGGGAATGAACCCAATAATCTCCACCTATTTGAAGAGTTCAAACCCTTAATAAATATCTTGAGTCCATGACCTACACTAATATATGTAACAATAAAACAAAACGTTGAAGAACATATAATCAAGAGAAAAAGTTATAGTTAGCACACTTTCCTTGCCTACAGTGATCATAATCACACATGCTCCCCCTGAATTGCTACTTCTTGACCTTGATCATATTGATCATTTCATTCTCATAGATCTGATACCACTTGTGTCCTTCTCATTTGCATCCTTCTCTCGCCCTTTTGACTTCTTTAAATAGTCAGGGAGGCTCTGATTATCTACTCCCCCTTTTTGAGTATAGATAAGCAACTGTTGCAGCAGTTGAACCACATGAGAGTGTTAGAGGTGTGTTGCTCCTTCTCTATAGGATACCACTTGAATCTTTCTCTGTAACTGCTGGACTTGCTCCCCCTAAACTGAAGCACCATTATCATACTTCATGGTAGACACTTTAGTCTATACAAGTCTGGATATCACTTGAACATGAAACCACTGAAGGTATACCACTTGAAAATTCTTCATCCCATTGAAGGACAATTCCTCTTGCAAGTAATAGTGTAACATGCAACAAAGAAACAACATGAGGAGCCACTGAAGCTATACTAAGTTCAACATACCCAACACAAACTTGAAGGTGTTGAATTTTGCTTCATCTAGTGGCTTAGTGAAGATGTCATCCAATTGCTTGTTTGTAGGGACAAATTCAAGGTTGATATCTTCACATTCCACATGCTTTCTAATGAAATGATATATTTTCTGAATATGCTTAGTCATGCTGTATGAGACAGGATTCCTAGCAATTGAGATGGCACAAGTAGATTCATAATAAAAGGGACTTCTACTTATCTGGAGGTTATAATCCTGGAGCTGATGCTCAATCCACAACAATTGAGTACAGCAGCTACCTGCTGAGATGTACTCTGAATCTGAAGTTGAAATTTCATCACTTGTTTGCTTCTTGCTACTCCAAGACAGTAGTCTTCCTCCCAAGAATTGACCGATACCAGAAGTGCTCTTCCTATCCTCTTTACACCCTGTAAAATCTGCATCTAAATAGCCTAGTAGTTCAAACTCCCCATTTCTTGGGTACCATAGGCCAAGATCTGGTGTTCCCTTAAGATACCTCAAAATCCTCTTTGCAATAGAGTAGTGAGATTATTTAGGGCAAGCCTGATACCTAGCATAAACACATGTAGCATATATGATGTCTGGCCTACTTACAGTTAGATATAGAACGGAGCCAATTATACCTTTATACAAAGTTTCATCTATTGATGCTTGAAATGCGACGGACTCGGGCACCACCAGCTAACCGTTCGAGCACTGGGGAAAGAAGAAAAAGCAAACTGCAAACAGTAGTCTACTATGCGGGTAAGAGAAAAGAGCAGAGAAGCCGTGAGGTACGACGACACCAGACTTCGCCCGTCGTGGCCTGAATGCCACTCTTGCGACGGGCTTGATTTTATTACAAATGCGGGTTACAAAAGGTGGAAAGGAAATTGTGCGAGAAGCAAGCCGGAGTCCGCAAAGCTCTAGATCCTAGTCAGAAGCTTTTAACAAGTAAGCTCTTGGATTCGAGTCAGCGTGTCTCGGGTGCCCCACTTCCCCCTATTTATAGGCTTAGGGCCCTGCCCAAACGGGCAGGGCTAAGATAACCGGCTGCCCGGGGTACAAGAGAACCGGGCAGCGGTGACGGGAATCAAAAAGAAAAGAACAAGAAGTCCGCGCAAGATAGGCGGACTGGGCTTGCGAGATGGAGCAATTCCTGGCCATCCGGAGCGCCATCTCCCTGGAGTGACGCGACCTAGGCGGACTGGGCAGACTGAGGATTGGAGTCTGCATTTGGGGTATCTGGGCGACCTGAGCGGACTAAGAATCGGAGTCTGCGGCTTGAGATGCCCAATGAAGAATACATCGACCATGTTGCGGATTATGGGGTTAACATAATCCCCGCAAATTTTCAAATTTCGAGAAATTTCGGAAATGTTTCTTTAACCGCCGAGTCCGCAACCAATGCTACCACTGCTTGGGCTATAAATATGGCCAGGAGCATGTCATTCTGTCAAAATTATCTGTGCGACGGGACGCTACTCACCACTTGTGGTCTGCATCCTCGAATCCGGCATATCGAGGTTGGGATCTTTTTTCGGCAATCTCCCTAAAGCCGACAAATCCAAGGGGCTCGCGACGCGAGTGAAGAAGGTGGTTCAACGAGGGGAAAAGAATGTTCATGATATCGAGGAGAGTTCGCAGAAGGATGGAACGTCCGTAAAGAGCAAGGAACCCGATCCCTTGAAGGCACCTTCTCAGGGCGCGGTCACGACTTCTGAGCCGTAGCAATCAGACCAGGCCCTCGCGGGATCTGGCGGAATGGCGATAGTCGCCTCCGCGTCTGGAACCTTCATGCTGCAACTAGACGGCGGAAAGGAGGTTTCTTCGCCGGAGATTTGTCAGCTGGATTCTGAGGAGGTACGGACTGTAAATCCGGATACCGAGAAACAAACAGGCGCAACAGAAGAATGGATAGAGGAGCTGGCCGGGAATCAAGCCACAACTCTGGCGACCTCCTTGGATGCAGTCGGCACTAATCAAGGCATTGTCCCCACAAAACTGTCGGACCCGAAGCAGAACATGTCGGCCTTGGAGAAGACTCCCGAAAAAAGAAGAGGAAGAGGGACAAATCCTCTGTTTCTGAACGAGTTGAAAAGCGACTGCGAACTCAGAAAGAAAAGAATGTCTCCGTACGAATAGGCGCGGCGAGCTTGCAATACTGACCGCTGGAAAAGGAGGTTCCAGAAGTAAGCTTAGTCACGCCGGATGTTTCCATCCCGGGCGGTGATTCCCTTTCTGCGGTCAGTGTGTCTACCACAGAAATACTTGACTCTATCGACAATGAGCGGCTTGATGATATTAATCAGTCTCTGCTTGAAGTGTTGCAGTCTGATGTGGCGATAATAGGCGAGAAGGTTGCCGAACTCGCCCCTTCTACTGCGGATAATAAGAGGGAGAAGGCGAAGGAGCAGCTTGCCATCATGCAAGCGAAGGTTGAGGTGGTTTCTGAACGGCTGGAGGCGGACAGGCGGGATGAGGATCTACGGATGGCAGCCAAGGGGGTACGGACAGGTAAGTCGCCACCGCGTTTCCAGAAGAAATGGCTGTATAAGTCTCCGGTGCGAAAGTCGAAGCCGGTAAAAATTATCACCGAGACTGAAGACATAGTGTCTTCCAGTAGATCCATGGCAGAAAAGAAAGCGATGGTTCACTAAAGATGGAAACAACACTTGGTCGCTTTTGATCCCGAGCGAGTACGGCGACATGTAGTAGATAGTCGCCAGATCGCCACAATGATTATGAAAAGTGAATTTTCTTCCATCATTTCTCTGACTTTATCGCGCCTTGGAGACAATTGAACTTTGCTTCTTGTGTTGCAGTTCGAAACTCACCGCCGGATTCCGTTGAAGTTGGTGAGATTGCACCGTTTCTGCGGATGCTCCTGTATCCGTATCAGCAGACGCTCCTGCAGAACCTACACCCGGGGTCCAGTCTGCCCTGGAGGAATACGTTTCCTTAGTGAAGAAATATGAAGAAGAGTTGAAGAAAAATGAAGAAGAGTTAAGGGAAGTGCGAGCTAACGCTCAGAGACGAAAAGAAAGAGAGAAAGTGCTGGAGAGCCAGGTCGCTAGCATCTCGGCCGCGGTGGAGGGGCTGAAGAAAGAGAAGCAAGGTCTAAGCGAGGATGCGCAACACTACAGGAATAGGTATCTGGCCCTGGTGCGAGAAGGAAAGAAGAAAGCTGCCGAGGTCATCGACACCAGTCCGCAGCAGACTCAGCCCGCTCCGGGGGGAGTATCGACATTGGCCGTGAGCTGGGCAACCTGCGGCGGATACGAACCAGAGGCCGGCGGGCGAACACATTATCCTGTTTAGCTGGGTTGCGAGGGACTCCGCACGCCTGCACCGGACGTTCAACAACATGAACCATTTAGTCCAGCAAATGTACAGGGAAATTCTTCGAGGTAGCGACCAGGCCGCATACTTTGGCATAGAGGACGAAGAGCAGCCTGCTCGCCGTGCCGCTGAACCCTGAAATTACTATTATTCCTTAATGATGCGGACATCGATACTCTCTGTATAATACGGAACACTATGTTGTTTGTTATTGTAATGTCATGTTGTGTGTGCTTTTTTGCTGGATGATTGTTTTATGCGAATTTGATGCGTATGAACTTTTCCCATGTGCTGGAATGCCTTTTTGCCTTATGCTGCGGATTAGGGTTCAACCCGCACTATCTTTTGCAGGATGGAACGAACTGCGCGGATTACGGTTTAATCCGCGTGAACTTTGTTGAATTTGCAGGGACCTGGAGGAGGCGAACTGAGCGGATTACGGTTCAATCCGCGGGAAGTCCTGTTACCTGTCTTGTCGAGTTTTTGCTATATATATACGTTCTCGTTTCGTTTCTATCGGAAACAGCTGGATCGAAAAACCCTGCGGCCTGGAAAAATGGTGTCTGCCCGTGTAAATGCCGCAGCCGCGTTTCATTCCGTCGACCATAAGAGGATTAGGCTGACTGTAGCGGATCTAGAGGTTTTTTGGGAAAGGCATATGGAGGGCTTGACAGTCCTTGCGCGACTTCTGGAGGACGACGAGCGATTAAATTTTTCCACCACTTCCCAGATCGCAGTGCCTGTCGATCACTTTGAATGCGGATTCAAGTTCCCCTTGATCTGGGAGGTCGTCGAGATCTTTGAGCATTATGGGGTGGTTCCGGGCCAACTCGCGCCGAATACCGTAGCGGCCATTTACGCTTACCTCGCCTACATGCGTTCTGAGAAGATCCAGTTCTCCTTGAAAATCTTCAAGAAGATATTCTCTGTCCGCGCAATTACGCCGTCAAAGGATCAACAATTCAAGGGCGTGATCTACTTTTATTGTCGGGGGATGAAAGTTGCGGGTCTTCAGAAAAAGATCCACAACTGGACCTCGAGGTACCCTATCTTCGAGGGCGACTTGGGATTCCCCCATACTTATCCGCAGGTGCGCGCGGATACTTACTTCAAGAGCGTGTCGCTAAACACAGAGGAGTCCACCATTGTCGAGTTTCTTGCCGGGGCAAGGCTTGATGTCGACTATTATATTCCGCTGCTACCCAGACTGGATACCATTAGCCGACAAGAAAGTCAGTACCGCGATCCTTTTCTTTATCCGCCAATCTTTTCGTTACTTGATGCTCTTCTTTGCAGCGACGTTGTCGGTACCCGGCAATCTGCCCTTGACTCCAGCTGGCGCAACTCCTACACAAGGAGAAAGGAAAAGTGAAACCGCAAGGAAGAGACGAGAAGAGGGAGATCCAGTGGCGGACTACTCTTCGTCCGGTAGTTTTGACATGGTGGGCTTCGGAAAAAACCAGAGGGATCTGAGGGGTAATCCGCTGATCCACTGGCATGAAAAGAAGAAATTTGTCTGCCTTTCCACAGCTCTTCCCTCCTGGAAAAACCCACGCACTTCCCGCCATGCCTATGTGGCGCTTTCCGCACTATACGGGAAGCAAAACCTCCATGAACTACGGGATATCCCTCCTGCCGACCTTCCCCTGGTCGCAGCCCAGGCTAGCGCCAATAGTGCCGTCACAAATCACTTCCTGGGTCGGATGACGCGCAAGCTGCTCAAGGAAAATGAGCGCCTGTTGCGAGAAAATAAGTCTTTGGCGGATAGGAACAAACGGCTGGGGGCTAAAGTAAACAAGCTCAAAGAAACTAAAGCGGTAAGAATTTGTAATTCGCATTGACCTTTGCTTTATCCGCAGCGGGCTAACTATGCTACCTTATGCAGACCGCACACGATATCACCAACCCTGGCTTCCAAGCCGCCATGTTTCCTTACGTGAAAGAAAGCGTGGAGGTAGCTATCGAATGCTTCATCGATGCCGGGCTCGCCCAAGAAGCCGTGGACTCCGTCCCCTTCCTGGAATTGTTTCCCGAACTCGAAGATCAGGTCGCTGAATTCGAGCGGGCTGCAAAAGGAAAAGCAGTTGCCGGTGAAGAGGGGAAGCCTTCCGGCGGAAAGAGTTCTAAGACCGCGTCAAGTGGACAAGCAAGCCATTCGATTCAATCGGAAGGCGATAGTGAGCGGACAAAACCTATGGCGGCCAACGGACAAAGCTCGACTAGCTCTCGTTCCAGCGGCAGTAGCAGCAGTGATTCAGGAGACTACTCTCCACCAGTCGATATAGACGGATCGAGCCCGGAAGTTCCTGCACAGAAAAAAAAAAGACCGAGGAATGAATTTTTATCTTTTATCTTGTTATTGTAAACAGCATGTGGGCTCCAAGTGAGTCCGCCAATACTGTAATATTTTTGGAATGAAATGAAAAGGATCTGTGGTATCTGATTGTTGTGTGTATTCTAGTCCGCACTCATATGTTATCCACATAGTATCTTAGTCCGCTTATAACTGATCAACATGTCTTCTGTATCACCAGATCACCGAACTACCTTTTTATGAATTTTGAACAATTGAACTCTGCTAATAATCGAAATCTAATTTATCAACCAGAGGAAAGCAAAATCCTTTGAGCGGGTAGGAAACCAGAAGTCCGCCGTTAACCATAAGAAATAGAAATGACAGATCATGACTTAGTGGGTAGGTGCAGCTAATGCGGCATTGCTTTCCACACCGGGCCATGAGCTAGTCAACCCCTTCGGCGGACTGAACGGATAGATAATTGGAGTCCGCCAAAAACCACGAACAACAGAAATGACCGCTCGTGACCAAGTGGGCAGGTGTGGCTAACGCGACATTGCTTTCCACACCGGGTCATGAGCTAGTCAACCCCTTCGGCGGACTGAGCGGATAAAGAATTGGAGTCCGCCGAAAACCACGAACAACAGAAATGACCGCTCGTGACAAAGTGGGCAGGTGCGGCTAATGCGGCATTGTTTTCCACACTGGGTCATGAGCTAGTTAAGCCCTTCGACGGACTGAGCGGATAGAGAAATGGAGTCCGCCGAATACCACCTTGCCGGTAACGATACTTCCCTCTTGCCTGGAGTGCAGCCTAAATTGATCTTTTGGTCAGGTGGGGCAGGAGCGGCATTGCTTTTCCTAAGATCAACCAGGCTGCGGGTCTCCTGCAGGCACTGCTTTAGGGTACCAAGGAGTGTTCGAAGGTCACAAACTAAGATGATCTGCTGACAGGTGCTGCCGTAGCGGCATTGCTTTCCATGCGTGATCATCAAAGTTGTGGCGATATCCCATGAATGGCATGGTAGAGCTGACCGCCACTCTGTCCCTGCAAAACGCAAAAGTGGGGTTAGATACTAGCCAGGATCCGAGGTTTAGTGTCCTGCCGCAGTAGAACCGGCAAGCTCCCACTACACGGTGCGAAATCTCCCTGCAACACGAGGTCTTGGTGGTGTTACGCTAATAGAAGCGGTTCTAAGGGAGGTTTTTGCTGAACTCGGCGATTTCTCCTGGTATACGGCGATATTTTTAATTGCTCATACTCAACATGTCAGCTGTCATAGGAATACTTGAAGAAGTGTTAGCAAAAAGCTTTTTTTATTAACGATCAACAATTTACAAGTTGCGAAACGGATAGAAAGAAAACAAGGGGTTCGGGAATAAAACTGCTTCAAGTCATCACCACTCCATGTATGCGGTATGTTTTCTCCCTCATATGTCTGCAGCCGATAGGCTCCCTTTTCGAGGACCTCCTTGATGATGAACGGCCCAGCCCAATTGGGATCGAGCTTTTCGACTAAGCCAGCTCTTGCCGCAGCGTCTACCTTTTTAAGGACTAGATCTCCCACTTGGAAGTGTTTGATCCTTACATTCTTATCAAAGTAACGAGCCATTCTTCTCTTGATTTCTTCCTGCCTGATGGCGTCTTTGTCCCTAATTTCCTCAATATGCTCCAGACTAAACCTCATTTCTTCATTGTTCAGTTCGAGCCAGTCTTCCTCTCCTTGCCTTGCCAGCAGGACCCTAGGTGACGGGACTTCAAATTCAACCGGAATCAGTGCCTCTGACCCATGAGAAAGTTTGAACGGGGTTTCCTTTGTTGATGATGAAGGCGTTGTTCTCAGGGTCCAGAGGACCGAGGGAAGTTGCTCCACCCAGCTGCCCTTGGCATTCTGCACTTTTTTCTTGAGCAAATTGAGGATCTGCTTGTTGGCTGCTTCCACCTGACCATTGCTCCTAGGATGATAGACTGATGCAAAGCGCAGTTCTACTCCAACCTGCTTGCAGAAATCTATCATCTCAACGTTGTTGAATTGTGGTC
Organism: Platanthera zijinensis; assembly: GCA_039513925.1. Classification (NCBI taxonomy): domain Eukaryota; kingdom Viridiplantae; phylum Streptophyta; class Magnoliopsida; order Asparagales; family Orchidaceae; genus Platanthera; species Platanthera zijinensis. The sequence continues at coordinate 198,876,574 of CM077084.1, read as the reverse complement.
CATTATCGGTGATGATTGCCATATGGACACCATGTCGGCAAATTATCTCTCCCCAAATAAAATTTTTCACAACCTGAGTTGTTGTCCTTGCCAGTGCCTTAGCCTCAATCCACTTGCTGAAGTAATCAATCATGACAATGATGAAGCGTCGCTGCCTGCTTGCCATGGGGAAAGGACCAACGAGGTCCATCCCCCAAGTAACAAAAGGCCAAGGGGTTGCGATCGACTTGAGAGATTGTGTTGCTTGGTGCTGCAGTGGAGCGAACCTTTGGCACTGAACACATTTTTTGACATAAGCTTCGGAATCTTTTTTCATCGTCGGCCAGAAGTAACCTTGCCGTAGGATCCTTCTTTCCAAGGTCCTTGCTCCTGAATGGCTCCCACATTCACCAGAGTGGATTTCTTGGAGGATAATGGGGACTTCATTTTCTGGGACACATCTTGCCATGGTGGATAGGAAGGTCTTTCTGTAAAGGATGCCAGATATTAAGTAGTAGTGCGCTGCTTTTAACCTGAATCTCTTCTTATCTCTTACTGACTGATGCAGGTTCCCATTGGAGAGATAAATGACGAAGGGATCTATCTAAGAAGGATGTTGATCAATTTGCATTATTTCTCCCTCCTCTATTGCCGGATGAAAGAGCTCCGAGTTCGTTCCTCCTGATGGAAGTCCATATTTAGCAAGAGCGTCTGCTTCCTCGTTCTTCATCCTCGGGATGTGCTCAATGGTGAAGCTTTTGAACTTGCCGATCTCAACTTTCTCAAGTGTAAGGTACTTCCTCAACACCGGCTCCCTAGTCTCAAAGTTGCCCAAAACCTGAGACGCCGTTACTAGGGAGTCAGTTTTTACGTGGACATGGTCGATTCCGAGTTCCCTGGCGAGCCTTAAACTGGCCAGCAGGGCTTCATACTCTACCTGGTTATTAGTCACTGGAAAGTAGAACTTGACTGACTGTTCGAGCTTGATGCCATTTGGGTTTATTAGGACCACCCCTGCCCCGGAGGCATTCTTACCAGAAGCCCCATCAACGTAGATGGTCCAGGCCAGAGGAGACCTTTCTTCCTGCTCGGAGCAAGACTTTGCGGTATCAATCAGAAAATCTACCAGCACCTGTGCCTTGATGGCTGCTCTGGGTACATAGGAGATCTCAAACTCGCTCAGCTCGATGGCCCATTTAGCCAGCCTGCCTGAATGTTCGAGCTTTTCCAACACACTCTTTAAAGGTTGATCAGTGACTACTTGGATTTAATGTGCTTGAAAATAGGGACGGAGTCGGCGAGCTGTCATGACCAATGCCATGGTCAGCTTCTCCAGAATTGGATACCTAGTCTCTGCATCTTTCAGAATGTGGCTGACGTAATAGACTGGGAATTGCCTCCAATTTTCCTCTCGGACAAGAACGGAACTGATGGCTTCAGGACCAACTCCCAGATATAGGAGCAACATCTCCCCCGCTCGAGGGCTTTGCAACAAAGGTGTGGAAGTCAATTGTTTCTTTAACTGTTCAAAGGCTTGCGTGCATTCTTCCATCCATTGAAATTTGGACGCTCCTCGAAGGGTTTTAAAGAATGGGGTGCTCTTATACCCGACTCGAGAGATGAATCTTCCGAGTCCTGCTAGCCTCCCCCCTAACTGCTGAACTTCTTTTGGAGAGCGGGGGGGGGGGGGGGGGGCATCCATATCAAGGATGGCTCTGACCTTATCCAGATTGGGGGCAAGGCCCTCTGGGGTGAGGAGATGGCCGAGAAATTTTCCTTTGCTTGCTCCAAAGGTACATTTTAGCGGGTTAAGCTTTACCCTATGCTTTCGTAAGGTGGAAAAAGTTTCCATTAGATCATGCAAATGTTGCGAATAGGACTTTCTTTTTACTAGGAGATCATCCACGTATACTTCAAGGTTTTTGCCCCTTTGTCCTCTAAACACGTGATCCATCATGCATTGGTACGTTGTACCCGCGTTCTTAAGCCCAAAGGGCATCACAAGATAACAGTAACAGCCGTCGTTCGTAATAAATGAAGTATGAGGGATATCAGGTTTGTGCATTCTTATTTGGTGGTAACCTGAGAAGGCATCTAGAAAACTCATAAAAGAATACCCTACCGCAGAATCAACTAGAGAATCTATCCGAGGCAGGGGGTAGCAATTTTTATGGCACGCTTTATTCAGTCGGGTAAAATCTACACACATTCTCCATTTTCCTGCCGATTTCTTAACCATTACAACATTCGAAACCCACTCAGGATACTAAATTTCTCGAATAAAACGCGCCTTGAGGAGTTTAGCAACCTCCTCCCTAATGGGTTCCGCCAGATTGGTTGCAGCATCCCTCTTCTTTGGTTGCACCGGCTTGGCAGCTGGATCGATGTTGAGATGGTGGCAAGCCGTGTCTGGATCGATTCCCGACATATCCTCTGCTGACCAAGCGAAGACGTCCAGGTTCTTTAGCAAGCAGGAGATCAACTCTGTCTTCTGATCCTCTGGAAGTTCTGCGTTGATAGTGAGCTTTCTTTCTTCTCCTTCTGCGATAGGAACTTCCTGCGTCACCTGGGCAGGTTCCAGGTGAGCGCCTCCTTTATCCGCAACAGCCTCTGGCTGGGTAGAAATCTCCGCCACTGCTGGGAAGATGGGAGGAGCAGGCTCGGTCACATTTACTGTTCGCAGGTAGAACTCTCTTGAATGCCTTGGGTTGCTTCGGACTATGCACATCCTGCCATCAGCATAGAATTTCACAGCAAGATGATAAGTTGATACCACTGCTTGGTATCTATTCAGCAATGGCCTCCCGAAGATGGCGTGGTATCAGCTTGGAGCATCCACCACTACAAACTGGATTGGTCGGGCGACTCCCCCGAGCTTTACGGTGAGGGTGACGCTTCCCTCCACCTCCTTTCTTTCTCCAGAGAAACCATAGAGTGGCCCTTCGGTGGAAAGAAAAGGCTTTCCGGTTCTCAGGGCCTCAAAAGTTGCCTTGAACAGAAGATTAACTGAACTACCTGTATCAATAAGGATCCGGTCTACGGTGTAATCTTCTATGGCTGCTTTGACTACCACAGCATCGTCAAATGGATTGGCCGTCTGAGGCAGATCTTCCTGACCAAAAACAATATCAACCCCGGAAGGGGCAGAAGAGGAGGAGGAGGCAACCTCTGCCCGAGAAACCCTTGCGAATGAAGATTTCTTTGTGGCTTCGGCTCCTGCCCCTCCATGAATGAAAAAGAGCCGCCCGAGGGGACCCTCATCGTCTGCATCGAAGCATTCAGGCAGAATGTTGATGGGCCCTAGCCGGCCGACGTCCTCCACTTCCACACACTCCATCTGAATTCCTGCCACCTCCTTGCCCTAAGCGATGGGAGGCTTCGAAGAGTTCCCCCTCTTATCCAAATCTTTGATCTTTCCTTCAGCGATCAGTCTATCAACTAGTTGCCGAAGGGCTTTGCAATCTTCAGCCAAGTGGCCCTTCTCCCTATGGATTTCGAAGAATTGGGAGTTATTTCTAGGCTTCCAATCTCTTTGGACCCTTTCCTCTTTTCATCTGCTTTCTTCTGAATGATCTGGATGACTTCTTCGAAGTCGAGTCCCAGATCCGAGAACTCTGCTGGGGAGCTGCTCTCGCGCGACTGTGAGACTGGTAGAGCATTCTGGTAGATAGGGAGGGCTTGAAGGGGAACGGCAGGAGCGGCGGCCAACGGCAGTCTCTGCTCACGAAACTGTTGATTGCCAATGAAAGGTTTCTTGTGGTGGAAGTTTCGCCCCCTCTGAGAAGGGGGTTGGGAATCAGGTCGAGGGGGCTTGCTATGATGGTGACTGCTGGAGGAGGTGTTGGCAGCATCCCTTCCTCCAGCCTTAGCTGTCAGGGATGAGATGTAGGTGGGATTGGCATTTTCTCCCTCAATAAAGCGATTGGTTATCGCTATCAACTCTTGGTAGGTAGACGGCGCCTTGGTTATCACTTTGAACTTCAATGGACCTTCCCGGAGGTCGTGAATCAAGGCAACCTTATAGTAATCTGGGTTCACATTTTGCACCCCCTGGATCTCTTTCTGATAATGATCAACGAATCGTGCCACTGATTCGTTGTCTCTCTGCTTGATATCGAAGAGGGCTACCGGCCCATCTTTCCTTTTCTTCGAAGTGGCAAATCTCAGGAGGAGTTCGCTGCAGAACTCGGCAAAGGAAGAAATTGTGCCTGGAGGCAGCTCATAGAACCACTCCCTTGCTTGCCCCTCGAGGGTGGTGACTAGAAGTTTGCACTTTAGAGCGTCGGAAAGGCATCTCAAAGCGACTGCCCCCTCGAACGCCTGCAAATGGGAAACTGGATCAGTTTCCCCCGAGTAAAAGGGGAGACGCGGTTCTCTGAAATTGCTGGGTGCGGACTCCCATCAGATTCTATCAACGAAAGGAGAGGGGGTGTCAAGTTCTGCGGATAAGCGGACTGGCGCCAGGGGGTCCGCGGGCTCTGCGGACTGCCGATCAGCAAAGTCAAGCCGGCAGGCTGGGGCTTCCCTGGCCGCTTCCCTGAAGAAATCCATCAAGGGAGCGAACTGATCGTTCTGAGGCCGCAGGGAGTCGCGGGCTGAGCTTGGTGGCGGGACTGAGGAGTTGCTGCAGGTAACCGCTGAGGAGGTGGGCGAGCTGGGGCTTCAGCAACGTTCTCCGCGACCTGGGGAGCAAGCCACTGAGTCAGCGCGAGTAGAGCTTGGCTAAGGGTATCGATCCGCTGATCAGTCTCTCTGCGAGATATCTCGGCTTCCCAGCGAGATTGTTCTAGTGCCTCCCACAACGAGTCCTCGGGCGAGCTGGAGCGGTCGGACCGGCGAGCTCGGCGATCTGACATCTCTGTCCGCAAACTTCAAAAACTGCTTGTATCTGAAGGTCACGTGTTAACTGTTGATGCTCGAAATGCAACGGACTCGGGCACCACCAGCTAACCGTTCGAGCACTGCGAAAAGAAGAAAAAGCAAACTGCAAACAGTAGTCTACTAAGCGGGTAAGAGAAAAGAGCAGAGAAGTCGTGAGCTACGACAACACAAGACTTCCCCCATCGTGGCCTGAATGCCACTCTTGCGACGGGCTTGATTTTATTACAAATGGCGGGTTATAAAAGGTGGAAAGGAAATTGTGCGAGAAGCAAGCCGAAGTCCGCAAAGCTCGAGATCCGAGTCCGCAGCCTTTAACAAGTAGGCTCTTGGATTCGAGTCAGCGTGTCTCGGGTGCACCACTTCCCCCTATTTATAGGCTTGGGGGCCTGCCCAAACGGGCAGGGCTAAGATAACCGGCTGCCCGGGGTATAAGAGAACCGGGCAGCGGTGATGGGAATCAAAAAGAAAAGAATAAGAAGTCCGCGCGAGATAGGCGGACTGGGCTTGCGAGCTGGAGAAATTCCTGGCCATCCGGAGCGCCATCTCCCTGGAGTGACGCGACCTAGGCGGACTGGGTTTGCGAGTTGGAGCAATTCCTGGCCATCCGGAGCGCCATCTCCTTAGAGTGACGCGACCTAGGCGGACTGGGCAGACTGAGGATTGGAGTCCGCATTTGGGGTATCTGGGCGACCTGAGCGGACTGAGAATCGGAGTCTGCGGCTTGAGATGCCCAATGAAGAATACATCGACCGTGTTGCGTATTCTGCGGTTAACATCATCAACTAGTTTCCCTGCCTCATTTTTGCCTATAGGCATACTTGACCCCATGGGAGTTTTCATGGTGAAGGAAGTCTCCAAACCAAACTTTTTGATTAACTCCCTAGTAAACTTAGACTAGGATATAGACAAGCCATCATCAGGATTTCTTACATGGAGACCCAATAAGAACTTAAGTTCACCCATACTGCTCATTTCAAACTTCCCTTGCATTATTTTGACAAACTTCCTACAAACATTGTCATTAGTAGATCCAAAGAAAATGTCATCTACATATATCTGGACTAGGATGATCTTACCCAAAGATTCCCCCAGGAATAGGGTCTTTTCTATCTTCCCTCTTGAGAGTTTGTTCTCAATGAGGAAGCTAGACAATGTCTCATACCATGCTCTAGGGGCTTGCTTCAACCCACATAGAGCTTTTCTAAGTCTATAAATAGAATCAGGTGAGTTAGAAACAACAAAACCTGGAGGCTGCTAAACATAGACATCTTCTTTTAAGTCACCATTCAGGAAGCCTGACTTCACATCCATCTGTTAGACCTTGAATCTCTTTTGTGCAGCATATGCAAGGAACAGTCTGATGGCTTCCAATATTGCTACAGGGGCAAAAGTTTGATCAAAATCAATACCTTCTTTTTGTTGTACCCCTTAGCTACTAGACTTGCTTTGTTCTTGATTATATTGGCATTTTCATCAAGTTTATTCCTGTAAAACCACTTGACTCCAATGTCATTATTTCCTTATGGTTTGGGAAACAGCTTCCAGACCTTACATCTCTTAAACTGGTTCAGTTCTTATTGCATAGCAACAATCTAGAACTGATCTATGTCATCCTCTTCAAATTTATTTAGCTCAACCTGTGACAGGAAGCTTGAGTATAGTGTTGTAATGATAATTTTGCTCCTTGTCACCACTCCTTGACTAGCATCACCAATGATCTAGTGTCTTCAATAATCCCTTAGATGCCTGACTGCTAGAGGCAATCTTACTTCATCATTAGCTACAGGGGCAGCTTCTTGCATATCTTCATCCAAACACTTGTGTCTTGCAATCCTTCTACAGGAATGTCCATTTCATCAGCTTTATCTTGGACTAATGGAGCACCTTCTTTGATAGTTAGCTGGTCTATCATCTGTTCTGTACCTGCAATACTAGAAGAGGAGCTAGGCAGCTCATTATTAATCATAGTAGACTCATCAATGACTACATGTACAGATTCTTCTATAACTTGGCACTCCTTGACTAGCATCACCAATGATCTAGTGTCTTCAATAATCCCTTAGATGCCTGACTGCTAGAGGCAATCTTACTTCATCATTAGCTACAGGGGCAGCTTCTTGCATATCTTCATCCAAACACTTGTGTCTTGCAATCCTTCTACAGGAATGTCCATTTCATCAGCTTTATCTTGGACTAATGGAGCACCTTCTTTGATAGTTAGCTGGTCTATCATCTGTTCTGTACCTGTAATACTAGAAGAGGAGCTAGGCAGCTCATTATTAATCATAGTAGACTCATCAATGACTACATGTACAGATTCTTATATAACTTGGCATTTCAAGTTATAGATCCTATAATCTTTACTATGATTATTTTACCCAACAAAAACCCCATCAAAGGACTTGGAAGTAAACTTAGTAACATAGCACTTCCCATTGTGAAGCACATAGTACTTGCTTCCAAAGATTCTGAGATAGCCCACGTTTGGTTTTCGGCCCTTCAAGATCTCATAGGGAGTCTTCATATGAATCTTGGTGATAGAGGCTCTATTAAGGACATGACATGCATTATTAACTACCTCATCCCAAAAATATTCTAGGAAAGATATGTCACTCAACAAAGTCCTTCAAGCCTCTATGAGAGTTCTATTTTTCCTCTCAACAATCCCATTTTGCTGGGGTGTTTTTGGAGAAGAAAATTCATGATGAATCCCTAGTTCTTCACAGAACTTTGTCATGCTATCAGATTGGAATTTAGTACCATGGTCACTTCTGATTTTGACCACAGCACTATCAAACTCATTCTGAATTTACTTGACAAACTTCATGAAGACATCAAGGGTTTCATTTTTTTCTTAAGAAAGAACACCCAAGCATACCTGTAATTGTCATCAACCACCACAAGGGTGTAGACTTTCATACGTAGACTATGAACTAACATATGACCAAAAAAGTCCATATGCAAGAGATATAAACACTTCACAGAGTCTTTGGTCCCAATGCCCTAGAAGGAGGCTTTGGTCTGCTTGCCCTTTTGGCATGCTAAGCAAATGCCCTCGTTAGTTCATTTCACAATAGGGACATTCCTAACTAGCTCTTGACTAAAGAGCTTGCCAATTGTCTTGCAATTCAAATGAGCTAGCCTCTTGTGCCATTGGACATAATATGAGACTTTCTATATTTCCACTGGCCAAATAGGAGAGTCTGTATCTGGACAAAAGAATGTTTAAACAATAAACATTTTCACTCCTAATGCTTGTCAAGATGACCTCTTGGTCACTTGACCTCTTAATCTGACACGCATTCTTGTGGAAGACAATAACATAGCCAAGATCAGATAGTTGGCTTATGCTTATGAGGTTGTGTTGCAACCCTTCAACATAAGACACTTTTGTGATGGTGACTATGTCATTATTAATCTTACCATATCCTCTTGTCACCCCTCTATCTAAACCACCAAAGATAACATTGGGTCCTTCTTTCACTAGAGTGTACTCTTTCAAGTTTCTCCTTGTCCCGGTCATGTGCCTGGAACAACCACTGTCCAAGTACCATATATGGGTATTGACACTTGGACTAACCTGCAACAAAAAATTCATTTTACCTTCGGACCCCAATATCTATTGGGTCCTAGGTGCATGTTAGTCTGAAAATGAACTTGTCCGCCAGCAGCTTTTCTGACTGGTGGACTAATAGCTGCTCTTGGCACACTTGGATCTTGCCAGCACTCAACATCAAAGTGGCCCACTTGTCCACAACACCAACATTCATGAATGTTACATCTTCTTTTCTATGCAGGCCTTGTAGTTTGGATAACTGCTGACTGAACAATAGAAAGAGGAGTAGCAACCTTCTTCAGATTCCTTTTAGCAAGGATCTGATTGAAGGTAAGTCTTCTAGCTGGCTTATTTTGCCTAAATTAGGCTTGCTGATAGACTGACCTTTGGTCTAAGTCTTTGCTGAGTGGTTCTGAACCTTGGCAACAACCACACTCTTGAGAGTGGGGGATGGAGCAATAAAGACAAATGGTCAAGGATGAGCCATTTGAATTTCATCATGGGCAACCTAAAAGGCACTCACCTTTCTATACCTTCGACCATGGCTATGAACATTTTTGTTCACACTAGTGGATCTTCGATTAATCCAGTGACCATAAATTCTTTCTTGGTCATACCTGTTTGAAGGCAACTGAAATTTCCTAAAAGGAATTGGAGGCTTGTAATCAAGAGACTGAGTTGGAGCTGGAGCTTTGCACTTCTCTTTGGAAGGTGCAACACTTGTGCTTCCCTTAAATCCCAACCCCTTCTTACCCTTCTGAGAGGAGAAGGAGTCTATAAAGGGTAATACAATACTTGGCTTTGAATAGCTATTGACTATTTTTTTCTCCCTCCCTAGCCTCTCTTAAAGATCCCTGATGAGACTATTCTTGAACTTGATGGAGACTATATGGATGAGATTCATGACCCTAAGTTGGATAAGTTCCCTGTCCTTCTGATCCAGCAAAGATGTTGTCTTAGTCAGCTGGGAAGCACCTAGCTGTAGAGAGGCATTCTCCACAGCTCGCTTCTTAGACAACTTCTTGCACTTCTTGAAGGCATCCAGAAGTTTTCCATACTTGTCAGTCAATTGATTGACATCTCCTTCTGATTCAAAATCACCTTCACCAGTAGATGACAAAGCTTCTATACAGGGACTAGTTTCATTTCCAGACTCAGATAAAGAGCTTGATAGAGAATTTAACTTGCTTTGACTAGGCTTATCCTGGCTGGATTCCTCATCAGTCATTGTCATCTGCCCATAGCAGCTATAGGCATCTCCATCATTCACCTCTGAATCACTGCCTGAGTGTTATAGAGGGGCCCTGATACCTATCCTGGTAGCAGGAGAGTCTTCAACTACAACTACAGCTTCTTGTTCAGCAGCAGCAACAACAAGCCCAATATAGGCTTCTTCTTCTTTAGAATCAGATGAAGATATGTCTATCTAGCTCATCGCTTTCTTAGCAATGAAGGACTTCTCTGTCTTTCCCTTATGCTAGTATTGTTTCCTCTCACCAGCCTCCTTCCTCTTCACTGGGCAGTCAGCTATCACATGCCCTAGTTTGCTGAAACAATATCATACAACTTTAGAGGAATTATATTTACTAGATTTAGAATCATACGTGTCAGCCTTGGAGTGATTCTTCCTATGATGATAAGAGGTAGAAGGTCTGCTCTTCCATTGTTTATTCTTCATCAGCTTCTAAAAGTGCATGGAGAAGGCAGCAAAGTCCTCATCAGACATACTGCATTCTGATGCATCTGACTCTAAGCTGTCTTTATCAGCTGGTCTCCTTTGAGGAGAGGGAATCCTCTCCTTTCTCTTCCTCGTGCTATCTCCTCTAAAGGCTAAGGAATTTTCTACGATAAGGGATTTACGGGTGGCCTCCTCCTCTTTCCTTGTAGCCAGCTGCATCTCATAAGAGAGCAGCTTTCCAAACAATGTTTGGGGAGGAGTATCAACAAGCTTGGCCACCTCTCTTATGGCACAAATCTTAGTATCCCAGTCTCTAGTGAGAGACCTTAGGAACTTGTCATTTATCTCATAATGACTGAAGACCCTCCCATAGTTCCTCAGTTCATTTATGATCCTGAAAAATCTTTCATAGCAAGAAGCTATGATCTCTTTCAGTGTTTGCATGGAAGCCTCATACTCCTGGTTGAGCATGGAATTTCTATCATCTCTTACCTTTTCAGTACCCTCCATATAGACCACAAGAGTATCCCACATTTCTTTGGAGGTCTGGCAGTGGAGCAAGTTCTATAAGGTTGAATCATCTATGGCACTAAAAATGATGTTTTGTGCCCACTTGTCCAATGTAGCCAAGATGACTTCACCCTTATTTCTATGGAGATGGTGACCCCCAACATGATGTAGAAGGTGGCTACATGCTTATGGAAGATCTTTCTCCGTCTCTAGTCAAAGACTTGCGGCGAAGAAATGACCTTATGGAGCGACGCTGCAATCTCTGCCCTTGGCACTAGACAACCTGCTAATATTTATTTGAATTTATTTGTTATTTTGTGAGCACTTTTATTTTGTCATGAGATGTTTAAACTTATGTGTGCTTTCTTTTTATTTTTGGGTTGCATGTAGCCAATCCTTCTGTAAGCCTATATAAGGCCTTGCTATTGATAATTTTATTAAGATTGAAAGAAAAGAAACCCCAATTGATTGCCTCCTAATTTCTCTCCACCTCCTTTAGAAAATTCGTCTCTCTCTCTCACCCTAGCCGCCGGCCTCCCTAACCCCCTCTCAAAATTTCAGCCACCCTCACCACCTCCTTCTCCCTCCTCAAGATCTCCACCAACATCTCTCCCTCTCCCAAAGAAACCCGACCACCACCCTCATCCCTCCAACCCAACACGCCTTTGTTCTCCCTTCCTTGGTCACCACCTTTCCTCTCTCCTCATTATACACCAAAGCCGACCAACCCCTACCATCACCAAAGCCGATCAACACTATTCCAACCATTGAAGATTTCGGCCAAGGCAACTCAACGTGAATCCCGTGGAATCAAAACCCGGCGTGACACAAGGAAGGCGCACGAGTTTTCCCTCCGTTCTGCGCGACTCCGGTGGATCCGGTGACGAGCGATCCAAGTCTTGGAGAATATAAATCTCCGAGTGGGGTAAAGAAAATTTCAACATTCTCTGAGAAATTTTATTTTCCCTCTAAATAATTTCTATGGTGGAAAACTTTTTCGTTGATTCTTGATAGAATTGAATTAGTCGTGGTTTTCTTCAATCGATTTTATTGTCTATCTAGATTTATTTAATTTTGAGAGGATTTGCGAACCTAATTTTCTTTTTGTTGGAAGAGATCTACCGTTCCCAAATCGTAATTTTTGGTGGATCACTTTTGGTACAACAACCGCATGATAAGACCGGGTGGGTCCTTTTAGTTTGGGTACCAGTACGTTAGAATTTAATTGATAAAATTGAAAAACATGTGTGCTGCTCTGAAAGTTTGTGCGAACGTGGAATTTGGGCAGTGAGAGGTATTTGAGTTTGTCTGTAATATCCGTGTCCGCGTACAAGTCTGTATCAATTTGGTATCAGAGGGAGGTTTGTGTCAATTTTCTAATTGTCACCCTCCCCCTTTTCTTAGAACGTCGACACACACTTGTCTTGCACATTTTATTGTCAAAAATTTAAAAACAAAATTCTGGTATGCCAATATCGGCCTAAAACTTTTATTTTTCTGCAAAAAAATCAAATTTATTTCTTTAATAATCTCCTTATTATTTTCATTAAGAAAATAAAAAAATTTCTGCTACCCTAGTTATTAAGCGGGAACAATTCCATCTGTCATAAATTATTTTGGGTCAGAACAATATTTTCTTTTATGCGCACTAGATTAGGTACGAAGTATTCTCTTTCTACCTCCCATATAGCAGATGAACGTGATACGGTACACGGTCCCACAACAATTGATGAACTCCGCTAGGAGTTTACTGGTCAGTTGACGGAGATTAGGGAGATGCTTCACGAATTAAGATTAAATCAAGCGGCTCCTCGTAATCATGCCTCCAACCAACGTGATGAACGGAATAACCATAATAATAATAATAATAATAATAATCACGACCAGTGTGCACCGGTTCACAATAACCAGGCACCATTTGAGTTTGATATTATTAGGGCGGTCCAAGTCAAACCCCCATCACACGAAGGTTTGGGTGAACCCCAAGTATTCATAGACTAGGTTATGGAGATCGAGTGTTATTTCGAGTGGCACAAGCTGACTGACGTAGATAAGGTGCGCGTTGCGAGGATGAAACTTGAAAGTAAGGGTTTGCTCTGATATACTCTAGAGGGGGGGGGGGGTGAATAGAGTATGTGGGTATATTTTAAAACATTTTTTGAACTATAAGAAGTAATCCTAAACTCAGGTACTGTATCACAGAATACCAAATGAAATAAATGAAATCACAGGAAAAACTAAATAACACAGCCACAATAAGAACAAAAAGAAAAAGGGGCAACCAGACGACACAAGATTTTATAGTGGTTCCCCAACCTGGGTACGTCCACTCTTCTACCACCCTAGTAGGAGTCCACTCAGAGTTTTGATCAGGTGCCTGACACCAATGAGATTTTGATCAGGTGCTCAACAACCAAACCTCAAGTCTTTTGATCAGGAGACTTGCAAATAGGAATCACTTTTGAAGGGAGATGACAACCATTTTTACAGTGGGGGGGGGGGGGTGAGAGAATGATTGTGTCTTCTCTTTCTCAATTCAAACAACTGTGAAGACTTGTGGATTTGATGGTAGCAAAAGCTCCCCCTGAGATGTTGCTTGTTCAGGATGATGGAAGCTTTGTTGCAGGGTGATAGGCCTTCAGGCTTTCAGTTTTGACAAGAAGAACTTCAGGAACTATTTTGACAGATGCAGTATTGTTATCCTTCAGAGAGTTCCTGAGAGTATGACAAAAGAAGATACTTGATTTGGATGGTTGTTCTTCTTCTTCAGAATTGTTCTTCTTCTTATCTAGTCGTTGTTGATTCTTGACTGATCGATTTTCAATCTCAAGAAATTCTGTATATCTCACAGAAGAATGTTGTCTGTGTGTCATTCCCTGTACAGGAAATTATAATCTCTCGTTTTATATTTCCAACGTAAAGGTCCATTTGAATTTTGAAATTCCTTCTGCAATTAATGCTGACGGCCTTGGAATATTTTTGGCATTGATTTGTTTCCCTAACTATCCCTTATAAAAATGGCAGTCAACAATTCTGATGAAGAACATAATTAATGCTCTAGTCTAACGGTAATATTTATAGAATATTAGAGCACAAATTACTTAGGAATTATTGCCACGTAATAAGGACACAAGAGGGAAATTTCCAAGACTGGATTCGTCGACCTAAGTCCACAGTTCGTCGACCTGAGTCCACAGTTCGTCGAGCTGAGGATTGCTGTTCGTCGAGCTGAGATCCAAGATCGTCGACCTCTGAATATTGCTTGATAACTTTCTTTATCTGTGCATCAAGTTCGTCGAGCTGAATCTAAGATCGTCGAGCTGAGCCCTGAGAACAGAGTTAGTCCAGTTGTGATCCAAGATCGTCGAGCTGAGTCTGCAGTCTGGACTTAGAACATTTTCTGATGTCGAGTGTTGAAGTATCATTTTTTGCGTTGAGTGTGATGTCCTCTGGCATTGAGTGTTAACTCACCATTCTGGTGTTGAGTGTAATGTCATCTAGCATTGAGTGGTGAATCACTTCATCAAGAATTAGTCGACCAGAGAACAGAGTTCTTCTAGCTGATGTTCTTAGTTCGTCGACTGAGGTTTGACTTAGAGGAGTTATTACTTTGTCCAGAGTTCGTCAAACTGAGAGCTAAGTTCGTCGAGCTGAGCTCAGAGAATTGTCCCTGAGTTCGTCTAGCTGAGCTCGACTTTCGTCGACCGGAGATCGACGAACGTGGAACTCCTTTTTCTAAGTCTTGAATTCTTTAAGTCTTGTGTCTCTAGCAGTGTTGGAGGCTGGTCCTTTGTACTGTTGACTCAAATGACTTTACCTAGACTCTAGGAAATAAACATGACCCTGGTCTATACATGTTGGGTCATATCCTAACTTAGTGAACCTAGCACAAATCCAACTAGGGATCCAACAATCTCCCCCTATTTGGGTGAGGTCACTAATAACAGACTCAATACAAAAAAATGTAAAAAGCAAGAACACAATATATATCTGGCAGAAAATTTAACAGTAAATACAGCAGATATATTTACATAGTTAGCTTTGTAACAGGAAAACACAGTTTATCAAAAATATATCAAATAGTAGTTCAGGTTCTAGTTTTTCTTTTTCTTTTCCCTTGACTTTTCTTCTTTGCTTTTATCCCCAGGCAGAGTGAAAATAATTTTCCTGTTAGGATTGACAGCTTCTTTCTTTGATATGTATAGATCTGCTGCTCCAATCACAGTCTGGGTGGAAGTTCTGGGAACTACAGCCTATGTGTGTCTAGCCATATACTCTGCAGAATTAAATACCTTCTTACTGACTTGAAGCCTATCCTGTTCTTTTTCTCTATATGATGACATAGTTGTATACTTTGATGGATCTTCTCCTTTTTCTCTGGCCTTCTTTATCTGTGACAGACCAATCAATTCTTGAAGCTTAGCCATCCTGAAATTAGGATCAACATCCTGACGGACATATGATTGATCATCTTGAGAGGGTAGAAGAGATGCAGGCCTGAATTGAGTTGACTATGCTTGAAAGTTTGTTTCCTTCTAGCTTTCATTACTCTGAGTGTATAGTGACTTCTGAGGTGCAGCTTCACTATATTTTCTTTTAGGTTTGTGTGATTCTGAATGCCTTCTTTGTTCTGCTTGTTGTTGGAGAGGAGAGAACTCTGGCTTCTAATGGATTACCTCCTTTATCTGCTCTGTATCACCAATACTCCTTTGCTGACTGCTTCCATGTGATTGATATCTAGATGGCCTTCCTTGCCTTTGATAAGTTTTTGTGAAAGATGTAGACTTGGAGGGAGCATTTGAACTTTGAGGAGTTGTTCCTGAAGCACCAGCCGGAGGAGGAGGAGGAGGGGGGGGGGGTCCTTCTGTATCTATGAGCTGGGGGAGGAGAGTATCTTCTGCTTTTATTTCTAGCTTTTTGTTCATTCTTTGAAAGCCACATCCAGACTGGCATCCCTTTGTATGGGGTTATGTTTTCTAAAATGTAGTAGGGAGTGTCATTTGTATTTGTAGGCTTGGGAGCAGGATGAGGAGGAGCCTTCCTTTTCTTAGATATTTTCTTCCTCTTTTGATCCTTATCAGAATCATCTTCACATCATAATCATCATCATCAGACTGAGGATTGTCATACATAGCATCAATTTGGCTTACTGTATCCTTGGAGATTTCTTTATTGACTGGAGTGGGGACAACTTCAGCATGAGCTACTTCAGTTTCCATGGCATTGTCTTGAGCTATTATGTCATCCAGATTAGGGAGAGGGCTATCATCCATGATATAAGATGGCCCAGGAGGGATAGATCTCTGATCATCAGACTCATTTTTTGGAGGAGCTGTCAAACTTTTCTTTATAGTGTCTAACACCTCTGAGCTAGCAGGAGAGGTATAGCACACTATTGCTTTAGATGATGGAATGGGGGGGAAGGAAGAAATAAATGTATGACCCAAATATTCTTAGTAAAGCTGCTAGATGCACTTTGAATTTAATGACGTAAACCCTTCCTGGCAGAATCTCTGGCAGAGTGATCTCTTGAGTATCTGACATTGTAATATCTGTTCCTGCTTTTGATACTTCTATTGTTGCTGCTGTTACTACTGCTGCTTCTGCTGGAAGAGTGATCACTTGAGTATTTATCATTGTGATATCTGTTCCTGCTTCTGATACTTCTGTTATTGCTGCTGTTGCTACTACTACTTCTGCTGGCAGAGTGATCTCTTGAGTATTTGTCATTATAATATTTGTTTCTGCTTCTGCTTCAACTACTGTAGTTGCTACTGTTGCTACTGCTGCTTCTTCATCATCAAGTATCTCCCCTTGCCTGGTTTCAGTAGATACTGAAGCCAGGCCCCCAAATGAAGAGGGAACAGTGGTGAGAGCAGAGATCTGTGCAGCAAGAGAGGATATGGAGGCAGCTAGAGGAGAAATGGCCTCTGCTATAAAGGATTTGAGTAGGGGTGTGAGGAGAGTAATGAGTGGGGTGATAAGAGATGGATCCAGGTGTGGAGAAGTGGATTGTGGGGCAGTAGTTGGTTGAGTGGAGATTTTAGTTGTCGAGGGGGTGATAGGTGGAGGTGATATGAGAGTGTCTAGGGGGAGTCATGTTGAGGAGAGGGAGTGTGTAGTGGAGATGATAATAGGTTGAAGGATGGGAATGAGGAGAGGTTGATGTGGGGGATATCAGAAAATGAGATGGAAGAGGGGATTAAGGTGGTGTTGGCATTGGTGTATCTTGTTAGGGGGAAGGTGTAGAGGAGGAAATATGTGTTGGAGATTGAGGAATTGGGGATGATGATGGTAGGGGAATAGAGACTGTAACATGAGTTGAAGCTTGGGTGTGTTGAGTTACTGGCAGAGATGAAGGTAGGAGAGCTGGAGATTGAGGAATGGCTGGAGTAATGTTGGATGGAATAATGTTGGATGAGATCTCTTCAGAAGGGTGGGAAGTGGCTGGAACAGCCCTTGTACTTTCAGAAGCTTGAATGACAAAGGATGAAGCCTTAGAGGGCTTTGTGATTGTCCTCTCCCACCTGCCAAACAAGGCACATGTGAGCCTTTTGCTGGCATTGATGAATGTGGTCTGGGAGACCAGTGATTCAGCGGCCTTTTCTGTCAAGAAGATCCCTAGGATCCTTCCAAAGTTTACTTCCTTTTACTGTTCCTTTTCTTGACGAGATCAAAGATGATCTGTGCCTAGTTTACCTGCCTCTTGTTTACCACTGCACACATAACCAGAAATTGATGCCTGGTTATATAATCGTGTATAGTGTGCTTGCCCAGAAAGACTTTCCCAATAATATCTGCGAGAAACTTGAACTCGGCAGATAGGTGTTTCTTTAGTAGCTTATTTGGGTTATCTCTAGAGTAACCAATCAGACTCAACATCATATCATATTCATCATTATCAATTTCTAATTCTTCTTCTCCATTCTCTAATCCAAAGATTTCAGTTTGTACAGCGGGAGTGAGAGAGATGGTAGTACTCGCTATAGATCTGGTCATTGTGTTGTCCTCGGTTATAGACGCAGTATAGACCCATTCACTGATTTCCGTGCTGGGTAATTTGATTCTAATGGACAGAAGATTTTTCAATTGCTGGTCTTCTAGCAGTTGCAGAATGTGGAGGAACATTGGATCAGAGTTCTTGAAGGAGTCGAAATCTATGTCGAATCCGGTATCAAACCTCATTATCGCAAGAGCACCTACTGGAATCGCCATCAGTGCACCTGTAAGAGAGAAAACGAAGATCAATTGTAAAGGGAACTGAAAGCGCGGGATGGAGGTCGAAGAAAACCTAAATATAAGGTTTTCCGGAATATGAAATGACAGACTCCGGTCCACGAGAAAAAAAATATCTTCGTTCTGAGGTCGACGAAATAATTTAGAGTTAAACAGTTCGTCGATCTCAGTCTGAAGGGTTGAAGACATTTCGTCGATCTCTAGTCGACGAAAGTTTTCTGAAGTAAGTTTGTCGATCGCAGGTCGACAAAGATCACTTACCATAGAGAGTTCGTCTCTCTCAGGTCGATGAAAATCTCAAGAACCTTTCGTAGTTCGTCGACCTCCAATCGACGAAATTTGAAGAGTTCTTCGAGTAAAGACAGAAACTAAACTAGGTCTTCTCCATTGATCATTCCAAGCTGATTTACAAAGAACAAGTGATTTCTTTCATCCAGGGGTTTGGTGAAAATATCAGCTCTTTGTAAATCGGTCTAGATATAGACAAGTTTGATTTTGTTTTTGTATACACACTCTCTAATGAAATGATGCCTAATGTATATATGCTTAGTCCTACTTGATGGACTTGATTTTGTGCTATGGCTATTGCACTTGTGTTATCACATAGTAGAGTTGAATTATTTAAGTTGAACTCATAATCTAGGAGTTGGTTCTGAATCCACAGCATCTTGGAACAACAGCTGGCAGCTGCAATGTATTCTGCTTTAGCAGTTGATGTGGACATAGATGATTGTTTCTTGCAGAACCAGGACACTAACCTCATACCAAGGAATTGACAAGTTCCTGAGGTACTTTTTCTTTCCACTCTGCATACAACAAAGTCAGCATCTGAGTATCAAGTTAACTCAAACTCTGACTCAGTGGGATACTAGAGACCTAGACTAGGACAACCCTTTATATATCTCAAAATTCTTTTTAGAAAAACTAGATGAGATTCTTTAGGGTTCACCTGGAACCTAGCACAAAGGCATGTGGCAAACATGATATCAGGTCTGCTTGTTGTAAGGTATAGTAGGGACCCAACAATGCCCCTTTATAGTTTCTGATATACAGGTTTCCCTTGTGCATCAGAGTCTATTATAGCATTTGTAGCCATGGGTGTTTTATTTGCTGAGGCATCAGCAATCCCAAACTTCTTGATAAGCTCATTAGCATATTTAGTCTGGGAAATGAAGATGACATCAGGAAGCTACTTCACTTGGAGACCAAGGAAGTAGGAGAGGTCACCCATACTACTCATCTCAAATTTAGAATGCATTAGATCAGAGAATCTTTTGCACAATTTGGGATCAGTAGACCCAAATATTATGTCATCTACATAAATTTGTACTAACAAAGTTTTATCATGATGCATTTTAGTGAATAAAGTCCGATCTACTATTCCTCTTGAAAAATCATGCTCTAAGAGAAAGCTGGCTAAGGTCTCATACCAAGCTCTTGGAGCTTGCTTTAAACCATAGAGAGTTTTATGCAATTTAAATACATGAGAGGGATGAGTTGGAGAAACAAAACCTGGAGGTTGTTCAACATAAACTTCTTCTTTAAGTTCCCCATTTAAGAAAGCACTCTTCACATCCATTTGATAAACTTTGAACTTTTTGAATACAGCATAAGCCAGAAATATTCTTATAGCTTCTAGCCTGGCAACTGAAGCAAAGGTTTGATCATAGTCAATTCCGTCCTCCTGCCTATATCCTTGAGCAACAAGCCTAGCCTTGTTCCTCACAATCACACCTTGTGCATCAAGCTTATTTTTGAATACCCATTTGGTTCCAATGAATGGGTAGTCTTTTGATCTTGGAACCAAAACCTAAACTCTGCATCTCTCAAACTGATTGAGCTCTTCTTACATTGCATTGATCTAGTGTGGATCTTGTTCTGCATCAATTATGGATTAAGGCTCAATTTGAGAGAGGAAACAGGCATGCATCAAGTCTTGGTTGAGTTGATGCCTTGTCTGTACACCTGCTGTTATGTCTCCAATCACATTGGATCTGGGGTGATCCCTTAGTGTGACAAGATCAGTAGGTGGAGTTGGTTCAGCCACAACATTTTGAAGGAATTCCTCTTATGGAATAACCTCTATTATTGTAGGAAGTTCAGCTATTTCCACAGTTTCTTCATCACTTTCTTCACTGAGTTATTGAGAAGGATGAGATACAACTTTGGGGGTAAATAGTAAGCCATCCAATTCCTCACACAAGTTGTGTACCTGCAAGGAGTTTTTGGTAGAAATCTCTTTCTCCTTATAAAACATGTTAGCCTCATCAAATGTAACATGCATAGATTCCTCTATTTTCAATGCTGATTTATTAAATACCCTATAAGCTTTGCTGACTTGGGAATATCCTAGAAAAATTCTCACAACAGCCTTTGCTTCAAACTTTCTAATGTGCTCTTTGTCATTATTATGAATATAACATACACAACCAAAAACTTTAAAATAGTTGATTATTCGTTTATTCCCTTTGAGTAATTCATAAGGAGTCTTATGCTTTAGTTTGTGTATCAAACTTCTGTTCAGGACATAGTTTGCTGTGCTCACTTCCTCTGCCCAGTAGGATAGGGGCATGTAAGCATCTGCAAGTAATGTGCCTGCAGCTTCAATGAGTATTCAATTTTTCCTTTCAGCTACCCCATTTTGTTGAGGAGTTCTAGGAGCAGAGAAACAGTGTCTGATACCTTTCTTCTCACAGAACTCATACATAAGAAGAGACTCAAACTCTATACCATGATCACTTCTGATCAATGCAACATGAGTAGAGTACTCCATCTGTATGGTCCTGAGAAAATCTGTAAGAACCTTGAAGGTATCTGACTTAGATCTCAGAAAGAATACCCAAGTGAACCTTGATAAGTGATCTACAACCACTAAGCTATAAGATTTCCCTCCTAGGCTTTGTACAGCCACAGGGCCAAAAAGGTCCATATGTAACAAGTACAATATCCTAGGTGAATCACTTTTATTAATGAATTTGAAGCTAGATTTAGTTTGCTTGCCTAGTTGACAAGCCCTGTAGAGGCCTTCCTTCTTGTAGGGGCAAGAAGGTAAACCTCTAATAAGGTTGTCCTTAGATAGCCTAATAATGTTTGTAAGATTTACATGTCCTAATCTTTTATTCCATAAGTTATTTTGACTACTAACTATATTGAGCAGGCATATGTCTGAAGTAATAGAATGAAAATTTACTAGGTATATGTTTCCTTGTCTACTTCCAATAAAAACAGGTTGGTTTTCTTTTGAAGTAATAATATAGGAAATAGAGTTGAATGATACCTGATAACCTTCATCACATAGTTGGCTTATAGAGATGAGGTTATGCTTCAGTCCACTTACATATGCAACTCTTTTGAAAGTTACTGCTCCAATTTTGACCTTGTCATAGCCTTCTGTTTGGCCATAATTGGAGTCACCAAGGATACCTTTGGTACTAGCTTTGACTTGTAATCAATCAGATTGTCCTTGCTGCTTGTCATATACTTGGAGCAACCACTATCTAGATATCAATGTTGATTGTATGCTGGAAAGGTCTTCATCTGCAAACAAGATAGTTAGTTGTTCTTGACCCAGGTAACCTTGGGTCCTTATTTATTTACATAACTATAACTGGAGATGAAAGAGCATTCAGGTTGATCTTTATATCATTTAGGATGGTATCTCCTAGGTGGAATTATCCATTGAGTGAAGGTGTTAAATTTGTTATTAGAATTTAAGTTTCTGTTATTAAGATATGGGTTCGACGATCTTGGTTGGATCGTCGACATGAGCTCGATGATGTTGGATGAGATCGTCAATCTCTACTCGAAGAGTGAGGGTATTCATTCTTGATGTACCAAAGTCGTCGATCTTTGGTTGACGAACCATACTGGTATCGTCGATCATAGATCGAAGAGTGATTATTACTGATGTTTGCGTTCAAAGATTGCTGTTCTGAGTTCGACGATCTGTTCATATATCGTCGATCTGAGTTCGACGATAACTGCTGAACATTGTTATTTTTGTTATTCTCCTGGATATTAAGTTTATTCTAGGTTTCAATTTGTTCAAGAATCTTATTAACTTTATTTACCTGTTCAGTATTTTTCTTTCCTTTGTCAGATATGAAGTTTACTGGTCTGGAAAGATTATTTTTCTTAATCAACAGTGGATCACTAGAGGATGCACCTATTTCTAGTTTGCTATTGTTAGTCCTAGCATTTATAGTACTAGTGAAATCTAATAATTATAGACTTCTTCCATTCAGTGATTCTTCTAATTGTTTTGCCTTACTTAGTTAAGTTTTCAGTAAAGATATTTGTTTATTAGCAGACATTAGTTCATTGGTTAATTTTGCATTTTCTGTAGTGATGTTGTCTAGGGTGTTTAACTTTTCTCTGAGAAGTTTGATTTCCTTCACAGAACATATCAAGTCTAAGCATAAATTTTTGAATTCAATTTTAAATTCATCTGACTCAAAATCATAAGAAGTTATTACCTAATCTTCAGTTGATAGAGATTCATCATTATCTGATTCATTTGTGTTAGATCTGCTACTGCCTGCCTCAATAGCCATGAGGCATACTTCCTTTGCTTTCTATTCTTCTTCATCCTCACTGGAGCTGGAGGATGTAGATTCTTCTTCAGTATCACTCCATGACTCAGCAAAAAAGCCCTTGTCTTTCCTCTTTTGCTTGCTTGAGGAAGGCTTGTTGTAGAGACTCTTCCTTGAGTCCTTCTCCTTTCTTCTGTCCTTCTTCTGAGCTTCTAGACACTCAGAAATGAAGTGCCCAGGTTTTCTGCAGCCAAAACACACTACTTCTTTAGAGGGTGTCTTGTCATACCTTGGCTTATCTTC
The DNA here is from genome assembly GCA_039513925.1 of Platanthera zijinensis. NCBI lineage: Eukaryota > Viridiplantae > Streptophyta > Magnoliopsida > Asparagales > Orchidaceae > Platanthera > Platanthera zijinensis. Next base: position 198,853,899 of record CM077084.1, on the reverse strand, counting down.
ATATTTAGAAGGTTTCCTTCTGAAGTCCTTTCTAGCCATCTTGAAGAATCTCTTGGCAAAGAGACTCCTCAACTCTTCATTTACTGGAATTACTTCAGAGTCTTCTGTAGATTTGAAAACTATGCTGCGCTCCTTCCTAGTTGGTGTAGGAGTCTTCACTTCAGCTGCTGCTTCCCTTGCTTTGATCAGCTTCTCATAGGACTTTAGTTTTCCTAGAAGAGATTCTGTTGAAATCTCCGTCAAGCTTATGGCTTCTCTGATGGGATAGATTCTTGAGTCCTATGTGCTGGGAAAGCACATTAAGATCTTGTCATTCACTTCAGTTAAAGTGAATTCTTTGTCTAGAGTCCTTAGCTCACTGATGATTGAGCTATGTCTGTTGTACATTACTTCTATTATTTTTGCTTCATCCTTTTTTGAAGTTCTCATACTGAGTGATGAGATTTGACCTTCGATCTTTCCTCTCATCAGCTGATCCAGCCACCATTTGGTTCAGGGAATTCGAAATCTCCTTGGCTGATTGACACTCAACAACCTTTTGAAATATTTCATAAGCCATAGTTTGAGCCAGTATATTCATGGCTTTTGCATCAACTATCTTAGCCTTCTTTTGTGCATCTGTCCATCTAGGGGGTGGAACTGCACTCAGGACAGTTGATGTAGTTGAGGTTGAAGCAACTGGAGCTGGTTGTACTGTTAAGATAGAATTAAATATATCTTCATCAATAGAGTTCATGTAAAGCCTAATTCTTGCCTTCGAGATTGTGAACTTGGACAAGTTATACACTGGAGGTCTGGTGCTTGCATATTCTTTGTTCTGTGCCATTCTATATGTATAAATCTAGTAAGATTAAAGAACAGATCTAATTAGTATCTATGGTTCAAGGTTTTAACTTGTACAACCAAAATAACCTCCTCTGATACCAATTGAAAGTAAGGGTTAGATCTGATATACTCTAGAGGGGGGGGGGGGTGAATAGAGTATGTGGGTATATTTTAAAACTTTTTCTGAACTATAAGAAGTACTCCTAAACTCAGGTACTGTATCACAGAATACCAAATGAAATAAATGAAATAACAGGAAAAACTAAATAACACAGTCACAACAAGAACAAAAAGAAAAAGGGGCAAACAGATGACACAAGACTTTATAGTGGTTCCCCAACTTGGGTACGTCCACTCTTTTACCATCTTGGTAAGAATCCACTCAGAGTTTTGATCAGGTGCCTGACACCAATGAGCTTTTGATCAGGTGCTCAACAACCAACCCTCAAGTCTTTTGATCAAGAGACTTGCAACCAGGAATCACTTTTGAAGGGAGATGACAACCCTTTTTACAGTGGGGGGTGAGAGAATGATTGTGTCTTCTCTTTCTAAATTAAAACAACTGAAAAGACTTGTGGATTTGATGGTAACAAAAGCTCCCCCTGAGATGTTTCTTGTTCAGGATGATGGAAGCTTTACTATAGAGTGATAGGCCTTCAAGCTTTCAGTTTTGACAAGAAGAACTTCAGGAACAATTTTGACAAATGTAGTATTGTTATCCTTCAGAGAGTTCCTGAGAGTATGACAGAAGAAGACACTTGATTTGGATGGTTTTTCTTCTTCTTCAGAATTGTTCTTCTTCTTGTCTAGCCGCTGTTGATTATTGACTGATCGATTTTCAATCTCAAGAAATTTTGTATGTCTCACAGAAGAATGTTGTCTGTGTGTCATTCCTTGTACAACAAATAATAATCTCTGTTTTTATATTTCCAATGTGAATGTCCATTTGAATTTTTGAAATTCCTTCTGCAATTAATGTTGACGGCCTTGGAATATTTTTGGCATTGATTTGATTCCCCAACTGTCTCTTATAAAAATGGCAGGCAACAATTCTGTTGAAGACCATAATTAATGCTCTTGTCTAACGGTAATATTCAGAGAATATTAGAGCACTAATTACTCAGGAATTATTGCCACGTAATAAGGACAAAAGAGGGAAATTTCCAAGACTGGATTCGTTGACCTGAGTCCACAATTCGTCGAGCTGAGAATGGCTGTTCGTCGAGCTGAGATCCAAGATCGTCGACCTCTGAATGTTGCTTGATAACTTTCTTCTTCTGTGCATCAAGTTCGTCGAGCTGAATCTAAGATCGTCGAGCTGAGCCCTGAGAATAGAGTAAGTCCAGTTGTGATCCAAGATCGTCGAGCTGAGTCTGCAGTCTGGACTTAGAAAATTTTCTGATGTAGAGTGTTGAAGTATCATTTTTGGCATTGAGTGTGATGTCCTCTAGCTTTGAGTGTTAACTCACCATTCTGGCATTGAGTGTAATGTCATCTGGCATTGAGTGGTGAATCACTTCATCCATAATTAGTCGACCAGAGAACAGAGTTCTTCTAGCTGATGTTCTTAGTTCGTCGACTGAGGTTTGACTTAGAGGAGTTATTACTTTGTCCAGAGTTCATCGAATTGAGAGCTATGTTCGTCGAGCTGAGCTCAGAGAATTGTCCTTGAATTCGTCTAGCTGAGCTCGACTTTCGTCGACCAGAGATCGACGAACGTAGAACTCCTTTTTCTAAGTCTTGAATTCTCTAAGTCTTGAGTCTCTGACAGTGTTGGAGGCTGGTCCTTTGTACTGTTGACTCAAAGGACTTGACCTAGACTCTAGGACACAACCATGACCCTAGTCTATACATGTTGGGTCATATCCTAACTTAGTGAACCTAGCCCAAATCGAACTAGGGATCCAACAAAACTGTTAGGTAGAGCTAAGATTTTCTTGTTGAATGATACACATCGTCTTGGTGGCGTGAATGGCTTACCACCCAGTAGTTGGGCAGGCATGAAGGCCATGCTGATATACCAGTATGTCCCTGTGTATCATCGAATGTCGATGTTTAATAATTTAGCTTCCCTAAAATAAGGGAATAGGTCAGTCTTTGTGTACATGAGCCATCTAAAGGACATGATGGTAAGGGGTGATGTTAGGGATATGTCAAAGATCACCCTCTCTAGGTTTCGTAAGGGGTTAAACCCTATCATTCAGGGTAAACTTCTACGATATGGTCACGCCGACCTAAACACCACTTTCAATGTCTCTTTGTATATTGAGAATCACAATGTAGACAAGACTAAGACTCGCTTGTTTCACAAGGGAAAGTCCATCTTAGGACCACCCCCACCTCCACCTTTAAGGATAAGGGTAAGTTTTAGTCCACTGACTCGAACTCCATTGTCATGACTGCTAGGAATATTAGAAACCCAACGGGTGAGAGAGTTCTTGTAGGAAGGGTTAGCAAAACTAATGCTACTTGTTTTGCTTGTGGAATTCAGGGTCATTACGCTAGTGAGTGTCCTACCAAGCCCAAGCCCCTAGCCCTTTTAGACTCCTCGTCTGAGTCGGCCGAGCTTATATATGAGGGAGGAGAAGGTTGCGAGTCGGAAGGAGTGCCGAGCGATATAAAAGATTATGCTTATATTATAGTCATGCAGTGTATTCTGTCTACTTTACGTGAGTTAGATGATTGGAATAGGATGAAAAAATTTCGTTAAATATTAAGTGTGGAGTGATGTGGTGTAAGTTGATCATTGATAGTGGAAGCTGTATGAATGTGATTTCTTAAAACTCGGTGTCCCGAATGTTATTAGCTACTGAGCTGCACCCTTACCCATATAAGGTGGCATGGGTAAATAAGACATCCCTCCCAGTTTTTAAGCATTGTTTGGTTCCCCTTACAATCAAGGCTTACTCTGAAAAGGTTTTGTGTGTCGTCGTCCCCATGGATTCTTATCATTTCTTACTAGGACGTGCATGGTTGTATGACCATGATGTTACTTATTTATGGCGAGCCAACACATATGAGTTCAAATTTAATGGCAAGACCATTATATTTAAACACACTCCGCCTAAAGATACTTCGGTCTCTCCTAAATACGCGATTGTGCCTGTAGAGAAGAAACATTAAGCTTGATAGGTAAGAAGGAGTTTGAGTGCGAGCCTTTATAGACGGTGTCATGTATGCGTTAATATGTTCGCAAGTCAAGGATGATAGCTCCTTTTTTGAGAACTTACCTCTAGCATTGAAGACCCTTTTAGAAGAATTTAGGGATGTCTACCCAGATGATTTTACGCACGAGTTACCCCCCATGAGAGAAATTCAACACCAGATATATTTCGTTCTTTTTTCCTCATTCCCAACCTTCCTCATTTGCGAATTCACCCCTCCGCACACCTTTAATTGCAAATATTAATTTTGGATTTGCTAAGTAAGGGATTCATCCGTCATAGTAAGAGTCATTGTGTTGCACCCGCATTATTGGTCCCTAAGAATGATGATTCTTAAAAGTTGTGTGTGGATTATAGGGTCGTTAATAAAATAACTATCAAATACAGGTTTCTCATCCCTCGTTTGGACGACTTATTGGACATGTTAGTCGGGGCCACAATTTTTTCTAAATAAGATCTTAAGATTTGCTACCATCAAATCAGGATTAGGGAAGGAGACGAGTGGAAGACGACATTTAAATCAAAGGACGGACTTTATGAGTGGTTAGTGATCAGAGAAGGGCTCACTAATGGCCCGAGTACATTTTCGAGGTTGATGACTTTAGTGTTCAAGCCATACTTAGCAAAATTCATAGAAATATATTTTGATGATATCATATTATTTAGCACCTCTCCAAACGATCATGAGTCTCAATTGAGGACAGTACTTACGACATTGCGAAAGGACAAGTTATTTGTTAATCTTAAAAAATGTACATTTAATGTTCCATCTGTGGACTTACTTGGATATATTATGAGTTCGGAGGGCATACATGTTGATCCTAAAAAGGTCCAAACCATTAAGGATTGGCCAGAACGAACCAATATACGGGATGTTCGGAGTTTTCATGGCCTAGCTACTTTTTACCACCGATTTATCCTGGATTTTAGTAGTATCATAGCACCGATCACGGAATGCATGAAGAAGGGAGATTTCACGTGGACCAAATCGGCCGCTAAAGCATTTGAAACAATTAAATCCCGAATGTCGGTTCTCCTCTTTTACGATTACTGGATATTAATACGGTTTTTGAATTGTCCTGTGATGCGTCTAGAGTTGGTATTGGTGGTGTATTGAGTCAAGATGGTCATCCTATTGGGTACTTTAGTGAGAAGCTCGCAGGGATAAATTTAAATTAGTACTCTTTAAGGAGTTTGTTATCCTATCTGATCACGAGGCTTTGAGGTTTATTAATTCCCAAAATAAGGTTAGCCCAAGGCATGCTAAATGGGTCTCCTATCTTCTAGAGTACACCATTATAATAAAATAACTTAAGGGAACTCTAAATCGTGTGGCGGATGCTCTTAGTCGAGTCTCGTTGTTGTTGTCTACGCTAGAGGTGAAAGTGATTGGGTTCGATAGGATAACGGATGAGTATGTTCATTGTACGGATTTCAAGGAAATCTATTATTCCACGCAAAACAACTCTCCCACTACCATTTCAACATATTATATTCTGGACGGTTATTTACTTAAGCATCAAAACTTTGTATTCCTCGCTCTTCCCTACGACATTTCATTGTGTGGGAATTACATAACGATGGTTTAGGTGGTCATTTCGGGCTTGACCAGACCGTTACGTTAGTAGAAGATAAGTTCCACTGGCCCAGCCTTAAGTCAACGGTAATCAAATTGTGGGGAAGTTGTCGCGCGTGTCAATTAGTTAAGGGTATTAAAACGAATGCGGAAATTAATACCCCTCTTCCGATTCCTTCCATTCCCCGGGAAGATGTTAGTATGGATTTTATTCTAGGCCTACCTATCACGTTTTGACGTCATGATTCCATTCTGGTGGTAGTATATCAGTTTTCTAAAATGGCCTATTTTATTACGTGTAATAAGACCAACGTTCGTCACATGTAGAGAAATTATGTTTTAAGGATGTTGTTTGGCATCGGGGCGTTCCAAAAACTATAGTGACCGATAGAGACGTGAATTTTACTAGTTATTTTTTGAAGACCTTGTGGAGGATTATGGGCACCAAACTATTGTTTTCTTCGACCTACCATCCACAGACGAATGGGCAAATGGAAGTGGTAAACATAAGTTTGGGTTGTTTACTGCGTTGTCTTGTGGGTGACCACAAGGGTACATGGGACCTAATCCTTCCCCATGATCAGTTAGCGTACAATAATTCAAAAAGTAGGTACACAGTTTTATCACCATATGACATCATGCACGGATATAAAGCACCAGTGGCACTTGACTTGATTATGTTACGTCCATTTTATTAGTCAAGTCAATTTGCACAAGATTTTGCCTCTCATGTTCACAATTTACATAGCACATAAATGGGGGCAAACCACACAGTATGTATCTTATCAATCTCATGCAAACTTACATAAGAGAGCATCTAACTTTAAGGTTGGCGATTTAGTTTTTGAGCATCTCGTCCATGAACGGATGAATTCAGGCACTATAAAAAAGTTGGCGAATCGGCGAGCTGGACCTTTTCGAATTTTAAAGAAATTAGAATAAAACGCATATCTTTTGGAGTTACCCAAAAATTGGGGAATTTCCACTATTTTCATTGTTTCTGATTTAATGCCATATGTGTCTCCACCACTTGAATTATATGCCTGTCTATTTGGGTCCACTGAGTTTTCTAATGGGTTGGGTGGTGAGCTTTTGCCTGGAACGCTCTCTCCATCGGTCTCCACTGGAGTTACGTTGAATATTGATTTAGAAACTTTTTCTACTTCTTTGAATAAAGTTTTTCCAAGGTTCCCAAGGACCACAATTTTGCCTTACCGGATCCACAAAGATGAAGTGATCTCCTTTCCATGTGGTGATGTTTGCCGCTACTTGATACGATGGCGTGATCATTCGGCCTCTGATGACTCTTGGCTTCTTTAATCGGAGGTGGCTCTTTTGGATGATGCTCTTTTACGCCGGTACCTTCAGACCAACTCATCGGTGATGACTACTTTTGAGCGGGAGAGGATTGATGGAGACGGTGACCCCCCAACATGATCAAGAAGGCGACGACATGCTTACCAAATATTTTTCTCTGCCTCCATTCAAAGACTTGTGGCAGAGAAATTACCATGTGGAGCAACACTAAAATTTCCGCCCTCGGCGCAAGATAACCTATTAATATTTATTTCAATTTATTTGTTATTTTGTGAGCACTTTTATTTTGTCATGTTATGTTTAAACTTATGTGTGTTTTATTTTTTACTTTGGGCCGCATGTTTCGAATCCATGTGCAAGCTTATATAAGGCCTTGCTATTGATAATTTTATTAAGATTGAATGAAAACAAACCCTAATTCATTAACTCCTAATTGCTCTCCCCTACTTTATAAAATTCGGCTCTCTCTCTCTCCGTAGCCGCCGGCCTCCCTAACACCCTCTCAAAATTTTTTCCACCCTCACCACCTCCTCCTCCCTCCTCAAGATCTCCACCAACATCCCTCCGTCTCCCAAAGAAACCCGACCGCCACCCTCATCCCTCCAACCCGACTAAGCCTTTTCTCCCTTCCTTGGCCACACATTTCCACTCTCCTCATTCAATACCAAACTCGACCAGCCCATACGATCACAAAAGCCGACCAACACTATTCTAACCATTGAAGATTTCGGCCATGGTAACTTAACGTGAATCCCGTGGAATCAAAACCTGGCGTGACACAAGGAAGGCAGACGAGTTTTCCCTCCATTCGGCATGACTCCAGTGGATCTAATGACATGCGATACAAACCTTTAAAAATAAAAATCTCCGAGTAAGGTAACAAAAATTTCGACTTTCTCTGAGAGATTTTATTTTCCCTCTAGATAATTTCTGTGGTGGAATAATTTAGCATTAATTCTTGATAGCATTTAATTATTTGTGGTTTTCTTTGATCGATTTTGTTATCTATCTTGATTTATTTAATTTCGAGAGGATTGGCAAACCTCATTTTCTTTTTGTTGGGAGAGATCTACTATTTACGAATCATAATTTTTGGTGAATCTCTTTTTGTACAACAACCGCTCGATCGGACTGGGTCGGTCCTTTTAGCCTGGGAGAATATTGGCCTATAGCCTTTGTTCGATCTTAAACGGTTTGGCTACCCGTACGTTAGAATTTAATTGATAAAATTGAATGACGTGTGGGATGCGTTTAAAGTTTGTGCGAATGTAAAATTTGGGCATTGAGAGGAATTCGAGTTTGTCCATAATATTCATTTCCGCATACAAGCCCGCATCATAGTCATCTCTGAATATGTCTTAGGTGTATGGACTACGTAAAAAAATCCACTCGCCAATATTAAGGCTTTGACAGGTTCAGCAATACTCGACGATGACGTTGATTTAACTACCCTCACTAAATGCCTGTGTACTTGGCCGCAGAATTGTATTGCAGACTGCGTGGCTTTTACTGTCCACAACTTAATTATCGCTTTATGGCATCTGGCATTGAGTAAACTAGCTTCACTCAATGCTTGTGGACTTAGGTGATTTCCAGCCTATCCAGCATCTTTACTTTATGACCACCTTTCACATCACATGGAATACCTGTCCTATCAATGTTATAAGGACTAACTTGCATGCATGAACTTGAACATACATCAAGTACAACTTTGTGTATATAATTGACATGTTTGACTTATACAAATCTGACATCTACAAGTCTGGGAAATTGTGGGAACTAGACACAATAATAGTCTCTTTAACAAGCATGGCTTATGTTAAAGGATTACAGCATAATCTTATAAGAATAAGTCAACTATGTGACAAAGGCTATATGATTGAGTTCTTCTGGATAAGTGGTTCATAAAGTCATCTGAAAATTCAGAAACTATTTAATCAAGCACTCTGAGTAGAAATATTTTCTAATTAAATTTTCTTTGTTTATAAAATTCTATATCAGTGTATTTTTTGGCAAAAGATAGTGCATCTCTTTGTGATTAATAGAATAAGAGACTAGCACATAGTAATTTTTAAACTATAAGTATGTTATTTTCTCACATCTTAGTGCGTAATGCTGATAATACATTTTGTAATATAAACTATTAGGGTATTTTCTGGGTTTTTTGTACACGAATCATGTCTTGTAAGCTTATATATTGACCTCCTTATGTATATATTATTGTCACTAATGTGTTTTTCTCTTTTTCTAGGTTTCTAAAGTTTCCGGCCAAAAATGCCCTGACACACCCCCCCTGAAATGCCCTCCCTGGCTGTTTCACCAGGGGTGTAACCTGATCCCAAGGAAAATTGCTGTCAGAGACCAAATCCTGAGAAAAAGACCTAACATACCCCCTAACATGCCCTCCCTGTGCGTGTCTCTGGGCGTGTCACCCTCATCCCGAAGCCTGCTGCCGCATTTAAAGATTTTTCGTTGCTACACGTTAATAGTACTGACACGCCCCCTACACGCCCATGGACCTAGGGCGTGTTCCACCTTTTTCGACGACTGACGGATTTCCGACCAATGATTGAGACATGACGTTCCTTACACGCCCCTCCTACATGGGCGTGGCCCAGGGCATGTCCACTGATGAACAAAAGCAATCATTATTCCCAACAGAATCTAGAGCCTAAGGTCAACTCCGTTCCTGACATGCCCACCTGGCACGACCTCCCTGGGCGTGACTGAGGGCATGACAAACTCATGAGATAGTCTATAAATTCAGTGGTTCTCCCTTGCGTCTAGAGAAGTTTTAGGTTGAGAGGGAAGGTTCTGCCCCGTTTATTTTTGATGAACTTTGTCTATCTGACTTTAAAATAATTAAAGAAAAGTTAATTAATGTCTATATTATGATAGCTCCGGTGTGGGACCTTCCCATTGAAATTATCTGCGTTTCGAGTAGTTTCGCGGTGGGAGTCGTACTAGGACAATGAATATCTAAGAACTTCCACCCCATATATTATGCAAGTAAAACACATACATCAACACAAGAGAATTATACCACGACCGAGAAGGAGCTCCTAGCTGTTGTTTTCCCTTTTGATAAATTCCGTCCTTATATTACGCTTTCCAAAATTATTATTTTTACGGACCACTCGGCTCTCAAGTATCTTCTTGCTAAGACGGATGCTAAGCCGTGCCTGATTCGCTGGGTCTTACTCCTCCAGGAGTTTGACTTAGAAATCTGTGATAAGCGAGGAGTCGAGAATTTGGCCGCCAACCATCTATCACGATTAGATAATCTGTATATAGAAAATTTAGATGAAAAATCTTTTATTCATTATTTTTCTGATGAGAAGCTGCTTTCAATTAACACTTCTCCTTCTCCCTGGTTTGAACACATAGCCAATTATTTAGTAGCTCGTGTGCTTCCAAAAGAGTTCTCCTCTCAATAAAAGAAAAAATTATTTTATGAGTTGAAGAACTATTTTTGGGAGGACCCGCATGTTTTTCGAGTTTGTGCGGACCAGGTTATAAGGTGATATGTCTCTTTTGAAGAAGGATTAGATATTTTAAAACATGTTCATGAAGTACTTACTGGAGGTCACTATCAAGCTGCTCACAATGTTCATAAGGTGCTTTACGCGGGTATTTACTTGCCTAGCCTGTTTAAAGACGTGCAAGCCTTTGTGAGTAGGTGTGATAGGGTCCAACGGTCGGGCAAAATTTCTAATAAAAACGAAATGCCGCAAAATTATTTCCTCGAGTGAGAAGTTTTCGACCTTTGAAGAATTTATTTTGTTGGCCCTCTTCCTTCTAGATTCGAAAACAAATACATCTTAGTAGCCGCCGATTATGTTTCACGATGGGCTGAAGCCCAAGCTCTTTCTACTAATGATGCCAGTGGTATTTATGTTTTTGAAGAAATCATTTTCTCGATTCGATACGCCGCGAGCCATTGTTAGTGATAGGGGTTCACAATTTTGTAACGCATAGTTTTCAAAAATTCTTATTAAATACGGCATTACACATAAGCTTTCAACTACCTACCACCCCCAAACTAACAGATAAGTCGAAGTAGCGAACAAGAGATAAAAATAATTTTTGAAAAGACTGTTTTAACATCTAGAAAAGACTGGTCAACCAAATCAGACGATGCACTTTAGGCCTACCAAACAACGTACAAAATCGCCATCGGATGTATGCCGTATCGTTTGGTTTATGGAAAATCGTGCCATTTACCCGTAGAATTAGAACAACGCACTTTTTGGGCCTTGCAATTTTTTAATTTTTATCCCCCCTCTGTCGGCGACCTTAGAAAATTTCAACTTAACGAACTCGACGAGTGACGTTCTTACGCATACGAAAATAACAAATTTTATAGAGCGGGGGAAATGTTTTCACGACAAGCACCTAGGGCACCCAAAAACCTTCAAAACGGGCGACCAAGTTCTTTTATATAATTCACGTTTATGTTTATTTCCGGGCAAGTTAAAGTCTCATAGATCTGGGCCATTTTCTGTTAAACAAGCTTTTCCATATGGTACTGTTTTAATTTCACACCCTGATAAGGGCGATTTCAAAGTGAATGGGCAGCGTCATAAACTCTATTTTTCTAGTTTTGATGATGTCAGTCCGAACAATGTTATGTTTCTTCTGCATGAACTTAAAACTAACTTGAGACTATTTATTTTTGTTAAAAACTTTAATTATTATTTTGGACAATAATCTTTTAGACAATATTTTTTTTGTGTGTCGAGCTGAAATGACGTTTTAAACAAAGGGTGCTCTTGGGAGGCAACCCAAGTTATCTTTTCTGTTTTCTTTATTTTACACTATTTTTGCCCCTGATGGCTCCTACAAGCTGATGCTTCTGTGATCTCCTGCACCAACACTGCTGAATAAATCACGAAGTCCAATGAAGATATTTCAAGAAGTTCCAAAGCATAAGCATTGGGGAGCGGCATCAATCAACATTCGCGGTGCATAAATCCTGGAAAGTACCTGTTTTTCAATTCAGTACTTTCATTTTTGTTTTAATTTCTCTCTCTCCTTCCCCTCCTTTCTCCATTGAGGACAATGTCCATTTTAAGCTTGGGGGAGGATTTCCTCCTTCTCTTGTCTTTATTTTGTTCTCTTTTTAAAAAAATCAAAATCAAATCTTTTCATTTTTTTCTTAAAAATCCAAAAAAAGATATTATCTTTAAAAATAAAAATAAAAAATATTTCAAAATCAAAAAAAAAATTTATTATGTTATTTGTTTTACTTTAATAGGTTAAACTAATTTTGGTATTTCAATAGTACCCCTTGTTTCTGTTTTGTTTTTCTCAAAATTCATTATAATGATTTAACTAACTATAATATTTATAATCCTTCTTTTTAATTATGTTTCACAAGTAAAATGTTGGCCATGCTATGTTTCTAATTCACAGTAGTATGTTAACGTGAAACATTTTTCTAAAACTTACATTTTTATTATGGTTTTCGTTCTTTATTTTTCTTTACTTTCTTGAAAATCTTTCAACTATTTTCCTTCTCGTTTTTGGATAATTTTTGTAATGTCAACTTTTGATTTGCATAGTAGATGTAAACGATCCAAGTCGCCTATTTTTTCTATTTTCAAGATAATTTCATTAGTCTTATTTTATTATCTAGGATTTGCTTTTTGAAATTTTTCAAAACTTATGTTTTAAATAAATTTTAAAACATGAAAATTATTTAGGCCGTTTTTGTTTTCGTTTGAGTCTTCTTGCCAACCTATAAGTTTTAGCCGCTTTTGAGCCTTTTTGTGATTTCAATTGATAGCTTCACTCATCATTTCATGTTCTCCAAAGCTAAAATTTTCCAACCTATCTAATCACACTAACCTTTTTAGTTTCATAAAAAAAATTCATGATTATGATAGGGTTATTTTGTGATATATTTGGATAACTTTTTGAAAAAGTATGCTCAAAAGAAGTGTTTAATTTTGTTTGGCCAATTTCAAAATGAAAAGAAAAATTATTTTTGGCCTTTGTTTCGTAAAGAAAAAAAAGTAAAGAAAAGAAAGTGGAAAATAAAACGAAAAATATTTTATTTTTGAAACTCTTTATTTTGGTTTAGTGTGATTTATGAGCCTCCTTGTTTATCTTTCAATTCCACTCCTAATCATAATCCTAAACCATACGTTTCGGTCCTAATAAGCCGTTTTGATTCATGTTTTTGAATTTGATTTATTAGCTAAGTAAAGAAGAAAAGTAAAAGAGTAAAGTTTTGTATTTTAATTTTGATTTTGGTTATTTTATTAATAAAGTTATAATGTGTCTCTTGGATCTAGTAACAACTCAATGCGTTTTTTCATTTCGTTGCATTACTTAAATTTATTTAAAAAATTTTGTTAAAATTTTGGATGATTTATTTCCGTTAGTAAAGTTTATAAATTGTTAAACCATATTTAAGTAACTGTTTTATGTTTTCGTTTCACCTTCTCTCTACTTAGAATTTCACATAGTACTTGTGTAAGAATAATTAGAACTTTTTGATTAGTTACTTTTTATGTTAGCTAGTTTTTATATCTTTGCTTGGTGACAAGCAAAGCTTAAGCTTGAGGGAATTTGATAATACGTTTTGTAGTCTAAACTATTAGGGTATTTTTTGGGTTTTTTTGTACACGAATCACATCTTGTAAGCTTACATATTTACCTCCTTATGTATATATTATTGTCACTAATGTGTTTTATCTTTTTGTAGGTTTCCAGTGTTTTCAGCCAAAAATGCCCTCACACGCCCCCCTGACATGCCATCCCTGGGTGTGTTACGAGGCATGTAACCTTATGTCGAGGAAGATTGCTGTCAGAGACCAAATCCCGAGTAAAATACCTTACACGCCCCCTAACATGCCCTCCTTGGGCGTGTCTCTAGGCGTGTCACCCTCATCCCGAAGCCTGTTGCCGCATTTAAAGATGTTTCTTTACTGCACATTAACAGTACTGACATGCCCCCCTACACGGGCGTGGCCTTGGGGCGTGTTCCACCTTTTTGACGACTGATGGATTGCCGACCAATGATTGAGAGATGACGTTCCTTACATGCCCCTCCTACACGGGCGTGGCCCAGGGCGTGTCCACTGACATATAAAAGAAATCATCATTCTTGCAAAAATCCAGAGCTTGAGTCAACTCCGTACATGACACGCCCCCCAGACACGCCCTCCCTGGGCGTGACTGAGGGTGTGTCTACCTGTGAGAAAGTCTATAAATTTAGTGGTTCCACCTTGTGTCCAGAGAAGTTTTGGGTTGAGAGGGGAGGTGATGCCCCTTTGTTTCTTAGTGTTTTTATGCTCTCTCTCTCTATTTCTCATTTTATGCTTTTCTTATCCCTTGCTTAGTGTACTCCTTTTGTTGTAGTTTTTGTAACTTCATTTGTAGCCTAGTGTTAATGCTAGTATAGGTTTTTATTTCATTACAAGTGTAACCCTTAACTCCAAATTGTAGTTCTCTTTTAATATTAATATAAAGTTCCTTTTTGCTTTGTGTTTATTAATTTCTACTCATCTCTCCTCCTCCACTTCTCCATGATTAACTAATCCTCCCTGTACTCGATCTTGATGATCCGAGTTTCGAGTTGATTAAGTTATGATGATTTAAGTTTATTTTTTCTTTTTAGGGTTTAGGCCTTTGATTTACAATTGAAAATTCATGTTTGGAGTTATATCATCGACATATAATTTCCATATTTCTTTTCACTCTTAGCTAGCCGAGAGGCTCGTAGTTTGAAGTGAACACTCAAGAGTAAAGAGAGTTGCACGCACCCTTCGAGAGACGTAGACGTTAAATCTCTCGAATTAGAGTGAATCTAATAGTGCGGTTCACCGCATAAAGCGAGCTTTATGTCTCCTATTTGGACGAGAGTTCGGTCGGACCTTCCTAAACTCAGTTGGGCACGACTTCAAGAGAAGCGTTTTCAAGCTTTGGCAACCTCCACGGTCAAGGTCCTTTGCCCTATTAAGTTAGGGTTTATTATCGCATTTTTTAATCAACTTTTGCCGAGTTGATTCTCGATCGAGTACTTAAATATTTCATCATTTCAACCCCTTATTATAATCATTTTTATTAGTTCTTATTTAGTTGCATGTAGTTCTTTTTTAGCGCAAACATTTCCTTTCTTAATCGCAATTAGTTCTCTTTTAACAAACCCTAAAACAATCCTTAAATAAGATAATAGTTTTCGTGTGAGTGAGATTACTCAATGGTTCCCGGATTTTAATACGACACTTTTGTCCCCTAGCTACAGTTCGATAGGTATACTTGCCTAGTTGGATTGCTAGTTCTATTTTTATTCTCTTCATGATTAGCTGACATCAGATGCACCCAATATTAAGTGCATTAAAGATAGTCTGTGTCACGCATGCAAGATGGGCAAGTAGAAAAGGGCACCTTTAAGAGCATTTTTTCGAAAGATTTTGATAGATGTTTATATCTGCTTCATATAGACTTATTCGGTCCAATGCTAGTTCATAGTTTAAGAGGTAAAGCTTATACCTTGGTAATTATTGATGACTACACGTTTCACATGGGTGTTCATTCTGAAACGCAAGTCAGATACCTTAGACACTTTCACTAACTTTGTCAGGCAATTACAGAACAAATTAAACTGCTCTGTGGTCAAAATCAGAAGTGACCATGGAACATAATTTGAGTCTGGTGCCATGATAAGGTTTTTAACAAGCGAAGGTATCTTTCATGAGTTTTCCTCAACTAGTACTTCACATCAAAATAGAGTTGCCGAGAGAATGAATAAAACACTCATTGAGGCATGTATAATAATATTGAATGACTCTTCAATACCAGAGTACTTCTGGGCTGAAGTAGTAAATATATCTTGTCACATGCAAAATAGAGTCTTAATCAACAAGAATTATCGTAAGATAGCTTATGATCTTCTGAAAGGCAGAAATCCAACTGTGTCATACTTTAGAATTTTGGCAAGGAAATGCTTTGTACTCAATAATGGGAAACTTTACTGAACTAAGTTTGGGGAAAATATTTTTAAGGTACTTTTGTAAGATATAGTAGCCATAGTAAGACGTATAGGATTTTTGATAAGAAAGCCCTGGTTGTAGAATAATCTATCAATTTTGTATTTGATGAGATGAGTGTGTTTCATAGTAGCTCTTTTAGTGTTTTTATTAAAGATGCATGTGCTAAACTTAAAGTGCTAAGCTTGGAAGAAGCAGCAAAGGTTGATATTCCGAGTTTAATCAAGATCAGCTATCAGAGTTGATTGAAGAGGAAGAAGGACATCAAGATGAAGGGCGTGTGTTGATGCGCGAAATGCGACGGGGAAAACGGGCACCACCAGCTAACCGTTCGAGCACTGGGGAAGGTATTGGGAAAAGACTGTCGGCTAGTCGGTTACTAGCGACTAGGAATGTCGGATAAAACCGGGCAGAGGAAAGAGAGAAAGGGCCGCTATCAGCGGCAACACCAGAATTCACCCGTCGCGGCTTAAATGCCTCTCCTGCGGTAGACTTTTCTTTTATAGAAAATTAAGCGATTACACTTAGAAAAGAAAGAAGAAAGGAAGAAGCCGGCCGGACAATAGACCGCAAAGGACTAAAATCGAGGCCGCAGCTCTTAACAAGCGAGCTCTTGGACTCGAGTCAGCGTGCTTTGGGTGTACTCCCGCCCCTATTTATAGGCTTGGGGGCCTGCCCAAACGGGCAGGGCTAAAATTACCGGCTGCCCGAGGTATAGGAGAATCAGGCAGCGGTGACGGGAATCGAGAAGAAAAAGCAAAGCCAAGAGACAGGCCGAGCGGCCTGGCGATCTTCTTCTGCCGAGCTGCAGGACTCGGCCTCTGGGCGGGCTGGTCTGGACCTCCTCTGACGGCGACCTGGGACATAGGTCGCGCAGATTTGGCAAGGACAGGCCGGCCCTTGGGATGATGACTGACCTTGGAACAGGCGGCGGCCTGGCGGAGAGGCCGCCCGGCTTACTTGACAACAAGCCGGTTTGCTGAGAATGGCGGCTAGAAAGCACAAGCCGTCCGGACTTGAAAACCTGGAGAACTAGTCTCGAATTCCGGGTTAACATAATCCCCGCACATTTTTAAGTTTCTGAAAAAACATCGAAAATGTAGAATCAAGCCGGAGACCGCGACTGCCATTAATGCTTCTGCGTCTATAAAATGCCGAGGGCTCTGCCATTTCGTCAAGATTTCTGTCAAGCCACGGGTCATTATTCGCCACTTGCGATTAGAATCCTCCAAGCCGACAGAGACTTCTACAAGATGGACGTCATGTCCAGGATGTTAGATCGCGAAAAGAAGTTGTCTGGATCGAAAAAGAGGAGCAGAAAAGCGGACAGTTCTGACCAACAGCCTGAGAAGAAAACTGAGAAGCCGATCACACCGGTGGCTTCTGATTCTGGAAAGAAACCGATGGAAGTCATCGCGGAATCCTCGCAGGCCGCGATCAAAGTCAAAGCGGTTTCCAAATCTGCTCTCCCGCAAACTGAAACCACGAAATCTTTCGACATTACCTACTCACCCTCAGGTGAACCCCTCTTGAAGATCGCCGGGGCGGAGGAGAAGAGTGTCGACTCTTCCAAACCGCGCGAATTTCCCACATCTACTGACTTGATCATTGTTGAAGAGGACGACCCGGAGAAGCTACTGGAGGCCGAGCGGTCTCTGATCGAGAAAAGGAGGCGGACAGAGACAATCGTCGGCCACTTGAAGCGACGTAAGAAAAAGGTCGAGACCCTCGAGGAAAGGATGGAGAGGAAGGGGCGGAAGATGCGGGTTGATAACCGCAATGTTTCTGTGAAGACCGGAGCGGCTAGTCTCCAGCATAAGCCGCGAGAGAAAGAAGTATCTGAGGGTCCGTCGACTCCATCTTCTAAGCCGGACGAGCCAGAGAGTACGCCTGTGGTTAGCGAATCTCTGAGCGATATCCTGAAGGGCATGGAGAAATTCCAGCAGCAGGACAAGTTACTGGCCACTCCGCCGACTTCTGCGGAGGTCGCCGACACCGATGTCGAAGTTACAGGAGAGAAGCTTGGCGAACCGGCTCCTGCGGTTTCAGAAGGAGCTGAAAAACTAAAACTCAGAGAAAAGATAGAGGAGATGAGGAAATTAATCGCCGGGAAGCAGGTGGCGACTACATTTCCTGCCCTGCAAGGTAAACACGAAAGAGTTAAGCGTATTGTAAAGTTCTACAAGCCGCGTTCACGGAAGAAGGGAGCGGACACAATATTTAATCCGCCGGCGAGCTTCTTCCTAACCACGGCACAACTGAAAAGCAAAGCTAAAGAGACCGCGCGGCTATGGAAAGAAAAGCTGAAGCGAATAGACTCCGAAAGGTTTAGGCGACCAGCGGCTAGACTTTACACTGCGGCTTTTGAAGGAAAGATAATCACGGGTTGCGGTCTCGTTCTAACGAGATCTTTTAAAAGGTGCTGGTCATGTTACTGAATCTAACCGCTTGTTTGTTCGTTGCAGGTGTACCTGACACTGCCATCAAGCCGGGCGATCTGACCACCTGCCTACTTCCACTAATACCACCGTTACCTCCCAATATCCGTGATCAAAGGACAGCCGAATTCTAGTGTGAAGTCGTTGCCTTGCAGGCTAGGATAAGGGAGCATGCTGAGGCCCTTCGAGCCAGGGAAGAAGAGTGGCGACTTCAAGAAGAAGATCAACGGTTTATGCTGGAGGCCGCTGAAAAGAGAACGAAGGAAGTGCTGGAAGACTTGGAACTGGAGAGAGGAACGATGCGGTCTGAAGTGGAGGCTGCTGAGAAAAGGACGCAGGAGGCCCTGGTCAGCCTGGAGTTGGAGAGAACGACGATGCGGATTACGCAGGAGACCGCTAACAAAAGGGTGCAGGAGGCGCTGGCCAGTGCGGACATGGAGAAAACGGCAAAGCGGACTGCGCTGGAGGCCGCTAACAAAAGGATGTCGGAGTCCCTGGCCAGCTGGGAGGAGGAGAAGACAACGATGCGGACTGCGCTGGAAGCCGCTGAGACAAGAACACTGGAGGCTCTGGCCCACCTGGAGCAGGAGAAGACAACGATGCGGACTGCGCTGAAAGCCGCTGAGCAAAGAACACTGGAGGCGCTGGCCCACCTAGAGTAGGAGAAGACAGAGAAACTTGACCTGCAGGCTTTAGTGCTGATGCTCGGCCGGATTGAGAGGGAAAGGGAGGACACCGCTCGACTTGACGAGGAAAGGGATAAGGATCGACCAGAGGAGGCCGGCAGAGGCTTGCAACCTGCTGGGACGACTTGCTGAACAGCGGCAACTACCAAATCGCCCGGCTTCCGGAGAGTCTTCGGATTCACCAGTAGTCGCGGCGGTTAGGCAGGTCGCTGCTTCTGGCAACCCGGGAGATCGCGCTCTACCGCTGGTTCCATTTGCCCGCGTAGAGCGTGATACCTCGCGAGTTCATCAAACTCTGCACTCTATCCACAACCTCGTTAGTCAAGTGTATATCCAGCTGGTACAGGTCGGCGACCAAGTCGCGCGGGTTGGACGAGAGGCTCCAGAGAGTGGAGAGAGATAATTATGAGAACTTTAATTATGCTTCGTAATAAGCATCAACTCATGATGCCAGACAGTTTGATTGTTGTGAACTATTGTTGTATCTATTTGTATATTAGTGCAAATCGCTTGTGGCTTTGTGCGGTTTGAATACTTTCTAGTCGCTGTCTTTTCTTCTTTAGAAAGTTCGCCAAGTACTGGAATTTTAGTCGCTCGGACTGCCGAACTAGAATGTGGTTAGAAATACTTTACCTTGCAGGTTGAGCCGTGCGGCCTGATATCTAACCGCGATTTGACAACCACTACTGTAGCTGCGTTGGAAATCTATAAATTGAGATGATCCCGGAGTCTTCGGCATAGAAGATCAAAATGCGGGCTAAAGCAATGGCGATGCGGTCTGACAAAGCTCCAGCCGTTAGGACCGACGCGGCTTCTTCCTTCCATTCGGCGGATCATAAGGAAGGCCGGCTTACCCAAGCCGAGCTCGACAGCTTTGCAGAGAAGCATATGAAAGACAGCCCGCTGCTCGCGCGGCTTCCGCTACCTCACGAGCGGATTAACACCTCCGCAGCCAACCAGATTGCTATCCCAATCGATCACTTTGACTGCGGCTTCGGCTTCCCTGTGCTAATGGAAGCCGTTGCGGTCTTTGACCACTATGGAGTAGTGCCAGGACAGCTGCCGCCGAACTTTATTGCGGCAATTTACAGCTTCATCTCCAACCTCAGGTCGGAGAAAGTTCGCTTCTCAATGAAGCTGTTCAGAGAATGCTTTTCGGTCCGGTCTATTCCGGACTCTGGGACAAAGATCTTCAGAGGTCATCTGTACTTTGGATGCCGGGGGCTAAAGTTCTTCAACCTGGCGAACAAAATCTCGAATTGGTCAGAAAGATACCTGATCTTCGAGGGTAACCTCGGACTCCTGCCGGTCCATCCGCAAGTTCGCGACGAAGCCGCTTTTGGCAGCAGCGGACTGGACGGCGTGGAGAAGGAGATCTTCAACTTCTTCAAGGGCGAGCGGCTCGATGCCACCCACTACCTCCCGCTGCTCCCGACTTTGTAGGATGTCCATGCGCAGGACAGTAAGTATCAGCCAGCCGAACTGCTCTACTAGCCGCGCGGCTTACCAACTGACTTGTTAACTTTGCCTTACAGCTACCGTCGCGGTCCCGCTGAACAAGCCGCTAACTCCTGGCGTCCTAACCCTTACACAACGGGAGAAGAGGGCCAAGAGGGCCAGGCCGGAGCGGGCTGAAGAGGAAGGAGCATCGGACTCCTCGAGCGACTTCACGCTGCATGGTATGGGCAGCCGCTTGAAGGATCTCCGCGGCAACCCCACCATGCAGTGGAGTGCCGACGGCGAATCGGTTCAAGTTTCCACCGCCCTCCCTAACTGGGGGAAGGAAACGATAAGCCGCCACGCCTCCGCGGCTGGCGCGGCTTTGTACGGTAGGCGCAACCTAAAAGCGCTGAAAAAGATCTCACCAGAGGACTTCTCGCGGTTTGCCGCGCAGGTCGGTGCGAGAAGCTTCGTGGCTAACCACTATATGGTCCTGGCCCATAGGCGGTTAGTCGCAAGTGAAGGAGACCTGAAGCGGCAACTCGCCGAAAAGGATGAAGAAATCGCACGGCTAAAGGATCTCAATGCGGTAAGATATTACCTGATTTATGCGACCTCATTTAACAAGCTGCTCGGACTGACCATCTTCCTTCCTTTGCAGAAAATGTACGATCCGGCCAACTCGGCCTTTCAGGACGCGGTCTTTCCGCAGCTTGTGCAAGGGATCGACGGAGCTCTGAAAAGCCTTCGAGATCGCAGCGGCCTCGCCCCGGGATTCACCGACTTCACCTGCGCCGACCTGTATCCACCCTTGAAGAAAAGGGTGGCCGCGGTTTATCGAGCACTGAAAGGCAAGGAGAAGATCGACGGAGAGGGCGAGGGCATGGCAGAAGAGGAAGAGGAGGACAGCGGGGGAAGCAGTAGCGATAGCGCTTCTTCAGACACCGGCGGTCAAGCGTCTGAGACCGCACGGGTTGATGCCGCTGAGTCAGAGACCAGGGGAACCGGCAGTTCGCGTTCATCCTCGTCTGACAGCGGCGACTACTCGCCTTCTGAGATAGACATCGACGGTGAACCGGACTCCAGCACTCCTGCGTCCAAAATACTGAAGCCGAATAGCTAGGATAGATTACTTGTAGTATTTTTTAAATTTTTTCAGACCACCGGTAAGATTTTGTAAACCGCGCGGTCTACCTTTTATACTTGATATCAGAAATGAAAATATTTTACCTTTTGTGAGAATCTATTGTAATCTTACTTACTTGTTTGTTCATGCGGCTTAATCTTTCTTACTCGTTTCCGGCTTAAGAAATCTCATCGATGACTTCACCGAATAATAACTACCTTTGCTCCGGTTAAACTCGAGTAGAATACCGGTAACCGGATATATTAGTCGTCTGCGAAATTATAACAATCCGGTCATCCTTGAGCGTATATAGAGCAAAAAGCCGGGCAGTCAGGAGATTATTCGCCAAGAAGATAAGGCAGTTCTACTGTTGAAGGTACCACGAAGTCCCACGATTAATGTATAGGCCGTAATTTTATTGGAGATGAAGAAGATACATGGCGATCGACAAGCCGCTCGGCTAAGGGGATAAACCGGATAAATATTGTAAAAACCAAGCTCATTGTGGCGGCCTGTCCGAACTTTAATACGAAACTCGCTTCCCATAGGAGAACTACTGAACGATAGAGTTAAACATATTGCGACTTCTTTATGTAGCAAGCCGCGAATTGATTTGAATGAATACCATAACCCGGCGGACTAGAATTAGTTGACAGGATCAAGTCGGCCGAATTCCAGAATATATTAATAATAATCCGTGAGATATTTCATAGCCGAATAGAATAAACCGAAATAGGTAACCACGCGGTCTGCGGACTGTGCAATATAAATCGGCTAGGTTGTAAGACCGTGAGACGGTGGATAAGCTGGAACAGATAATTGCGAGGTCTATGAACTGACCAGCATATCGATAATCATATGTGAAAACCACAATTTATCCACCACTGTAACTTGTAGGTTGAAAAGATAACGAAAACTCTGCCTGTACTGTCTTTCACCATAAACTGAGAATCATTACTCTTCTAAAGAAGATCTCATTTCAACTAATCTGCGAGTGATTCGAGCAGGGTTTATGTCTGCGACTGATGTCGTGTAGGATTGCCACTACACATCTGCGACTGAATGTCGTGTGGGATTGCCACTACACATCTGCGACTGATGTCGTGCGGGATTGCCACTACACATCTGCGACTGATGTCGTGCGGGATTGCCACTACACATCTGCGACTGATGTCGTGCGGGATGTGGAGGGCCAAAAAAGTAATATTGTTTTTTTTATAATTAAATGTCCACACACGTATGTCAATATTAAGTGTAAAGCTAAGAAGCAGAATTTAGAGGGCATATGAATGCTTATTTCTAGAGGAAAGCTTAGTAAAAGGATATGGGCTTGAAGCCTAATTGAACCCAATTGTCGATGATCGTTGAGAGATATTTGTGAAGCTGGATGCTGGTGAGGACTGGTTTGGGGCTATATCTATTACAACTGTCATTATCAAAAGAAAAGAATCAAATGCAAGAAACTCCGAACACATGGGAGATATACGAAATATGTAAAAGAAAGACAAACAAGATACTGCCGCTTCTAACACTTCCACTATTTAACAACAGAATCTTCATTTGAAACATCGGCTTTATCAGTGGAAAATGTGCTGGAAGATCATAGGACAACATAGTCTTGTAATTTCCCTGCCCTTGCAAATTGATCTGCTAGTTTCCGGAGAGCCCGACAATCTTCTGTGTTGTGACCAATATCCTTATGATATTTACAAAAAAGTTCTTCATGTCGATGTTCAATCTTTGATTTCATACGTCGAGGCTTTTTAAACTCTTTCATACTAGCAAGAATTGGCAGAAGATCTTCCATAGAAATTTTGAACTTGGCATATCTGTCCGAGTACTTTTCATACTTGAGTGTTTTAGGATCAAAAGACATGATAGGGCAAGCTTCTATACACTCTGATGATTTATCCTGTTGCGGAGGTTCTGAAGCATTTCGGGAAGAACCGGGCTGTTGATGATAAGAATCTTTCTGATATTCCTTAGCCATTTGATTTAAGAAGGATATATAGTTGGCATTTGCAGCTTCACCCATTATGAACTGATTAGCTGTTTTAATAAGATCTCCATAGGTCTTCGGCTCCTTTTTGCTAACTTTAAATTTGAGAGGACCTTCTCGAAGTCCGCTTATCAGGCATATTTGTAAAAGTCTGTATGAACGTTAACGATATCGAGCATTTCCTTTTGAAACCGATCAACGAAATGAGCGGTAGACTCATCAACTTCCTGCTTGATTTGGAAGAGAGCTACTGGGTTTCTCTTCCGCTTCCTGAAAGTATTAAATCTCAAAAGAAACTGTTTTTGAAAATCCCCAAAGCAAGTGATGGACCGAGAAGGTAAACCATGAAACCATTCCTGAGCAAGATCGTCAAAGGTCATTAGAAAAAGCTTGCATTTGATTCCATCTGACATAGCTTTTAGAGAAGCAGCCGCTTCAAATGCTTGCAGATGTGAAACTGGATCACTAATCCCAGAATAACGTGGCAAGCGAGGCTCTCTAAAATCATCAGTAACGGTATCCCTGCGAATTTGATCAACGAACGGAAAAGAAACTTCTTCTTCTCTGTAGAGAGGTGTCTGCTTCGTGCCAGCCTGAAATGCATCCTTAGCTACATTCTCGGGATGAGAACCATCTTGCCTCGTTAAGGAATCCCGTATAGATGATAAGAAATTTCTGTAATTTCTCGGGAGATTCATTGCAAATGATTGATAACCAACACGAACTTAGAGACCGCCGGACAGTTACAGTCTGACCGAGCGGATAGAATTGCCAGCGGTTACTGAGCAGGTTAACCACCCTTGCCACTGCTTGCTCGACTTGCCGCTAAGCAATAGCGGCCGAGCGGTCTGACAATATCTAGCCGCGGATTTCACCGGCTAACCGAGATCTGAAGGTCGCGTGTTAACTGTTGATGCGCGAAATGCGACGGGGAAAACGGGCACCACCAGCTAACCGTTCGAGCACTGGGGAAGGTATTGGGAAAAGACTGTCGGCTAGTCGGTTACTAGCGACTAGGAATGTCGGATAAAACCGGGTAGAGGAAAGAGAGAAAGGGCCGATATCAGCGGCAACACCAGAATTCGCCCACCGTGGCTTAAATGCCTCTCCTGCGGCGGACTTTATAGGAAATTAAGCGATTACACTTAGAAAAGAAAGAAGAAAGGAAGAAGCCGGCCGGACAATAGACCGCAAAGGACTAAAATCGAGGCCGCAGCTCTTAACAAGCGAGCTCTTGGACTCGAGTCAGCGTGCTTTGGGTGTACTCCCGCCCCCTATTTATAGGCTTGTGGGCCTGCCCAAACGGGCAGGGCTAAAATTACCGGCTGCCCGAGGTACAAGAGAATCGGGCAGCGGTGATGGGAATCGAGAAGAAAAAGCAAAGCCAAGAGACAGGCCGAGCGGCCTGGCGATCTTCTTCTACCGAGCTGCAGGACTCGGCCTCTGGGCGGGCTGGTCTGGACCTCCTCTGACGGCGACCAGGGACATAGGTCGCACAGCTTGGGCAAGGACAGGCCAGCCCTTGGGATGATGACTGACCTTGGAACAGGCGGCGGCCTGGCGGAGAGGCCGCCCGGCTTACCTGACAACAAGCCGGTTTGCTGAGAATGGCGGCTAGAAAGCACAAGCTGTCCGAACTTGAAAACCTGGAGAACTAGTCGCGGATTCCGGGTTAACAGCGTGAACAAGAAATAGCAGAACCTCCTGGTGGCATAGAGAATGCAAGGAATCTTCTTATCAGATTGAGCTAGAGATCTTCGAAGAGGCAAATAAGGATGCTTTATGGATCGTTGTGATGCAAGATGAGCTCAATATGTTTGAAATGTGTAAAGTTTGGGAAATAGTACCAAGGTCTAAAGGTTAGAATGTTATTTGGATGAAATGGATCTTCAAAAACAAGCTGGACGAAATTGGAGTCATCATAAAGAATAAGGCCAGGCTTATAGCTCAAGGTTACCGATAAGAAGAAGTGATCGACTTTGATTAGACATTTGTTCCAGTGGCTAGACTCAAAGCAATCATGTTGTTCCTAGCATATGGTTCTCACAAAGGCTTCAAATTCTATCAAATGGATGTGAATTCGGCCTTCCTCAATGGAAATTTAAAGGAGGAAGTATATGTAGAACAACCCCTAGGTTTTGTCGATACATCCTTTCCTGATTATGTTTATTACTTACAAAAGCTTTATATGGTTTGAAATAAGCTTTTAGAGCTTGGTATGAGACGCTATCTAGCTTTTTCTTAAAAACAAGATCTCAAGAGAAAAGATAGATAAGACATTATTTTTTTAGGAAAGTAAGGGGAAAGATCCTGCTAGTTTATGAGTAGCAAAAAATATATATATTTATTGTATTATTTTGTTTGTTTTAATAAAAAAGTAATTAAATTATGTAAATATTTAAATAAATCATTTCCTATTTATTTTTAGTTCCAACTTAAGGATGACGGTTTTTGGGTCCATTGCCCACAATATCCTAGATTTGAGGAATTCAATCTTGTAAATCACACACATAAAGTTGCATTTGATGAGTTCTTGAGCTCATGCATGCAGGGATGTCCTAGCAACAATGATGGGATAGGTAGCCTAAATGGCTAGATTAGATAAACACATACCTAAGGTTTGGATAGACAAAAATCTGTCTAAGTCCACAAGAATTGAGTGAAAGTTACTCACTCAATGCCAGATGACTTATAGCACTGAGGGAAGCCTATACAGTGAAAGCCAAAGTAGTGGCAAGCTGAAAAAGTGGCTAAGTCCACAGGCGTTGAGTGAAGCCAACTCACTCAACGCCATACAACAAAAGGCTTAGAGATAGGCTAATGTTGTAAAAGCCTAATAAGCAATGGGAAAAGAAGTAGATAGGTCCACATGCATTGAGTGAGTATCACTCACTCAACGCCATACTCAATATTAGTTGAGTATTGCCTGGTAATTCAATGCCACAGAAAATCTGTGCTGATATTGGACTAAGTCCACAGGCATTTAGTGAGGCAAGCTCACTCAACGCCATATGATAAAGCATTGACTGACCATCATTTAGTTAGAACCTGTATTTATTGACACAGAAGTTTGGATAAGTCCAAATGCGTTGAGTGGAGCTTATTCTCTAAATGCCAAGGTGGAGGAAAATCTGGCTAAGGTAAGAAGGAATTGAGTTAGACATGTTCACTCAATGCTCTCAATACCATGATTCAGAAAATCTTGCTAAAGCGAAAAGCGTTGAGTGATGCGTGCTCACTCAACGTTCTCGATGCTTAAGATGTTTAAGAAGAGGGGAAATGACTAAGGCATAAGGCGTTGTGTGAGGTGTGGTCACTCAACGATCTAAACGCTTAAAATACAGAAAGCATGACTAAGGCACAAGGTATTGAGTGAGGCATGGTAACTCAACGCTCTCAATGCTAAGCATACAGAAAAGGCTGAAGAATAAGATAAGGCAAAAAGCGTTGAGTGAGGATTGCTCACTCAACGCTGTCAACGCCTAGGTAGATAGAATTCTGTCTAAGTATTTTTGATTTTAGTGAAGCTCACTCACTCAACGCCTATTTTTCTGATGCTCGATTTTGGCTAAGTTCATAGGTGCTGACGTCAACAAAATCAGCAAAAGCGACAAGTCAACTAATTCCAAATCAAGTATAGAAAAGCAATAGAACACGATAAACTCTGCCGAGAAGCTACTGTACGTCTTCTTCCGTTAAAGCAAGGTGCAGCTGGAAGCTGCAGGTGGGCCCCACTAATTCCTAAGAATCATTGATCGGCGAACTATACTTCATCTTCCTCACCATTGTTGCCGTGAAAAATCTTGGAGTATTCATACGAGAACCAAAAAGTTCAGTTAGTTTGTGGCATCTTCACCTGTACTAGAAAGTTCAAAATATCTTCCTTCTGAGGGAGAAGCAGAAATAGAGAACAAGTTTCTGCAGATCAAGTTGCTTCTTAGTTCAACAAACTCAAATCTGAAGATCTACTTCTAAAGCTGAGAAGAACAGAGAACAAAAGTAGCTGATTCTGTCCTTAAAAGGAAGAAGAAGCGGAGCAGTTTACTGCTAGTTACTTCTAGCTCAAGATCCTTGTAGCTGTGAAGAATGTTAGAGCTGAGATAACTCAGTTCAAGGGTTTATCACAGAGAGATTTCTCTGTGATAAACATAAATCTATTTCACTCTAGTAGGATCCTTTTGGATCTGAGTTGTAGGGCTCACTGAGCCTGAGGTAGAGTAAATTTTCCTGAGCTGTAGTATCCAGTTTGGATCCTAGTTAGGTGGTCAATTGATAACTGAGCTATAGGAGAAGAATACTCTCTGAGAGTAGGACCATTGGGTCTGAGGTAGGATCCCTAGTGGATCTGAGGTAGGGCTGTCCTCCCAACCTGAGTATAGGGCCTTTGGCCGAAGGTAGGTGATCTACTGATCACTGAGTTGTATGCCCTTGTGACTGAGTTGTAAGTCTTGGAGGAGACTGAGAGATCCTGAGGGATCTGAGGTGGAAGCTCTTTTGAGAAGTGGTTTGGAGAAGTTTCTTGACAAATAGTAAGTTGGCATGGTGGGAGGACAGTGGATGTTCCCAAAAGTTGGGGAACCACTATAAATCTATGTGTGCTTTTCTGTGTTGTTTTCTTTGTGCAGGTACTTGAAAGCTAACTTCTGCCAACACACTAAGTTCTAAGGAAGATAAAATTAAAAGCTAATAATATCAGTGAGACAACATATTCATCCCCTAGGTTGTAAGCTACCTTGAAAATAAAGAATTTAAAGTGGTATCAGAGGGAGGTTGCTCAAAAAAGATCTAACCATATGAGTGATATTCCAAGGTAGCTACAGACTATCCTTATGGGTTCATGAGTGAACTATAAGGATCTGGGTGCCATGAAGCTTCCTATTTGCAGGAAGGAGGGATTTGACATCTTGAAGGAAAGGGTTAGGATGTTCTTGGAAACAGCTGACCCTAGAATCTTTTTAACAGATAAGTAAGGACCTTTAATCCCCATGAAACTGTCTGTTCTTGATGCAAATATCCAGACACCCAATACTTATGTTGAGATGACAAAGGATGAAGTCATTCTTGCCACCATGGACAAGAGGGCTCAAAATATCTTTATCAGTGCAATCGATGATTCGACACTTCAGAATCTGATTCACTGCACAAATGCAAAGGAAATGTGGGACACTCTTGTTATCTACATGGAAGGCACAGAGGAGGTCAGGGATGATAGAATGTCCATGCTAAACTAGGAGTATGAAGCTTTCATGACAGTCCAAGGGAGAAGACATAGCCACCTACTATGAAACATTCTTTAGGATTGTGAATGAACTAAGGACCTATGGAAGGATGTTTAGTCATTATGAACTAAATGATAAGTTCCTTAGGTCTCTCACTAGAGACTGGGACACAAAAATATTTTCCATAAGAGAAATTTCTAAGTTTGGTGACACTCTAACTCACACTTTATTTGGAAAACTGCTCTCATATGAGATGCATCTAACAGTCAGGAAAGAGGAAGAGACTAATAATAAGTCTCAAGCCAAAGAGAAGACTGTTTCTTTCCAATCTGAAGTTACAAGGAAAAGCAGGAGAAAGATCCCTTCTCCTCCAAGGAGACCTGCAGATTTAGACTGCTCTGAATTAGAAGAATCAGATAGCAACATTTCAGATGAGGATTTTGCGGTTTTAACTAGATAGCTCCATAGGCTGATGAAGAAGAAGCATTGGAAGAGGAGGCCCTCCACTTCAGCTAATAACTGGAAGAAAACCTCCAAGGAGGATAGGTATGGCTCTAAACCAAGTAAACGGAAATCTTCTAATATTTTTTGTTACTGCTGCAGCAAGCCAGGGCATGTCATTATTTATTTCCATGTGAAGAAAAGAGAGGATGGTGAGAAGAAATCTCACTAAAAGCATAAGGGCAAGAAAGAAAAGTCCCTTGTGGCTACGAAAAAGAGCAGCTGGACAAACTCATCATCATCAGAGTCTAAAGAAGAGGAAGCCTAAATTTGGCTAGTTGTTTTTGCTGCTGAATAGGAAACTGTTTCAATAGATGAAGACTATCCTGCTGCAAGGATAGGAGTCAGGGCCCCTCTGACACTGTTGTATAGTGACTCATATGTGGATGTTGATGAAGAAGATGCCTACAGCTGCCATGGACTGATGGAAATGACTGATGAAGTGGGAAGCCAGGATCAGCCTGGTCAAAGTAAGGTATATTCGCTATCCAGCTCTATGTCTAGGTATGAGACAAGTACCTATACAGACACCTCTTTATATAATGGTGAAGATGATTCTTGCTCAGAAGGTGATTTCAATCAACATATTGATAGATAAAGTGAACTTCTGGATGCCTTAAAGAAATGCAAGAAGTTGACTAAGAAACCGGCTAAGGAGATTTTATCTCTTCAGCCTGCTACTTCTCAGCTTGTTGAAACAGCTTCTGTGCTGAATCAGATAGTGAAGGAACTCAGTCAACTGAAACCCCTGTCAGGCATCTAGATGGATACTATCAAGAGCAAGAATAGTCTCATTAAAGATCTTGAAGAATAGCTCTAGAGGGAGAAAGGTATTGTGGCCAGTTTCTCTCAGCCCAATACAGTGTTGCCTTTGAAAGACTCCTCCTCAATGAAAGGTAAGAAGGGGTTGGGCTTCAAAGGTAACACAAGACCTGCTCATCACAAAGGGAAAGGGAAAGTTCCAATTGTGCCTATGGCATCTAGCCCACCTATTCCATTCAAGAGGGCGATATTCCCTTCAAATAGGTATGACCAGGAAAGTATATATGATAACTATATAAAAGGTGCTTCCACAAGTAGAACAAAAAATGTTCTCAGCCTTTGTGGAAGGTATAGCAGGGTAAGTTCCTTTAACGTTGCCCATGAAGAAATTCAAATGGTCCATCACAGGACAATTTGTTTTCGGTGCTACAGACCCCCTCTCAAAAATGTGGCTTCAGCTAATTTTTAGAACCTTTCAGCATAGAATCTCACTAAGGGTCTGTATGTTGGCTTCCGTGATATGGTTGTTTCTGATGCTATCAAGAGGACTCTTTCTGAAAAGAAATGCGTTGCTGATAGGATCCAGAACAGGCCACACAAGCCAGTAAGAGGACTAACCTTCAGTCAAATCCTTGCTGAAAGGAATCAGAAAATGGTTGCTACACCTCTCCCTTCTGTCAAGACTGCAATCAAATCAACTGTTGGGCCTAAAAATAAAAGAAGATACAACATACATGAGTGCTGGTACTATGGCAAGTTAGGCCATTATACCATTGACTGCTAGCACAATCCTAATATGGTAAGAGCTAGTGTCAGTCCACCTGTCAGAAAACTTATTGGTGGACATGTTCCATTTCAAACTAATGTGCACCTAGGACCCAATAGAAATTGGGGCCCTAAGGTAAATTAAACTTCTTAATGCAGGCTAGTTCAAGTGGACATACCCCAATATGGTACTTGGATAGTGGTTGTTACTGTCACATGACTGGAATAAGGAGCAACTTGAGGGAGTTTACCCTAGTGAAAAATGGACCCAAGGTTATCTTTGGTGGTTATGATAGAGGGGTAACTATAAGCTATGGTATGATTAACAATGGCATAGTCATTATCACAAATGTGGCTTATCTTGAAGGGTTGCAACATAACCTTATAAGCATAAGCAAACTCTCTGATCTAGGCTATGTTATTGTCTTCCACAAGGATGAGTGCCTGGTTAGGAAGTCAAGTGACCAAGAGGTCATTTTGACAGGCACTAGGAGTGGAAATGTTTACTATTTAAACTTTCTATGTCTGGACTCAGATTCTCCTATTTGTCTTGTAGCAAATGAAAAAGTGTCATATTGTGTCCAGTGGCACAAGAGACTAGCTCAGTTGAATTACAAGACAATTGGAAAGCTCTTTAGTCAAGAGTTAGTTAGGAATGGTCCAAGTACATAATGCGCCAAGGATAACATTTGCTCAGCTTGCCAAAAGGGTAATCATACAAAAGCTTCCTTCAAGGGCACTAGTTCTAAAGACTCTGTGAGGTGCTTATACCTCCTCCATATGGACCCATTTGGTCCTATGCCTGTTCATATTCTTGGTAGGAAAGTCTACACCCTTGTGGTGGTTGATGACTATTCCAGGTTTACTTGGGTGTTCTTTCTCAAGATAAAGAATGTGACCCTTGATATCTTCATCAAGTTTGTCAAGCAAGTTCATAATGAGTTTAATAGTTCTGTGGTAAAAATCAGAAGTGACCATGGAACTTAATTCCAATCTAAAGGCATGATAGAGTTTTGTGAAGAGCAAGAGATTCATCAAGAATTTTCTTCTCCTAGAACTCCCCACCAAAATAGGATTGTTGAGAGGAAAAACAGAACTCTCATAGAGGCTGGAAGAAACTTATTGTGTGACACATCTCTCCTAGAATATTTCTGGGCTAAGGCAATAAATACTATATGTCATGTCCTCAATAGGGCCTCTATCACCAAAAGCCACAAGATAACTCAATATTAGATCTTGAAGTGCAGAAAACCAAATCCGCGCTATCTCAGAATCTTTGGTAGTAAGTGCTATGTGCTCCATAATGGAAAGTCCTATGCGACTAAGATTGCTGCCAAGTCCTTCGATGGAATTTTTGTTGGGTACAACAATTATAGTAAAGCCTATAGGATATACAACTTGAAAATCCATGTTATAGAAGAGTATGTGCATGCTGTCTTTGATTAGTCTAGCATGTTAATACGGAGTGACCAAGCTCCTTTTCCTGTACCGTAGGTACATAATAGTTGATGGATAATCTGACCATCAAATAAGTAGAACCAGTTATCGAAGATGAAGAGGATACGCCAGAAGGTCTATCAGACATACTTGGAGAAGAGGATGATCAACAAGAGGTTGTTCCTGAAGTTGTTGCTGAAAGAAGATTACCTCTAACAATTAGAAATTTAAGAGACCATCATGTTAAACAAATCATTGGTGAACCAAGACATAGAGTAGTGACAAGAAGCACAAATCTGAATATAGCTATGTATGCAAGCTTCCTGTCACAAGTAGAGCCAAAGAAGTTTAAAGAGGCCAACATAGATCAATTATGGATAGTGGCTATGCAAGAGGAATTGAACCAGTTTAAAAGTTGCAATGTTGGAAGCATGTTCCCAGAACTTTTGGAGATAATGTTAATGGAGTCAAGTTGATTTACAGAAACAAACGTGATGAAAATGACATTATAATCAAGAACAAAGCAAGATTAGTAGCTAAGGGGTACATGCAGGAAGAAGACATTGATTTTGATCAAACCTTTGCCCTTGCAGCATGGTTGGAAATCATAGGATTGTTCCTTGCATATGCTACACACATGGGATTCAAGGTCTGCCAGATGGATGTAAAGACAGCCTTCCTGAATGGTGAGTTAAAGAGGAATTCTATGTTGAGCATCCTCCATGTTTTGTTGTTTCTTACTCATCTGATTCAGTTTATAGACTTAGGAAGGCTCTATATGGGCTAAAATAAGCCCCTAAAGCTTTGTATGAGAGTTTGTCTAGCTTCCTCATTGAGAACAAATTCTCAAGGGCGAAGATAGACAAGACCCTATTCCTAAGGGAATCTATGGGCAAGATCATCCAAGTTTTGATCTATGTCGATGACATAATCTTTGGATCTACTGATGACAACCTCTGCAGGAAATTTGCCAAACTTATGAAGGGGGAAGTTTGAGATGAGCAGTATGGGTGAACTTAAGTTCTTATTGGGTCTCCAAGTAAGACAGACTGATGATGGCTAGTTCATATCTCACTAGGGAGATAATAAAGAAATTTGGTATGGAGAATTCCTCCACCAAGACAACTCCCATGGGGTCAAGTATGCCCATATGCAAAGATGAGGCAGAGAAACCTGTTGATGAAACTTTGTATAGGGAGATAATTGGTTCCCTTCTCTATCTTACTGCAAGTAGGCCAAACATCATGTATGCTACATGTGTTTGTGTTAGGTATAGGGCTTGCACCCAAAGAATCTCATTACTATGCTGCAAAGAGAATTCTGAGGTATCTTAAGGGCACACCAAATCTTGGCCAGTGGTACCCGAGGAATGGGGAGTTTAAACTAACTAGCTATTCAAATGCAGAATTTGCAGGGTTTAAAGA
Organism: Platanthera zijinensis; assembly: GCA_039513925.1. Classification (NCBI taxonomy): domain Eukaryota; kingdom Viridiplantae; phylum Streptophyta; class Magnoliopsida; order Asparagales; family Orchidaceae; genus Platanthera; species Platanthera zijinensis. Next base: position 198,820,221 of record CM077084.1, on the reverse strand, counting down.
GGATAGGAAGAGCACTTCAGGTATTTGTTAAACTTGGTATAGCTTTAGTTGCTCCTCATTTATTTGCAGGTTATTTTGTATCTTATAGATGGAATTGTTCTTCAGTAAAATGAAGACTCTTCAATGATATACCTTCAGTGACATCATGGTCAACTGTTGTCCAGGCTGGTATATACTAGATTGTCTACGAAGAAATATGATAGATGATGTTTTAGTTGATGGGGAGCATGTCTAGTACTGCCCCAACACTCTCATGAGGATCAACTGCTGCCTATTTGTGATCAAAAAGGGGGAGCATATGATCAGAACCTTGCTGCCTATTTGCTGAAGTCAAAAAGGGGAAGGAAAAGATGATCAGGTGTATGATCAAGAATGGTAGCAGCAATTCAGGGGTAGCAGGTATTGTAATGTTCACCCTGCAGGCAAGGAGGTGTGGTAACTATAGATCATTCTCCAATAGATCTAAAGTTATATGTTTGTTTTAAAAATTTTTATTACTACATATTTCTGTGTATGTCATTGACTCATTTGCTTAAGGCTTTTGACTTCCTAAAATAGGGCGAGATTGTTGGGTCTATTGCCTATAATGTCCTAGATTTGTGGAAGTCAATCTTGTAAATGACATATATAAAGTTGTATTTGATGAATGTCTGAGCTCATGCATGCAGGGATGTCCTAGAAACAATGATGAGACAAGTAGCCTAAATGTCTAGGTCAAGTAAACACTTACCTAAGGTGTGGATAGACAGATATCTGTCTAAGTCCATTGGCGTTGAGTGAAGGTTACTCACTCAACGCCAGATGACTTGTAGCGTTGAGTGAAGCCTATACAGTCAAAGCCAAAGTAGTGGCAAGCTGATAAAGTGGCTATGTCCACAGGATTTGAGTGAAGTCAACTCACTAAATGCCATATAATAAAAGGCTATGAGATAGGCTAATGTAGTAAAAGCCTAAGAAGAAATGGTCAGAAAAGTGGCTAAGTCCATAGGCATTGAGTGAGTATCAATCACTCAACGCCATACTCTATATTCGTTGAGTATTGCCTTGTAAGTCAAAGACACAGAAAGCTGTGTTGATATTTGACTAAGTCCACGGGCATTGAGTGAGGCAAGCTCACTCAACGCCAAATGATAAAGCGTTGATTGGCCATCATTGAATCAGAACCTGTGTTTTCAGACAGAAATTTGGCTAAGTCCAAATGCGTTGAGTGGAGCTTACTCTCTCAATGCCAAGGTGGAGAAAAATCTTGCTAAGGCAAAAAGCGTTGATTGAGACATGCTCACTCAATGCCATGATTCAGAAAATCTAGCTAAAGCAAAAAAGCATTGAGTGAGGCGTGCTCGCTCAACGCTCTCAATGCTTAAGATGCTGAAGAACCAGGAAAATAACTAAGGCATAAGGAGTTGAGTGAGGTGTGGTCAGTCAACACTCTCAACGCCTAAAATATAGAAAGCATGGCGAAGGCACAAAGCATTCAAAGAGGCGTGGTCACTCAATGCTCTCAACGCCAAGCATACAGAAAAGGCTGAAGAATGTGCTAAGGAAAAAAGCGTTTAGTGAGGCTTTCTCACTCAATGCTGTCTATGCCTAGATAGACAGAATTCTGTCTAAGTATTTTGGCGTTGAGTGATGCTCACTTACTCAATGCTAATTCTATTGAAGCTCGATTTTGGCTACGTCCACAGGTGCTGACGTCAACAAAATCAGTAAAATCGATCGAATCAACTAATTTCAAATCACATACGGAGAAGTTACAGAACACGACAAACTCTGCCGAGAATCTACTATACGTCTTCTTCAGTTAAAGCAAGGTTAGCTGGAAGCTGCAGGTGTGCCCCACTGATTCATAAAAGTTGTTGATCGGCGAACTACAAAAGGAAGAGATTGGCCAAGATGCAAGTAACATTTAGGGTTTTATCGATTTGAAATGTTGCATCTGGACTTCATCTTCCTCGCCATTGCTGTCGAGAAAAAGCTTGGAGACTTCCTTCAAGAACCAAAAAGTTCAGTTAGCTGGTGGCATCTTCAGCTGCACCAGCAAGTTCAGAAGGTCTTCCTTCTGAGGGAGAAGCAGAAACAAAGAGCAAGTTTCTGTAGATCAGGTTGCTTCTAAGTTCAGCAAAATCAAATCTGAAGATCTACTTCTGAAGCTGAGAAGAAGAGAGAACAAAAATAGCTGATTCTATCCTGGGAAGGAAGAAGAAGCAGAGCATTTTACTGCTAGTTACTTCCAGCTCAATATCCTTGTAGCTGTGAAGAGTGTTAGAGCTGAGATAACTCAACTCAAGGGGTTATCACAGAGAAATTTATCTGTGATAAACATAAATCTATTTCACTTCAGTAGAATCCTTTTGGATCTGAGTTGTAGGGATCACTGAGCCTTAGGTAAGGCAAATTTTCCAGAGCTGTAGGATCCAGTTTGGATCTGAGGTAGGTATTCAATTGATCACTGAGCTGTAGGAGAGGAATACTGTCTAAGAGTAGGACCTTTGGGTCTGAGGTAGTATCCCTAGTGGATCTGAGGTAGGGTTGTCCTCCCATCCTGAGTGTAGGGCCTTTGGTCGGAGGTAGTTGATCAGCTGATCACTAAGGTGTAGGCCCTTGTGGCTGAGTTGTAGGTATTAGAGGAGACTGAGAGATCCCGAGGGATCTGAGGTGTAAGCTCTTTGGAGCATTGGTTTGGAGAAGTGCCTTGACTAACAGGAAGTTGATAAGGTGGGAGGAGAGTGGATGTACCAAAAAGTTGGGGAACCATTATAAATCTGTGTGTGCTTTTCTGTGTTCTTTTCATTGTGCAGGTACTTGAAAGCTAACTACTGCCAACAAACTAAGTACTAAGGAAGATAAAATTAAAAGCTAATAATATCAGTGAGACAACCTATTCACCCACATAGGTTGTAAGATACCTTGAAAATAAAGACTTTCAGCGGTGATGTACCACCATGTGTTTGTGATGCTCGTGATCGTTTGACTTTTGGCGACAAAGTCCCGCCACCCGTTCATGATGACTTTGCTGATGTGGTCATGTATCTCCGCCTTAGAGAATTTGATAATTGTGATGGTCATTGCCACAAGCTTTAAGATGGGATTCTATCACGACATTCATCGCCAACGCCGGCAAAGCTCCTGAAAACCTCCGCCCTCGGCGCAAGACGACTTATTAATATTTCTTTGAATTCTTTTGTTATTTTTTTGTGCAATTTTATTTTCATGTTGTGTTTAAATTTATGTATGTGTTGTAATATTTTTTGGGCTGCATGTAGCCGGATGTGTTGTAAGCCTATATAAGGCATTGATGTTGAAGATTTTAATTAGATTGGTGAATGAAAATTTGAAAACCCAATTCTAATTTGAGAATTCCCCCTCCTCATTCCTCCTAGTCGCCAACCTCCCTCTCCCTGTCTTAGTGGTTCGGCCATAATTCTCCTCCCCTCTTCCCTCCTCTCGTCTCCACGCCAATACCCTCCTCCTCTCCAACGACATTCACAACTCGATGGAAAACACCCCCTGAATATTTCGGACACCACTAGCTTCCTCAAACAAGGGCCGACCAACCATGTTTTCCCCCTCGGTGGATTTCGGCCAAGGAAATCAACTCCGACGATGACGAACTTTCTCTGGCATTAAGCAAGGAAGGCGGAGGAGTTTCACTCCGTTCGGCGTGACTTCGGTGGAACCGTTGAATAGCGAGCCCATCTGGTTAATCTGAATCATCTATTCCGGTTGGGGTAGCAAATTTTCGAACTTTTGAGTGTTTCCCTCCTAGATTAATTCGTGTGGTGGTTTTCCTGGGCGTTGCTTGCGAAGCTTTGATTTCATCGTGGTTTTGATCTAAAAAATTTGTTATGTTCTTTTCATCCATTTAAGTTCGTGAGTATTGGAAGACCTCATTTTCATTTTGTTGGGAGAGATCTACCTTTTCTAAAGCGCAATTTTTTGGTGGATCTCTTTTGGTACAACACACGCTCGATCGGATCGAGTCGATCCATTTCGCTTGAGAAAATATTTGCTCATAGCTTCTATTTGATCTCTAAGAGTGTAGAGAACCCATGTGTTAGCATTTAATTAATATTATTTCGAATCGGTCGTGCTACGTTTTAATTGTGTGAGCTTAGAATTGGAACGAGTGAGAGTAATTTTGTGTCGCTTGCCCGTTGCGGTTCATCGGGAGACGTAGCCTGCATCAATTTGGTATCAAAGGAAGGTTCGTGTCAATTTCCTAAGTGTCACCCTCCCCCTAATCTTAGTACGTCGACACGCACTTGTCTTGCACGATTCGTTGTCCAAAACAATAAAATTTTTTATTTTTTGTCTGCAAATAGCGGCCAAAAACTTGTATTTTTCTGCAAAAAAATCAAAAATTTTTAAATAATTTCCTTATTATTTTCATCAAGAAAATAAAAAAAAAATATTTTAACTACCCTAAGTATTAGGCGGGTACAAATATTTCTTTCATAAATTTTATTTGGTCAGAATCATTATTTATTGTATGCGCACAAAATCCGGGTAGATTATTCTCTTCGGTCCCTACTGAATATGGCCCATGACGTTTATTATTCCCGATTAGACAATTTGTGATCTAAATTTATGGCTAACCACAACCCAACATTACCCACTTGCCTTAGGAATCCCAACCGTCCCCGCGCTCTTTCTCACACTAGAATTGAGGCACCTACTTACAACGGTTACGAGAATCCGCAAATTTTGTAGAATGACTTGAAGGGATGGATTCTTATTTTGCGTGTTACACCTCGGATGACCTCCAAAAGGTTGTCGTTACATGCAAACAATTAGTTGGTAAAGCCCGCGTGTTTTGGCTAAACGAAGAGAGTCATGTTGGTAGCTATCAATATGATTGGCCACACAAGCGTAGTCTACTTTCAGATCAATTTTATCCTGCCTACCTCCGCACTACTGACATCATGCCTGTGAGTGAGTATCGTTATGGCACTAGTTCATACCTTCCTATAGGAAAGATTATGCACCCAATGCAAGATCATTTTCCCCTAAAGGTTGGCCTGCCCATAGTGTGCCTACTACCACCTTTAGAGAAACCATACTATATAGGTCATATGTGCCAGACTCGAAAGGTGTTACGACTAGGGATGCCATGAGCCCTCGTGGTGAGAGTATCCTGTCAGTATAAGTTGTCAGAAAAATATTACCTGTGATGCTAGTGGAGTGGCTTGTCTCGTTGTGGTTGAGTACTGATGCGCGCTTAGTAAGTTTACCGATCACGATCAAGTAATAAAGATGAGGAGTAGCTTCCCCTGATATCGATCTCACGTGCAATGCAAGTAGGGAGCATGGACTTCGCTTTTGGAAAAACGAGTGCAAGTGCAACTATGAAAAAGGGGGGGGGTTTGGTTTTGGGTTCCTACGCTAAGCATGATTAAACTAGTGCAGGTCGCCTTCACTGCGTCATACAGGTGGATCACTCCAATGAGTAATAGAGTAGATGAATGAACAAATGTGGGTCGTAAACACCTCTTCGCAGCGCGCCCTTCTTGCAATCGCTAGAACGGCTCAAACACAACCCAAGATTAAATCATCATTAACAAACCTTGATGAAACTCAAGCAAAAATAGTGTTATCAAGTTACAAGTTTACTAGCACTAGTTTAAAACATAGAATGCTTAATAAAAGTGAAGGAATACAACCGAGCGCATGAAAGCTCTCCAAGATTCTCGGCCGGAAGCGAAGGTTGTCAATCCTCGTCCTAGCTCGGTCTTCGGAAGGCGTCTGAGATCCAGAAGGGCTGTCACTTCCTTCTTCTAACCCGTCCTCTTCGTGTCGAATCGCTAAGTAAGATTTGAACGGAGAACTTCTCAAGTGCAACAATAAGGAAATCTAATGATATCTTGGAGGTCAGAGAAGAAGAAGATGGCCGGAGACGGAACTTTTGCAAGCTTTCGTAGTAGAAATGGTTGCCGGAGGAGCTTCCCACAGAGGAGAGAGAGAGTGACGGCTGGAGGGACGATTTACCGCTCAAAGGAGCGGAAATGGCGGGGGAAAATGGCATTGTTCGATCCAGAAGAAATCTGTGTCTTAAATAGTAAAAGTCAAAAAAAAGGTCACACACGGTTTGGTGCATGACCGTGCGTGAACCGTGCGATATTAATCTCCAGAAAACGCCGGAGGAAGATGAAGGTTGACCCATGCATTTTACTCACGCACGGGCGATTCCATCTGTGTGCTAAGGAAATTGCACGGGTAACGACAGAATGAACAAAACACAGGCAACCGGGTGGAATCGTGCGTTTAACTCGCACACTGGCGCTTCTGCTCGTGCATGAAGGAAAACACACGATTAACCACAGAACGGCCTAAAAACAAAAGCTACAGGAAAACCATGTGTTTCCTTCGTGCACGGTTACGAAGAAATCGTGCGTGGAGGAATCATACGGGCCGGTCAATCCTTCCAAAATAACTTGCAAAAAACGCACGACCAAAAGTAACCGTGCGCTAAGAAAACGCACGACCGTGCATTTTCCTCAAATCAGAACTATGAAAAGAGGAAAATCGACCACCTGCAAGAAGAAAAATATAGCGAAGGAGGACCCTCCAACAGCACAAAAAAATAATCAAAGCAGCCGAAAGAAACACAGGGAGCACCAAGTGTTTACCCCCATCAATAGAATGCGCAATTGCACACCGTCGGGCCCAAAATAGTGCACAATGAGGTCAAAGACCGAACGATAGAAATATAACCGATATCTAGTTAAAATGCATTGCACACATGAGAAAACAAGCCCAGATGAGCCCGAAAAACCCTATATAAATCGGACTCATCACACTACTAGACTTAAACATTTGCTCGTCCCGAGCAAATCATTTCTCCGTGGACTCGAAAATAGCTAGCTGGCTTAGTAATTTTTAATAAAGTAAAACGAGAAATCGAAAACTACATGGGCATAGAAAATAAAATAGGCAAACCTTCTAATTATGCTACGGAGCTTATAAATTTCGACATATGTAAATAGATATTATAGCTACTCAAATTAGGAATGCGGGAGAATCGTTCGGTCATATGTAGGAAGAAAGTAGGCAGGCCACTGAGTTGAGCATTGCCAAAGACCGGGGCTCGGGATCACCTCCAAAGGAATCCACTAATGTCGGGGACCATACGCTTGCCCGTTTGGACTCTCTCCACGACGCTAGTTAGACTCAAACGTGAATCCGTAGGACTTGTTGGATAGAATGGGCCTTGGGTGCATGCGTAGGTAAGGATGCAAAAGGTAAAACAGCGGCTACGCAAAACCCAAATGAGCCAAACAAATGCATATCCTCTCGCAAACAATACGCGCAGGTGCACCACACCACCATAATTGAACTTGATAACACTGGTGTGTGCACCGCCTACCGCCACATCACAACATAAACATAATTTTCATTTAAGCTTTTTCTTCTTTCAGATCAAAAAACAATTTTTTTTCTTTTCTTTTTGTTTTTCCATTTTTTTATAACAAAATTTAGCCAAATTAGAATTAACATCTCCACCTCACAACCACAACATCGCAGCAACAACACCAAGCATAAAAATTAGCATATTAATAGCCATAAATAAGGGTGTGCTACTGGGAAAGGTCTTTAGGCTATGGTGATTGCAAGTAGGGCTAAATCTAAAGGTGTGATAGGCGCAAAAGGGTTAACAAGGATTACCATTAGGATGGGTACAAGTCTCAACCGGGCCAAAATGATGGCCTGCATCACACTCACGCTTGACTAACCATGCACCAATGCTTCGAGAGTAGCTTGGGTCAAGTTTTTAGCCACCGAGAAAAATGATCCTTCCTCCCGACTCGAGCAATACGAGGCTAGTGGAAGCTAAACACATTCTTACACTACCGTTCGATTGCTCCATATTCAGCCAAATTGAGTAGCACAAACAGTATTTACAAATGCAGAAAAGTATAAACTACGAGCATAAAGAAAAATCCAATCTATGCTATTTCTACACACCATGAGTACACGATTAGGAGCACAACACGAGTTTTGAGCTAATCTATCTTAAAATCCTAAGCTAGCACCCTATCTTAAAGTTGACACAAAAGAAATGCGTTTGACTCGACCAGAGCGCTTGGTTAAGATCGCACTCAAGTGGGTGAAGGTACACAATGCGGATGTGATATAATAAAAACATAAAATAAAAATATACTTTTAGCATGCTAGCGAAAGTAGTGCATGTGCAAAGGTAACGCATACAACTCTCCCCCACCAGACTTACTCTAAACAACCCATCAAAGATTTGCAATAAAATTAATGAAATGAAAGTTGGGGAAGAGGTTACCAATGCTCAGCAAATGAGCATGCCAAAAGATGGCATTAAACTTCAACAATAAGCCCACGACCCAAGCGAAATCCACCTGCAAAAAGCATATCTCCAACCACAAAAGCTATAAAAATATAAGCACACAAACTGAATTGAATAAATTTAAAGCATCAACAGCATTGGGTTGTCTCTCATAAGCCCTTTTCTTTACCATCCTTAAGGTGGGCCAAATACCTATATTAATAGTTTTATATAATGTTCAAAACAAAAGTTTAGAATGCATGAAAAAGTTCAGAGTCACATACAACACTAAGCAAATCTAATACTAGTATCAACAGGAAAAAGGGAGATGACCCCTGAGATCCCGCGCTCCTCCACGAAACGCAGATTTGTGATAGATCCTCCCGTATGCGCGGGATGAGGAAGGGTGAAGGCTTTAGGGCCCAAGGAAGCCAAATCTCCCCTGCCCCTAGCCTCCTCCTTCCCGCGTCAGTGGGCAAAATCAGATGCTACGTGCATAAGTATCTCTTTTCTTTTAAGATTAACAGATAAGGATCACCAGGGCGGTATACCCACCCCACCTAAATCAGCTACGGGCCCATCTTTCTCATCGGGGGGCATTCTTTCCTCACCTGTTTATCCATTTTACAAACTTTGTCCAAATAAATAGCGTATTTTAATCCGAATTTCTGCACATTCTTAACCGGCGCGCGCTGTTCATCCTTCTTCACAGCGGCATCATGTATCACATCGAGTGTCGGCTTCACTACTTCTCCTTCCGTTGTCATCACTGTTTTTGTAGCTTTCTCACCCTTCTCTTGTCCCATCAGTTGAAAATCTGCCTTAACAGCACTAGAAGCCTCATTAGATTTCATAAGGGTTAAGTTCACCGGTTCTACAAGTTCATCAGAAGCAACATGAGGAAGTGAAGGCGATAGAGTTAAAATAACATTGGGCACAAGAGTGACGCTACTAGCATTAAAATGTAGAGTTTCTTCACACGCTTTCAGGAAGGGGACCCCAAGGATGGGTTTGGATGTGTTACCCTGAGGTTCTAGCACCTTAAAGTCTGTGATAACCGCAGCTCCATTCACAACCACTTCTACACCCATAACCTCCCCATTAGTCTTAACTACAGATCCATCTGCTAGCACAAAGGATTTCCTCCCATCAGATTTGATATTTAAATTCAGCTTTTCAACATCTTGCAACGCAAGAATGTTGCAGGATGAACCTGAATCGCATAGTTCTAAAGTTTCAATAATATTAATTTCACATTTAATGTTCATTTCATTGGAATTGCACTCCTCTACATCCTCGACACTCTTCCCCTGCTCACAGGGATTTTTCTCCGTATCGCTAGGAAGTGCGTAGCGAGTACGCTCGGAAAACACTTGGGACAGTTGCCACAGTTGTGTTTCCAGGTTCCTCATAGATGCAGTTTGAGTGGTCATATTGGACTGGGCATTTCTACAAACTTTTCCATCATCTCCTCTAACGCGCTCTTATGCCTCCCTTGCATTTCTGGATTATAACCCGAGTGAAGCAATCGCAGCTGGCTGCTAGAAGCCTGAGCATCAAATTAATGCTGTCCTCCCTGCCATCTTTAACCAGGGGCGTTTTGGTTCCACGAGAAATTGGGGTGAATTCTCGAGGTAAGGTTATACACGATATTGTAAGGTTCAACACGATTTTGATTTCTTATGAAATTATCATTTTCATCAGAAGGCATTCCAGCCGGATCAACAAGCAACTCCCCTGCTTGGCACTCATAAGCATGATGACCTGGATTCCCACATCCCTGGCATGAGATGCTCATCATTACAGCAAGTGGATGGGTAGATCTAGTCAACATCCTCCTCCCATCAAAAGTAGTATGGCTCATTTCTGCTTGTTGCCCTGCCACATTTTCATCAAATAAATTTCTTGCCCCTCTTGGGGCATTCTGTCCTGTCATCCAATACGTGATGTGGGAGGCCGTGTCTCTAAGGAGCCATATAGCCTCAACGGAAGACAGTTCATAATTGTGTCGCCGGCCTCTGCATCAATCATATCCCGGTAGTTCAGCTCGATACCAAAATAGAATATTTTGACAAGGTTCCATGGCTCGCAACTGTATTGAGGACAAGGGCACTGTAGATCAGCGAAACGCTCCCACGCCTCTTATAAGGTCTCTTGGTCCAGTTGTCTGAATGTAATGATTTCCCTGCGAGCATTAACAATTTATCTACTGGGTGGAACTTAGCCAAAAACATAGAAGATTAAATTTCCCAGGTAGTTGCCGTGCCAGGGGCAATCATATAAAGCCATGTCTTCGCCCTGTCTCGTAGTGAGAAAGGGAATAACTTCAGCTTTACCACATCATCTGATATGCCAACATAGCGGAATGTACCGCATATCTCAGAAAACTCCGCCAAATGGAGCTGAGGGTCTACGCTCGACAAACCTGAGTACTGCGTGTTGTTTCTAATCATGTTCAAGATTGCAGGCTTTATCTCAAAGTGAGGGTTTGCAATGGCTGGTCCGAACCTGGGATAGACACTCCCCGCTGGGGGGGGGGGGAGTGAAATATAGTATCGTATTAGCACGAGGTTGGACCACCTCCTGGCCCTCAACAACTCTTTCACCTTGGCCATTTCCTCCACGGCCCAAGTCTTCCATTCTCTCTCCTGCAATAGCAGCACGCACCCGAGCTCTCCTTGCTCGTGCGGTCTCAGTATCAGCACACAAATCTTCTCCCCCACCACCATGGTTCAGATCGGTCATACAGTTCACAAAAAAAAATTAAAACACCTAACCTTTACATCTTTTTCCAAAACAAACAAAAAAATCGCATGCAACGGTTGCACTCCCCGGCAACGATGCCAAAAACTTAATGCGCGCTCGGAAAGTTTACCGATAATGGTCAAGTAATAAAGATGAGGAGTAGCTTCCCCATATATCGATCTCACGTGGAGTGCAAGTAGGGAGCATGGACTTCGCTTTTGGAAAAACGAGTGCAAGTGCAACTATGAAAAAGGGGGGATTCGTTTTTGTTTCCTACGCTAAGCATGATTAAACTAGTGCGGGTCGCCTTCACCGCATCGTACAGGTGGAACACTCCAACGAGTAATAGCGTAGATGAACGAACAAACGAGGGTCATAAACACCTCTTCGCAGCGCGTGCATCTAGCAATCGCTAGAACGGCTCAAACACAACCCAAGATTAAATCATCAATAACAAACCTTGATGAAACTCAAGCAAAAATAGTGTTATCAGTTACAAGTTTACTAGCACCAGTTCAGGACATAGCAAGCTTAATAAAAGTGAAGGAATACAATTGAGCGCACGAAAGCTCTCCAAGATTCTCGGCCGGAAGCGAAGGTTTTCAATCCTCGCCCTAGCTTGGTCTTCGAAAGGCGTCTGGGATCCAGAAGGGCTGTCAATTCCTTCTTCTAACACATACTCTTCGTGTCGAGTAGCTAAGTCGAATCTGAATGGAGAACTTCTCAAGTGCAGCAACAAGGAACTCTAATGATAGCTTTGAGGTCGGAGAAGATGAAGATGGCCGGAGACGGAACTTTTGCAAGCTTTCGGAGGTGAATTGGTGGTCGAAGGAGCTTCTCACGGAGGAGAGAGAGAGAGTGATGGCAGGAGGGAAGATTTCCCTCTCCAAGGAGGGAAAATGGCGGGGGAAAACAACGTTGTTCGGTGCAGAATAAATATGCATCTTAAATAGTAAAAGTCAGAAAAAATGGTCATGCATTGGTCTGGCGCACGACCGTGCGTCAACCGTGTGATGTTAATCTCCATAAAACGCTTGAGGAAAAAGAATCTTTGACCCGTGCGTTTTACTCACGCACGGGCAATTCCCCCGTGCACTAAGGCAATCGTACGAGTAATGACAGAATGCACAAAACGTAGTCAACCGGGTGGAATCGTGCGTTTAACTTGTGCACGGGTGCTTCCGCCCGTGCATGAAGGAAAACACACGATTAACCAAAGAATGGCCTAAAAACAAAATCTATAGGAAAACCGTGTGTTTCCTTTGCGCACGGTTCCGAAGAAACCATACGTGAAGGAATCACATGGGCCGGTCAATCCTTCCAGAATAACTTGCAGAAAACACTAACCAGAAGTAACCGTGCGCTAAGAAAACGCACGACCGTGCATTTTCCTCAAATCAGAACTATGAAAAGAGGAAAACCGACCACCTACAAGCAGCAAAAATATAGCAAAGGAGGACCCTCCAACAGGATAGAAAAACAATCAAAGCAGCAGAAAGAAACACTGGGAGAACCAAGTGCTTACACCCATCAACAGAATGCGCAATTTTACACCCTCAGGCCCAAAATAGTGCACAATGTGGTCAAAGATCGAACGATGCAAATAAAATAGATATCCAGTTAAAATGCAGTGCACATGTGAGAAAATAAGCCCAAATGAGCCCAAAAAACCCTATATAAATCGGACTAATTAAGTACCCCATTCCGCCAACGACTGTGGTCCTGTCTGAGTCTCCCCCTGAGCTTACTGAGCCCATATGTGAACCTTCCGTTGACTTCGAGTTAGTACCGTTGACTGAGCCCACTGCTGAGGGCGATGTCAGCATCATGGATGAGCTTAGTGATGTTGAGGAGATCTCCTCTAAAGTGCCCCCCATATTATTATCCGACCTACCCTCGGCCTTATTCCCGATCTGTCACCTATGGTAGTTGAGGAATTTTTCGATGAATCTGAATTAGTAGATGTACCTACGGTGTTGGAAGATGTACCATGCGAGGAAAAGGAATTTTTTGATGACTTTAGTAGTGACGATCCGGATGACCACCCCTTGATTATCTAAACATGTAATGTTGATCACTCTGATCTTATTTGTTCACCGGGTGTGATTTTACCGACCCTCCCTCCTGCTCCATTGACCCAACTAGCACCTATTTTAGAACACGTTTCTATTATTCCTAGTCCGAGTCCTTTTATTTTACCTATGCTCGTAGCCCCTCTGTCGGACGTGTCTCCTAGGATATATATATTAGCGAGTTGTTAGAATTCGTGTTCGGTCTTGTCACAACTTTTTGTAGTTATGTGTCTTCCAAATTTCCTACGATTGATCAATTCCCTGATTATATGCCTACAATGAGGTCGTCTATTGTGCCCTCTTTATTATCCCCTATGAAAGATGGTTCGTTGAGGACGTGCGTTGACTGCTGGGGTATTACAATAATTACTATCAAACAAAGGTCTCCCATCCCTCACTTGGATGACTTGTTGGATAATTATTTTGGGCCACAATCTTTTCTAAGTTGTATTTTAGGAGTGTCTACCATCAAATAAGGAATAGGGAGGAGACAAATGGAAGACAATTTTTAAATCGAAGGACGGGTTTTATGAGTCGTTAGTGATGCCATTTGGGTTTTCCATTGCTCCGAGTACTTTCTCTAGGGTGATAATTCATTTCTTCCAACCATTCATGTGAAAAATTCTTAGTGGCTTATTATAATGATATCTTAGTCGTTTTCCCCTCTCTAACCGATCACAAATCGCACGTGAGGATTACCCTTACCACTTTACGAGCGGAAGAATTATTTGACAATCTAAACAAAATGTATTTTTATGTTACTTTTGCTGAGTTCCTTGGGTATATTGTGAGTGCGGAGGTACAAACAAAAGTAGTACACGGAAGTTTGGGTAGCTTATTATGATGTCTTGCGGGTAATCACAAGGGTAATTGGGACTTGATATTTCCTCATGTTCAGCTTGCGTACAATAATTCTAAGAATAGATCCCCAGGCTTATCGTCCAATGAAATCATGTACGGCAATAAGGCAACTGTGCAACTTTATTTAATTCTGTTGCCTCCATCGTATAAATCATGTGATTTTGCACAGGAATTCCCTCTTCATGTTCACAATTTACATAATCACATTCATGAAACATTAGTCGCCCAATATGCATTTTATAAGACTCATGCTAACATGCATAAAAGATCATCTCACTTTAATGTTGATGATTTAGTCTTGGTGCGTCTCATCCCTGAACAGATGCCTCCGGGCTCCATAAAAATGTTGGTGAATCGGCAAGCAGGCCTTTTCGAATTTTAGAGTGGTTAGGAGAAAACGCATATCTTTTGGAGATACCCACTGATTGGTAGGCATCCACTATGTCTTTTAATGGGTTGAGGGGTGAGTTGTGTCATGGATCGCTCTCTCCTACGGTTTCCACTAGTGGTTTGTTGAATGTTGATGTTAAAACTTTTTCTCCTTCTTTGACTAATGTTTTTCCAAGGTTCCCTAAGACCTCCTTTTTTCCTGATAGGTTCTCTTTGATGTGGGATGACCACGCTACTACGACTTGGATTGGGGGGCCAAATTTGCCGCCTATTGCTGCTTCCTTCGACTATTTTCCCCTCCTAGGCCACTCATTAGTGATGAGTGATTTTTAGAGTTGGAGGAATTATGATGGCGATGTCCATCCTTGTGTTCGTGATTCTCGAGATAGTTTGACTTTTGGCGATGAAGTCCAGCCACCTTTTCATGATGAAATTGCTGATGTGATCATTGATCTCAGCCTTAGAGAATTTGATGATTATGACAGTCATTACCACAAGCTTGAATATGGGATTATACAGCGACATCCATCGCCAATGCCTCACCAAAGCTCCCGAAAAACTCCGCCCTCAGCGCAAGACGACTTATTAATATTTCTTTGAATTCATTTGTTATTTTCGTGTGCAATGTTATTTTCATGTTCTGTTTAAATTTATGTATGTGTTTTAATTTTATTTGGGCTGCATGTATCTAGATGTGTTGTAAGCCTATTTATGGCCTTGATGTTGAGGAATTTATAAGAATGATGAATGAAAATTTGAAAACCTAATTCTAATTTTAGGATTCCCCCTCCTTAATCCTCTTAGCCGCCGACCTCACTCTCCCCCTCTTAGTAGTTCAGCCACAATTCTCCTCCCCTCTTCCCTCCTCTCGTCTCCTATCCAATAGCCCTCCTCTGCAACGTCATTCACAACTCGAAGGAAAACACCCCTTTAATATTTCGGCCACCACTAGCCTCCTTAATCTTGGTCCGACCAACATAGTTTTCCCCCTCCTTTGTGGATTTCGGCAAAGGACTTCAACTCCGGCGTCTAACTTTCTCCAGCATGAAGAAAGGAAGGCATACGAGTTTCTCTCCATTCAGCATGACTCTGGCGGAACCGTTGAAGAGCGAGCCCATTTGGTAAATCAGAATCATCAATTCCGATTGGGGTAACGAAATTCCTACCTTTGACTGTTTCCCTCGTAGATTAATCTTGTGCTGGTTTTCCATGGCATTGCTTGGGAAGCTTTGATTTCATCGTGGTTTTGATCCAAAAGATTTTGTTATTTTTTTTATCCATTTAGGTTCGTGAGGATTGACGGACCTCGTTTTATTTTTGTTGGGAGTGATCAACCTTTTCCGAATCGTAATTTTTCCGGGGATCTCTTTTTGTACAACACACGCTCAATCGGATAGGGTCGATCCATTTTGCTTTAGGGAATATTGACTCATAGCTTCTATTTGATGTCTAAGGGTGTAGCGAACCCATGCGTTAACATTTACATAATATTATTGTGAATCGGGCGTGCTGCATTTTAATTGTGCGAACGTAGAATTGGAATGAGTGAGTGTAATTCAGTATCGCTTGTCCGTTGCGGTTTGTAGGGAGATGTAGCATTCATCACTAAACTTGTTTTTGTGTCCTATAGGTATTTCTTAACATTTGGGGAAATTCGAGAAACTTTCCTAAGTCACGCCCCTAGGTCACGCCCGTGACCTAGGGTGTGTAACTTTAAATCTAGAAATTCAAGCAGTTCGACAAATTTCAGGTATCAAGTAAAGTCACGCTCATGTAACATGCCCGTGTTCCACCTATCACGCCTATAACATCACTCGTGACCAAGCAATCAACCCGTTGTCACACCATGCCAAAGTCCAAAAGCAAGCAAGCTAGAGTCACGCCCGGCCTACATGCCCGTGTGCCAGCTGTCATGCCTGTGACGTGAGCCCTGACCAAGCAGAATTCTAGCTGTCACGCTGTATCACCTCCATCCGTCACATGAAATATAATAGATGGTTCAACCGGGGCCCCATGCCATATTCCATAGATAATCGACAGAGTTATGTATTAATATCAAAACTACATGAATCCTAACTCGGAGCATTTTAGCGGAAGATTTATGGGTTAACTATTGAACTCAAGTACACACGAATGTCGACTATCGATATATATATCAAGAATGATTACAAAATAGATAAAACATTACGGCCTTAAGGCCTTACAAAAGTTTCCTTTACAAATGTGTTTTCATACATCGACACGCAGACCGGCTACACATGAGAAACAATAATCTTTCGCCTTTGGGCCTTCGAGGGCCAACGAATTGCAGCATAAGGGACTTCAGCTCGCTAATTTCCACTTGGCTCTCCAGCACCAAAATAGCATGACCCACCAAAATGTGGCAAACAAAGCAACGATCAATATTTGCTAACCAATTTATAACGACCACACCACTCACTCGGGGTGGCAGTTCTCCTTCCTTGCAAGCAGCATCATATATATCTTTTGGCAAAGAACCACGTGCACTTAAGCACTATTTGCCACAGAAGCAGGCTAAATCGGCCACACGCCTCATGCACTCAGGGCACATTCTCAGTGTATCGAACTTCCTGAGTCCCACCACCATCTACAGTCCCAGATTTTATGTTATACTTGAGCATTCTAGTCTTTCCAGCCAGAGTCTAAGACTCTCATTATGCCATTGACGAAAGCCAGTTACTTTAGGGGATCTAGTCTGAACGAGATAATGCGGGTATAGTTTAGCAATAGCCCGTTGCTCAAATCGCTAGTCCAACGCCAATAGTCACACCAAATAAGCGAACGACAAGATGCAGGTCAGCCTCCCCTTACCTGTTTGGCTCTCTGGCCTTTTTATTGGGCACTCTAGGCCCTCACATATCTCACATGGCCAATACATGGGCTCTCCATGCACACAGTTGCTCATGCTACGCACCTTATCACATGGACATAGGCTTTGCAACAACATTCAGGCTAGCTCGCATGGCCACCTTAGTTGGGCTCACAAGGCACTCAGCTTCAAATAATTGCCCTAGGTCTCCCAGTGATAGGCCTCATAACTTACTGGAAGCTATAGCCGGCGGTAGCACTACCGCCGCGCAGTAGGGACAGAATTCTCCACTTTTGGGTGTTTTCCTGGAGATCACCTCCAGCATTATCACTGCAGCATCCAGCACACCCCCAGACCCCAGATTCTATACATTTAACCACACGCTTTATCCACAAAGTCTTCTACGACATACAAATAAATTCATGTGTACTTGAGTTCGAAAGTTAAACCTTAAAGATTCCGCTAAAATGCGCTGAGTTAGGATTTGTGTATTTTTGATATTATTACGTATCTCCATCGAATGTTTGTGAAATATGGCGTGGGGCCGCAGCCAAACCCTCTATTATATTTCATTTGATAGATGGATGTTTTACACACGCCCCGAAGATGCCAAGATGCCATGCCATGCAGTCACCCCCGATCGACACGCTCGTGACCAAACGTCATGCTTTGTACATGTCAATCCAATCCAGAAGTTGCCGGAAATTCTATCCGAAGATTCCATGTCAGCGTTACGCCCAGGCGACACGCCTTAGGAAACATGTAATGGGGCGCGTACCTCCAAAATTTTTGCTATAAATAGAGTGCTCCGACTGATGTTTTAAAGAGAGCCGGTAGAGTTCCACATAGGTTTACATAATAACTAGTACATAATAACATTAGTAGGAGGTTAATAGAGGGGTTCACCACGTAAGGCATGCATTAAAGGTATTATTGATTAGATACGAAAGTTCAGTAAATATACATAATAACACGTGGATGTATCCTCGATAGAGGTGTACTCATATAAATGGAACCTCCACGGTCAAGTATTTTAATTAATAAAAAAAGTAGAGTTTTTCTTGTTTAAAATTTATTTCCAAAGTAGGTCAAAATTGATGGCTCTCTGCCTCATCTATTTTCAAAACCCCTACGTATTACTTTTATTTTTGCTTTTAAAAATCATAAACTCTTTTTGATAAAATAATGTTTTCAGTCCATAAAGTAGAGTACTCGACACAAATCTGTGGAAAAATACGACCTTGAAATTTTTTAAAAATAATATACTATTACACGATAGTTACGCTTGCCTTATTCATAGTATATAAATAAAATGAGATAGAACAAACAAACTCTTAATTTCCAAATCCAACATACTTTTCAATTTTAACTATCTCTCACATTTTACTTATCATATTTTTGGCGCCATTGTCGGGGATCATTATGTGTTTATATTTGAAATAAAAAGAATTACTATTACTTTTATCTTAGTTGTTATTAAAAATCACTGTTTTATAAAAATAAACAAACCACAAATTCTCTGTCAATTACAAAACCTTTGTTTCCATAAAAACTTATTTTATAACCAATTTTATTTTTTCCTTTTTATTTTCAAAAAACAAAACAACAAAATAATAAAAAAATAAAAAAAATACAAATTTTTTCTATATAATAGTTTTTTATTCCATTACCTGACGAAACTCTCCAATTGATCCTAAACTTGATTTTGATCCTTAAATCGACCGAACCTATTACAGGCGCCATCGATCTTGTGATCAAGACCAAGCATTAAATCTGGAGGAGTTTATTGGAACAACGCACGTTGAAGCTATGGCAGAATAAATTCAAGTCGCTGCCCCGCAAAGGACTATGTCTTATTATGCGAGGTTGAACTTGGACGACACCGTGTCAAGTATATTTCATCTTACAGTTGCTAATAATAATTTTGAAATCAAACCTAGCAAAATCCAAATGATTCAAAACTCTGTACAATTTGATGGTTTGCCAGATGAAGATCAAAACACACATCTGTCAAACATTCTAAATATGTGACACATTTAAAATCAATGGCGTCACTAATGATGTCATTTGTTTGCGTTTATTTCCTTTTTGATTATGGACGAAATCCAAGTTGTGGTTAGGTTCTCTACAAAGAGGATCCATCACTACCTGGCCTGAGATGATAGAAAAAATTTAACAGAGTATTTTTTGCCTGCTAATACCGCAAAATTACGTGCGGATATCTCTTATTTTTTTCAAGGCAAGTCTTAGTCTCTCTTTGAGACTTGGGAGCCTTTTAAAGAATTTTTAGGTAGGTGTCCACATCACTCACTATTAGCTTGGCTCCAAGTACAGACATTCTATAATGTATTGAATTTCCAAACTAGACAAATGATTGATGCTGCCGCTAGGGGAACATTAAATAATAAACCACCCGAGGCCGCCCAACATTGTTTAAGGAAATGGCCATGAATTCCTACCAATGGAACATGCCTAGGTCACGCCCTAATAAACCCACTACGCATT
The DNA here is from genome assembly GCA_039513925.1 of Platanthera zijinensis. Classification (NCBI taxonomy): domain Eukaryota; kingdom Viridiplantae; phylum Streptophyta; class Magnoliopsida; order Asparagales; family Orchidaceae; genus Platanthera; species Platanthera zijinensis. The sequence continues at coordinate 198,800,525 of CM077084.1, read as the reverse complement.
AGAAGCTTGACGCTTCTTCAAATTTAGCACTACAAGTATAATATCTAACTAGGAATGTAGCGGAGATGTCGACCTCCTCTACTACCCCTACTTGGAATTCAACTAATAAAATAATTGAAGAGCCCGTTCATAATATAGGGAATCCATATCAACCTCCTTCCTATAACCCAAATATTAATAAAAATTATTACAATCAAGGGTTTAGGAACCATCCAAATCTATCATGGAGAAACCCCAATAATCCTCAGTGCCAGCCTAATGCAAATCCAATTGGATTGGCACCACAACCACCACCAGAATCACAACCACTACGACCATCCCTGATAGAAGACTTCTTTTTAAAATGCATTGTTACAAATGAGTCCAATATCCAGAATCTTACCGGATCAATTAAAAATCTCGAAACTCAAATTGTACAGATTTCAAAGATGCTGTTGGAGCACCAACCTGGATCTTTGCCAGGAAACACAGTAAACAAAGCTCTTGTTGGAGACACCCAACAGTTTTCTATTTTGTTTTACTTGTCTTTTATATTTTCATAAGTTTTACTTATTGCATTCCCGACCTCCGATCAGGAAAGCCTCTATATTCTATTTTACTTTAAGTTTTGTATACATATCTTCTTTTTCTTCATAGTTATACACAACATAAGTATGGGGGAATATTTCCTTAAAAAAGAGGCCTGTTTTTATATACATAAAATTTTCTTATCAATATTCATGTATATATTTGCAAAAAACTAATAATAATTAAAAATATATATAAATAAAAAAAATAAAGTCTTTTTATGTATATATATTGCTTAATCAATCATCTGAATTTTTTTTTAAAACTCATTCTTCTTTTATCTCTTTTAAAAAACTAAAAATATTTTTGAGTTGATATATAAACAGTTATCTAGTTTTTCAATTTACTAGTCTTTTATTTATCATGAATAAATAGATCTAAATATCTGGGAATAAATTTTAAAGAATATCTTGTGCATTTTATTTTTTTAAAAGGATTTGTTCTAAGCATTACTTCTGATTTATTCTAAATTGAAGCTTGTGTATTATGTTAGCCAAACATATATAAACTATAATTATCTATACTTCACTCTTATCGAAATATAGGAATTTTCAAACTATTATAAATTGCTCTCAAAAATTTTTATCAAAATTTGAATATTTTTAAAACCCCCTACCTATTTACTTTTTGCTTGGCATGTTTTCTTACACAAGCAAGCATCTAGGAGTATGTTTCCCTAGAAAAGATAAAATATTATGTCAATGGGAATAAGATTTTGTTCCGTAAACATAGACATCCAATAATTATTAGACTATATTAAATAGAGTATGTGCTCCTAAACATATACATTAGGTTAAAATAAAATGCAATTCTGAAAAGTTTTTTCTGTTTTGGAAAATATTTTCCTAAACAGTTCTAATCAAGCAAGAATATTGAATATGGTGAGAAGATAAAATTCATCACCTTCTTCATCATAGCCTGCTTTATAGTCAAACACCAAGTTTATATCCCATAAAAATACTATAAATTGATCTAATTTTGCTTAAAATTTTGTGAGAGCATATTTAATAGGACATCTATTTTCTTTCATTTCTCTTTCAAGGTATGGTTTTGATAATGCCAATCTAACTTGTTACTAATGATTGTAATGTTGTTTGCTATTTGGTTTCCTCAAGAAGTCATTTGGCTATGAACATTTATCTCTGGAAAAATAATTTTAATAATATAGGACTTAACACTTTATACTCCAGATTTTTTAGTCTATTTTCCTTTGATATAATAAATTGATAGTTGAATTAGAATTTTTAAAACTATTCGTATAATTGACTCATACTTTTGCTCTGGAATTACAAAGCTTAAGTATGAGGGTATTTGATGAGTAGCAATATATAAATTTTTTGTGTATTTTTTTTATGAAAAAGGGTAATTATATTATGTAAATATTAAAATAAATCATTTCTTTTTTATTTTTAGTTCTAACTTAACTTGTTTTTGTGTCCTTTAGGTATTTCTAGACATTTGGGGAAATTCAAGAAAATTTCCTAAGTCACGCCCATAATTCACGCCTGTGACCTAGGGCGTGTATCTTTAAATCCAACAATTCCAGTAGTTCGACAAAATTCGTTCATCAATTGAAGTCATGTCCGGGTGACACGCCCATGTTCCACCTATCACGCCCATGACATCACCCGTGACCAAGCAATCAACTAGTTTTTGTGCCATGCCAAAGTCTAGAAGCTAGCAAGCTAGAGTCACGCCTATCCTACATGCTCGTGTGCCAGCCGTCATGCCCGTGACGTCAGCCGTGACCAAGCAAAATTCAAGCTGTCACGCCCCGAAGAAGCCAAGTTGCCACACCATGCAGTCACGCCCGACCGACAAGCTTGTGACCAAATGTCACGCCTGTGTACATGTTCAATCCAATCAAGAAGTTGATTGAAATTCTATCCGAAGATGCAATGTCGGTGTCATGCCCAAATGACACGCCCAAGGGGTGTGTAAGGGGGCGTATACCTAAAAAAATTCGGTTATAAATAGAGTGCTCTGACTGATGTTTTAAAGAGAGGTGGTACAGTTCCGCATAGCTCTACATAGTAGTTAGGAGTAGTTTCTGAGTTATATTTTCCTAACCCTTGTTTAGGTTTCCTAGTGTGTAAAACTTTTTAAGTAATAAATTTCAGCTTTTAGTAATTTTTCATCTTTTATTGCTTTTTAACTTAGCTTTAATTTTTATTTAGAAAGGGTGTGTGCGTAAGTACTTTTCATTTTTTTCTTTCTTTTTACGGTATCCCAGATTAGAGGCTAAGATCTCTTTAGTGCTTGATTAAGATGGTTGGGATGGATATTATTTCTGCATCTTTATATTTCTTTTATTTTCAACAACCACCCCCATCTCGATGAGAGGATAAGAACTTTTTAGCACTCGATTGAGAAGAGCTTTGGGAAGGATATTAATTCTGCATTTTAAAAACCTAACTTTCTAAAATAAAAAAGACTTAAAATTTACTAAGAAATTGATCACTCACATGGAAAGAGAAACTACGTGTCACTCTCGAAAGAGCGAGATGAACGTAAGCCTCCCTAGTTAAACCTTCGAACATTAGTAAGAGTTCAATAGCGGGGTTCACCACATAAGGCATGCAATAAAGGTATTGTTGATTGGATACGAAAGTTCAGTCAAGGTACATAATCACAGGTGGATGTATCCTTGAAAGAGGTGCACTCATATAAAGGGAACCTCCACGGTCAAGTATTTTAGTTAATAAAGAAAAGTAGAGTTTTTCTTGTTTAAAATTTATTTCCCAATGTAGGTCAAAATTGAGGGCTCTCTACCTCATCAATTTTCAAAACCTCTACGTATTACTTTTATTTTTTACTTTTAAAAATCATGAACTCTTTTTGATAAAATAATAGTTTTAGTCCTTAAAGTAGAGTACACGACACAAATCCGTGGAAAAATATGACATTGATATTTTTATAAAAAAGATAATATACAATTACGCGATAGGTACGCTTATCTTATTCATTGTATATAAGTAAAACGAGAAAGTACACACAAACACTTAATTTCCAAATTCAACTTACTTTTCAATTTTAACAATCTCTCACATTTTACTTATCACTAGTACAAATATATGTCGATGACATTACATTTAAATCTATAGACGACAACATTTGCAAAAAGTTCTCTAACTTGATGCAAGGGAAGTTCGAAATAAGCTGTACGGGTGAGCTTAAGTATTTCTTAAGACTTCAAGTGAAGCAATCTGAAGATAAAATTTTCATCTACCAGACGAAGTTAATCAAGGAATTACTTAAGAAATTTGGAATGGAGAACACAACCTCTATGATGACTCTAATAGGTTCAACTATGTCTCCGGAGAAGGATGAGAACGAATACCTATTGATGAAACCAAGTACATAAGCATAATTGGATCCTTGCTCTTCCTTACTACGAGTACAACATATATAATGTTTTAAACAAGTCTATGTGCTTGATTCCAGGTGAACTCTAAGGATTCTCACTATGGCATTGCAAAGAGAATTTTGAGTTATCTTAAAGGCACACATGATCTTGTCCAATGGTACCCAAAAAGTAATGATGTCAAACAAATTGGTTTTTTAGATGCTGAATTTTGCAGGAAGTAGGCATGATAGGAAAAGCATTATTGGGGCTTGCAAATGCCTTGGAAGGAGGCTTATATCATAGAGTAGTAAGAAATATAATTGTGTTTCTATCTCAACCGCTGAATCAGAATATATTTCTACAGATAGTCGTTGCATACAACTTCTATGGATCAGAAATCAGCATGAAAATTATAATTTGAAGATGATGGAGATTCTAATGTTCTGCAATTATCCATTGTTATAGCTATTACAAACAATCAAGCTCTCAGAACCGGACAAAGCATATCAAGATACGGTATCATTACATCTAGGAACATATGGAGAATAGGGACATTGATCTCAGCTCATGTCCTGACGGATGAGCAAGTTGCAGATATTTTCATGAAGCCGCTGGATGAGGCCAAGTTTACTCTCTTCAAAATGGAACTTAATATGCTCAACAATGAAACATGCAAATTTAAAGAAATCTGCCCAAGTACAAAAATTCAACTTCTCGAGAACTCAAGAAAGTATTCGTGAAATTAGTCGAAAGCACTCATGAAATTTCGACGAAATTCATCGAGACATCTCATGAAAATTCTATAAATCAGAACTTCTTCACATGGCATTGGTGTCTACTAATCGTAAAGGGAATAAAATCAAACTAGCAATCCAACTATGCAAGTATACCTATCGAATTGTAGCTTGGGGACACATTTGTCGTATTAAAATCTGGGAACTGTTTAGTAATCTTACTCACACGAAGACTATTATCTTATCGAAGGATTATTTTAGGGTTTATTAAAAGAAAAGTAATTGCGATTAAGAAAAAAAATATTGCGCGAAATAGAGAACTACTTGCAGTTAAATAAAGAGCTACTAAAAATGATTACAACGAGGAGTTGAAATGATGAAATAGAAAAGCACTCGATCAAGAATCACCTCGGCAGAAGTTGATCAAAAATGCGATAATAAACCTAAGCTTAATAGGATAAAGTTCCTTGACTGTGGAAGTTCCTAAAGCATGAACACGCTTCTCTTGAAGACGTGCCCAACTGAGTTTAGGAAGGTCCGACTGAACTCTCGTCCAAATCGGAGACCTAAAGCTCGCTTGACGTTGTGAACCCCGCTATTGGATTTCACTCCAATCTAGGAGATTTAACGTCTGCCTCTCTCAAGAGGTGCGTGAAACTCTCTTTATTCTTGAATGGTCACTTCAAACTACGAGCATCTCGGCTAGCTAAGAGTGAAACAAAGATGGAAAATATATATCGATGATATATCTCCAAACATGATTATTCAAGAGTAAATCTAAGGCTTAAACCCTAAAAAGAAAAAGTAAACTTAAAGCATCATAACTTAATAGACTCGAACCTCGGATCATCAAGATCGAGTACAAGGAGGATTAGTTAATAATAGAGAACTAGATGAAGATAGATGGGTAGAAGAACACTATGAAAACAAAGTAAAAAAGGGGCACTTTATATTAATGCTAAAAGAGAACTAAAACTTTGAAATAAAAGATTATAATTACATGGAAATGAAACCTAAGCTAGCATTAACATTAAGCAACTAAAACAATTACAAAAGCTATTACAAAAGGGTTACACTAAAATAGAATTAAGAAAAACTTAAAATGAGAAAGAGAGAGAGAGGATGAACACAAAAATACTTCAAGAAAAAAAAGGGCAGCCCCTCCCCTCTACACCTACTGCTTCCTAAACACAAGGGGGAGCCACTTAATTTATAGAATTTTTCTCTGGGTGGGTCACACCCCCTGTCAGGCCCAGGGAGGGGGTATCAAGGGGGCATGTAAGGTATAAGGTTGACCTCGGGCTCTGGATTCTTGTGGGAATGATGATTATATCTGTACATTGGCAAGCATGCCCTGGGACATGCCCGTATAGGGGGGCGTATAAGGCACGTCATGTCAAAATCATTGGTTGAAAATCTGCCAGGAGTCAGAAAAGTTACCACACTCCCCAGGGCCACGCCCGTATAGGTGTCACGTACAGGTTGACGTGCAGTAACAGAAAATCTTTAATGGCTGCAGGCTTCAAAATGAGGGTGACACGCTCAGAGACATGCCCAGGGAGGGCGTGTAAGGGGGGGGGGGGGCGTCAGGTGTTTTTCTCGGGATTTGAGTTATTGCAGCAAACTTCCTTGGGATTGGGCTACACGCCCTGTGATAGGCCTAGGGAGGGCGTGTCAGGGGGGCGTGTCTGCTCATTTTGGCCGAAAGCAGTGAAAACCAACAAAAAGAGAAGAAAACATTAGTGGAAATAATATATACAAAAGGAGGTCAACATATAAGCTTACAAGACATTATTTATGTATTAAAAAACCTGAAAATAGCCTAATAGTCTTGACTACAAAACGTACTATCAAATTCCCCCAAGCTTATGCTTTGCTTGTCCCCAAGCAAAGATATATAAACTAGCTAACATAAAAATTGACTAATAAAAAATTTCTAATTATGCTTCTAAAAGTATTATGCGAAATTCTAAGTAGGGAGAAGGTGAAACGTAAACCCAAAACAGTTACTTAAATATGGTTTAACAATTTATAAACTTTACTAACTAAAATAAATCATCCACAAATTTATAAAAATTCTTTAAATAAATTTAAGCAAAGCAACAAAATGAAAAAATGCATTGAGTTGTTACTAGATCTTAGAGACACATTATTACTACATCAATCAAATAAAAAAAAATCTAAATTCAAATCCAAACTTAGCAAATTTACTTTCCTTCTTTACTTAGCTAAAATTAAATTCAAAAACATGAATCAAAAAGACTTATTAGGACCGAAACGTTTAGTTTAGAATTATGATTAGGAGTGGAATTCAAAGATAAACAAGGAAGCTTAAATATCACAATAAACCAAAATAAAGAGTTTCAAAAATTTCATCATAAATAAAATATTTTCTTTCTTTTTCTTTTCCATTTTCTTTTCTTTTCTTTTTTTTTATTTTCAAAACAAAGGCCATAAATAATTTTTCTTTTCTTTTTGAAATTGGCCAAACAAAAGTAAACACTTATTTTGAGCATATTTTTTCAAAAAAGTTTTCCAAAAATATCACAAAATAACCCTATCATAATAATGAAAATGTTTTAATGAAACTAAAAAAGGTTAGTGTGATTAGATAGGTTGTAAAAATCTAGTTTTGGTGAAAATGAAATGATAAGTGGAACTATCAATTGAAATTAGAAAAAGGCTCAAAAGCGGCTAACTAGGGATAAAATTTTTAGGTTGGCAAGAAAGCTCAAACAAAAACAAAAACGGCCTAAATAATTTTCATGTTTAAAAATTTATCTAAAGCATTAGGTTTGAAAATTTTAAAAAGCAAATCATAGATAATAAATGAAGACTAATGAAATTATCTTGAAAATAGAAATAATAAGCGACTTGGATCGTTCACATCTACTATGTTAATCAAAAGTTGGCATTACACAAATTATCCAAAAACAAAAAGGAAAATAGTGGATGAAAGATTTTTAGAAAGTAAAGAAAATAAAGAACGAAAAACAATAAAAAATGCAAGTTTTAGAAAAAACGTTTCACATTAACATGTTACCGTGAATTAGAAACACAACATGGCCAACATTTTACTTGTGAAACATAATTAAAAAGATTGATTAGAGAGATTATAATTATCTAAGTCATTATATGGAATTTTGAGAAAAATAAAACAAAAACAAGGGGTACAATTGAAATACAAAAATTAGTTTAACCTATTAAAGTAAAAACAAATAACATAAATTTTTTCATTTTGAAATATTCTCTTTTTTTAATTATTTTTAAAGATATTATCTTTTTTTGGATTTTTAAGATATATAATTTTTTTTAATGAAACAAAATAAAGAAAAGAGAAGGTGGAAATCCTCCCCTAGCTTAAAATAGACATTGTCCTCAATGGAGAAAGGAGGGGAAGGAGAGAGAGAAATTAAAACAGAAATGAAATTATAGAATTGAAAAATAGGTACTTCCCCGGATTTATGCGTTGCGAAAGTTGAGTGATGCAGCTCCCCAATGCTTGCGCTTTGGAACTTCTTGAAATGTCTTTATTGGACTTCGTGATGGATTCAACTGTGTTGGAGCAGGCGATCGCAGAAGTCTCATCTTGTCGAAGCCATCAGGGGAAAAAAGGGTAAAATAAAGAAAATAGAAAAATAACTTGGGTTGCCTCTCAAGAGTGCCCTTTGTTTAAAATGTCGTTTGAGCTCGACGTAACAAAATAATATTGTACAAAAATAATTTGTCCAAAATAATAATTAAAGTTTTAATAAAAATAAAAGTCTTAAGTTAATCAAAGTTTGTGCAGAAAAACATAATATTTTTCGGACGTACATCATCATAACAAAAAATAGAGTTTAAGATGCTGCTCATTCACTTTGAAATCACCCATATCAGGGTGCAAAATCAATATCGTGCCATATGAAAAAACTTCTTTTACAAAAAATGGCCCAGATCATCGTGACTTAAGTTTACCAGGAAATAAACGTAAATGCGAATTATAATAAATAACTTTGTCTCCCGTCTTAAAGGTTTTTGGGTACCTTAAGTGTTTGTCGTGAAAACATTTCATCCGCTTTTTATAAAATATGTTATTTTTGTATGCGTATGGGCGCCACTCGTCGAGTTCGTTAGGTTGAAATTTTCAAAAATCATCGTCAGAGTGGGGATCGAAATTTAAAAACCATAGATACGGCACGATTTTCATCCGCCCAAAAAGCACGGTGTTCTAATTCTACAGGTAAATGGCACGATTTTCTATAGACCAATCGATACGGCATACAACCGATGGCGGTTTTATATGCAGTTCGGTAGGCAAATAGAGCATCGTCTTATTTTGTTGATCATTCTTTTCTATAGGTTGAAACACTCTTTTCAAAAATTCTTTTAATCTCTATGTTCACTACTTCGACTTGTCCGTTAGTTTTGGGGTGGTAGGCAATTGAAACCTTATGTGTAAAGCAGTATTTTATAAGAATTTTGGAAAACTTCGCGTTAGAAAAATGTAAACCACTATCGCTAACGATGGCTCGTGGAGTACCAAACAGAGAAAATAATTTTTTTAAGAAAGTAATTACGACTCGAGAGTCAATAGTAGGAAGAGCTTTGGTCTTATCCCATCGTGAAACAAAATCTCAACAACAAAGATTTATTGGTTCCCGAAGCTAGAAGGAAGCGGGCCAACAAAATCACTTCCCCAGAGGTTTAAAACTTCGCACTCAAGGAAATAATTTTGCGTCATTTCATTTTTTATTCGAAATGTTTCCCAACCGTTGGCAACTGTCACACCTACTCACAAAAGCTTGCGCGTCTTTAAATAGGCTAGGCCAGTAAAAACCCATGCAAAGCACTTTATGGGCGGTGCGATCAGCTTGATAGTGACCACCAGTCGGTCCTTAATGCCAATGTTTTAAAATATCTAATCCTTATTCAAAAGAAACACATCTCCTTATCACCTGGTCCGCACAAATTCGGAAAAGATGCAGGTCCTCCCAAAAATTGTTCTTCAACTCAAAAAAGAATTTCTTCTTCTGCTGAGAGGAGAACTCTTTCGAGAGTACACGAGCCACTAAATTGTTGGCTATGTGTGCAAACCAAGGATAAGGGGATGTGTTAATGAAAATAAGCTACTCATCGGGGAAGAAATCATTAAAATATTTTTCATTTAATTTTTCTATATACGGATTATCTAATCGTGAGAGATGGTCGGCAACAAAATTCTCTGGTCACGCTTTTCACGGATTTCTAAGTCAAACTCCTGCAGGAGTAAGACCCAGCGAATCAGGCGCAGCTTGGCATCCGTCTTATTAAGAAGATACTTGAGGGTCGAGTTGTCCGTAAAAATGATAATTTTGGAAAGCATAATATATGGACGAAATTTATCAAATGCGAAAACAACAGCTAGGAGCTCCTTCTCGATTGTGGTATAATTCTCTTGTGTCGATGTATGTTTTTTACTTGCATAATAGATGTTGTGGAAGTTTTTAGATATTCGTTGTCCTAGTACGGCTCCCTCCACGAAACTACTGGCATAGCACATAATTTCAAATGGAAGGTCACACACCAGAGCTATCATAATAGGGGCATTAATTAAATTTTCTTTTATTAATTCAAAGGCAAATAGACAAAGGTCTTCAAAAATAAACAGGGTGTATTTTTCAAGAAGATGAGTAAGGGATTTGGTGATTTTGGAGAAGTATTTAATGAAATTGAGGTAGAAGCCACCGTGACCTAGGAAACATCTTATATCTTTTACGTTCGTAGGTGATGGAAGTTTCTCGATAACTTCTATCTTAGCTATATCTACTTCAATTCCACGGGCAGAAATCTTATGACCCAAAACTAACCCCTCCCTCACCTTAAACAGGTATTTTCCCAATTTAGGTTAAGGTTTGTTTCTTCGTATCTTTCTAAAGCTTTTTCTAAGTTTTATAAACAACAATCGAAGGCATCGCTAAACACAGAGAAATCATTGATAAACACCTCCATAATGCTTTCTACGTACATGTCGAAGATAACGTACATACATCGCTGGAATGGAGCTAGCCCATTTCATAATCTAAATTGCATTCTTCGGTAAGCGAAGGTGCCGAAGGGACAAGTAAACGTAGTTTTCTCTTGGTCCTCGAGAGAGATGGGGATTTGAAAGTACCCCAAGAGACCATCGAGAAAACAGTAAAATCTATGGCCGGATAATCGCTCTAAAATTTGATCGATGAACGATAAGGGGAAGTTGTCCTTGCTGGTGGCATCATTTAACTTACGATAGTCAATACACATTTCCCACCCCGTCACCTTCCGTGTCGGGATTAAGTCATTATTCTCATTAATAACAACAGTTATCACTCCCTTTTTGGCACTACCTGAAAAGAGCTAACCCACTTACTATAAGAAATATGATAGATAATTCCTACGTCTAACAACTTCATAACCTCATCCTTAACTACTTCTTTCATATTCGGATTTATGAGGAGCTGAGGTTGGATGGAATTATGTGAATTATCTTCCATTAGTATTTTGTGGGTACAGAAAGATGGGCTTATTCCCTTGATATCAAAAATCTACCAAGCAATAGCTCGACGATATTTATGTAAAACTAGAAGGAGTTTATCATTTTGCACTTCAGTTAGGTAGGCCGAAACTATTACTGGTAATTTAGAATCTTTTTCTGAGAAGGCATACTTAAGATGTTCAGGCAATTCTTTTAATTCTAGTGTAGGGGGTTCTTCATATGATGATTTGGAAGTTCATTCCTTTTCAAAAATAATATCTTTGTAGACGTTAACTTTATACAGAAAATTGGAGGGGAGTGAATCAATGGCCATGGCAATTTCTTGTAGACTTTCGGTAGGAAAAGTTGAGGAAGAACAAAAATCAGAAAATTCATTTTCAAAAATGTTGTAGGAAGATTCATCACTTAAGGTATCTAAGAAGAAACAAGAGTCGTCATTCTCTAGGGTATTTTTCATCGAAGGGGTGATAGAGAAAGTCACTTCATCGTCGCCTACTAGTAGAAAGAGCTTGTCATTGCTTACGTCAATGATAGCTCGGGAGGTGGCAAGGAAGGGTGGACCAAGGATCAGGGGAACCTCGACATCTTATTCGATGTCCAATATGACGGAATCCACTAGGAAGATGAATTTATCGACTTTGACTAGAACATCCTCCACTATTACTAATGGGTATTTGACCGATCTATAAGCGAGTTGGATACTCATATGCATGGGGTTGAGGCTACCAATTCCTAACTTCTTTAATAATGAGAGGGGCATTAGGTTGATACTCACACCTAAGTCAGCTAATGCGTGCTTGACAAAAAGATCACCAAAGACACACGATATAGAAAAACTACCCGGATCACTGATCTTCTTTGGTAAACCGTTTGTCAATACAGAAGAGCACTTTGCATTTAATGTAACGTGCGATAAGTTCTCTAACTTTTTATTATTAGTCAGGAGGTCCTTTAGGTACTTAGCGTACTTCTCCATCTGGGAAATTGCTTCATGGAAGGGGATATTTATGTTGATTTGCTTAAACTTTTCTAAGAAGCGCGTATACTGATCATCAAGACGTTGTTTGTTAAGTTGGTAAGGGTATGTTGGAATTGGATCATTTTTAAAAATGGTTGGTGGAGTGAGGTCTTTATCTACAATAGAGAGAGGGGTGATAACTTCTTTTTCAGCAGATGGTGGAATATTCAAAATAGGGGCGGAGCTTGCCTCAGGCTCTTTGCTAACCATACCAGAAACTTGCTTCCCACTCCGCAGGGTTATAGCTTTCGCTTGCTCTCTCGGGTTGGGCTCAGTATTGGAAGGAAGAGACCCGACAGGTCGCTCAGATATAATTTTTGCTAGTTGTCCTACTTGATTCTCTAGACATTTAATGGTTCCGACTAGGCTTCTTATAGTCGCGTCATTAACATTAATATATTTTAAAAACATTTCCTCCAAGCTTAGAGGTTTTTGATAATTTTGAAGAGGTGGAGGTGGTGCAGAAAAATCATTTTGTGGTGGCCGGTGCATCGCATTCGAAGGGTTACTCCATGAGAAATTTTTGTGGTTTCGTAAAGCGGGATTATAACTATTCGGAAAAGAAAAGCCCGGCGCAGGAAAATTAGCCGCAGAAAAATTATGAAAAGCATTTCACGGCATATTATAAACATAATCTAATTGTTCGGGGGCAATAGTTGTAGATTCTCATACCTGAGGGCCGTAGGCAGCAGATATCTCTGTTATCTTTTTTATTAGTATTTTCACTTGTAGGGCTAGCTAGGAGACCTTGTGTACATCAAATATACCTGCAGGTTTGTTTGTGCTGGACCTAGGCATATTCCACTGATATGTGTTTACGGCCATGTCCTAAAAAAGCTCAAGAGCTACTTGTAACATCCCTCAAACAACTAGACCCCCTATGAGTGGTTTTGTGATGACTAGGTCATGACAAAATCCTAGAAATCCCAAGAAGACAAAGTGAACATGGCTCAAGGTGAAAATCACCTTGGTTTGCAAGAATAGAATCCTAATTACAATCCTAGACATGACCTTAGGATTTTAACTTGGTTCCATGATCCCATCATGGCACCTCTAACCCTAAGGGAGGCCAATATGTCGCTATGGACCCATTGGGGTCAACCAAAAAGAGACCAAGATGACTCAAGTCCGGGAAGCGTCGAGTGAGTCGACAAGACTCGACGAGTGGATTAGCTATCTACTTAGACAAGTTTTTGGCCTCGGGCGTTGAGTCTGTTTAGTGTACTTAACGCCATTGGCTGATTGGAATTGAGTGTGTTGAGTGCACTCAACGCCATCTTACTTAGGAAGTATCTTGTCCTCGGGCGTTGAGTTCATCGAGTGCACTCAACGCCATATGCTGAATTGCGTTGATTGCGTTGAGTTCACTCAACATCATCTTACTTAGGAAGAATCTTGGGCTCGGGCATTGAGTGTGTCGAGTGCACTCAATGCCATAGGCTGAATGACGTTTAGTGCATTGAGTGCACTCAATGCCATCTGACTTGGGAAGAATGTTGAGCTCGGGGTATTGAGTGTGTCGAGTCCACTCAAAGCCATGGGCTGAATGGCGTTGAGTGTGTTGAGTTCACTCAATGCCATCTTACATGGAAAGAATTTTGAGTTCGGGGCGTTGAGTGCGCTGAGTCCACTCAACATCATGGGCTGAATGGCAATGAGTCATTGAGTGCACTCAATGCCATCATATTGGGAAAATATTTTCTGGAATTATGGAATTGAGTGAGTTGAGCTCACTCAACGCCATAGAATGAATGGTGTCGAGTGAGTGAGCTGAGCTCACTCAACACCATTATACTTAGAAATTTCCTGGCGATTTTGGCGTTGATTATGGAGGCTTGTCTCAACGCTTTTGCCTTAGCAAAATTCTCGGCCCTACTTGCTAGTTCGAGATCTTTTCAGGAATTGTGCCAATCTAAATTAATAGGCCCTGATCATTCATTAAGACTTATTTAAACAATAATAGGTGTCCAATGGTAGAATGCCACGTGGCAGACGGTTTAACCCGAATTCCATGTTAATGGAGGAGAGAGAAAAAGCCCCAAAGCCAAGGCCAAAATTTAGCTTCATGGCCATGAATGGCACTTGAATTCCTTGGCCTCATTCCCCTCTCCCTTTTATGGCTGCATTCAACTCCTCTGGGAAAGAGGAAGAGTTTCCAGCCATTTCCTAGCTAGATTGAGCCCACATTCATCCTCCTCCTCCATGGCCAAAAAGCTCTTAAATGGGCATTAATGCCCACCACCAGCTAGACCCGTCCCTCCCCCATTTTATCATTTTAAAAGACTCACAGGACTTAGAGGAGCGGTTTCCACACAAACCTGAAGGAGCCGAGGAAACCCACTATGTAGTTGTAGAAATTGAGCGGCGCCACCACCGACCATGGCATCCCGGCAATCGAGACATCCCTAGGCCGTGAGCAAGGTCCTCCCCTTCCTCTTTCCTTATGGGTAGATCGTAGGAATTGTAAGGGCTATGGAACCGGCTCAATTGAGCCCGATCGGGTGATGAAAAATCACTGGTTTTTGCATGAAAATAATGAGTGGTTGGGTTTGCCGGAATCCTCCCCTCTAGCGGTCGTGCTACAGCTCAGCGATGGCCACCACCTTGACGGAGGTGGTGGTGGCGGTGGACGGTAAGGGAGGTTGCCGGGTGGCCGGGAAAATTTCTTGTAATAAGCTCAGGGTTCGGCCAATCATGGACCTCGGCTAGAGGAAGAAGACGATCCAGCAACCGTCAGATCTTGCATCAAGATCTGTGCTGTTCATTTAAATCCTTTTCTTTTTAAATGAATTTCTGTATTATGATAGCAGTCACTTTAGAAAATAAATGAAAAATACTTAAAGGCTCTATATGAGGAAATGGTCAACATATAATTTGTAGGCCTATGGGTCTACTTTATTTTAAAATTAATTTGGGTCAATTTGGTCAATTGGTTTGACCAGAGAACCCATTTTTGTGGGATCTATACCTAGGGCTAGATAGGAATTAAAATGAGCGCCCCCACCACATCCCTTGCCAAAATGACTTGAAAATTGGACAGGGAGTCACCCTTATCTATACCTTGGTCCTGCCCAAAAATAAGAATTTTTAGGGACAATATTTGTATAGTTTTTAAAATTATTTAATTACTCTAGGGTAAATTAATTAAGGGACCAAATGACCTTCAAACACTCCCAAATTTTGGCTAGCTAAGAGTGAAAACAAAAATGGAAAATATATATCGATGATATATCTCCAAACATGATTATTCAAGAGTAAATCTAAGTCTTAAACCCTAAAAAGAAAAAGTAAACTTAAAGCATCATAACTTAATCAACTAGAACCTAGAATCATCAAGATAAAGTACAAGGAGGATTAGTTAATCATGGAGAAGTAGATGAAGAGAGATGGGTAGAAGAACACTATGAGAACAAAGTAAAAAAGGGTCACTTTATATTAATGCTAAAAGAGAACTACAACTTTGAAATAAAAGATTACCATTGTATGGAAATGAAACCTAAGCTAGCATTAACATTAAGCAACTAAAACAATTACAAAAGCTATTACAAAAGGTTTACACTAAACTAGAATTAAGAAAAACTTAAAATGAGAAAGGGAGAGACGAAGAACACTAAAATACTTCAAGAAATAAAAGGGAAGCCCCTCCCCTCTACACCTACTGCTTCCTGGACACAAGGTTGAGCTACTAAATTTATAGAATTTTTCTCTGGGTGGGTCACACCCCCTATCACGCCCAGGGAGGGGGTGTCAGGGAGGCATGTCAGGTATGGGGTTGACCTCAAGCTCTGGATTCTGGCGGGAATGATGATTATATCTGTACATTGGAGGCCATGCCCTGGGACACGCCCGTGTAGGGGGCGTGTAAGGCACGTCATGTCAAAATCATTGGTCGAAAATCCGTCAGTCGTTAGAAAAGTTGCTACACGCCCCAGCGCCACGCCCGTATAGGTGTCACATACAGGTTGACGTGTAGTAACGGAAAATCTTTAATGGAGGCCCGCAGGCTTCGGGATGAGGGTGACACGCCCAAAGAGGGCATGTAAGGGGGGGCACGTCAGGTGTTTTTCTCAGGATTTGAGTTCTGACAGCAAACTTTCTTAAGATCGGGTTACACGCCCTGTGACACGCCCAGGGAGGGCGTGTCAGGGGGGGCGTGTCAGCTCATTTTGGCCGTAAGCAGAGAAAACCTGCAAAAAGAGAAGAAAACATTAGTGGAAATAATATATACAAAAAATGGTCAACATATAAGCTTACAAGACATGATTTATGTATTAAAAACCTGAAAATACCCTAATAGTTTAGACTACAAAACGTACTATTAAATTCCCCCAAGCTTAAGCTTTGCTTGTCCCCAAGCAAAGATATAAAAACTAGCTAACAAAAAAATTGACTAATAAAAATTTTTCTAATTATGCTTCTACAAGTACTATGCGAAATTCTAAGTAGGGAGAAGGTGAAACATAAACCCAAAATAGTTACTTAAATATGGTTTAACAATTTATAAACTTTACTAACTAAAATAAATCATCCACAATTTTATCAAAATTCTTTAAATAAATTTAAGCAAAGCAACAAAATGAAAAAAATGCATTGAGTTATTACAAGATCCAAAAGACACATTATAACTACATCAATCAAATAACAAAAATCTAAATTCAAATCCAAACTTAGCTAATTTACTTTCCTTCTTTACTTAGCTAAAGATAAATTTCAAAAACATGAATAAAAAGGACTTATTAGGACAGAAACATTTAGTTTAGAATTATGATTAGGAGCAGAATTCAAAGATAAACAAGAAATCTTAAAAATCACAATAAACCAAAATAAAGAGTTTCAAAAGTTTCATCATATATAAAATATTTTTCTTTATTTTTCTTTTACATTTCCTTTTCTTTGCTTTTTTATTTTCAAAACAAGGCCATAAATAATTTTTCTTTTCATTTTGAAATTTGCCAGACAAAAGTAAACATTTATGTTGAGCATATTTTTTTCAAAAAAGTTTTCCAAAAATATCACAAAATAACCCTATCGTAATAATGAAAAAACTTTAATGAAACTCCAAAAGGTTAGTGTGATTTGATAGGTTGGAAAATTTTAGCTTTGGTGAAAATGAAATGATAAGTGAAACTATCAATTGAAATCAGAAAAAAGCTCAAAAGCGGCTAACTAGGGAAAAAAATTTTAGGTTGGCAAGAAGGCTGAAACGAAAACAAAAACGGCCTAAATCATTTTCATGTTTAAAAATTTATCTAAAGCATTAGCTTTGAAAAATTTCTAAAAGAAAATCATAGATAATAAATAAAGACAAATGAAATTATCTTTAAAATAGAAATAATAAGCGACTTGGATCGTTCACATCTACTACGTTAATCAAAAGTTGTCATTACACAAATTATCCAAAAACAAAAAGGAAAATAGTGGATGAAAGATTTTTAGAAAGTAAAGAAAATAAAAAACGAAAAACAATAAAAAAATGCGAGTTTTTTATAAAACGTTTCACATTAACCGTGAATTAGAAACACAATATGGCCAACATTTTACTTGTGAAACATAATTAAAAAGATCGATTATAGAGATTATAATTAGCTAAGTCGTTATATGGAATTTTGAGAAAAACAAAACAAAAACAAGGGGTACTATTGAAATACAAAAATTAGTTTAACCTATTAAAGTAAAAACAAATAACATAAATTTTTTCATTTTGAAATATTTTCTTTTTTTATTATTTTTAAAGATATTATCTTTTTTTTTATTTTTAAGATATATAATTTTTTTTTATTATTATTTTTTTAATGGAAACAAAATAAAGAAAAGAGAAGGAGGAAATCCTCCCCCTAGCTTAAAATGGACATTGTCCTCAATGGAGAAAGGAGGGGAAGGAGAGAGAGAATTTAAAACAGAAATGAAATTATAGAATTGAAAAACAGGTACTTCCCCGGATTTATGCGTCACGAAAGTTGAGTGATGCAGTTCCCCCATGCTTGCGCTTTGAAACTTCTTGAAATGTGTTCATTGGACTTTGTGATTGATTCAGTAGTGTTGGAGCAGGCGATCGCAAAAGCTTCATCTTGTCGATGCCGTCCGGGGCCCAAAAGTGTAAAATAAAGAAAATAGAAGAATAACTTGGTTTACCTCTCAAGAGTGCCCATTGTTTAAAACGCCGTTTGAGCTCGATGCAACAAAATAATATTATACATAAATAATTTGTCCAAAATAATAATTAAAATTTTAAGAAAAATAAAAGTCTTCAATTAATCAAAGTTCGTGTAGAAGAAACTTAATATTTTTCGGACTGACATCATCATCACCAAAAAATAGAGTTTAAGATGCTGCCCATTCACTTTGAAATCAGCCTTATCAGGGTGCAAAATCAATATCGTGCCATATGAAAAAACTTCTTTTACAGAAAACGGCCCAGATCATCGCGACTTTAGTTTGCCAGGAAATAAACGTAAACGTGAATTATAAAAATGAACTTGGTCTCCTGGCTCAATGGTTTTTGGGTACCTTAAGTGTTTGTCATGAAAATGTTTCGTCCGCTCTTTATAAAATTTGTTATTTTTGTATGCGTAAGGACGCCACTCGTCGAGTTCGTTAAGTTGAAATTTTGAAAATCATCGACATAGTGGGGATCGAAATTTTAAAACCATAGGGCCCAAAAAGCACGGTGTTCTAATTCTACGGGTAAATGGCCTAATTTTTTATAGACCAACCAATACATCGTACAATCGATGGCAGTTTTATATGCAGTTCGGTAGGCAAATAAAGCATTGTCTAATTTGGTTGATCAGTCTTTTCTTGAGGTGGAAACAGTCTTTTCTAAAAAAAATTTAATCTCTATGTTCACTACTTTGACTTGTCCATTAGTTTTGGGGTGGTAGGCAGTTGAAACCTTATGTGTAATGCTGTATTTTATAAGAGTTTTGGAAAACTGCGCCTTAGAAAAATGTAAACCCCTATCGCTAACGATGGCTCGTTGAGTACCAAATCGAGAAAATAATATTTTTAAGAAAGTAATTAAGACTCGAGAGTCAATAGTAGGAAGAGCTTGGGCATAGCCCATCGTGAAACAAAATCTACAACAACTAAGATGTATTTGTTCCCGAAGCTCTAAGGAAGGGGGCCATTAAAATTAATTCCCCAGAGGTCGAAAACTTCGCACTCAAGGAAATAATTTTGTGACATTTCATTTTTATTGGATATGTTTCCTAACCGTTGGCAACTATCACACCTACTCACAAAAGCTTGCGCATCTTTAAATAGGCTAGGCCAGTAAAATCCCGTGTATGGCACTCTGTGGGCGGTGCGAGCAGCTTGATAGTGACCACCAGTCGGTCCTTAATGAAAATGTTTTAAAATATATAATCCTTATTCAAAATAAACACATCTCCTTATCACTTGGTCTGCACAAATTCAGAAAAGATACGGGTCCTCCCAAAAATAGTTCTTCAACTCAGAAAATAATTTCTTCTTCTGCTGATAGGAGAACTCTTTCGGGAGTACACGAGCAACTAAATAGTTGGCTATGTGTGCAAACCAAGGAGAAGGGGATGTGTTAATGAAAAGAAGCTTCTCATCGGGGAAGAAATCATTAAAAGATTTTTCAATTAATTTTTCTATATACGGATTATCTAATCGTGAGAGATGGTCGGCAGCCAAATTCTTTGCTCCTCTCTTTTCACGGATTTCTAAGTCAAACTCCTGGAGGAGAAAGACCCAGCGAATCAGGCGCAGCTTGGTATCCGTCTTATTAAGAAGATACTTGAGGGTCGAGTGGTCCGTAAAAATGATAATTTTGGAAAGCGTAATATATGGACGGAGTTTATCAAAAGCAAAAACAACAGCTATGAGCTCCTTCTCGGTTGTGGTATAATTCTCTTGTGTCGATGTAAGTTTTTTACTTGCATAATAGATGTGGTGGAAGTTTTTAGATATTCCTTATCCTAGTACGGCTCCCACCACGAAACTACTCGCATCGCACATAATTTCAAAGGGAAGGTCTCACACCAGAGCTATCATAATAGGGGCGTTAATTAAATTTTCTTTTATTAATTCAAAGGCAAATAGACAAAGGTCATCAAAAATAAACGAGGCGTATTTTTCCAGAAGATGAGTAAGGGGTTTGGTGATTTTGGAGAAGTATTTAATGAAACGGCGGTAGAAGCCAGCGTGACCTAGGAAACTTCTTATAGCTTTTAAGTTCGTAGGCGACGGCAGTTTCTCGATAACTTCTATCTTAGCTATATCTACTTCAATTTAATGAGCAGAAATCTTATGACCCGAAACTAACCCCTCCCTCAACATAAAATGACATTTTCCCAATTTAGGGCGAGGTTAGTTTCTTTGCATCTTTCTAAAGCTTTTTCTATGTTTTCTAAACAACTATCGAAGGCATCGCCAAACACAGAGAAATCATCGATAAACACCTCCACAATGCTTTCAATGTACTTGCCAAAGATAGCGTACATACATCTCTGGAATGTAGCTGGCGCATTGCATAATCTAAATGGCATTCTTCGGTAAGCGAAGGTGTCGAAGGGATAAGTAAACGTAGTTTTCTCTTGGTCCTCGGGATAGATGGGATTTGAAAGTACCCCGAGAGACCATCGAGAAAACAGTAAAATCTATGGTTTGATAATCGCTCTAAAATTCGATCGATGAATGACAAGGGGAAGTGGTCCTTGCGGGTGGCGTCATTTAACTTACGATAGTCAATACACATTTGCCACCCCGTCACTGTCCCTGTCGGGATTAAGTCATTATTATCATTACTAACTACAGTTATCCCTCCCATTTTTGGCACTACCTGAACAGGGCTAACCCACTTACTATCAGAAATATGATAGATAATTCCTGCATCTAACAGCTTCATAGCCTCGTCCTTAACTAATTCTTTAATATTAAGATTTATGCGGAGCTGAGGTTAGATGGAATTACGTGAATTATCTTCCATTAGTATTTTGTGGGTATAGAAAGATGGGCTTATGCCCTTGATATCGGAAATCTACCAAGCAATAGCTCGACGATGTTTATGTAAAACTAAAAGGAGTTTATCTTTTTGCACTTTAGTTAGGTAGGCCGAAACTATTACTGGTAGTTTAGAATCTTTTCCTGAGAAGGCATACTTAAGATGTTCAGGCAGTTCTAATAATTCTAGGGTTGGGGGTTCTTCATACGATGATTTATAAGTTCATTTCTTTTCAAAAAAAAAATCTTCATAGACGTTAACTTTATATAGAAAATTGGAGGGTGGTGAATCAATGGCCATGACAATTTCTTGCAGACTTTTGATTGGAAGAGTTGAGGAAGAACAAAAATCTGAAAATTAAGTTTCAGAAATATTGTAGGAAGATTCATCACTTTAGGTATGTAAGAAGAAACAGGAGTCGTCATTCTCTAGTGTATTTTTCATCGAAGGGGTGATAGAGAAAGTCACTTCATCATCGCTTAGTCGTAGAAAGAGCTTGCCATTGCTTACGTCAATGATAGCTCGGGAGGTGGCAAGGAATGGTGGACCAAGGATCAAGGGAACCTCGACGTCTTCTTCGATGTCTCATATGATGAAATCCACCAGGAAGATGAATTTATCGACTTTGACAAGAATATCCTCCACTATTCCTAATGGGTATTTGACCGATTTATCAGCGAGTTAGATACTCATATGCGTGGGGTTGAGGCTACCAATTCCTAACTTCTTTAATATCGAGAAGGGCATTAGGTTGATACTCGCACCTAAGTCAGCTAATGCGTGCTTGAGAAAAAGATCACCAAAAACACACGGTATGGAAAAACTACCCGGATCACTGATCTTATTTTGTAAACCGTTTGTCAATACATAAGAGCACTTGGCGTTTAATGTAACGTGCGATAAGTTCTCCAACTTCTTATTATTAGTCAGGAGGACCTTTAGGTACTTAGCGAACTTCTCCATTTGGGAAATTGCTTCATGGAAGGGTAGCTTTATGTGGATTTGCTTAAACATTTCTAAGAAGCGGGTATACTGATCATAAAGACGTTGTCTGTTAAGTTGCTAAGGGTATGTTTGAATTGGATCATTTTTAAAAATGGTTGGAGTGAGGTCTTTCTCTACAATAGAGAGAGGGGTGATAACTTCTTTTTTAGCAGATGGTGGAATATTCAAAATGGGGGCGGAGCTTGCCTCGGGATTTTCGCTAACCATACCAGAAACTTGCTTCCCACTCCGCAGAGTTATAACTTTCGCTTTCTCTCTCGGGTTGGGCTCAGTATTGGAAGGAGGAGACCCGGTGGGTCACTCAGATATAATTTTTGCTTGTTGTCCTACTTGATTCTCTAGACTATAAACGGATCCGGCTAGGCTTCTTATAGTCGCGTCAATAACATTCATAAATTTTGAAAACATTTCCTCCAAGATTGGAGGTTTTTGATAATTTTGAAGATGTGTAGGTGGTGCAGAAAAACTATTTTGAGGTGGCGGGCACATCGCTTTCGAAGGGTTACTCCACGAGAAATATGTGTTGTTTCGTAAAGCGGGATTATAACTATTCAGAAAAGAAAAGCTCGGCACAGAAAAATTCGTAGCAGAAAAATAATGAAAAGCATTTCTCGGCATATTATTAACATAATCTAATTATTCCGGGGCAGTAGTTGCAGATTCCGATAGCTGAGGGGAGGAGGCAGCAGACATCTCCGTTATCTTTTTTGCTTAGTATTTACACTTATAGGGCCAGGTAGGAGACCTCGTTTACATCAAATATACATGCAGGTTTGTTTGTGTTGGACCTAGGTATATTCCACTGATATGTGTTCACGACCATGTCCTTGAAAAGCTCAAGAGCTGCTTGTAACATCCCTCAAACAACTAGACCCCCTAGGAGTGGATTTGTCATGACTAGGTCATGACTAGGTCATGACAAAACCATAGAAAGCCCAAGAAGACCAAGTGAACAAGGCTCAAGGTGAAAATCACCTTGGTCTGCAAGTAGAAGAAACCCAATTACAATCCTAGGCAAGACCTTAAGGTTTTAACTCGGTTCCATGATCCCATCATGGCACCTCTAACCCTAAGGGAGGTCAATATGTCGCTACGGACCCATTAGGGTCAACCAAAAAGAGACCAAGATGACTCAAGTCCGTGAAGCGTCAAGTGAGTCGACAAAACTCGACTAGTGGATCAGGTATCAACATAGACATGTTTTTGGGCTCGGGCATTGAGTGTGTGGAGTGCACTCAATGTCATGGGTTGAATGGTGTTGAGTGCATTGAGTGCACTCAACGCAATCTTACTTAGGAAGAATCTTGGGCTCGAGCATTAAGTGCATCGAGTGCACTCAACGTCATAGGCTGAATGGCATTGAGTGCGTTGAGTGCATTCAACGTCATCTTACTTAGGAAGAATCTTGGGCTCAGGTGTTGAGTGCGTCGAGTGCACTCAACGCCACAGGCTTAATGGCATTGAGTGCGTTAAGTGCACTCAATGCCATCTGACTTGGGAAGAATGTTGAGCTCGAGGCATTGAGTACGTCTAATCCACTCAACGTCATGGGCTGAATGGCGTTGAGTGTGTTGAGTGCACTCAACGCCAACTTAAGTGGAAAGAATTTTGAGTTTGGGGCGTTGAGTGCGCTGAGTCCACTCAACGCCATGGGTTGAATGGCATTGGGTGCATTAAGTGCACTCAACACCATCATACTGAGAAAGGATTTTCTGGAATTTTGGCGTTGAGTGAGTTGAGCTCACTTAATTCCATAGACTAAATAGAGTCGAGTGAGCTGTGCTCACTCAATGCCATTGTACTTAGAAAATTCTGGGCAATTTAGGCATTGAGTGTGGAGGCTTGTCTCAACGCTTTTGCCTTATCGAAATTATCGGCCTTGCTTGCTGGTTCGGGATCTTTTCGGGAATTGTGGCAAGCTGAATTAATAGGCCCTGGTCCTTTCATTAAGACTTATTTAAACAATAATAGGGGTCCAATGGTAGAATGCCACGTGGCAGACGGTTTAACTCGAATTCCATATTAATGGAGGAGAGAGAAAAAGCCCCAAAGCCATGGCCGAAATTTGGCTTTCATGGCCATTAATGGCACTTGAATGCCTTGGCCTCATTCCCCTTCCCCTTTTATGGATGGATTCAACTCCTCTAGGGAAGAGGAGGAGTTTCCAGCCGTTTCCTAGCTGGATTGAATTTCAATAATTTTGGAAATTATTTAATTACTCTAGGGTGAATTAATTAAGGGAACAAATGACCTTCAAACTCTCCCAAATTTTGGTGAGTTGTCCATGGGGTCATCTTTAGGCTCTATATAAATTTTCATCTCATTTGAAGATGATTTATGTTTGAAGCAAGCAACCCTTGCCTTGCCCATAAGGGGGTATTTAAGTAAAAAGTGCACTTTGAGTTTTGAGTGGCCAAATCCCCTCAACAGAATTTGAAATTTTGAGCACTTGTTGGTTATGACTATAGCACCCTCATATAGAATATGGGGAGGTTTGGGATTGAATTGACTTTGGACGCAAGTTCAAACCCTATGTTTGGACTTTGGGGGTTTGAGAAGGGCATGTGGTCAAATGCCCTTGTATGAACTTGAAGTTTGGTGGAGAGAAATATCAGGTAGCTACGGTCCTCTGGTGAAAATACTAGTGGACTTAGGGACAGTTAGGCCTCTCAAAACCCTAACTCTAGTTTAGGTCACAAACCTTGTAGTGGTAGAATAGGTTATTAAAACTCATTGAATAGTGATGAAACTTGGGTAGTGTAGTCATAGGGTTAGTATGAACGTCTGAAAATTTAATTGCGAACTTTGGAACATTAATCTTAGTACTTCCTTTGTAATGCATGAGTTGGCCCTACTTAATTATTTAGATATTGTGAACTCACTGTGCATTGGAAAGTCATAAAAAAATTTGGCTGAGGTAGTTTTAGACCATTATGCTCATGTATGAATTTTATAAGAATTTTGAAATACATATTTACAGTATATACTTCACAAGCTCATCAAAATGGAAACTTGTTCAATAATTTATTCAGAGATCATTATTTGTTGTAAAATTGTGAAACTTGATCAGTAGTTTATTAGGTCAAAATGCTCATATAGAGATTTTATTACAATTTTTAGATGAATAATTACTGTAAATAGTTCATTAACCTGTTTACTTGGATTAATATGAGAAAATCAAGTTTAGAGTTCATTATTTACTGATAAATTATGAAACTTGACCTGAAGTATTTATATGTTTTTATGATCATCCTTGAATTTTCTCAGCATTTTTGGAAGTATATTGACAGTATTTGTCTCTTTAAAATGATTAATGTAGGTTGTATTTACAATTAGATTTAGAAGCCTAAATCTTACTGAAAAATTAGGAGACTCTGATTTTACCATTCATAAGTCATAATGTAATTATCATAAACTTTGTAGAGCATTTGCATGTCTAAAAGGGGTACTTCATGTTCAAACTTGGGTTTTGGATTACTTAGGAAAATTAAATAAATTATCAAGTAAATTAGGAAAATTATGAAATCCTCGATTTAGGCTAATCATGGCATGGTAGACCCCCAATAATTATTATAGGGATATTGGATGATAATTTTGAGTACCTCCCACTATATACATCATATAGCTTAGGATGGTCTGCGTTTAGAAAAAACTGCAGAAATCATGATATGGTTTAAAATGAATCCAGAGAGTTTGGATGTTAGTGTATTGACTTGGTAAATGGATAGGGGATACCTTTGTTAGTTGGGAAGAATAGGTAGTAGAGTGCCTTAAATTTAGGTGGTGCTCAGGATCGACGAAACATCATCTTCCCTGTGGAGAGAGAGAAAGAGTCAAAACACACTAGGATTAGATCCAAGGTAATACTAAAGGGATTGGGAGTTGGGTAATAACTAATAATAAGTGCCTTGCAAAAGGGAGCTTTGGGATTCAGCCCATCGCAATTCATAGTGCATTTTGAGAGCCATTCACGGGGTATGTCGGGGGCAGTCCTAGGCTAACCTAAACTGTAGGTAAAACTGAATTGCAAGAGTAACTATCATAATTAGGGGTTCACTTTCATTCACCTCGATGTCTCGGGATGTTAGATTGGTTCACACGGGCTGTAGGCCCGGGGGATTTTTGTGATGGGCAGGTTGGCCCGCCGACCTTCGACTCGGTAATTGATTGTGATGGACAGGATAGTTCGGGGAGCCTTAGTTGTTGGTTGTGATAGACGGGATAGTCCAGGGAGCTTTGGCTCAGTTGATATGTAACGTCCCAATTCGCGCTAGGCCCCTTGATTGCGTATTTGAGTCAAGGGGGCTGTGGTGAGCCCAATGGGGGTGTGGGTGAACAGGTGCGGACGTACGGGAAATGATGAAAAACAAGGCAAATGGCATTTCTGGCTGACACGGGTATGGACACGGCCGTGTCCATACCCGTGTGCCTCATAAAATTAAGTTTCCAGTCAGAGAGGTACACGGGTATTGGGACACGGGCGTGTCCCTAGCCGTGTGCCGAGGACACGGGTCGAGACACGGCCGTGTCTCTACCCGTGTGCCGCAACCCTGACCCGGCAGAAAGTTGTTCTGGGATGAACACGGCCCTAGACACGGCAGGCAACACGGCCGTGTCACCTGAACACGGGTAGGAACACGGCCGTGTGCCTACCCGTGTCTGCGATGTATAAAAAGGAAAAAGTTGGAAACTCTAGCATTCATTCCCCTTTCTTCTGCCCCGAAATTCCTGAGAGAGTTCTTGGCTGGAGGAGGAGGAAGAGCTTGCCGGAGCCATCCTTGGAGGAATCAAAACGCCGCCACCGTCAAGGGAAAAACAATGTCGCCGCGAAGGAGTGCGAGGCTCATGGCCGGCCATGGTGGTACCGCTGGACTTGAGGTGAGATTCCTCCCCTCTCCCTTGGTGCTAGATCTATAGTTATTTTAGGAGAGACATCGACTCCATAGAGTCTTGATGGTGAGGAGGAGAGTTCTTAGGATAAGCCATGCCTAGGTTGTCTAGGCTTAGTTTCCCTCAACCTTCTCATCGTTCAAAGTGGAGATGAGAGGGGTTTTCGTTGAGGGTTTGGCTTTGAAAGGAGAAATAAGATTGGGTGTGATTTCTGGAGAAGTTTATGCGAGGTCGTTGCAAGGAAGAAGATGAACGGATGCCGTTCATCTCGCCTTAAGATGCGTGCAGAAATCTGATTTCTGCACGCGGCGACCTTCGTGGCCAATTTCGGAGGTGTTCTGGCCAAATCTGGGTGAACGACTCAACACAAAAGTCGTAGCCCTTGAAATTACCTTTCCAACGAGGGGTTGTTCGTTTCCATGCGATACCTGTAGCCACGGGAAAGCTGGTTCGAGTCCGCTGCGTTCGGGAAAATTCCTGTACAGGAAACTGTTTCCTGAACGTATTCGAGTTGAATTTCTGGTATGTTGCGACCAGATCTGGGCGATCGACTCAACACGAAAGTCGTAGCCCTCGCGAATACCTTTCCAACGAGGGGTTGTGCATTGCGATCGGATTCCTGTAGCTCCGGGAATCCCAGTTTTAGTATTGGACTATCCTATGTTAATGCACTTGTTAATTTATAATGTTAGCACTCTTGCAATGATTGTGATTTGCACATGTGATATCTTGCTCCCATATATCTATAATGTCGTTGTTACTATAATTTAGTATGGTTACTCATTTGGTTGTGTAATAAGGGATAACCATGCAATGGTAGAGAAATGGATTGGATGGGAAGGCTAGATATTAGGAGTTGATATTGGTAAAGGATATATTTATACAAATTGGTGTTGAACACATCTAATGTGCGTAGTGTTGAGGTGAATTCATTGAATAGGTGGGCGTGAACATGATGAACACTATATGAAGAGTATTTTGTAACTGTAATCCGAGCCCAAGGGGTTTATTAACAACCGATGCTTAGAGTTGAAGTCTCCCTACGGGTAGCATCGAGTGAGTTGTTTTGGGGCATGTGATGTGCGACGATTCATCGTGTCGCGATGTTGAGATAATGATTGTGGAAGGTCTACGGGTTCGCCAGTCGTCACACCGATGGGAGCCAATGGGTAGACCTTGGGCGGTAGGGTTAGATACTTGGTGTCCATAACCCGAGATCTCCTCCGCGCCATGAGAACGGTTGGGCTTGCACCTCGTGCGTTTCCGAGGTTCCATCCGGTTCGAAATCAAAGGCCAGGTTGGGCTGTGTTCTTGGTGCACATCTACCCAAGACCTCTTCTGAGCCGTAGTACGCATGTGAGCTCCGCTGTTGTGTTCTTAGCGTTGAGGCGTACGGGGGCCTAGGATAGGTAGTGTGATACCACCTAGTAGTGGAGACGCCCGCTCCACTGTCGCCGTCTGGCCACGACGGACGACGCCTGAGAGGTTAGCTACCTGCTCGAAAAGTGGGAACTTCTAGTCTGTGTCTACATAGCAACTTGCATGTGCGTGCGCATGATTCGGTCATAGCATAACATTCATTTCATGTCATTCATTGCATACACAAGATCCTCATCGTATAAGTTTGTATGGGCACTCTTATACGATGAGTTACTATACTGTTAAGCCGATCCTTAACTTATAAGTTTGTATGGGCACTCTTATAAGTTAGGTTACTATTCTGATTAATTATACCTGCTGTCATATTATTGATATTTGTAGAACTGCTAGTTGTGTAGCGTAGTTTATACTTCACCATATTTACTGTCACCTGCTTGTTTACTTGCTAATATATATACATATTGTACCTTTGTTCCTTTCTCCGCCCGGTGCCGAGGAGTCGCCGGGGGAGCGGATGTGAAGCCACTTAGTCTTATGACTAACGGTTGCTACGTCTTCCTTTTTTAGGAGGAAACCCCGCAGGTAGAGCGGCAATGGACTATGCAGCAGGACAGCCAGGCCCGGATGATAGGACCTGAGGTGGTGGTGCCATCGGCACCGTCAGTGACAGTCGTGAGTGTTTTCATGTAGCCGTTTGGCAAAACATTTCTAGACTCTTGTTCTTTTGTACAAGCCTGATGTGCTTGTTATCTTCCGCTACTTTTGGACTTAAACTTAGCTGTGAATTGAACTGCTTTTAGCTTTATTTTTCTGTTATGGTTGGGTTGGCATAATTGTTGTGATATGGATTGTAGCCGGCGGAATAGGCGTCTTATGGTAAAGGCTAACCCGTGTGTTAGTGCAACCGCAATGCGGCTATTTCGGGCATAAGACTCCCCTCGTGCCGTGTGTTGTGTTCCGGGAGGGGGGGTCTTACAAATGGTATCAGAGGGTGCCCATATGTAATTCACACTAAGTTGTCCAACTTTTACATTAGTTTTAGCCAACCTGACCCCAGTTTGTACCTTGTGTATAGGTCCCAGCGCAGGTGGAGCCGGTTGGGGGCACTCCTACCCCTTCCGTCCCTTCACAATTCCAGCAGTCGGAACTGGGACAAACGCTGTCAGCCATATTGGATGCATTTAAAGCCCAGCAAGCTCCGGTGCAACAACAAGCGCCAGGCTCCAACTGGTTGAGCACCTTCCGTGCCCTGTCCCCTCCTGCCTATCTTGGGACAGAATCGCCGGTGTGCACCGAGGAATGGCTTGATACCGTGCAGGAATTGATGGCTGGCATAAGATGTCCGAACAGCATGGCGGTGACATTGGTAGTGACGCTGCTAGAGCTGCACGCCAAAAGGTGGTGGAAGTCCCTCATGGGCTCCACCTTCCAAGGGCGGTTGTACACGGACATCAGTTGGAACGAGTTCACCGAGGCTTTTCTGGATCACTTCATCCCTTCTTCTGCTCGGGATGGACTTGAAGAAAAATTTCTGCAGCTGAAGCAGGGATCGAAATCGGTAACGGAGTACCAGAGGGAGTTCCAACACCTCGCTAGGTTTGCTGATTCCTATGATTTGGACGATAGAGGCTACGCGAAGCGCTTCTACAAAGGATTAAGGGATCCCCTGAGGCAGGCCCTTTTGTTTATAGCCGATGGAAGCCTGGCAGAAATCATTGACATGGCAAAGAGACTGGAGGCGGACCACATGGGGTGTGGCAAGAGACCTGCGGAAGGAGTAATTGAAGTCGGCCCTAGTAATAGAAGGCGGAATGATCATGGCAGAGGAAGGGGAAACCACAGAGGCGGTCGGTGGGTCAACCGGAACTATCAGGTGGAGTACCCAATTCCGCAACCACTACCTTTACCACCACCACCGCAGCAGCAATATTATCAACAACCTGGGGGGCGACGTGAGGTGATATGTTTTGAGTGTAACCAACCGGGGCATGTCCGGCGAGTTTGCCCGCGACTGATCGGGGATGCTCCTATTGCTCCCCCTCCAGTAGCTCCACGGGGGCGAGGGCACATGCGTGGCCGAGGAAGAGGACCACCAGGGAGAAATCAAGGACATGCACGGGAGCATGTATTTGCATTGGATATGACTCAGGAGAGAAATCCGCAGGAAGTCATCACCGGTACGTGCAAATTTATTAATATTATATGACTTGTTAGATTTACGATACAAATGTTACGCGCAATTTTGAACGGTGATTACCTTTTTGGAACCTAGGCACTGTCATGGTTAGCGGGAGGCCCGCCTATACGTTATTTGACACGGGTGCATCTCACTCGTTCATTTCGGCGGACTTCGTGAAGGACTTGGAGGGAGTGCAACACTTCACGGGCACCACTCAAAGGGTGCGCCTTCCGGATGGCTCTGAGATGACGTCGTCAGCAAGTTGCGACTTCGACACCCTTATTGGAGGAAAGTTCTTTGAAACTCCGGCTATAGTGTTAAGAATCCCGGAGTTCGATCTCATCCTGGGCATGAGGTGGTTGAACTGGCACCACGCCAGGATCAATTGTGCGGAGAAGCAAGTTATGTTGAGGCATGGAGACTCGGAAGTCATCTTCCAAGTATTAAATTCGCACCCCGTAAATTATTGTCTTCAATCCAAGTTATGAAATCTCATATGGAAGGGGACGAGGTCTATGTAATTTGCTTCGAGTTGAAGAAATTGACACTAGAAGTCAAGGATGTGCGGGTGGTGCGAGAATTTCCCGAGGTATTCCCCGAGAAATTGCCGGGACTACCCCCGCATAGGGAAGTGGACTTCCAAATCAAGCTAATTCCGGGTGCCAAGCCCGTCTCGCGAGCTCCATACCGAATGGCTCCGAAGGAACTTGCAGAGTTTAGAGTCCAGCTTCAGGAATTGGTGGAAGCAGGGTTCGTTCGCCCAAGCTCGTCGCCTTGGGGAGCGCCCGTTTTGTTCGTCAAAAAGAAGGATGGCACCTTGCGGTTATGTATTGATTATCGAGAGTTGAACCGGTTAACGGTGCGAAACACCTATCCCCTACCGTCGCATTGATGAATTATTTGATCAATTGGTGGGATCGTATTGGTTCTCCAAGTTAGATCTGCGTTCGGGATATTATCAGCTGAGGATACAAGAAGATGACATTCAGAAGACGTCGTTCAGTTCGAGATATGGTTTGTATGAATTCACCGTGATGCCGTTTGGGCTCACAAACGCCCCTTCCGCCTTTATGAGCCTGATGAACAAGGTGTTCAGCCCTTATTTGGACATCTTTGTCATCGTGTTCATCGATGATATCCTAGTCTACTCCAAGACTGAAGCAGAACACGCCGAACATCTAACTTTAGTGCTGAGGAGACTAAAGGAGCACACTTTGTTTGCCAAGTTCAGCAAATGCGAGTTTTGGCTTCGAGAGGTCGCGTTCTTGGGCCATGTGATTAGTGGGGCGGGGCTAGCTGTAGATCCGGCCAAGGTGCGGGCCGTGAAGGAGTGGTCTCCATTGAAGTCAGCGGCCGACATACGGAGCTTTCTTGGACTTGCCGGGTACTATCGCAAGTTCGTGAAAGGCTTCTCGAAGATCGCCCTTCCCCTTACTACGCTGACCAAGAAGGGTGTGCCGTTTGAATGGACACCCCAGTGCGAAGCTGCATTCCAAGAGTTGAAAGACAGATTGACGACTGCACCCATCCTAGCTCTTCCATCTGGGAAGGAGGGCTTTCAAGTTTACACGGATGCGTCGTATAAAGGGATGGGAGCTGTGTTGATGCAGAATGGGCATGTGATCGCTTATGCTTCAAGACAGTTGAAGAAGCATGAAGCCAGCTACCCGGTGCATGATCTAGAGTTGGGAGCGGTGGTATTCGCCTTGAAGATTTGGAGGCATTATTTATATGGCGTCCACTGCGAGATCTACTCGGATCACAAAAATCTGAAGTACGTTCACACCCAAAAGGAGTTAAACTTGAGACAGCGGCGGTGGTTGGAGTTCTTGTGCGACTATGAATTCACCTTGAACTACCACCCCGGGAAGGTTAATTCCGTAGCTGATGCCTTGAGCCGAAAAGCGCCGGAAGCGAGCACGGAATCCCGCTTGATGAGGATGGAGTTACTCCGGACGCTGCAAGAGATGGAAATCACTTTGGTCTTTAAGAATCAACCGGAAGAGTATACAGAATATTTGGCCGCGATGAGTATAGTTTGCAACATACGAGACCGGATCCGTACGGAACAAAAGAAGGATGCGGCTTTAACCCCGGCTTTCAAGTCAATGGAGGATGGGACTACGGAAGAATACTCCCTAAAAGACGGCCTCGTCCATTTTCGTGGCCAGCTTTACATCCCCGAAGGTGACAACATTCGGGAGGATATTCTAAAGGAGGCCCATTGCTCCAAGTACTCGGTGCACCCGGGGATCGCAAAGATGTACACCGATTTGTGAAAAACAATGTGTTGGCCGGGCATGAAGAGGGATGTCAAGTACTTTGTTACTCATTGTGTGGCCTGCCAAATGGTGAAGGCGGAGTGTAGAAGCCCCGGTGGAATGCTACAGTCGTTGCCCATCCCCGAATGGAAATTTGAGGACATCTCCATGGACTTCGTCCACGGGTTACCTCGCTCGCGCTCGGGGAATGATTCCGTGTGGGTGATAGTTGACCGGTTGACCAAGGTAGCCCGATTTATCCCAATGAAGAAGGAGGCGCAAGTGGGCGTCTTAGTGCGTCTCTTTGTGGAACAATTTGTGCGGTACCATGGTGTGCCAAAGACGATCGTCTCCGACCGGGATGGTCGGTTTACTTCAAGAGAGTGGAGGGCTGTACAGGCTTATTTGGGTTCGCGCCTCGCCTTTAGCACAGCCTTTCACCCACAAACGGACGGGCAGTCTGAACGAACCATCCGAACATTGGAGGACCTTCTGAGGTTGTGTGTGCTAGATAAAGGAGAACCATGGGAGAGACTCTTACCTCTCGTGGAGTTCTCTTATAATAACAGTCATCAAGCCAGTATTGGAATGGCACCTCATGAAGCTTTGTATGGAAGGAGGTGTAGAACACCCTTGTCCTGGGTGCAAGACGAAGACCCGAAGACATTGGGAAATGAGTATATTGATGACACGGACGCGGTGGTTAGGTTGATCCGGGATCGAATGCTAGAGGCTCAAAGCCGACAGGCGAAAATATTACAATGCAAGGCACCGTGTGGTGGAATTTCAAGTGGGTGATAAGGTGTTCCTGAAGATTCGACCGATGCACGGAGTGTCGCGGGTACGTGGAGTCAAGAAGCTCAGCCCAAGGTATGTTGGGCCCTATGTCGTAGTGGAAAGGATTGGCCCTCTGCCCTATCGATTGGAGTTACCACCGGAGCTGGAGAACCTTCACGACGTGTTCCATGTATCGTCGCTTCGGAAGGCTTTGCTGCGGCCTGAACAGTATATCCCCACGGTGGATGGTGTCGTGGCGTCTGATAGGTCTGTGCGACTGGAGCCGGTGCGGATCGTTGATAACGAGACAAGAACCTTGCGCCGCAAAAGTGTTCCCTTGGTGAAAGTGCTATGGTCTAATCATGGGAAGGAGGAGTTCACATGGGAGCCAAGGGATTTGATGCAAGGGCGCTACCCGGAATTATTTACCCCAGGTAAAAATTTTATTTGAAAGCATAGTTCCCTTTTACGTGTTTCACTCCCATAGCCTTACCCTGATTTCGGGGACGAAATCTTTTATTTTGTTTATAGGATTTGTAACGTCCCAATTCGCGCTAGGCCCCTTGATTGCGTATTTGAGTCAAGGGGGCTGTGGTGAGCCCAATGGGGGTGTGGGTGAACAGGTGCGGACGTACGGGAAATGAGGAAAAACAAGGCAAATGGCATTTCTGGCTGACACGGGTATGGACACGGCCGTGTCCATACCCGTGTGCCTCATAAAATTAAGTTTCCAGTCAGAGAGGTACACGGGTATTGGGACACGGGCGTGTCCCTAGCCGTGTGCCGAGGACACGGGTCGAGACACGGCCGTGTCTCTACCCGTGTGCCGCAACCCTGACCCGCAGAAAGTTGTTCTGGGATGAACACGGCCCTAGACACGGCAGGCAACACGGCCGTGTCACCTGAACACGGGTAGGAACACGGCCGTGTGCCTACCCGTGTCTGCGATGTATAAAAAGGAAAAAGTTGGAAACCCTAGCATTCATTCCCCTTTCTTCTGCCCCGAAATTCCTGAGAGAGTTCTTGGCTGGAGGAGGAGGAAGAGCTTGCCGGAGCCATCCTTGGAGGAATCAAAACGCCGCCACCGTCAAGGGAAAAACAATGCCGCCGCGAAGGAGTGCGAGGCTCATGGCCGGCCATGGTGGTACCGCTGGACTTGAGGTGAGCTTCCTCCCCTCTCCCTTGGTGCTAGATCTATAGTTATTTTAGGAGAGACATCGACTCCATAGAGTCTTGATGGTGAGGAGGAGAGTTCTTAGGATAAGCCATGCCTAGGTTGTCTAGGCTTAGTTTCCCTCAACCTTCTCATCGTTCAAAGTGGAGATGAGAGGGGTTTTCGTTGAGGGTTTGGCTTTGAAAGGAGAAATAAGGTTGGGTGTGATTTCTGGAGAAGTTTATGCGAGGTCGTTGCAAGGAAGAAGATGAACGGATGCCGTTCATCTCGCCTTAAGATGCGTGCAGAAATCTGATTTCTGCACGCAGCGACCTTCGTGGCCAATTTCGGAGGTGTTCTGGCCAAATCTGGGTGAACGACTCAACACGAAAGTCGTAGCCCTTGAAATTACCTTTCCAACGAGGGGTTGCTCGTTTCCATGCGATACCTGTAGCCACGGGAAAGCTGGT
The DNA here is from genome assembly GCA_039513925.1 of Platanthera zijinensis. Classification (NCBI taxonomy): domain Eukaryota; kingdom Viridiplantae; phylum Streptophyta; class Magnoliopsida; order Asparagales; family Orchidaceae; genus Platanthera; species Platanthera zijinensis. Next base: position 198,765,284 of record CM077084.1, on the reverse strand, counting down.
TCGAGTCCGCTGCGTTCGGGAAAATTCCTGTACAGGAAACTGTTTCCTGTACGTATTCGAGTTGAATTTCTGGTATGTTGCGACCAGATCTGGGCGATCGACTCAACACGAAAGTCGTAGCCCTCGCGAATACCTTTCCAACGAGGGGTTGTGCATTGTGATCGGATTCCTGTAGCTCCGGGAATCCCAGTTTTAGTATTGGACTATCCTATGTTAATGCACTTGTTAATTTATAATGTTAGCACTCTTGCAATGATTGTGATTTGCTCATGTGATATCTTGCTCCCATATATCTATAATGTCGTTGTTACTATAATTTAGTATGGTTACTCATTTGGTTGTGTAATAAGGGATAACCATGCAATGGTAGAGAAATGGATTGGATGGGAAGGCTAGATATTAGGAGTTGATATTGGTAAAGGATATATTTATACAAATTAGTGTTGAACACATCTAATGTGCGTAGTGTTGAGGTGAATTCATTGAATAGGTGGGCGTGAACATGATGAATACTATGTGAAGAGTATTTTGTAACTGTAATCCGAGCCCAAGGGGTTTATTAACAACCGATGCTTAGAGTTGAAGTCTCCCTACGGGTAGCATCGAGTGAGTTGTTTTGGGGCATGTGATGTGCGACGATTCATCGTGTCGCGATGTTGAGATAATGATTGTGGCAGGTCTACGGGTTCGCCAGTCGTCACACTGATGGGAGCCAATGGGTAGACCTTGGGCGGTAGGGTTAGATACTTGGTGTCCATAACCCGAGATCTCCTCCGCGCCATGAGAACGGTTGGGCTTGCACCTCGTGCGTTTTCGAGGTTCCATCCAGTTCGAAATCAAAGGCCAGGTTGGGCTGTGTTCTTGGTGCACATCTACCCAAGACCCCTTCTGAGCCGTAGTACGCATGTGAGCTCCGCTGTTGTGTTCTTAGCGTTGAGGCGTACGGGGGCCTAGGATAGGTAGTGTGATACCACCTAGTAGTGGAGACGCCCGCTCCACTGTCGCCGTCTGGCCACGACGGACGACGCCTGAGAGGTTAGCTACCTGCTCGAAAAGTGGGAACTTCTAGTCTGTGTCGACATAGCAACTTGCATGTGCGTGCGCATGATTCGGTCATAGCATAACATTCATTTCATGTCATTCATTGCATACACAAGATCCTCATCGTATAAGTTTGTATGGGCACTCTTATACGATGAGTTACTATACTGTTAAGCCGATCCTTAACTTATAAGTTTGTATGGGCACTCTTATAAGTTAGGTTACTATTCTGATTAATTATACCTGCTGTCATATTATTGATATTTGTAGAACTGCTAGTTGTGTAGCGTAGTTTATACTTCACCATATTTACTGTCACCTGCTTGTTTACTTGCTAATATATATACATATTGTACCTTTGTTCCTTTCTCCGCCCGGTGCCGAGGAGTCGCCGGGGGAGCGGATGTGAAGCCACTTAGTCTTATGACTAACGGTTGCTACGTCTTCTTTTTTAGGAGGAAACCCCGCAGGTAGAGCGGCAACGGACTATGCAGCAGGACAGCCAAGGCCCGGATGATAGGACCTGAGGTGGTGGTGCCATTCGGCACCGTCAGTGACAGTCGTGAGTGTTTTCATGTAGCCGTTTGGCAAAACATTTCTAGACTCTTGTTCTTTTGTACAAGCCTGATGTGCTTGTTATCTTCCGCTACTTTTGGACTTAAACTTAGCTGTGAATTGAACTGCTTTTAGCTTTACTTTTCTGTTATGGTTGGGTTGGCATAATTGTTGTGATATGGATTGTAGCCGGCGGAATAGGCGTCTTGTGGTAAAGGCTAACCCGTGTGTTAGTGCTACCGCAAGGCGGCTATTTCGGGCATAAGACTCCCCTCGTGCCGTGTGTTGTGTTCCGGGAGGGGGGTCTTACATGATAATACATTAATATTGCATGTGCATAAGATATAAGGTGGTGGGTCTTCGGTATTAGAGGGTCGATGCACCGACGCCAATACGTTGACTCAGAAAGTGTGGTTTAGCACTTTGCCATAAAAGTCTAGGGCGCCAGCCGGCAAGAGTACGCAGGTGCTCAGCTTAGAGCACCATCGTTGAGGTGTACGATATATCTGAGTAGTAGTGCATTTACCAGTTTAGAGGTGGGCGAGGACCAACCCTCCGCTTCTGTTTGCCAGTACGGAGGTATCCTGGGAGGTTCGGCTCCAGAAAGGGGGAACTAAAGGTCTGTGTACACAGAATCGAGTGGGTGAGTTGCACTTGCATGTTCACATCATGGCATAATTACATGTCATAGTATAACCATTGCATATAACCCTGACACCTATTGTATAAAGTGGTATGGGACAATTTATACAATAGGCCCTACAAAACGACCCCTTGGTTTATAAGTTCGCGCGAGCGTTCTTAAAACTTAGGGTTTTTATTCAGTAAATATATATGTATGTTTGCTAGAAAATAGACACCCTATTGTATAAATCGGTATGGGACTTTTTATAGGATAGGAGCCTTGCAGAAGATCCCTTAACTTATGTGTTTCATATAAGTTAAGGTTACATAATTCTTGTTCAGTTTTTCTTACTTTTATTACTGTCTTAAATACTCATAGAACTGCTAGATTAGTTCCATCATAACCTACTTTGTTATTCTCCACTATCATGTCCTCTCCTTTCTTCGTCCCCGCTCGGTGCCTAGGAGCCATGGGGTAAGGGGCGAGGTATGATAGGGCTTCATCTTTTAGACTAACAGTTTTCGAACCACATCATTTTAGGGGACCGTGGAGCCCAACATGGAGAAGCAGTCTCGGAGGTCGGCACGCTTGGAGATGGGACAGTCTAGTACCAGAGTTTAGACTACTGGGACTGTGAGTCCCGATCGCTAGTAGTTTATTAGTTTTGCTTCTGCTATGAGAGATATGTAGTGAGGATTTTGATGTACCAGGAATGAGCCCTAATTTCTGTACTTTTAATATATCTGTGGACACTCCCTTTTTGGAGACTATTTACTTTACATGTGATTGTTGTGGACGTGCTTTCTTCTATAATTGCTACTATCTTGTGATCGAATCGGCCGGCAGGATTGGCGTTTTATTGTGGCGACCTTCCGGGTGTGAAGGTGTCACCGCAAAGCGGCGGTTCTGGGCCTAAGACCCCCGGGTTTTAAAAGGAAAAAATGGGGTCCTACAAGTGGTATCAGAGGAAACCTCGATCGGAAAAGTAGAAGTCCATAAACCCCTCAGTCACCCCCGCACCAGTATAGTTTGGGGACAAACTAAGCAGCGGAAGCTGTGGAGTGCCCATATGAGGGATCACATGTAAATTGTCCACTTTTAATTAGGGTTGAACGTTTACTTACAAAAGACTTTTCTTACGCAGCCCCCATAACAGCATACACCACAGGGCGGAGTCCAGTAGACTCTGAATATTACACCACCACCACCACCAGTCACCACTCCATTTCTACAGTCAGAGATGGGGCAGACTATTACAGCCATACTGTAGGCTTTCAGGGCTCTACAGGTTCCGGCTCCGCAGCAAAACCCGGGGTCCAATTGGCTGAGTATTTTTCGAGGACATTCTCCCCCATCCTACTTTGGGATAGAGTCGGCCGTTCGGACGGAGGAGTGGCTGGACATCATGTATAAGATGATGATAGGGATACGGTGCCCTTGGGAGGAGAGGGTGCCTTTGGTTGTCTCTTGCTTGGAGTCCCATGCCAAGAGATGGTGGAAGACATCTCTGGATACGATGTTTGCTTATAGAGAGGTTGTAGAAATTTCTTGGGGTGAGTTCAAGGCCGCACTGTTGGAGCATTTTGTTCCGCAGTCGGCCAGAGATTAGCTGGAAGACAGATTTTTACAGTTGAGGCAAGGAACCAAGACGGTGGTGGAGTACCACCGGGAGTTCAACTGTCTGGCCCGATTTGCGGATTCTTATCAGTTGGATGAGGCAGGATACACTAAGAGATTCTATAAGGGCCTATGAGAGGATCTGAGGGAGGCTCTGTTGTTCATGTCTGATGGGCCTATTCCTCGGATATTGGAGATGTCGAAGAGGATTGAGACCGATTGGCACACTACTCGAGGCCAGAAGCGGCCAACTGAGAATCAGGGTTGAGGAGCCAGAGATGATCAGCGAAGGGGCAACTTTGCTGATGGGAAAGATGGTAGAAGGGCAGAGGACTAGCCTCGTTTGGAGGTGAGACAAGAGCAGAGGGAACCAGTGGTTATGGCTCCTTAGCCTCTCCAGTGGTCATCTTGAGGCTCTGTATAAATTTTCATCTCATTTGGAGATGATTTATGTTGGAAGCAAGCAACCCTAGCCTTGCCCAAAAGGGGGTATTTTAAGTCAAAAGTGCACTTTGAGTTTTGAGTAACCAAATCCCATCAACAGAGGTTGATATTTGGACCACTGATTGGTTATGATCTGTAGCACCCTCATATGGAATATGGGGTGGTTTGGGATTGAATTGACTTAGGACCCAAGTTCAAACCCTATGTTTGGACTTTGGGGGTTTTAGAAGGGCATGTGGTCAAATGACCTTGTATGGACTTGAAGTTTGGTGGAGAGAAACTTGTGGTAGCTTAGGTCCTCTAATGAAAATACTAGTGGACTAGGGATAGTTAGGCCTCTCAAAACCCTAACCCTAGTTTAGGGCACAAACCTTATAGTGGTAGAATAGGTTATTAAATCTCATTGAGTAGTGATGAAACCTGGGTGGTGTAGTCATAGGGTTAGTATGAACTTCTGGAAATTTAATTGGGAACATTGGAACATTAATCTTAGTACTTCCTTTGTAATGCATGAGTTAGCCCTACTTAATTATTTGGATATTGTGAACTCATTATCCATTGAAAAGTCATAAAAAAAATTTGGCAGAGGGAGTTTTAGACCATTATGCTCATGTATGAATATTATTAGAATTTTCAAATACATATTTACAGTACATACTTCATCAGTAGTGTTCCTAGGTCAAAATTCTCATATGGGGATTTTATTACAATTTTTAGATGAATAATTACTGTACTTAGTTCATTAACCTGTTAACTTGGATTACTTTGAGAAAATCAAGTTTAGAGTTTATTATTCACTGATAAATTATGAAACTTGACATGGAGTGTTTATATGTCTTTACGATCATCATTGAATTTTCTCAGAATTTTTGGAAGTATATTGGCAGTACTTGTCTCATTAAAATGATTAATGTTGGTTGTATTTAAAATTATATTTAGATGCCTAAACCATGCTGAAAAATTGGGAGACTTGATTTTACTATTCAATAGTCATCATGTAATTATGATAAACTTTGTAGAGCATTTGCATGTCTGAAAGGGGTACTTCATGTTCAAACTTGAATTTTGGATTACTTAGGAAAATTAAATTAATTATCAAGTAATTAGGAAAATTATGAAATTCTGTATTTTGGCTAATCATGGCATGGTAGACCCCCAATAATTATTATAGGGATATTGGATGATAATTTTGAGTACCTCCCACTGTATACATCATATAGCTTAGGATGGTTTGCATTTAGGAAAAACTACAAAAATCATGATATGGTTTAAAATGAATCTAGAGAGTTGGGATGTTAGTGTATTGACTTGGTAAATGGATAGGGGATACCTTTGGAAGTTGGGAAGAATAGGTAGTAGAGTGGCTTAAATTTAGGTGGTGCTCGGGATCGACGAAACATCGTCTTCCCCGTGGAGAGAGAGAAAGAGTCAAAACACACTAGGATTAGATCCAAGGTAATACTAAAGAGATTGGGAGTTGGGTAACAACTAATAATAATAAGTGCCTTGCAAAAGGGAGCTTTGGGCTTCAGCCCATCGTAGTTCATAGTGCCCTTTGAGAGCCATTCACGGGGTATGTCGGGGGCAGTCCTGGGCTAACCTAAACTGTAGGTAAAACAGAATTGCAAGAGTAACTAGCATAATTAGGGGTTCACTTTCACTCACCTCGATGTCTTGTGATGTTAGGTTGGTTCACACGGGATGTAGGCCTGGGGGATTTTGGTGATGGGCAGGTTGGCACGGCGAGCTTCGTCTCGGTAATTGATTGTGACAGACAGGATAGTCCAAGGAGTTTTAGCTCTGTTGTTGGTTGTGACAGACGGGATAGTCTGCGGAGCTTTGGCTCGGTGTATAATACATTAATATTGCATGTGCATAAGATATAAGGTGGTGGGTCTTCGGTATTGGATGGTCGATGCACCAACGCCAATACATTGAATCGGCAAGTGTGGTTTAGCACTTCGCCATAAAAGTCCGGTGCACCAGCCGGCAAGAGTACCCAGGCGCTCCGCTTAGTGCACCAGCATTGAGGCATACAATAAGTCTGACTAGTAGTGCAATTAGCGGTTTAGAGGTGGGCGAGGCCCAATCCACCGCTTCTGTTTGCCACTACGGAGTTATCCTGGGAGGTTCAGCTCCAAAAAGGGGGAACTAAAGGTATGTGTACACAGAGTCGAGTGGGTGAGTTGCACTTGCATGTTCACATCATGGCATAATTACATGTCATAGTATAACAATTGTATATAACCCTGACACCTATTGTATGAAGTGGTATGGGACTCTTTATACAATAGGCCTAGCAAAACGACCCCTTGGTTTATAAGTTCGCATGAGCGTGCTTATATGTTAAGGTTTTTATTCAGTAAATATATATGTATGCTTTCTAGAAAACCGACACCCTATCGAATAAATTGGTATCAGACTTTTTATACGATACGAGAATAGCTTATGTGTTTTCATATAAGTTAAGGTTACATAATTATTTTCAGTTTTTCTTACTTTTATTACTACCTTATATACTCATAGAACTACAAGATTTGTTCCGCTATCACCTGCTTTTGCTATTCTCCACTATCATGTCCTCTCCTTTCTTCCTCCCCGCTCGGTGCCTAGGAGCCATGGGGTAATGGGAAGGGGATGATAAGGCTTAGTCTTTTAGACTAATGGTTTTCGAACCACATCATTTTAGGGGACTGTGGAGCCCAACATGGAGAAGGAACCCCGGAGGTCGGCGCGCTTGGAGATGGGACAGTCCTGTACCGGAGTTCAGACTACTGGGACTGTGAGTCTCAATCACTAGTAGTTTATTAGTTTTGCTTCCGCTATGAGAGATATATAGTGAGGATTTGATGTACCGGGCATGAGCCCTACTTTATGTACTTTTATTATATCTGTGGACACTCCCTTCGTGGAGACTATTTACTTTACATGTGATTACTGTGGACTTGCTTTCTTCTTTAATTGCTACTGTCTTGTGATCAAATCGGCCGGAAGGATTGACGTTTTATTGTGGCGACCTTCCCGGGTATGAAGGTGTCATCGCAAAGCGGCGATTTTTGGCCTAAGACCCCCGGGTTTTAAAAAGGAAAAAAAATGGGGTCTTACAAGTGGTATCAAAGGAAACCGCGATCAGAAAAGTAGAAGTCCACAAACCCCTAGGTCACCCCCGCACGAGTTTAGTTTGGGGACAAACTAAGCAGTGGTGTGCCCATATGGGGGATCACATGTAAATTGTCCACTTTTAATTAGGGTTGAACGTTTACTTACAAATGACTTTTGTTACGCAGTCCCCAGCACAGCCTACACTACCGGGCGGAGGCCAGCAGACTCCGAATGTTGCACCACTACCCACGGTTCCCACTCTATTTCTACAGTCGGAGATGGGGTAGACTATGACCGCCATACTGGAGGCTTTCAGGGATCAGTAGGTTCCGGCTCCGCAGCCAAACCCGGGGGCTAATTGGCTGAGTATTTTCCAAGGACTTTCTCCCCCATCCTACTTGGGGACAGAGTCGGCCGTTCGGACGGAGGAGTGGTTGGACATCATGTATGAGATACTAACAGGGATATGGTGCCCTTGGGAGGAGAATGTGCCTTTGGTTGTCTCTTGCTTGGAGTCCCATGCCAAGAGATGGTGGAAGACATCGCTGGACACAACGTTTGCTGAAAGAAAGGTTGCAGAGATTGCTTGTGGTGAGTTCACAACCGCACTGTTGGAGCATTTTGTTCCACAGTCTGACAGAGATGAGCTGGAAGATAGATTTTTATAGTTGAGTCAAGGCACCAAGACGGTGGTGGAGTACCACCAGGAATTTAACCATCTGGCCCGATTTGAAGATTCTTATCAGTTGGATGAGGCAGGATACACCAAGAGGTTCTATTAGGGCCTGCGAGAGGATCTGAGGGAGGCTCTGTTATTCGTTTCTGACGGGCCTATTCCTCGGATATTCGAGATGGCGAAGAGGATTGAGGCAGATTGACACACTACTCAAGGCCGGAAGGGCCAACTGAGAATCAGGGTCGGGGAGCCAGAGAAGATCAGCGAACGGGTCGCTTTGCTGATGGGAGAGATGGTAGAAGGCAGAGGACCAGCCTCGTCAGGAGGTGAGATAGGAGCATAGGGAACCAGTGGTGATGGCTCCTCAGCCTCTCTAGATGCGGGAGATGTAGAGACATGGGGGTATGACATATCACCCGCAAGAATGCTTCAACTTTCATTAGGTGGGGCATATCCAGAGAAACTGTCCCATAAAGGGGGCACCATTACCAACACCATCGGCTCCCCTTCCTGCTCAGTATTATGGAGGCCGAGGATGTTGATATTAGGGCGAATACTGCATACAGGCGAGGGAGCAGGTGTATGCACTGGATCTGACTCAACTACGGAACCCGGAGCAAGTGATCACAGGTATGCCAGTAAATTTTATTCTTTCTTTCCTAAACTTTTAAAATTCATGGATATAGAATTTATAGACTAGGAAGAAAACCATATCTAGATTTCTAAGATATTTAATTACCCCGGGAATAGTCTTCATCATCGGCAAGCCCTCTTATACGCTGTTCGATACGGGTGCTTCAGACTCGTTCGTGTCAGAGGCCTTCGTGGAAGGGTTGGAAGGCGTGGAGCAGTTCATGGGCTTGAGGATGAGGATACGACTACCAGACGGATTAGATCTATTCACATATACCCACTGCAATATGGAGGTGGAAATCGGCGGAAAGGCATTCAAAGCACCAGCAACGATCCTAAAGATGCCAGTCTTTGATTTGAACAGGCATGTCATGGTTGTATTGGAACCATGCCCAGATTGACTGCCTTTCAAAGAGGATCACCGTGAGGCATGTGGATTCGCACATCGTCATCGAAGGTATTAGACCTATTCCCCCTATATTGATATCATCTGTGCAGGCCTTCAAGGCCCACTTGTAGGGGGGAGGAAGTCTATGAAGTGCTGTTCGAAATGGCTGAGGCCAAGGATTCCATCTCTTATATCCCAGTGGTGCCGGATTTTGTTGATGTATTCCCAGAGAAGCTGCCAGGGCTACCCCCGCACCGGGAGCAGGATTCCGGATACAGCTAGTGCTAGGGGCTAAGCCGGCTGCTAGAGCCCCTTACCGGATGGCCCCGAAGGAGTTGACGGAGTTTCGAAGACAGCTGCAGGAACTAGTGGAAGCCGGATTTGTCTGGCCGAGCTCTTCACCATAGGGAGCCCCAGTGTTATTCGTCAAGAATAAGGATGGGACACTTAGATTGTGCATCGACTACTGAGCACTGAACTGACTGACAGTCCGGAATACCTATCCATTGCCAAGGATAAATGAGCTATTTGATCAGCTGGAGGGGCACATTTCTTCTCGAAGTTGGATTTGAGTTCAGGCTATTAACATCTATAGATTCGGGAGGAGGACATTCTGAAGACTGCCTTCAGTAGCAGATATGGGTTGTTTGAGTTTATAGTGATGCTCTTCGGGCTCTCGAATGCACCGTCGGCATTCATGAACCTCTTGAACCTGGTGTTCGAGACATATCTGGATGTGTTTTTCATTGTATTTATTGATGACATCCTCATTTACTCGAGGACAGAGGAGGAGCACACACGACATCTGACGCTGATTCTAGAGAGACTGCGAGATCACCGTATTTATGCGAAGTTCAGCAAATGCTTGTTCTGGTTGAAGGAGGTGACATTCCTAGGCAATATCATCAATGGAGCTGGGTTGGCAGTGGACCCAGCCAAGATTCAGGCAGTTTGGGATTGGCCGCAGCCGAAGGCGGCCACAAACGTGCGGAGTTTTCTAGGACTTGTCGGTTATTACCGGAAGATCGTGGAGGGTTTCTCTCGAATTACCCTTCCACTCACATCCCTGACGAGGAAGGATGTGCCCTTTGTCTGGACCTTGCAGTGCGAGGTGGCTTTTCAGGAGCTGAAGGATCGACTCATACCAGCTCCTATACATGACCTTCCATCGGGCAAAGAAGGATTCCAGGTCTACATCAACGCTTCCTACTAGGGCATGGGAGCAGTGTTGATGCAGAAGGGCCACGTTATTGCTTATTCTTCTCGCCAGCTGAAGAAGCATGAGCAAAACTACCCTATTCATGACCTAGATATGGGAGCGGTCGTGTTTGCTCTGAAAGTCTGGCGACATTATCTGTACGGTGTCCACTGCGACATATACTTTGATCACAAAAATTTTAAGTATGTGGACACGCTGAAAGAGCTGAACATCAGGCAGAGGTGATGGGTGGAATTTCTAGCAGATTATCAGTATGAGATGCATTACCACCCAGGGAAGGCAAACGTCATAGCCGATGCGCTGAGTCGGAGAGCCGCCACCACTGCAGCATAGCCACACATAATGTTCATGGTGCTGGTACAGAGATTAGTGGATATGCACATCACGCTGGTATCGTCTGATGACCCCGAGCTTTATGAGAAGTATCATGCGGCGATGAGTGCCACAGATGACTTTCAATACCGAGTCAGAGATGGGCCGAGATAGGATGCCAAGCTAGAACCGATATTCCGGGCCTTGGAGGCAGGTACTACTGGGGATTACACATTGAGAGATGACCTAGAATACTTCAGAGGATGAGTTTATATACCAGAGGGAGGCCAGGTCCGGGAGGATATCATGACGGAGGCCCAATGCAGTTGGTATTTAGTACACCCGGGAATTACGAAGATGACTACTGATCTGAAGAATTCCATGTAGTGGCCAGGCATGAAGAAGGATATCACCTACTTCGTGACCCACTGCGAGACATGCCAGTTAGAGAAGGCAGAGTGTTGAAACCCCGTATGATTATTGCAACCACTTCTAGAGCCGGAGTGGAAGTTTGACGATATCGCGATGGACTTTATACATGGCCTTCCCTAATCGCGGACGGGAAATGATTAAATCTAGGTAATAGTTGACCGGCTGATGAAGATAGCTAGATTTATCCCTATCAGGAAGGATGACTCAGTTGGTGTGCTTGTTCGGAAATTCGTGGAGCAGTTCGTCCGTTATCATGACGTACCCAGGACGATTGTATCGGATTAGAATGGACAGTTTATGTCCAGGGAGTGGAGATCAGTGCAGACTTACTTTGGCACTCGGCTGACTTTCAGTACATCTTTTCATCCCCAAACTGATGGGCAGACGCAATGCACAAATCGGACCTTGGAGGACCTGCTGCGACTATGCATTCTAGATTGCGAAGAACCTTGGAAGAAGCTGTTACCATTGGTCGAGTATTCATATAATAACAGCTACAAGTCCAGCATTGGGAAGGCTCCTTATGAGGCCCTATACGGTCGAGGGTGTAGGACTCCACTATCTTGGGTATAGGAGGAGGATCCGAAGGCTTTGGGTTCGGTGTTTGTGGAGGACACCGAGGATAAGGTGAGGCTGATACAGGATAGGATGTTAGAGGCACAGAGCTGATAGGATAAGTATTACAATGCTTAGCATTGTCAGGTGTAGTTTCAGGTGGGGGACCGTATATTCTTGAAGATCTGACCGATGCATGGAGTTTCACGGGTGCGTGGTCGGAAGAAGAAGATCAGCCCAAGGTATATGGGGCCTTACAGGATCCAGGAGCGGATCGGTCCATTAGCATACAGTCTTAAGCTGCCACAGGAGCTGGCGGGTCTACACTACGTTTTCCACGTATCCTCTCTTAGGAGGGCTCTACTATGCCTGGAGTAGTAGATTATGGCCACGGATGGGCCGGTAGCATCTAATCGGTCAGTTCACCTGGAACTGGTCCGGATTGACGACAAAGGGATATGAGTCCTGCGCCACAAGAAGGTTCCATTGGTCAAGGTCCCGTGGAGGAATCATGGGCTAGAGGAGCACACATGAGATCAACAGGACTTGATGCAACAAAGGTACCCGGAGCTTTTCAGTCAGGTACTACTCACAACCTCTCGGGATGTTAAAATTTACCTTCATACTTGATACCCCGTAGGCCTAACTAGAATTTCAGGGACGAAATTTTTTGCTTATATATTGGGATTTGTAACATCCCTCAAACAACTAGACCCCTTAGGAGTGGTTTTGTCATGACTAGGTCATGACAAAACCCTAGAAAGCCCAAGAAGACTAAGTGAACAAGTCTCAAGGTGAAAATTACCTTGGCATGCAAGTAGTAGAATTCCAATTACAATCCTAGGCATGACCTTAGGGTTTTAACTTGGTTCCATGATCCCATCATGGCACCTCTAACCCTAAGGGTGGCCAATATGTCGCTACGGACCCATTTGGGTCAACCAAAAAGACACCAAGATGACTCAAGTCTGGGAAGCGTCGAGTGAGTCGACAAGACTCGACGAGTGGATCAGGTATCTACATAGACAAGTTTTTGGGTCGGGCGTTGAGTGCGTGGAGTGCATTCAACTCGATGGACTGAATGGCATTGAGTGAGTTTAGTGCACTCAACGCCATCTTACTTAGGAAGAATTTTGGGCTCGGGCATTGAGTGCATCGAGTGCACTCAATGCCATAGGCTGAACGACGTTGTGTGCGTTGAGTGCACTCAACGCCATCTTATTAGGAAGAATCTTGGGCTCGAGCATTGAGTGCGTCGAGTGCACTCAATGCCATAGGTTGAATAGCGTTGAGTGCGTTGGGTGCACTCAACGCCATCTAACTTGGGAAGAATGTTGAGCTCGGGGCGTTGAGTGCGTAGAGTCCACTCAACGCCATGGGCTGAATGGCATTGAGTGCGTTGAGTGCACTCAACGCCATCTTACTTGGAAAGAATTTTGAGTTCGGGGCATTAAGTGAGCTGAGTCCACTAAGTGCCATGGGCAGAATGACGATGAGTGCGTTGAGTGCACTCAACGCCATTATACTGAGAAAGGATTTTATGGAATTATGGCGTTGAGTGAGTTGAGCTCACTCAATGCAATAGAATGAATGGCGTCGATTGAGCTGAGCTCACTCAACAACATTGTACATAGAAAATTCCTGGAGATTTTGGCATTGAGTGTGGAGGCTTGTCTCAACGCTTTTGCCTTAGGGAAATTCTCCGCACTGCTTGCTGGTTCGGGATCTATTGGGAATTGCGCCAAGCTTAATTAATAGGCTCTGTTCCTTTCATTAAGACTTATTTAAACAATAATAGTGGTCCAATGGTAATGCCACGTGGCAGATGGTTTTACACTAATTCCATGTTAATGGAGGAGAGAGAAAAAACCCCAAAGCCATGGCCGAAATTTTTCTTTCATGGCCATTAATGGCACTTGAATGCCTTGGCCTCATTCCCCTCCCCCTTTTATGGCTAGATTCAACTCCTCTGGGAAAGAGGAGGAGTTTCCAGTCATTTGCTTGTTGGATTGAGCCCACATTCATCCTCCTCCTCCATGGCCGAAAAGCTCTTAAAGGGTCATTAATGGCCACCACTAGCTAGACCCCTCCCCTCCCCCATTTTATAATTTTACAAGACTCACTGGACTTAGAGGAGCGGTTTCCACACAAACCTGAAGGAGCCGAGGAAGCCCACTGTGCAGTTGCAGAAATCAAGTGGCGCCACCACCGACCATGGAACCCCGGCGATCAACACGTCTTCAGGCCGCGAGCAAGGTACTCCCCTTCCTCTTTCCTTATGGGTAGATCGTAGGAATTGTTAAGGCTATGGAACAGGCTCAATTGAGCCCGATCGGGTGATGAAAAATCACTTATTTTTCAAGAAAAAAATAAGTGGTCGGGTTCACCGGAATCCGCCCCTTCGGCGGTCGTGCCACCGCCCAGCGATGGCCACCACCTCGACGGAGGTGGTGGTGGCGGTGGCTGGCCAGGGTGTGGCCAGGTGGCCGGGAAAATGTCTTGGAATAAGCTCCAGGTTCGGCCAATCATTGCCCTTGGCTGGAGGAAGAAGACGATCCAGCAACCATCGGATCTTACATCAAGATCTGTGCTGATCATTTAAATCCTTTTCTTTTTAAATGAATTTTCTGTATTATGATAACAGTCAATTTAGAAAATAAATGAAAAATACTTAGAGGCTATATGAGGAAATGGTCAACATATAATTTGTAGACCTATGGGTCTACTTTATGTTTCAAATTGATTAAGGTCAATTTAGTCAATTTGTTTGACCAGGGCACCCATTTTGGTGGGGTCTATACTTAGGGCTAGACAGGAATTAAAACGAGTGCCCCCACTTCATCCCTTGTCTAAATGACTTGAAATTTGGACATGGAGTCACCATTATCTATACTTAGGTCCTAAAAAAATGAGAATTTTTGGGGACAATATTTCTATAGTTTTTGAAATTATTTAATTACTCTAGGGTAAATTAATTAAGGGACCAATGACTTTAAAACTCTCCCAAATTGTGTGAGTGGTTCATGGGGTCATCATGAGGCTCTGTATAAATTTTCATCTCATTTGGAGATGATTTAGGTTGGAAGCAAGCAACCATAGCCTTGCCCAAAAGGGGGTATTTAAGTCAAAAGGCACTTGGAGTTTTGAGTGGCCAAATCCCCTCAACAGAGGTTGAAATTTGGACCACTAGTTGGTTACGACCTGTAGCACCCTCATATGTAATATGGGGTGGTTTGGGATTGAATTGACTTAGGACCCAAGTTCAAACCCTAGTTTGGACTTTGGGGGTTTGAGAAGGGCATGTGATCAAATGCCCTTGTATAGACTTGAAGTTTGGTGGAGAGGAACTTGTGGTAGTAAGGTCCTTTGGTGAAAATACAGGTGGACATAGGGACAGTTAGGCCTCTCAAAACCCTAACCATAGTTTAGGGCACAAACCTTGTAGTGGTAGAATATGTTATTAAAACTCATTAAACAGTGATGAAACTTGGGTGGTGTAGTCATAGGGTTAGTATGAACCTCTAGAAATTTAATTGGGAACTTTGGAACGTTAATCTTAGTACTTCATTTGTAATGCATGAGTTAGCCCTACTTAATTATTTGGATATTGTGAACTCATTCTCCATTGGAAAGTTATAAAAAAAATAGGTAGAGAGAGATATAGACCATTATGCTCATGTATGAATTTTATTAGAATTTTTAAATACATATTTACAGTACATACTTCACAAGCTCATTAAAATGGAAACTTGTTCAATAATTTATTCAGAGCTCATTATTTATTATAAAATTATGAAACTTGATCAGTAGTGTTTATAGATCAAAATGCTAATATGGGGATTTTATTACAATTTTTAGATGAATAATTGCTGTACTTAGTTCATTAACCTGTTAACTTGGATTACTATGAGAAAATCATGTTTAGAGTTCATTATTCACTGATAAATTATGAAACTTGACCTGGAGTGTTTATATGTCTTTATGATTTTTCTTGAATTTTTTCAGAATTTTTGAAAGTATATTGGCAGTACTTGTCTCTTTAAAATGATTACTGTAGGTTGTATTTAAAATTAAATTTAGAGGCCTATACCTTGCTGAAAAATTGAGAGACTCTAATTTTACTATTCAATATCATTATGTAATTATCATAAACTTTGTAGGGCATTTGTATGTCTGAAAGGGGTACTTCATGTTCAAACTTGGGTTTTAGATTACTTTTGAAAATTAAATAAATTATCAATTAAATTAGGAAAATTAAGAAATCTAGGATTTAGGCTAATCATGGCATGGTAGTCCCCCAATAATTATTATAGGGATATTGGATTATAATTTTGACTACCTCCCACTGTATACATCATATAGCTTTGGATGGTCTGCATTTAGAAAAAATTGCAGAAATCATGATATGGTTTAAAATTAATCCAGAGAGTTGGGATGTTAGTGTATTGACTTGGTAAGTGGATAGGGGATATCTTTGGAAGTTGGGAAGAATAGGTAGTAGAGTGACTTAAATTTAGGTGGTGATCGGGATCGACGAAACATCGTCTTCCCCGTGGAGAGAGAGAAAGAGTCAAAACAAACTAGGATTATATCCAAGGTAATACTAAAGGGATTGGGAGTTGGGTAACAACTAATAATAATAAGTGCTTTGCTAACAAGAGCTTTGAGCTTCAGCCCATCGTTGTTCCTAGTGCCCTTTGAGAGCCCTTCACGGGGTATGTCGGGGGCAATTATACTGTAGGTAAAACTGAATTGCAAGAGTAACTAGCATAATTAGGGATAACTTTCACTCACCTCGATGTCTCGGGATGTTAGGTTGGTTCACACGGGCTGTAGGCCCGGGGGATTTTGGTGATGGGCAGGTTGGCCCACCAACCTTCGTTATGACTAACAAGATAGTCCAGGGAGCTTTGGCTCGGTTGTTAGTTGTGACGGACGGGATACTCCGGCGAGCTTTGGCTCGATGGATAATACATTAATATTGCATGTGCATAAGATATAAGGTGGTGGGTCTTCGGTATTGGAGGGTCGATGCACCGACGCAAATACATTGACTCGGCAAGTGTGGTTTAGCACTTTGCCATAAAAGTCCGATGCGCCAGCTTGCAAGAGTACGCAGGCGCTCCGCTTAGTGCACCAGCGTTGAGGTGTATGATAGGTCTGACTGGTAGTGCAATTACAGTTTTATAGGTGGGCAAGGCCCTACCCACCGCTTCTGTTTGCCACTACGGAGGTATCCTGGGAGGTTCGGCTCCAAAAAGGTGGAACTAAAGGTATGTGTATACAAAGTCGAGTGGGTGAGTTGCACTTGCATGTTCACATCATGGCATAATTACATGTAATAGCATAACCATTGCATATAACTGTGACACCTATTGTATAAAGTAATATGAGATGCTTTATACAATAGGCCCTACAAAACGACCCCTTGGTTTATAAGTTTGCGCGAGCGTGCTTATAAGTTAAGGTTTTTATTCAGTAAATATATATGTATGCTTGCTAGAAAACCAACACCATATCGTATAAATCGGTAGGGGACTTTTTATACGATAGGAGCCGTGTAGAAGATCCTTTAGCTTATGTGTTTTCATATAAGTTAAGGTTACATAATTCTTGTTCAGTTTTTCTTACTTTTATTATCCTAAGCCTTGCGTTTATTTTGATAGGCAACATGAAAAGAATAAGGGGAAACATTAATGGAACTCAATTTCTAACTCTATGAAATGTGTGAGAATAGTGAATACCCAAAAGACTTTCTTATATAAATATTAATGTTTTGATAATTTATTTCTACCTGCAATTAATGTGCGTTTCTCTATGTTCTTATTTATGATTATTCTTCATTCAATTCACCTTAGTATATATGTTTCTGAATTTCTCAAATAGGGGGAGATTATTGGGTATTGCATCCACAATAGCCCTGATTTGAAGTCCCTCTTGAACTAAGATGAATTGAGATTATATTTGATGTTGTATTTTAGTTATGTACTTGCAGGACCTTAATTATTTGCTAAGTAAAAAACCAATATCAGATTACAATGAGTCAAAAAACACGGGACAATGCAATGTAATTCCTTTTTGTGCAGGACATAGTGGTGTCTAAGGTGTAATCTCTCTATTGAGGTGTACTTCATTTCCAAGTGCAATAGAAGAATCAAAGAACGGCTGCTAGCTTAGTTCAGGACAGTCAGAATTTATCCTAAGTGAATTTTTTCTAGTATATTCGTGAAGACTCGTGTCATTTGTTGAGACCTTATGCGAGCTCTCAATTAATTCGTCGAGTTTACTCAGAAAATTTCTGAAAGTCTTAGAGATTGTTCTTAATTGGCTAAGTAAAATTCATTGAGTTATGTGTTGATCTCTCGTGAATACTCAACGAATTTGTAGAGTAATCTCAAGAGGTCACATGAATACTGAACAAAAGTTTTGTTCGGATTCATTTTTCGTCCAAGTCTTTTTCGTCGAATGGACTTGAGTAACTCGTCGAGTGATTGAGTAATTCAGCGAGTATTTTGGAGAAGTCATGTGAACACTCGACAAATGGAATATATAGATTTTCATTTTGAATTCTATGACGGCTTTCCTTTAGGGCATCGGCCTTGTATAGTACACATGGAGCTCCAACTTGAAGTTTCGTTCTAGCCGTTAGAAGAGGAATCACTATATATATTTTAGGGTTCAATTCAACCCTAATCGTGATCAGAAAAAAAAATCGCAAGCCATATTCCATTGCCCAATTCATTCACACTCGAAATTTCTCACAACCGACTTCTTGAAATCAAGATTTCTCTTGAAGTATGTTAGGACCAGATGACTACTCTAAAATTCTCCAAGAATTTCTCCAAGATCTATTAGATTCTCAAATCTCGTCAAGTCTCATGTCTTCAATCAAGACTTTCATTCTACATTTATTTCAAGATTTTCATTCAAGCAAGAAAGAAGATTGATCCTCTTAGGTCTGAAGAAGATTGTTATTGCAATCTATTTTGTTGTGTAGAAAACATTTTTACAACTATTGTAGGAAGTTTCACTTCCGATTTTTGTAGATCCTCGTTTAGAGGATCGAGCGTAGGAGAGTTTATTCTCCGAATTTCTGTATTATACGTTGTCTCCAAGCTTGCAGGTGTTGAATAATTCGAGGTGTAAGATTTGTTATAATCTGATATTGGTGAAGTAGCCGAGTCTAGCCCAAAGTGTTGATAGGCGATGTGGGACAG
Organism: Platanthera zijinensis; assembly: GCA_039513925.1. Lineage (NCBI taxonomy): Eukaryota > Viridiplantae > Streptophyta > Magnoliopsida > Asparagales > Orchidaceae > Platanthera > Platanthera zijinensis. Next base: position 198,746,468 of record CM077084.1, on the reverse strand, counting down.
TAGACGTACCATTCTAGGGATCCACTATAAATCCTTGTGTTTGGATTATATGGTCTCTGATTCTGTGTGCTTACTTTTAAAGTATTTTAATTCTGCTTAAAGACATAGCGTTCACCAATTCACCCCCTCTAGGTGATTTAGGTATACAACAAGATACTTTCATCTGCTATCAAATACAATATGCAATTAACATTGTAAGTGTTGCTTCTTCAAATCCTGGAATATTGAGGGCAATTTTCCTATTAGAATCCAGGTCGGGCCAAATGCTCCGAATGAACTACGGGAATATTGGGTAATGCGGACTGCCCAAGGCTCCGATTGTCCTACTGCTCGAATATTTGTTATTACCACTCTTCTTCAACGTCCTTTGTTATCCTCTCCATCTCTGTCTCCTAATCTTGTGCCTCATCAAGCTCTTCATGACATATCTGTTGGTCGTGGTGTCTATACTGGTGGTTGAGGTGGTGGACGTGGTTCTTCCTATCATCTTTGCTCTCATTGTGGCCGGCTTGTTCACTTGGTTGATCTGTGTTAGACCAAGTATCCTCATCTTCGTCCAACATTTGCTGATTCATCCAAGACGTCCAAGTCTTCTCTTGCTACTTATGGAACCGCTCAGTTGGCTACTACGGGTAGGTGGCTTATTGATTCTGGTGCAACAAATCATATGACCGACAATTCTAGCCTCTTCTCTTCTCTTAACAAGTGCAACTGGTTACCTCCGGTGCTTATTGCGGATGGTTCTCCTTCTCCGGTTTGTGGTACTGACACTGTGCATATCACTCACTCTCTTCTGCTACGGGACACCCTTATATCCAGAATTTTCCATGCAATCTTCTTTCAATTACCGCTCTTTGTAAATAATTGTATTGCGAAACTATTTTTACTGCTTCTACTTGTGTTTTTCGGATTCCTCATTCAGAGGAGGTGATTGCTACTGGGACTGAGAGCAGCGGCTTGTTCAACCTTGATACTACTACTTTTTCTGCCTCTTCACTACTTTAGTGGCATCTTCATTTTGGACATCCTCCTCCTCAGATTCTTTATCAGCTTTTCCCAAATTTACGTCGTGGCGACTCTACTCTAAAGTGTGCAGCTTGTTAGTTTGGCAAGTAACACTAATCTTCTTTTCCTACGAAGCAAGGCCGCAGTTCCTCTCGCCCTTTTGATTTAGTTCATTCTGATTTTTGGGGTCCTGCTACCCTTCAAACTATTGGTAGGGGTAGTTTACATTTTGTTATATTTATTGATGATTTTTCCAGGTGTACGTGGTTATATTTGCTCCGCGACCGATCTGAGATTTTCTCTGTTTTTTCTGCCTTTTATAATGAAATACGTACACAATTTGATACCCCTATTAAAATACTTCATACATATAATGGTAAGGAATACCTTAGTCATCAATTTACCTTGTTTTGTTTGGATTATGGCGTGGTCCATCAAACTACTTGTCCTTATACTTCGCAACAGAATGGTGTTGCTGAACGTAAGAATCGCCATCATTTGGATGTGGCTCGTAGTCTTTTTTCTAATATGCATGTTCCATGGTCCTTTTGGGGTCATGCGATTCTTTGCTATTTTCTTCTTAATCAAGTTCCATCTTCAGTTCTCCATGGCAAAACTCCCTTTTCTCTTCTCTATCCTAAAGGGACACCCTTTCTGTTACCTCTTTGTGTCTTTGGTTGCACATCATTTGTTCACACTCCTGCTTATGGATATGACAAACTTTCTCCTCGTTCTATGAAGTGCATCATTTTGGGCTATTGTGCGACACAAAAATGGTATCGTTGTTTTGATCCTGTTCATCGAAAACAGTATGTGTCGGTGGATGTTATTTTCCTTGAGAATGCTCCCTTCTTTTCTTCTCCCTCTCTTCCTTCCACTTATATTAGTTCTTCTCCTTCTCCTGCTATTTTGGCACCTCTTCCGAATCCTACCTTACTTTCTTCTTCTCCTATTTCTAATTCTTCTTCTAACTCCTCTAATGTCCCTACTTCTTCTGCTGAACCGTTGCAACCAGTTCCTAGGCCAGTAGTCTCCTCTTTGGATGGGGTTGATACTGCAGACATGTCAGATCTCGATCTTTCGAATTCTCTTCGGAAAGGTGTGGTGTCCGCAAATCTATTTCGAAAATAATTCCGAACAAGCAATCCAATGAAGGCAAGTATACCTATAATATTGTAGTAAGGGGACACAAGTGTCGTATTTAGATCCGGGAACAGTTGAGTACTTATACTCACACGAATTACCATTATATTATCGAAGGATTTAGGGTTCGATTACTAAATTGGAAAAAGGAAATTTCTTGTAATTATTTAAGAAAGACTACTAATAATGATTAAAAAAAGGGATTGAACGATGGTTAAGGGGTAGTATTCGATCATGAATCACCTCAGCTTAAGTTAATCAAAGATAAAAAAAAATTAAACTAAAACTTAATAAAGTTAAGTCCTTGACCATGGGGATTCCCAAAGCTTGAATACGCTTCTCTCAAAGATGTGCCCAACTGAGGTTAGGAAAATTAGACCGGACTCTCATCCGCATATGAATACCTAAAACTTGCTTTAAGTAATGAACCCTGCTATTGGATTTCACTCAAATCCGGGAGATTTACATCATCCTCTCTCAAGGGGTGCGTGCAACTCTCTTTACTCTTGAGTGTTAACTTCAAACTATGAGCCTCTCGGCTAGCTAAGAGTGAAAACCAAAGATGGAGATTACATCGATGATATAATTCCAAACGTGATATTTCAAGTGTAAACTGAAGACCTAAACCTTAAAAACAGAAAGTAAACTAAAGCATCATAACTTAATCAACTCAACCTCGGATCATCAAGTTCAAGTACTAGGAGGATTTAGTAACTCAAGAGGAATTTGTGAATAAAAATCATGTTAAGAATATGCATAGTAATAAAGAGAGAGGGAGAGAAAATGAATAGTAAAGTATTTTATTTCTTATTTGAAAGAATCTATCGAAAGGACCAAAAGACATTACAAAGAGAGTTTCCAAAGAGATTAAAAATACTATAAACAAGATTACAAGAGTGCTAATAAATGAAAACCTTAGGCAAATATATTCTGAAAAAAACTCTCAATAGCTCTCTGCAAGGCTTCCATCTGCCCAAGAACACTTGGAGCCTGTGGCTATTTATAGAAATTTTTTGGGAACTACACGCCCCCCTTACATGCCAGGGTCAGGCATGTACCTGGGGCGTGTCAGATATAGCTTGACTTTGGCTGACTGAAATAGAAGTCAGGAAGTGACTGGCGCGGAAGTTGGTCTATACTCCCTAATGACTCGCCCGTGTACGAGGGCATGTCAGGTTCGGCATGATGGTGGAGGGGGGAAAGTCACGCCGCAGTGTGTTTTCAGGACTTGGCAGACACGCCCCAGAAACACGCCCGTGGTGGTGGGACACGGGCGTGACCGAGGGCGTGTAAGCTGAATGTTTCCTGGAATCTGACTTCAGACCGATAACTTCATTCCATTTGGGTTACACGCCCTAAGTACACGCCCTGGTAGGGTGTGACCCTGGGCGTGTAATAGGAGAGATCTGATAATACGTTTTGTAGTCTTAACTATTATCATTGTTTACCCGGGAGACTGCTATTCAGTTTCTCCCTTAAGATGAGTCAAGGGTCCATTTCTTGACCGCGTAACTGCGAAACCGTGGCAATCAGGAAGCCGTTTTTCCGTCTGAGAGTCGCCGGTCTTTTTATTGAAGACCGCGTAGCCGCACTGTTAAAAGCTTGCCTTCTGTAACGACCCCATCCGTTAAATGACGTATAGTAGAAGGTCCGGCCGGGGCCCCACACTATATGCCACAAACAGACGGTGAGGTCACAGGATAATATCAAACCAAACGAGTCCTAACTCAGAGCATTCTAGCGGAAGCTTATTAAGTGCAAGAACTCATAACAATGAATGTCCACTACGATATAAATATCACATTTATATGTAAAACCAGGAATGTTTACAAGACCACATCGCACACGGCCTTAAGGCCTTACAAGTTACTCTTTACAACCCATATAATTTCATACATCGGCACGCAGGCCGGCCACACATGAAATCCTACACTTTGCACGGCCTTCAAGGGCCTACCAGCAGCATGGGCTTTTGCCCGCTCAATCCATCAGCCCGCAACACCTGCATATGGACGTCCACCCCATGGGTGATAAACAAAGCAACGGTCAGCATTCAGCTGACCAATTATAACGACCCCACCCCTTACCCGGGGCAGTGGTTCCTTCCCTGCATGTATAGCAATTTCAACATATATATAACATACACACAAGATCACAAACGCCGGCCTCAATGCCAGGCGCTCCGTGCACTCAGGGTACCTTTTATGGTTTGTACTTGGTAGGCGGGCATAAGCCTCCAAACCCTTGTTGAAGACCTCACGCACCCGTCTCACTCAGAGGTACGCACCACACCAAACCCCGTGTCCAAACCCTTGTTGAGCCTAGGGAATTCGCCCTGCTGCTTTGCTACCAATCGACCGCTCATCCGATCTTAACATTGCCACTTGGAGGAATGGGCATAAGCCTCCAAAACCCCTGTTGAAGACCTCTCGCACCCACCCACTCAGAGGTGTCCATCGCCACTTGGTGGAATGGGCATAAGCCTCCAAACCCTTGTTGAAGACCTCACGCGCCCACCCACTCAGAGGTGTCCGCACTCCATCAACCAGCTCTTACAAGCATGCAACCAAAGGAGCTATACAAAGCATCCTATACACCACGCACATCGTCCTCACCATCTCCGCAGGCTAAACGATGAATACACGGAGTCTTCTCCTGTTCGCACTATAAACATCACCAATCCCGACATACGTCTGGATGGGCTTCACACAGCATGCCTCTGCCGTACTACATACTTCCGGCTCTAGATGCAGACTCAACTGCTGGAATCACTTACGCGTTTCCATCTCTTGATGGAGGATCCCATGCACATGCAAAACAAAGGGCTTCACCTGCCCAAGGAAGAAAGATCGTTACCCTTGACGATCGCTTCGGCGCCATAGAAAAACTTGCCGGATGGAAATCACCGCAGCGGCCTTGCCTCCACAACGCTGCACTCGACTCTCTATTCGGCTCGACGAAGCTCCACCGGCGGCCGGAAAGCTCCTCCTCCTCTTCCTCCAAGCTCTCCTCTCTTTCTTCTCTTTAGAGAGAGAAAGGCTAAGTGGAAATGAGATTTCATCTCAAGCCACGGCCTTAAAGAGGCTGGAATAGCTTTGGACCACACGATCCAAATAGAAGGAAACGAACGGCCGAGATCTGCCCAAAAAACCCAACTTTTGGCTGACACGGCCTGTGACACGCCCGTGTCACAGGCCGTGTACCCTTAAGCGGCACACGCGGTTTGGAACCGACTGAACAACACGGGCATCGACACGCCCGTGTCGAACCTGACATGCTCGTGTCATTCTTGAGACACGCCCGTGTCCCATGCTACACGACACTCATCGACTTCCAAAACCAGTACACGGGTCGGAACACGGCAGCCGACACGCCCATGTCCAGCCTGACACGCCCGTGTTCATGGCCGTGTTCACGGCCATGTACGGCTCTGACTCGAATAGGCCAAATTCGAAATTTAAATCGAACACGCCCTGGGACACGCCCGTGTCCCAGGTCGTGTACCCCCGACACGCCCTGGGACACGCCCGTGTCCCAGGCCGTGTCTAACAGCCTGCTACTCAAAATTGTGTACCAACATATTTTGAGATTCTGGGGTGTTACAACCCTCCCCTCCTTATAGAAATTTCGTCCCGAAATTTAGCGCAACGCACAAGCATCAACACAACCACGCTGTTGCGATACAAACCAAAACGATCCAGGTTTAGAGTTCAGAGGCCATAGCTTGTCTCGCCCCATGGAATCGTACCACCACAACTGTTTGTCACAAACAGAAATACATACATACACACATACAATAGGCAACGTAATAAAGTGCACACTCCACTTTATTTCGGCTTCTCCGCATCTCGCAGAATCCGTTTAGCGGCCTCCATTAAGTCTAAAGCACGGATTTGCTGTTCTGCTTGATTTGAGCTTTGTGGCTCCTGCATCTCAAGAGTGTATATTCGCGGTTGCGCCCGCGATGCAGACGACTCTGCCACAGCTTTACCCTTCTCGTCATAGGACGCACCTGTCTTTCTTTCACCCTTGGACGCACCATTCCAGCAAAATCACGCGATATGCCCTGGCTTCCCACAAATGAAACATGTACGCGGCTCAACCCGTTCTTGCCCAAACGTTGCTCCTGACGCAACATCTGAAGAAGTTTGTTCAGCAGGCCTGAACCGCTTCTTATCACGTTTCCTGAAATCTGACTGCTCTGATGGCGGAACTTTGAAGTCGGACTTTTCCACCGCTACGTTCTTCTTCTCCCGTACCCGCTTCAAATCCTTCTCTAGCGCACTAGCGGTATGCACCAATGCTTGGAATCCTTGGTTCACTGAACTTGGGAGAGCCAACCTCAGCTCATCACACAGCCCTTCATAGAACCTATTTGTCTTCCGCGCCTGGTCCGCAAACGTCGACCCCGCATAACGACCGAGCTTGGTAAACTCATGCAGGTAATCGTCCACGGTCTTATCACCCTGTACCAGATGTTGAAATTCATTTTCCATTGCAATTCTCTGCGCCATTGGCAAATATTTTGCCCAAAATAATCTAGAGAATTCGTCCATCGATATGTCGCCCAGATCTCTACCTCCCACTTGGTGCAACTCGATATCATCCCACCAAAGCCTCGCCTCTCCTTCCAGGAGGAAAGTGGCTAACGGGACTTTCTGCTCCTCACTAATCCTGAGCGCAGCCAGGATTCGTTTCACTCTGGAGAGCCAATCCTCGGCCTCTGTTGGAGACGTTGCACCAACAAACGTAGGCGGATTAAACTCCATAAAGTGCTTAAGTTGCTCCTCCGCTGCTTGCACAGCAACCGGAACCTCAACATGCTCTTGCCTCGCACCAACCTCAACATGCTCTTACCTCGCACCAACCTGCACTGGCGCCACAGCGGGCCTCGCTTGCCAAAAGGTTGTGCCTGAAGCATAGCAAAGATCACCTCCGCAACTAAGCGCACCGTTTCCGCAGAAGGGGGAGGTATAGGCACCTCAGGTGGTGCCGCACTCTCATCCGAACGCTGGGGCTCCGACTGCCCAGCTCCACTCCTCGTCACCTATAGGTGAACAAGATAGCATTACTTTCCATGGTAATACGGCAAACTCACCGAATAGGCACACACACACATTCCTAGTGGACATTCCAGAGTTCATTAGCATTACAGCAGGTCGCACAAACACGTGCTCGCCACCCCACAAAAGAATTCGACCACGAATTCGAAAGAGGAAGACCGACAAAACCTCTGATACCAAAATGTAACGACCCCATCCGTTAAATGACGTATAGTAGAAGGTCCGGCCGGGGCCCCACACTATATGCCACAAACAGACGGTGAGGTCACAGGATAATATCAAACCAAACGAGTCCTAACTCAGAGCATTCTAGCGGAAGCTTATTAAGTGCAAGAACTCATAACAATGAATGTCCACTACGATATAAATATCACATTTATATGTAAAACCAGGAATGTTTACAAGACCACATCGCACACGGCCTTAAGGCCTTACAAGTTACTCTTTACAACCCATATAATTTCATGCATCGGCACGCAGGCCGGCCACACATGAAATCCTACACTTCGCACGGCCTTCAAGGGCCTACCAGCAGCATGGGCTTTTGCCCGCTCAATCCATCAGCCCGCAACACCTGCATATGGACGTCCACCCCATGGGTGATAAACAAAGCAACGGTCAGCATTCAGCTGACCAATTATAACGACCCCACCCCTTACCTGGGGCAGTGGTTCCTTCCCTGCATGTATAGCAATTTCAACATATATATAACATACACACAAGATCACAAACGCCGGCCTCATTGCCAGGCGCTCCGTGCACTCAGGGCACCTTTTATGGTTTGTACTTGGTAGGCGGGCATAAGCCTCCAAACCCTTGTTGAAGACCTCACGCACCCCTCTCACTCAGAGGTACGCACCACACCAAACCCCGTGAGCACTATCAGTCGACCTACCCACGTAGTGTATCAAGCCTAGGGAATTCGCCCTGCTGCTTTGCTACCAATCGACCGCTCATCCGATCTTAACATTGCCACTTGGTGGAATGGGCATAAGCCTCCAAAACCCCTGTTGAAGACCTCTCGCACCCACCCACTCAGAGGTGTCCATCGCCACTTGGTGGAATGGGCATAAGCCTCCAAACCCTTGTTGAAGACCTCACGCGCCCACCCACTCAGAGGTGTCCGCACTCCATCAACCAGCTCTTACAAGCATGCAACCAAAGGAGCTATACAAAGCATCCTATACACCACGCACATCGTCCTCACCATCTCCGCAGGCTAAACGATGAATACACGGAGTCTTCTCCGGTTCGCACTATAAACATCACCAATCCCGACATACGTTTGGATGGGCTTCACACAGCATGCCTTTGCCATACTACATACTTCTGGCTCTAGATGCAGACTCAACTGCTGGAATCACTTATGCGTTTCCATCTCTTGATGGAGGATCCCATGCACATACAAAACAAAGGGCTTCACCTACCCAAGGAAGAAAGATCGTTACCCTTGACGATCGCTTCGGCGCCATAGAAAAACTAGCCGGATGGAAATCACCGCAGCGGCCTTGCCTCCGCAACGCTGCACTCGGCTCTCTATTCGGCTCGACGAAGCTCCACCGGCGGCCGGAAAGCTCCTCCTCCTCTTCCTCCAAGCTCTCCTCTCTTTCTTCTCTTTAGAGAGAGAAAGGCTAAGTGGAAATGAGATTTCATCTCAAGCCACGGCCTTAAAGAGGCTGGAACAGCTTTGGACCACACGATCCAAATAGAAGGAAACGAACGGCCGAGATCTGCCCAAAAAACCCAACTTTTGGCTGACACGGCCTGTGACACGCCCGTGTCACAGGCCGTGTACCCTTAAGCGGCACACGCAGTTTGGAACCGACTGAACAACACGGGCATCGACACGCCCGTGTCGAACCTGACACGCCCGTGTCATTCTTGAGACACGCCCGTGTCCCATGCTACACGGTACTCATCGACTTCCAAAACCAGTACACGGGTCGGAACACGGCAGCCGACACGCCCGTGTCCAGCCTGACACGCCCGTGTTCATGGCTGTGTTCACGGCCGTGTACGGCTCTGACTCGAATAGGCCAAATTCGAAATTTAAATTGAACACGCCCTGGGACACGCCCGTGTACCCCGGACACGCCCTGGGACACGCCCGTGTCCCAGGCCGTGTCTAACAGCCTGCTACTCAAAATTATGTACCAACATATTTTGAGATTCTGGGGTGTTACACCTTCTTTCTCTCTTACTATGCATCCTGATACCGCTTCCTGCTCTCCTATCCCCCGGGCATCCGATGATTCTAGCGCCTGCCCGCTCGGGCAGGAACCCGAGCATATAAATAGGCATGAACAGTACTCTCTAGGCATCGCGAATCGAATCCTCAAGCTTGCTGTCTGTGGCAGCAGTCTCGAATCCTTTGCCGAGCAGGTTACTGTCCGTTCTGGTGCTCCTTGGTAACCGCTATTCTCTAGCGACCAAGAGACGTTCTCGACACGAACATTGAACACGCGACCTTCAGCTTCGAGTTGTCCATGAATCCGAGCGGTTTCGATATGTCGGACAGGCGATCCCCTCACTACTCTCACTCTCGTCATTCTAATTGTGCGGGGTCCTCCGAAGAATCCCTTTGGAGGGCGCTCGAATAATCTTGCCAGGAAATGGAGCGAGATAGGTGGGAAACTGGGGAATGCCTTGATGCAATCGGCCAAGCTCTAGCAGCACTTAACAAATGGTTCGCGATGCCTCCAGCCGCAGCACCCGTAGAACCCACAATCTTTCCGATCCCCGCGACCAATCAGCCCACCTTCCAGCCATGTCAGACCACCGCGCAACAGCATCCCCAGGAAGACGAGCTAAATCCTTTCATGGGCTACTTCCAAGATACTGCTCGGGAAGGTTCGGCTAAGCAGTTAGATTTAAAGAAGACCGCCAGCCCGACATACCCGCTGATTTCCCAAATCATAACCGCGCCTCACCTTCAAACCCGACCGAGATGGAGGATCCGTCTCCGTTTGTCGCGCGGATATGGCTAGAGCCTACACCGAACAATTTCAGGGAACCTCGCTTACCTTTTTATACCGATGCAACCGATCCGGTCACGCACCTGCAAGCATTCAAAGATGTCGTAGCCCTTAGATGCCTGAAGAATGCGCTAAAGTGTAAGTTGTTGGTGACGAATTTCGATGGGCAGGCTCGAGAGTTGTTTCACGAGCTTCGTCCTCGCTAAATTAACTCTTTCGTCGGGCTCTGCCAAGAACTTTTTTTGAGGTTTTCAACCTCCAAAAAAAGGAAAAGTGGTCCCGCAGCTCTTTTCAAAATTATACAGAAGGAGGGCGAGAGCGTGGTGCGATTTGTAGATCGTTTTCAAAGGGAAATTCTGGAAGTAGAAAATGTAGACCCAGATTATTATAAGGTCGCCCTGATCAACGACCTCCAGGAAGGCCCATTAAAGTTCAAAGCCACGACAAAGGCTCCGGCAACTTATCAAGCCCTACTCGCTTTCGCAAACAAATTCATTGAAGGAGAAAGTGCTAACCCAACCTATATTTCTACTCTATCCTGTATGGCAGGTAGTGGCGGCTCAGGGAGTTCTTTCACGGTGCGCCACGTTCCAAAACCTTCCCATCATGATCATCAGTCCTCACCCCAAAGGGGTAGAAACTTTCGTCATAAGAGGCCATTCCTCAACAATCAGCAGTTCTGAGAGCGAATGTTGCCATTGGACACTGCTCCTGTTTCGGTAGTCCACCAAGTCCTCCCTATTAGTTAGCACGGAGGGCCTCACGTTGCTAACATGACTTAGGAGGAAGTTGCTGAAGTCCTGCAAAGAAAAGATTTTAGAAAGGCCAAACCCTGGGGAGAGGTGAGACCCCCAGCTCTAAGAATTTCTGTGAATTTCACAAAGAAGAGGGACACCCTACAGAGCACTGTCGAGCCCTTCACTTTTAGGTAAGAAGGCTGGTTTCAGAGGGAAAAATTTCAGACCTTTTCTGTAAAGAGGCTCCCGTCAATTCAAACACCTCAAAGGGCAAAGAGGTGGCTGAGGTGCTCCAGGAATGTGAGGACGTCGCTGACGTTGGCACCCTAGGTAATATTAGTTACCCGAATGATTGTGTGGATGTTCATGATGGAGGAACCCTCGGACGACTTTTCTGTATCCACGGAGGGGGAGGCCTCGAATAAAGCCAAAAATCCTCCATCTCAAAGTTGTGTAAGCAGGAGGTGGCAATGACTTCTTCCTCGGCTCCGACCAGAGAACTCGTTACTTTTGGCCTAGATGACCTCTCATCCATCGCCAACCCATTCAACGATGAGGTTGTTATCCAAGCCGTCATCGAAAACTTCACAGTAGACAAGATTCTGATAGATACGGGAAGCTCGGTGAATCTCTTGTTCAAGAAGAAGTTCGAGGCTCTAAAAACTGGGAAACCATTGTCTTCCACCGAGGGGCCACTCTACGGCTTCTCGGGAGAGTGGAACGAAGCAGAAGGAAACATTACGCTACTATTAACCCTTGGGGGAATCACTAAGATGATCTGGTTCGTGGTAATCGACGCGGCAAGCAGCTATCATGCGATTTTTTGAAGGCCTCTACTAAATGAGTATCGAGCAATTGTGTCGACTTACCATATGGCTATCAAATTCTCTGCTCAAGGAAAACAGTATCGGATCAGGAGTAACCACTGAGCGACCCGAGAATGTTATGTAAAAATTGTTAACGTGATCGATCAGGCAACCCCTCCGGCGGTCACGACGGTTGAGCTTGGAGAACCCAAAGAGAATGTGAAGGAAGGACTCCATATGGAGGCTGCTCAACCTACCGAGAAAGTGCCCATCGCTGAGGGAGAGGAGAAAAAGTTCTCCATTAATGCGGAGTTATCAGAAGAGGAGAAAATCGAATTAATCTCTTGTCTCCTGAAGAACCTCGACATCTTTGCATGGTCTCCTGAAGATATGCCCGGAGTGGATCCAGACGTAGCATTCAACCATCTCAATATCGACCTGAAGTATAACCTTGTACAACAAAAGAAGAGAGACGTCGCAACAAAACTTGCCAGTCCAATCTGGGAAGAGGTCACCAAGCTGGTAAAGGCTAAATTTTTACAAGAAATACAATATCCCGCCTGGATATCGAATTTTGTAATGGTGCCGAAACCGGTGGAAAATTGAGAATGTGCGTAGATTTCACAAAACTCAATAAAGCATGCCCCAAAGATTTCTATCCCTTGCCTCGAATAGATGCTTTAGTAGATTCTGCGGTTGGTTATTCTGTTATGAGTTTTTTAGATGCGTTCTCTAGTTATCACCAGATTAAGATGCACAAACCCGACATACCACGCACGTCTTTTATCACAAATGAAGGGTGTTTTTGTTATCTGGTAATGCCATTTGGGCTTAAAAATGCAGGAGCTATATATCAACGCATGATGGATTTTGTTTTCAAAAATTAAAAGGGAAGGAACCTAGAAGTCTAGGTTGACGATCTCCTTATAAAAAGTAAATCCTTTTCGGTGCATCTAGAAGATCTTGCAGAAACCTTCGCAACCCTACGGGAGTTTAGGATGAGGCTAAACCCGTTGAAGTGTTTTTTTGGTGCCAGCCAAGGGAAGTTCCTTGGTCATCTCCTTACCCCTGAAGGGTTGGCTCCAAATCCTGATAAGGTAAAAGCTATCTTGGGTATGGCACCTCCTCGCTCCCCAAGGAGGTCCAATAGCTAGGAGGAAGGCTAGCAGGTCTTAGTCGCTTCATCTCCAGGGTAGGAGATAAGAGCGCTCCCTTCTTTAAGACTCTTTGGGGGACCTCAAAGTTTGAATGGACTAATGAATGCAATGAGGCTTTCAAACAACTCAAAAGACAGTTAACAACGACTCCATTGTTACAAAGTCCTCACCCACGAGTACCGTTATACATCAATCTAGGAGTGGGACCCGAGGCGGTTAGCTCCGTTCTTGTCAGGGCGGAAAAGAAAAAAGCAATTCCAGGTATATTATGTTAGCCATATCCTAAAGAGTGCTGAATTAAGATACCCTATCCTTGAAAAGCTAGCTTTGGCCTTAGTGAGTTCTGCACGTCGACTCCGTCCATATTTCCAGGCACATTCAATCCAAGTTGTGGTGGATCAGCCCCTAAAAGGAATTTTGGAAAGGCCAGAACATTCGGGAAGACTTGTTAAATGGGCGATCGAGCTAAGTGAGTTCGAAATCTCATACATACCACGAACAGCAATAAAAGCTCAGGTTTTGGCAGATTTCATGGTAGAAACCACGGAATAAAGTTTTGCTCAGGAAGAAAATTCTCCGTCCGCTTGGATCATTTATGTCGATGGAGCCTCTGGAAAGAATTTGTCAGGAGCAGGGATAGTCCTCATCAATCCAAACGGAGTCAAAATAAAGCATGCGGTGAAATTCTTTTTCTCGGTTACTAACAATCAGGCCGAATATGAAGCACTTCTTGCAGGGTTAAGATTCGCAAAAGAGCTCGGCATCGATCACACTCACGTCAAAATAGATTCCTTAGTAATGGCGTCACAAGTGCTCGGGAACTTTGAAACCCGAGAACCAATTCTCAAACAATATCTAGTGCTGGTGAAAGCAGAAATCAGGAGATTCAAAAGCTTTATTATTGAACACATCCCAAGGATTTGAAATGAGGAAGCCGATGCATTATCCAAATTCGGCATTACTACGGGGGAAGTAGCATCTGAGCTTTTTCAGACATCGGTCGAAGAAGGGGAGGCAATGCAAGTCGACTAGCGTTACTCCTGGATAGATCCATTCATTAAATACTTATCAAAAGGAGAATATCACCCTGATATTAAAGATCGAAGAAGATTCAAAGTTAAGGCACCAAATTACAACCTGATCTCCGGGATACTTTACGGAAGAACTCTCATCTCACCCATGGCAAGATGTGTTTCGGAAGACGAAGTCCCCACCATACTCCAAGACATCTATTCGAGAGAATGTGGTAGCCATTCTGGAGCCAAAACCCTAGAACAGTGGATCTTACGCCAAGGGTATTTTTGGCCGACAATGAGGAAAGACGCAGAGCTATATGCCAAGAAATGCGTTCAATGCTAGAAATTTGCTCAACTTCAACTCCAGCCCGCTCGACGACTTTGCTCGATCACGGCACCATGGCCGTTTGCAATTTGGGGGATGGATCTCATCGGGCCATTTCCAATGGCAAGTAGTCAGCGGCGCTTCATCTTGGTTATGATTGACTACTTCACTAAGTGGATTGAGGCCAAGGAACTGGCAAGAACTATGGCTCAAATAGTCAAAAATTTTATTTGGGGTGATATTATTTGTAGGCACGGAGTTCCCTTGGCGATAATCACAGATAATGGACCTCAGTTCAATAACGTGGAAATGATTTATTTTTGGAAGAAAGCGGGAACCGACCTCCGATTTTCCTCAGTGCATCATCCTCGGAGCAACGGCCAAGTAGAAGCGGACAATAAACGAATCTTGAACTTGCTCAAGAAAAGAGTTCAAAGTTTAAAAAATAGTTGGGCTGATCAACTCCCCTCAGTATTATGGGCCCTAAGGACTACACCTTCCAGCTCCACAGGAGAGACTCCCTTCAAGCTCTCACATGGATCAGAGGCCCTCATCCCTAATAGAATTCGAAGTACCATCGCCCAGGGTCTTACTGGCTAGGCAAAACTGGGAAGACTTGCTTGAAATTAATGATGAAAAAATGAGATACCGCCTGGATCAAATCGAGGAGCTTCGAGATGAGGATACCATCAGGCAAGAGGAAGTGAAAAGGAGGATGGCGCGATATTTCGATCAGAAAGTAAGGGTCAAGCAATTTCAGGTAGGAGACCTAGTTTTGAAGAAAGTGGATGCTGCAGCAAGAAATAGCCCGGTCGGAAAATTGAATCCCAATTGGATCGGGCCTTTTATCATAAAGGAAGTTCTGAAAAGGGGAGCTTACCAGCTGAAAACGTATGAAGGGGAGGACATCACTCATACCTGGAGCGGAGATGATTTGAAGCGGTTTTATTCTTAGGAAAAATTGCGGGGTATTTATTCTCAAGGGGTAACACCACCGAGTCCAGCTCGATCACCCACGAGAGTCGTTATCATTAGCGTAACACCACCAAGACCACGTGTAGCGAGGAGTTTTCGCACCTTGTAGTGGGAGCTTGCAGATTCTTGTGCGGAGGGCTTCTAGGCGTCGGATCCCAGCTAGCACCTAGCACACCGCCTCTGCATTTTAGGAGGGTCAGGGTGGGTGCTTAGCTCTACCATGTGTCATAAGGGATATTATTACGACTTTATTGATCTTCCTTGAGATGAGATGGTGCGGTCTCAGCACCCACCAGCCTCATCCTTGTTGATCAATCTAGGTCGTGGTAATCGGACGAACCTCCTTTCTTTTTTCTGAACTCAATTTTTATCGCATAATTGCGCGGCAAGGTGAAACTGGGTTGATCGCAGAACGGGTTTTTCAAAACTTCTATTCTCTATCGGATTAACGGTCAAGCCAGTCTCTCGAAGAAAAATGTTCAAGACAAGCGGGTGAGGAGACAAGAAGCAGCGAACAAGTCACCACCACTAGCACAATAAGTAAATAATTATCTTGTGATCGCGCGGGTAAGAAGTTGCAAGTCGTCAGTTTGTTATATGGAATTCTGTAATATTTTTTCTCATCTGAATATAACCGCGCGGGTAAGAAGTTGCAAGTCGTCAGTTTGTAATATGGAATTTTGTACCATTTTTTCTCAACTGAATATAATCGCGCGGGTAAAAAGTTGCAAGTCGTCAGTTTGTAATATAGAATTCTGTACTATTTTTCTCATCTAAATACAATCGCGTGGATACAAAGTTGCAGGTCGCAAGCTTGTTATATGAAATTTTGTTTCTATTTTCTTGTCTAAATTATAACCGAACGAAAAAAAAGGTTACGAGCCGCAGAGCCATCACGTGGAATTCGGTGCAGGACCAAGTTGCGAAATCTTCATATCAATATGTATATTAATCGAGGAAATAAAAACCATTAAACTGCACGACATCACACGGCAGGAAAAATTTAGAATGTCATTCATAAAAAAAGGCATTACACATATACCACGCGGTTTACAAAAAATAGAATCTGTGCGGTCTGAAAAGTGAAAATAGATACATCTTGTCTATATCTTGGCTTTCGTCTTCTGGCGATCTCGTCCCGAGCTGGACGAACTTGAAGCACTAGATGACTCGCTCGACCCGGTGGATTCTGTAGAATCGGACTCTCCGCTATCCCCAAAATCTTCCTCGGTAACTTATTTGGCGTCGTTCTCTTCACCATCGTGGGTATTGGCCTCAGCCTCAGAAGCAGGAGTTGATTCAATTATCTTAGCCGTACTGGCTGCATTATCCTGCTGGGCCTCAATTTTTCTGAAGTCGGGGAAGAGGTTGTTGAATGTAAGTTTTTGTTCCTCCGGTACCAAATAACCTCTCTCCTTGAGGATGTAAACAATGTCTTCCCCTCCTTCCCGTAAATGGGAGATGATTTCATGCAAGATAGTCGGGTTCTCCCGGTTATACATTCGCTATAAGATTAAAAGCAATATAAAATTTGTTTAGAAATTAAGACCGGCCGGATAAAAAACAACCGATAAGGTTCTTGTTACCTCGACGGCCTCCCTCAGCTTTTTGTTATCAGCCTTCAGAGCTTCATTTTCTTCTTCTAACTCCTCCACCCTTGCCTCTAGCAGCTCGGCTATGCCGGTAACCTCGGTCAGGGCTTCACCCAAGAAGTTGTCAAGGGTGAAGCTTCTCGCTAGAGCTTGAGCGGCTAAGGTGGGTAGCCGTGCGGTTGGCACTGATTTCATCTCGGCCTTGTTTTTCTTCCCATATAGTGCAAAGCCAGCCGACCGGGCATGACGAGTAAGTTTGGAGCTTGACCAGGGAGGAAGAGAAGTGGAGACCGAGATATGTTCCCCATTCCGATGAAATCGCACGGCCTCCTTACCGCAGAGATCAATCAGGGGCCTCTCAATCCAATCCGACACGAAAGGAATGGCCGGACTTTCACTCGCAGCAGGATCATCGACCTCGATACGGTCAGCTTCGCTCTGTTTACGCAGCTCACTTTGAGTCAGCACCGAACCTTCCTGAGAGATCGGTTTGCCCGCCGGAACCTCTAGCTGAACTGTAAAGGGAAGGGGTTAACAGAATGCCACGAATAAAAACTTCTTAAAGCAACAGAACGCTTACATAGAATCGTATCGCATTTGGCCGTGACTACCCGTAGCGGCAAATAATAAATAATATCCAGCCTCTCCTTTTTGTAGAAGTTTGCGATTTCTAATTCTTTCCCTTTGAGCTCTATCTTTCTAAAGTTATTAGCCCCGCGGGCTTGCGGACTTAAGGGGAGGACTCCGAGGTTACCCGTGAAGACCAGATATCTAGTCGACCAGTCCATAACTTTGTTAGGGAGATTTACTACCTTCAGCCCCTTGTAGCCGAAGTAAATAATGCCGCGGAAAAGTTTGTTTTCCCGCTCCAAACGCAGATAGATCAGAAAGCTCATTATAGCGCCAATTGTGTTCGGGGGGAGTTGACTGAGGTCGACTTCGTAAAATTCCATAATTTCTATCGGCTCGATGAACGGGGGGGGGGGGGGGGGGGGGGAAGAAAAGCCATGTTCAAAGTGGTCGATTGGTATGACAGCCATGTTATTTCCAACCGAATTTAGCCGCTCAGCCGCTGAAGGCAACCGCGCGACTATTGAGTCATCGTGCATATGCCTGTGCACAAATTGCAAAAGCTCGCTTTCGGTCAAGGAAGAGCTCCTGAATTCTGACCGGAGGAATACTGCTGAAGCACTAGATAGCTCGGACACCATTTTTCTTATCCAGTGGAAGTAATGAACTCTGATTTTATTATAAGGGAAGAATCTTCTGTACTATTTATAGGGAAAATTGTAATCAGAAAAGCATAAATGATCTGACATATGATAGAAAAACCGCGTGGGTACATCAGAACGTGAAGTCAAGCTGTTAAAATTCATAATGGCAAGGGAAATTTAAAATTAAAACAATAGTTTACGAATAAATTTAGCCGCATAGTGCCACCAAGTTCAAATAAACATACAAAACTATTTTCCCTTTGCATTCATTTCCCTCTTTCTTTCATCACTTATTAGCTCGCCGCGATCTGGCAGGTCCCCACTATTGTAAGCCACCAAGTCACCCGCGTGCATAATTGTGGAGATTACAGCGGATAGATGGTGAAGCACAGTATGATGGTGCCGATGAATCCTTGCAACGTCGCGACTCACACGGCAAAGATATACCCCCATTTTAGTGGAGGTCGTTTGTCCGGCAAGTCGTGTGGTTGAAGCTGCTTGATTCATCGACAAGGTCTCATCCTGAACCATACAATCGCCCCTCTTGTTCCCAGGCCGGTGTCGCACTTCATACTCCGCCTGATGACACCAGTTTCGATAATGGGCGACATCGTCCAGTAGTCGTTTTTGCCGTTGATCTCGATCTTTCAACTCCTTCTCGTGGGCAACAGCTTGCGCGATCAGCTGCACCTTCCCACATTTTGTCTCTTCTCAGGAAGCTCTGGCCTCCTCCAAGGGCGCGGCGGCTTCTTTATGGGCTGAGTTAACCTCTCTAGCCAAATTCTCCACCATCAGTTTTAGCGCACCTTTCTCCTCCTCTGCAGATTGAATCTTTTCCTCTAACTGCGCGAGCTTACGGCTAAGTTCATCAAAAGGCAGTTCCTCGTCAGGTGGAGGTGGACTGTTCACAAGGATAATTACCGAGCCCACACCATTTGTCACTGAAACAACAACACAAACAATCGGTTAAAAGAAAGATCATCGATGGATGAGACGGACACTAAAGGGACAATACTTTGAGGCAATGGCTCAAGTTCAAGTCTTTCTCTCGCTGTCGTTAATTCGCGGTCAGAGAATATTGGTCGCCGCGCATTCTCCGGATTGATCCTCCTTATCTGGACTTTCCAAAGTCGCGTGGACTTGGTTCTTTCCACCTCATATATCTCCTTGGTCATCGGTATTTCCCTACCTTCAGAGATCAGGCAGACTGTGCGTTTTCTCCGCAGTATCTTCTTTGCGAGATTTTCCTTACTCGAAGCAGACAGCAACTTACCTGTCTGAGGGGTCTCAGTTTCTTCTACCCGCTCGCGCATGTCCAAGTTGGTCTTGTCGTTAGGGGCAAGGCCAGCGGCCAGAAGTGCTTCTTGGATGGTAGGCTCTTTCTGGACCTCGGCTATGGGTTCGGTTGCGGGATTCGCACCACTCGTTATGACCATACTATTAAGAATTTCCTCCATCCCCTGCAAATAACCGCTGTTAACAGGGAGGTCAAGTTCCAGAGAGTCTTCATCCGCAATAAGAAATTTCTCTAGCATGGCCAATGCGGTTACCTCCGACGGCTGTTCGATCTCCTTCTGCGAGTCAGCAGATATCTCACCCTCCTCAGAAATGGTTGATAGCGGGGCCGTGGTGACTTTAAGAGCGGATGACTTCTTATTCGCTTTCCCCTTTTTACAGAGCTTCCTTTTTCCCCGCTCCTCGGTGGTCAGCCCGTAACGGCGTTTTCATTTCTCCGGGGAGGGCTCGCTGATCCCTAGCTCAAGTTTCAGCTTATCTGCTGCAGTCAAAGAGGCCTTCATGGCTTTCTCCCTGATGTCATTAAGTGTGTTGGCTGGAGAAACTAGTCCACTGTCATTGTTGTGTTGAGTGTCATCGGTGATGTTGATGTCGGGGGTAATGGCGGTCTTAGGGGTGACAGGCAGGTCAATCTTGGCCCCAACATTCCATCTCTCCTCGCTCAATTTTTCGGCTAGAGTAATTAGTGATGTGGGAGCTATAGAAGCTTTCTCAGTCATTGTGTCAGGTGGACTAGCAGCTTTGGCCGCATTTTACCGAACAAGCGGTTTTGCATTCAAACCGGATCTCCTGTACATGCCTCCCAGCAAGCTTTTCATCGGCATAGCGAGCAATAAAGTGTTAACCGCATTCCAAGTATGCTGTCTCCAAGGGGATATCTGGATATTCCCCCCTTTCGGTGGTATTTATAGCTTCGGGGCGTATTAAAGGCTACGTCGGTCTGTCGAGCAAAGCTAACATTTCAAAAATTCTCCAATATTCGGAAATGTGCGGGGATAATATTTACCCGGGAGACTGCAATTCAGTTTCTCCCTTAAGATGAGTCAAGGTTCCGTTTCTTGACTGCATAACCACGAGACCGTGGCAATCATGAAGTCGTTTTTCCGTCTGGGAGTCGCGGGTCTTTTTTATTGAAGATCGCGTAGCCGCACGGTTAAAAGCTTGCCTTCTTTCTTCTCTAGCTGTGAATCCTGTCACCGCTGCCCGCTCTCCTGTCCCCCATGCAACTGGTGATTCTAGTGCCAACCCTCTTGGGCAGGACCCTGAGCCTATAAATCGGCATGAATAGTACTCTCTAGGCATCGTGAATCGAATCCTCAAGCTTTCCATCTATGGCAGCGGTCTCAAATCCTTTGTCAAGCGGGTTACTGTCCGATCGGGTGCTCCTTGGTAACCACTATAATCGCTTCATCTATGACAACCAAAAAGCCCGTCGCAGGAGTAGTTTTAACCGCGAAGGTCGAACTCTGATGTCACCGCTATTAGCGGCACCCCTTTTATCTCCTTTTCTTTAAACCGCTAGTAACCGACAACTCGCAGTTCCTCTTTTACCGTTTTCTCTCTCTCGCAGGTTCTCCAGTGACCAAGAGACGTTCTCGACATGAACAATCTTATTTTTCTGATTTATAATGTACAAATCTTGTATTTTAAGCTTTATTTTTATCTTTCTTATGTTAATTTTATTGCCCCTAACTTTTTCCTCTCTTTTTGCAGCTTTTCTGAAAATTTGTTAAAATTGACCTGATACGCCCCCCTTTCATACCCTCCCTGGGCGTGACATAGGGCGTGTCACCTATTCTAGAGGAATCCAGAAGCCAGAGGAAAATACTAGGAAAAGCTTCTGTCACGCCCCCCTAACGCCCTCCCCGAGTGTGTCCCCGGGCGTGACCCGAGGCATGTCGCCCTCTGCCCGAAGCCTTCCGCCGCATTAAATGACATTTCGTCTCATCACACCAATAGTACTATCACGCCCCCTGTCACGAGCGTGACACAGGGCGTGACCCCACTTTTTCTGATGACTGGCAGATTTCCACCAATGATTTCGACGCAACGTGCGTGTCACGCCCACCCTACACGGGTGTGACCCAGGACGTGTCCACCAACGTATAAAAGCAATCATCCTTCCTGCCAGAATCAAGAGACCTAGGTCAAACCCGTACATGTCACGCCCCCTAACACGCCCCCTAGGGCATATCGATGGGCATGACCAACTCGTGAGCTTTTCCTATACATTCAGACCCCCCCTTCTATTTCAACAAGCTCCTCTTGAGAGGGGGAGGTGCTGCCCCTTTGTTTCTTGGTCTTTTTCATGTTTTTCCCTCTCTCTCTCTTTCTCTTTTTGTAATCTTTTGTTAACCCTGGCTTAATGCTTTTGTTGTATTAGTTTTTAGTGTAGTTTATGCACTTGTTTTAGTTGTTAATTGTAGGGCTAGAATAGGATTTTAATTTCATGCACTTGTAATTTCTTTTCCTAAGTTGTAGCTCTCCTTTTTCATTAATATAAAAGTTCTCTTTTCTTACCTCTATTCTTATTATGCTTTACTACTCATCCCCCCTCCTCCACTCCATTATGATTAACTAATCCTCCTTGTACTCGATCTTGATGATCCGAGGTTCGAGCGATTAAGTTATGATGTTTTAATTTACCTTTTCTTTTTAGGTTTTAGGCCTTGAATTACTCTTGATTTTTCATGGGCTGGAGGTATATTATCAATATATACTCTCCACCTTTGCTTTCATTCTGGGCTAGCCGAGAGGCCGATAGAATGTAGTGAGCCTTCAAGATTAAATGGAGTTGTACGCACACCTCGAGTGAGGCAGACGTCCAAATCTCCTGGATTGGAGTAAAATCCAATAGTGGGATTCACCGCGTAAAGCGAGCTTTAGGCCTCCGATTTAGATGAGAGTCGGTTGGACCTTCCTAAACTTAGTTGGGCACGATTTTGAGAGAAGTGTCTTCAAGCTTTAGGAACCTCCACGGTCATTGACCTTTACCCTATTAAGTTTAGGTTTTTATCGCATTTCTTAGTCGACTTTAGCCGAGGTGATTCTTGATCGAGTGCATTTCCATTTCATATTTTCAGCGCTTCGTTTTAATCGCATACTTTATGCTCTTTAATTAACTGCAGTAGTTCTCTTTCTAGCATAGCTTTATTTCCTTTATTGCAATTAGTTTCTCAAATCCTAGTTTTTCCGCCGATAAAGTAATTGCCTTTGTGTGAGTAAGTTTACTCAACAGTTCCCGGATTTCAATACGACACTTGTGTCCCTTAGTTACAATTCGATAGGTATACTTGCCTCATTGGATTTCTAGTTCGGTTGCTTTTATTTTCTTTGAAGCTTAGCGATCACCATGTTTTTGGAGCCGTTGCCGGGGATCAACTTTCGTTGATATATTGAAAACACGAACCTATTAATTTTATCTCTTCCCTTTCTCATCCTCTTTCTTAAAATTTTTAAAATAATAAAATAAAATTTTTTTTATTACCGCTCTTAATAGTAACCAACTTCACAATTTTTCTATGCCACCTTATTCTCTCGAAAAGGGCAAAGCGGCTTTAAGTGTTGCTATCTTGTCTAGTACCTTGCGAACCCTTCATTGGGTAGTCCTTGGGAAGTTTGGGAGTTAATCTATTAAAAAAAATCTATTTCAAAAAAAAATCTAGCTTTTCTTTCTAGTTTATTTTACTTCTCTTTCTTCTCTTCTCTTCTTTTAGTACATGACCCGCGGGAGTCCGTCGGTTATTTTGGACTTGGACCATGAAATTTAGCCTACTCTTCAGAAAAGATTGCGATTTCGGGGCCCTACTTCCCAAATACCGGTTGAGGACTCCGAGTCATTCTCTACTCTAAGAATGGAAGAACCCAACGTAGATGAAGCCTTACAAAGGACTATGTCCTATTACGTACGACCGAATCTCGAGGAAACAAAATCTTGCATAGTCCGCCCTGCTATAGCAAATAATAACTTTAAATTAAAGACTAGCATTATTCAAATGGTTCAGCAGTATGTGCATTTTGACGGACTTCAAGATGAAGATCCAAATGCACATATAGCAAGCTTTCTAGAAATTTATGACACCTTCAAGATAAATGGTGTCACAAATGATGTAATCATGCTAAGACTCTTCCCCTTCTCTTTAAGAACTAAAGCTAAGCAGTGGCTGAACACTCTACCTAAGAATAACATAACCACCTGGAATGAATTAAAAAAAAAAATTTTGGCGAAATATTTTCCGCCAGCTAAAACTGCAAAACTTAGGAACGACATTTTCTCTTTTGGACAAATAGACTCTGAAAACTTATACAAAACCTGGGAAAGATTTAAAGAATTATTAAGATGATGCCCACATCACGCGGTTCCTGTATGGTTACAAGTGCAGACGTTCTATAACGGGCTAAATCAAAATACACAGCAAATGTTAGAGGCAGCTTCTGGCGGTACTTTAAATCACAAGACCCTAGAAGCATATCTTGATCTTTTCGAGGAGATGGCCATGATCACTTATCAGTGGAATGTTCCTAGGACCTGCCCAAACAAACCTGCAGGTATCTTTGAAGTGGACAACGTCTCCCAGCTCGCTTTACAAGTTGAAATATTAAGCAAAAAGATAACGGAGATGACTGCTAGCTCCGCCCCTCAAGTATGGGAATCTACAACTCCTTCCCCCGAATAATTAGATTTTGTTAACAATATGCCAAGAAATGCTTTTAATAATTCTTCTGCTGCGAATTTTCATCCTCCTGGTTTTAATTTTCCGAATAGTTATAATCCTGCCTTAAGAAATCATCCGAATTATTCATGGAGTAATCCATCGAATGCTATGCGCCCGTAACCATAAAATGATTTTTCTGCACCACCACAACCACCTCTACAAAATTATCCAAAACCTCCAAGCTAAGAGGAGTTACTTTCCAAATATATCGCCACAAATGACGCTACGATAAGAACCTTAACTGGAAGCGTTAAAAGTCTTGAAAATCAAGTAGGACAGCTTGCTAAAATTATTTCTGAGCGACCCGCAGGGTCTCTTCCTTCCAATACCGAGCCCAACCCAAGAGAGCAAGCAAAAGCTATAACTCTTCAAAGTGGGAAGCAAGTTCCCGGTATGGTAAGCGAAGAGCCCGAGGAAAGCTCCGCCCCCGCTTTAAAAATCAAAGCTCCGCCCCCATTTTAAAAATTCCACCCTCTGCTGAAGAAGTTATCACCCCCATTTTAGAAAAAGATCTCACTCCACCACCCATCTTTAAAAATACTCCAAATCCGCCTTACACTTCCGAACTTAATAAACAACGTCAGGACGATCAGTACTCTCATTTCTTAGAAATGTTTAAGCAAATCCACATAAATCTGCCCTTCAATGAAGCGATTTCTCAGATGTCGAAGTACGCCAAGTATCTTAAGGACCTCCTGACCAACAAGAAGAAGTAAGAGAATCTTTCACACGTTACGTTAAACGCCGAGTGCTCTGCGGTTTTGACAATCGGCTTACCAAAGAAAATCAGTGACTTGGGTAGTTTTTATATTCCGTGTGTCTTTGGTAATCTTTTTGTCAAGAACACATTAGCCGACTTAGGTGCGAGTATTAACCTAATTCCCCTCTCATTGTTTAAAAAGTTAGGAATTGGTAGCCTCAACCCCACACGCATGAGCTTCCAGCTCGCCGACAGATCCGTTCATTTCTCGTTAGGAATAGTGGAGGATGTTCTAGTAAAAGTCGACAAGTTCATCTTCCCGGTGGACTTTGTCATTTTGGACATCGAAGAAGACGTTGAGGTTCCCCTGATCCTTGACCGACCCTTCCTTGGCACCTCCTGAGCTATCATTGACATTTGCAATGGTAAGCTCTTCCTTCGAGTAGGTGACGACGAAGTCACTTTCTCTATCACACCTTCGTCACTTTCTCTATCACACCTTCGATGAAAAACACCTTAGCGAATGATGACTCTCGCTTTTTCGTAGATGCCGTGAGTGATGAATCCTCCTACTGCCTCTCTAATTTTGAAAAAGAATTTTCTGCTTTTTGTTCCTCTTCTTCTTTTCCAACTAAATCGCTACACCTAAGTGAAGAGAATGTAGAATCCTCTTATCTTTTATCTAATTTTTAAAATGAATTTTCATATTTTTGTTTCTCTTCTACTCTTCCAGCTGATTCGCTGCAAGAAGCCGCCTTGGCTACCAGCTTCACCCCTTTTAATTTTATGTCTAAATAAATCTACAAAGATATAGTATTTGAAAAAGAAAGAATTTCTCAAACCTCTTATGAAGAACCCCCTACCCTAGAACTTAAAGAACTTCCTGAACATCTCAAGTGCGCCTTCTTAGAAAAGAACTCCAAGCTACCAGTTATAGTTTCGGCCTACCTCACGATGTCCAAAATGAAAAACTTATTTTAGTTCTGCGTAAACATCGCCGAGCTATTGCTTAACAGATTTCCGATATCAAGGACATAAGCCCATCTTTCTGCACTCATAAAATTTTAATGGAAGATAATTCGCGTAACTCCATTCAACCTCAGTGCCGTATAAACCCGAACATGAAAGAAGTAGTTAAGGGCGAGATTATGAAATTATTAGACGCTGGAATTATCTACCCTATATCAGATAGTAAGTGGGTTAGCCCTATTCAGGTAGTACCAAAGAAGGGAGGGATAACGGTAGTTAGTAATGAAAATAACGAATTATTCCTGACACGGACGGTGACAGGTTGGCGTATGTGTATAGATTATAGGAAGCTGAATGACGCCACCCGCAAGGATCACTTTTCTTTGTAATTTTTCGATCAGATTTTAGAACGATTATCCGGCCATAGTTTTTATTGTTTTCTCAATGGCCTCTCGGGGTATTTTCAAATCCCCATCTCTCCCGAGGACCAATAAAAAACTACGTTTACTTGTCCCTTCAGCACCTTCGCCTACCAAAGATTGCTGTTTGGATTGTGCAATGCGCTAGCAACATTCCAGCGATGTATGCTCGTTATCTTTGACATGTACGTAGAATGCATTATGGAGGTATATATGGACGATTTCTCCGTATTCGGCGATTCCTTTGATAAATGTTTAGAAAACCTTGAAAAAGTCGTAGAACGATGCGAAGAGACTAACCTTGCCCTAAATTTAGAAAAATGCCATTTTATGGTGAGGGAAGGGTTAGTTTTGGGTCATAAAATTTCTGTGATAGGTATTGAGGTAGATATTGCGAAGATAGAAGTTATCGAGAAGCTGTCGTCGCCTACGAATATAAAAGCTATAAGAAGTTTCTTAGGTCACGCTGGTTTCTACCACCGCTTCATAAGGGACTTCTCCAAGATCACCAAGCCCCTTACCAATCTTCTAGAAAAAGACGCCCCATTCATTTTTGATGACTATTGTCTTTCTGCCTTCGAATTAATAAAAGATAAGTTAATTAACACACTGATTATGATAGCTCTGGTGTGGGACCTTCCATTTGAGATAATGTGCGATGCGAGTAGTTTCACGGTGGGAGCCGTATTAGGTCAACGCATATCTAAAAACTTCCACCCAATCTATTACGCTAGTAAAACGCTCACATCTGCACATGAAGATTACACCACGATCGAGAAGGAACTCCTCACTATAGTATTCGCATTTGATAAATTTCGTCCTTACATTACGCTTTCAAAAATCATCGTTTTACGGACCACTCAGCCCTCAAATATCTTCTTGCCAAAACGGATGCCAAACCATGCTTGATTCGCTGGGTCTTACTCCTCCAGGAGTTTGACTTAGAGATCTGTGATAAGCGAGGAGCCAAGAACTTAGCCGCCGACCATCTCTCCAGATTAGACAATCCCTTTATAGAAAAATTAAATTAAAAATCTTTTAATGATTATTTTCCTGATGAGAAGCTTCTTTCAATTAACACATCTACTTCTCCTTAGTTCTCACATGTCGCCAACTATTTAGTGGCCCGGGTGCTCCCAAAACAGTTCTCCTCTCAGCAAAAGAAGAAATTCTTTTCTTAGCTGAAGAACTATTTTTGAGAAGACCCGCATCTTTTTCAGAATCTATGCGGACCAAGTAATAAGGAGATGTGTTTCTTAGGAAGAAGGAGTTGATATTTTAAAACATTTACATGAAGGTCCGACAGGTGGGCACTATCAAACTGCTCGCACCGCTCACAAGGTGCTCTGCGCGGGTTTTTACTGGCCTAGCCTGTTTAAAGACGCACAAGCCTTTGTGAGTAAGTGTGATAGTTTCCAACGGTCGGGCAACATTTCTAAAAAAAATGAAATGCCGGAAAATTATTTCCTCGAGTGCGAAATTTTCGACCTCTAGGGAATCGATTTTGTTGGCCCCTTCCTTCTAGCTTCGGAAACAAGTATATTTTAGTTGTCGTTGATTATGTTTCATGTTGGGCCGATGCCCAAGCTCTTCCTATGAACGACTCCCAAGTTGTAGTTACCTTTTTGAAAAAAATTATTTTATCGATTCGGAACGCCGCGCGCCATCGTTAGTGACAGGGGTTCCCATTTCTGTAACGTGTAGTTTTCAAAAATCCTTACTAAATACGGCGTTACACATAAGCTTTCAACAGCCTACCACCCCAAAACTAACGGACAAGTCGAAGTAGTAAATAGAGAAATAAAAAGAATATTAGAAAAGACGGTTTCAACTTCAAGGAAAGACAGGTAAGCCAAATTAGACGATGCTCTATGGGCCTATCTAACTGCATACAAAACTGCCCTCGGATGTACGCCGTATCGACTGGTCTATGGAAAGTCCTGCCATTTACCCTTTGAACTAGAACACCGCGCTTTTTGGTCCTTAAGATTTTTAAACTTTGATCTCCATTCAGTCGGCAAGCTTAGAAAATTTCAACTCAATGAACTCGACGAGTGGCGCTCCTACGCTTACGAAAATAACAAACTTTATAAAGAGCGGACGAAGCGTTTGCACGATAAGCACTTAAGGAATCCGAAAACCTTTAAGACGGGCGACCAGGTTCTTCTTTATAATTCTCGATTACGCTTACTTCCTAGAAAATTAAAATCTCGTTGATCTGGGCCCTTTTCTATTATGAAAGTTTTTCCTTATGGTACTGTTTTAATTTCTCACCCTGATAAGGGTAATTTCAAAGTGAATGGTCAGCGTCTTAAACTTTATTTCTCTGGTGATGATGATGTCAGTAAACCATTATTAAGTATCTGTTGCACGAACTCTAGCTTTGAACTTTTAATTTTTGTTAAAAACGATTTTATTTCTGGATAACAATATTTTTTTGACAATATTATTTTGATGTGTCAAGCTCAATGATGCTTTAAACAAAGGGTGCTCTTGGGAGGCAACCCAAGTTATCTTTTTCTGTTTTCTTTATTTTATAATTTTTGCCCCGGACGGCTCCGACAAGTTGAAGCTTCTGCGATCGCCTGCTCCAATGTTGCTTAATCTATCACGAAGTCCAAAGAAGACATTTGGGGGAGCGATATCACTAAGCTTTCACAGCGAATAAATCCGGGGAAGTAGCTGTCTTTCAATTCTGTTTTTCAATTCTGTAATTTCATTTTTTTCTCCTTCTCCAATCCCCTTCTTTTGCCATTGAGGACAATGTCCATTTTAACCTTAGGGGAGGACTTCCTCCTTCTTTTTGCTTAGTGTAAATATTTATTTTCTTTTTGTGAATATTTTTTTCAAAAAAAACCAAAAAAATGAATATCTTAAAATTCCAAAAATCCAAAAAAAGTGAATATTTAAAAAAACTAAAAAATATTTGTTTTTTGGTTCTTACTTTATTAGTTTAGACATTTTGGTATCTCAATAGTACCCCTAGTTTTTGTTTTGTTTTACTCAAAATTTCCTATAAAAACTTAGTTAATTATAATATTTCTAATCGTCCTTTTTAATTATGTTTCACAAGTAAAATGTTGGTCATGCTGTATTTCTAATTAACGGTAGCATGTTAAGGTGAAATATTTTTCTAAAACTCGCATTTCTATTATGGTTTTCCTTCTTTATTTTCTTTACTTTCTCAAAAATTCATCATCCACTATTTTCCTTTTCGTTTTTGGATAATTTTTATAAGGTCAACTTTTGAATAGCGTAGTAGATGTGAACGATCCAAGTCACTTATTATTTCTATTTTCAAGATAATTTCATCAATCTTATTTTATTATCTAGGACTTGCTTTTTGAAATTTTTGAAATCTTTTTTTTAAAATAAATTTAAATGCGTGAAAATGATTTAGGCAATTTTTGTTTTCGTTTGAGCTTTCCTGCCAACCTAAAAACATTCACCACTATTTAGCCGCTTTTGAGCCTTTTTCCAAATTCATTTGATAACTCCTCTTTTCGTATCATTTTCACCAAGGCCAAAATTTCCAACCTATCTAGTCACACTAGCCTTTTTGAGTTTCATAAAATTTTTCCATGATTATGATAGGTTGTTTTGTGATATTTTTGGGAGAAAGGTATTGAAAAAAGTATGTTCAAAAGATATGTTTGTTTTAGTTTGGCCAATTCAAAATGAAAAAAAATATTTATGGCCTTTGTTTTGAAAAAGAAAAAGAAAAAAAATGAAAAAGAAAGAAAAAGAAAGAAAAATATATATATATATTTTCTATTTTAAATGAAAATTTTTGAAACTCTTTATTTTGGTTTAGTGTGATTTTAAGCCTTCATGTTTATCTTTGAATTTCACTCCTAATCATATTCCTAAAACAAACGGTTCTGTCCTATTTAAGTCCTTTTGATTCACGCCTTTTGAATTTTATTTAATAACAAAGAAAAGAAGAAAAGTAAATCAGTTTAAGTTTTGGATTTAAACTTAGATTTTTGTTAATTGAATTGATATAATTATAATGTGTTGCTTGGATCTAGTAACAACTCAATGCGTTTTTTTCATTTTCGTTGCTTTGCTTAAATCTATTTAAAGAATTTTGTCAAAATTTTGGATGATTTATTTTTGTTAGTAAAGTTTATAAAAGTTAAACCGTACCTAAATAATTGTTTTAGATTTACGTTTCACCTTTTCCCTACTTAGAATTTCGCATAGTACTTGTGTGGCCATAATTAGAACTTTTTGATTAGTCCTTTTTATGATTATCTAGTTTTTATATTTTTGCTTGGGGACAAGCAAAGATTAAGCTTGGGGGACTTTGATAGTACGTTTTGTAGTCTTAACTATTATCATATTTTTCTAATTTATAATGTACAAATCTTGTATTTTAAGCTTTATTTTTATCTTTCTAATGTTAATTTTATTGCCCCTAACTTTTTCCTCTCTTTTTGTTGCTTTTCTTAAAATTGGTCAAAATTGACCTGACACGCCCCCCCTGTCACGCCCTCCCCGGGTGTGACCTAGGGCATGTCACTTATTCTAGAGGAATCGAGAAGCTAGAAGAAAATATAAGGAAAAGCGGCTGTCACGCCCCCCTGACACGCCCTCCCCGAGCATGTCCCCGGGCGTAACCCGGGGCATGTCGCCCTCTGCCCGAATCCTGCTGCCGCATTAAATGCCATTTCGTCTCAGCACGCCAATAGTACTGTCACGCCCCCTGTCACGGGCGTGACACAGGGCGTGACCCCACCTTTTTCGATGACTGAAGGATTTCCGACCAATGATTTTGACACGATGTGTGTCACACCCATCGTACACGGGCGTGACCCAGGGCGTGTCCACCGACGTACATAAGCAATCATCCTTCCCGCCAGAATCCAGAGCCCGAGGTCAAACCCGTACATGTCACGCCCCCTGATACGCCCCCTTAGGGAGTGTCAAAGGGCATGACCAACCCGTGAGCTTTTACTATAATTTCATACCCTCTTCTATTTCAGCAAGCTTCTCTTGAGAGGGGGAGGTGCTGCCCCTTTGTTTCTTGGTCTTTTTCATGTTTTTCCCTCTCTTTCTCTTTCTCTTTTTGTAATATTTTGCTAACCCTAGCTTAATACTTTTGTTATATTAGTTTTTAGTGTAGTTTATGCATTTGTTTTAGTTGCTAATTGTAGGGCTAGAATAGGATTTTAATTTCATGCACTTGTAATTTCTTTTCCTAAGTTGTAGCTCTCCTTTTTCATTAATATAAAAGTGCTCTTTTCTTACTTCTATTCTTATTATGCTTTACTACTCATCCCCCTCCTCCACTCCATTATGATTAACTAATCCTCCTTGTACTCGATCTTGATGATCCGAGGTTCGAGCAATTAAGTTATGATAAATAATTTACCTTTTCATTTTTGGTTTTAGGCCTTGAATTACTCTTGATTTTTCCTGGGCTGGAGGTATATTATCGATATATACTCTCCACCTTTACCTTCTTTCTGGGCTAGCCGATAGGTCGATTGAATGAAGTGAGCATTCAAGAGTTAAGGGAGTTGTACACATACCTCGAGAGAGGCAGCCGTCCAAATCTCCCGGATTGGAGTAAAATCCAATAGTGGGGTTCACCGCGTAAAGCGAGCTTTAGGCCTCCGATTTAGACGAGAGTTGGTCGGACCTTCCTAAACTCAGTTGGGCAAGACTTCGAGAGAAGCGTGTTCAAGCTTTAGGAACCTCCACGGTCAAGGACCTTTACCCTATTAAGTTTAGGTTTTTATCGCATTCCTTTGTCGACTTTAGCCGAGGTGATTCTTGATCGAATGCATTTCCATTTCATATTTTCATCCCTTCGTTGTAATCCCGTACTTTATGCTCTTTAATTAACTGCAGAAGTTCTCTTTCTAGCATAGCTTTATTTCCTTTATTGCAATTAGTTTCTTAAACCCTAGTTTTTCCGTCGATAAAATAATAGCCTTCGTGTGAGTAAGTTTACTCAACAGTTTCCGGATTTCAATACGACACTTGTGTCCCCTAGCTACAGTTTGATAGGTATACTTGCCTCATTGGATTGCTAGTTTGGTTGCTTTTATTTTCTTCGAAGCTTAGCGACCACCAAGATCCCAAAAAAACTGAAATACAAAAAATAAACTAAAAAGAACATAAAAATACAAAAGGCAAAAGATTTAAACGAGAATATAAAGATTTTTGCCGTAATAAACTAATCTAAATTATGCATCATTAAATTCCCTCGTACTTATTATCTTGCTTGTCCTCAAGCATAGACTACGAGTTAGCTAAAATAAACAGGATTAATTGAAAAGTTTAAAAATGCTATAAATGAGTAAGACGGGAAGTTAGAGGTAGAGGAATTTTGAAAAATAACTGAAAATTCCTGCTTTAATTTAGCACAGAATTTTATAAATTTCACTAAATATAAAAACAAATTATCCCAAATTTGCACCGAATTAAAACTTAATAAAGAAGCGATTAAAAAGCACATTGAGTCACTACTATAATCTAAGAGACAAATTATAACCATAGTCAATCACGATAAAGATCAATATTTCTAAAGAAACACTTACTCAATCTAGTTTCTCGCTACTATACTAAAAAGTAAACGTAGGAAACATGAATCGCTAGGGCTTTAATTAGGCATACAGTTAAGCTTAGGTTTAAGGGTGCGATATTTAAAAGGTCAATACGAGCGGTATTTGCACACTTAAAAAAAGGGAGAGCTTTGCCAAAATAATGCTAGCCAAAATAAATCTTTTTCACAATTTTTTTTCTTTTCTTTTACTAATTTTTTCATCAAATATTTTTTTTTCATTTTTAATTTTTTCATTTTTCATACTTATACCTTTCTTCTTTTGTAGCAAAAGATAATACATGGATTTTCCCCAAAATGTTTTTCAAAGGATGCACATTTGCAATTAAAGCTCCAAAAAAATATAAAATGTGCATATAGGTATGCTATTTGGCCGTGGTAAAAATAAAAAGTGGGGCTACAAAAAGAAAAGGAAAAGGCACAATATGGCTTGCAACGATTATTGTTAGGCGTGGTGCAAATGCTCGAACTTTTCTAAAAGAAATGCCTAGATCATTTTCATGCTTCCTAAATCTACTCAAAGTAAAGCTTTAAAATTTCAAAAGATAAGCATAAAAAATAGAAAATAGTGAATTTGCTTTCATGAAAATAATGATAATACGTGTCTACACCGGTTTGCGTCTACTACACTTAATACAAATTAACGTTTAAAAAAATCATAATAGGGAAAAATAAAGGATGATATGTTTTATAAAAGTAAAAGAGATAAAAAAAGGCTAAGGAAAAAGTGAAAAAGATTTAACAAAAAATTTTCAAAAGCAACATGCTACCATAAATAGGAACACTGCATGAGTCAACATACTATTTGCTAAACATATTTAAATAAATAAATTAATCTAATTTATTCTTATTAAGCAAGTAGACATGGGCTTAAAAACAATAAAATGCAAAGTGGCGGGGTATTAATTGATTTGGCAAAAATTAACTCAATTAATTTTGGGATTTTTAAAAAGATTATAAATACACTCCCCACACTTAAAGTTAAACATTGTCATCAATGGAGAAAGGAGGGAATGGAGAGAGAGAAGCTAATAAAGAAAACTGAAATTAAATAAATTAAAATAGGCACTTCACCGGATTTGCGAGTTGCGAATGGCTGGGTGATGCAGCTCCCCCATGCTTATGCTTTGGAACTTCTTGAGATATCATCCTAAACTTCTGGTATAATCAACAATGTTAAAGCTAGCGATCACAAAACCCCAGCATGTCGGAGCCGCCTAGGGCAAAAAGTGAAAAATAAAGAAAATAGAAAAAACCTTTGGTTGCCTCCCAAGAGCGCCCTTTGTTTAAAGGTCGTTTGAGCTCGACCCAAAATAATATTGTCCATCAATAAGAAGTTTTAAATTATTATTACAGTCCATGCAAAATAAAATTAATATTTTCAACATTAATATCATCACCAAAAAAATTAGAGTTTCAGACGCTGCCAGTTAACAATGAAATCACGCTTATCCATGTGCGAAATTAAAATAATGCCATAAGAGAAAAGTTCTTTAACAGAAAAAGGACCAGACCATCGAGATCTGAGCTTTCCGTAAAATAAATGCAGTCGAGAATTATAAAGCAAAATTTGGTTGCCAGGCTTGATGGTTTTGTCTGCCTTAAAAATTTATCATGAAAATGTTTCATCCGCTCATTATATAATTTATTATTTTTGTAAGCATAAGTGCGCCACTCGTCGAGTTCGTTAAGTCGAAATTTCTGAAGATTGGCAACGGAGTGTGGATCAAAATTTATAAATTTTAGGCCCAAAAAGCGCGAAGTTCAAGTTCTACGGGTAAGTGGCACGACTTTCCGTAAACCAACTAATACGGCATACAACTGATGGCGGTTTTATACACTGTTTGGTAGGCCCATAGAGTGTCATCTAATTTCACTGACCAATCTTTACGTGAAGAAGAAATTGTCTTTTTTAAAATACGTTTTATTTCTCTATTTCTACTTCGACATGATTGTTAGTCTGTGGGTGGTATGCGGTTGAAAGTTTATGCGTAACGCCATATTTTATAAGAGTTTTAGAGAATCGTGCTTTACAAAAATGTGAAAACATATCACTAACGATGGCTCTTGGAGTACTAAATCGAGAAAATAATTTTTTTTAAAATAAAATAATAACTCTGGAGTCGTTAGTAGGAAGAGCTTGGGTCTCTACCCATCGTGACATGTTATCTACGGCAAGTAGAATATACTTATTCCCATAGCTAGAAGGAAGAGGGCCAATAAAATCGATTCCCAAGAGGTCGAAAACTTCGCACTCAAGGAAATAATTTTACGGCATTTCATTTTTATTAGAAATATTGCCCGACAGTTGGCAACTATCACACCTACTCAGAAATGATTGTGCGTCCTTAAAAAGGCAAGGCAAATAAAATCTTGCACTAAGCACTTTGTGAGCGGTGCGATTGGCTTGATAGTGACCGCCAGTCAGTCCTTCATGTAGGTGTTTTAAAATATCCTATACTTCTTCAAATGAGACACATCTCCTACCACCAGGTCTGCACAAACTCAGAAAAGATGCGGGTCCTCCCAAAAATGTTCTTCAAATCAGAAATAATTTCTTCTTTTGCTGATAGAAGAACACTTTTGGGATGACACGAGCCACTAAATAGTTGGCAAGTTTTGCAAACCATGGGGAAGGTGATGTGTTAATCAAAACATCTTTTCATCAGGAAAAGTGTCATAAACGAGAGAGATGATCTGCGGCCAAATTCTCGCCCCCCTCTTATCGTGGATTTCCAAGTCAAACTCCTGAATGAGTAAGACCTAGCGGATCAAGCGTGGCTTGGCAACCGATTTAGCAAGTAAGTACTTGAGGGCCGTGTTGTCCGTGAAAACGATAATTTTAGAAAGCGTATTGTAGGGGCGAAATTTATCAAAAGCAAAAATAACAGCTAAAAGTAATTTTTCTACTATGGTGTAATTTTCCTGTGCAGATGTGAGTGTTTTACTCGCGTAATAAATGGGGTGAAAGTTTTTAGATATTCGCTGTCCTAGAATAGCTCCCACCGCAAAACTACTCACATCACACATAATCTCGAAGGGAAGGTCCCAAACCGGATCTATCTTAATCGATGCATTAATTAACTTAGTTTTTAGTAATTCAAAAGAAGTAAAACAAACATTAACGAAGATGAATGTCGTCTTTCTCTAGTAGATGAGTAAGAGGTTTGGTGACTTTCAAGAAATATTTTATGAACCTACGGTATAACCCACCATGACCTAAGAAACTCAGTATGGCTTTACCGTTCATTGGTCGTGGTAGTTTCTTAATTAATTTGATATTAGCAATATCTACTTCAATTCCTCTGGAAGAAATCTTATGTCCTAAAACTAACCCCTCCCTCACCAAAAAATGACATTTTTCCCAATTTAGGGCGAGGTTAGTTTCTTCACATCATGTTAAAACCTTTTCTAAGTTTTCTAAGCAGAAATCGAAGGAGTCACCGAACATGGAGAAATCATCCATAAAAACTACCATAACACTTTATACGTACTTGTCAAAATGGCTAGCATACATCATTGGAATGTAGCTGACGCAATACACAACGCAAACAGAATTATTCGGTAAGCAAAGATGTCAAAAGGACATGTAAACATTTTTTTTCTGGTCCTTGGGTGAGATGGGAATTCGAAAATACACCGAGAGTCCATCGAGAAAATATTAAAAGCTTTGGCCAGAAAGACTCTCTAAGATTTGATCGTTGAACGACAAGGGAAAGTGTCCTTGTGGGTGGCATCATTTAACTTACGATAATCTATAAACATGCGCCACCCCGTAACCGTTCGTGTCAGGATTAAATCATTATTTTCATTAACAACTACCATGATCCCTCCTTTTTTGTACAAAACCTGAACTGGGCTAACTGACTTAATATCTGATATGGGGTAGATAATTCCTACTTCTAAGAGTTTTATTACCTCGCCTTTTACTACTTCTTTCATGTTTGGAATTATGCGGCTTTGAGGTTGGATTGAGTTACACGAATTTTCTTCCATTAGGATTTTATGAGTGTACAAAGATGGGCTTATGCCCATTATATCATAAATCTACCAAGCAATAGCTCGGTATTGTTTTTGTAGAACACGAAGAAGTTTATCATTTTTTATTTCAGTTAAGTAGGTTGAAACTATTACGGGCAGTTTGGATTCTTTTTTGAGGAAGGAGTATTTTAGATGTTTAGGTAGCTCTCTTAGTTCTAAGGTAGGAGGGTCTTCGTAATATGATTTCAAAGATTTTTCTTTTTCAAAAATCATTTCTTCGTACACTTTTGATTTATTTTGAAATATTGAATGAGTGGAGTCAGTAGCCAGGGCCGTTTCTTGCATACAATCTGGAGAAATAGTTGAGGAAGAACAAAAATAAGAAGATTCATTTTTAGAAAGGCAGTAGGAAGAGTCATCACTTAAGACATCTATGAAAAAAAGAGTCATCGTTTTCTAGGGTGTTCTTCATCGATGGGGTGAAATAAAAAGTAACCTCGTCATCTCCTACATGTAGGAAGAGATTTTTATTCCTTACATCAATGATAGCTTGGGAGGTGGCCAAGAAGGGTCGACAATGGATCAGAGGATCCTCGGCGTATTCTTCAATGTCCAAAATGATGAAATCCACCTGGACGATGAATTTGTCGACTTTTACTAGAACATCCTCCACAATTCCTAATGGGTACTTAATCTATCTATCAGTGAGATGGATACTCATACTAATGGGTATAAGGATACCTAATCCTAACTTCTTGAATAAAGAGAAAAGGCATTAAGTTGATACTAGCACCTAAATCGGCTAGTGTATGTTTGACAAATAGATCACCAAAGACACATGGGATAGAAAAACTACCCTGGTCGTTGATTTTCTTTGGTATGAAATTTATCAATATGGCAAAGTACTCAGTGTTTAAACATGATATGCGGTAAGTTCTCTAATTTTTTCTTATTTGTCAGGAGGTCTTTCAAGTATTTTTCATACTTGGGCATCTGTGAGATGGCTTCGTGGAAGGGTAAATTTATGATGATTTGTTTAAACATTTCTAAGAAGGGGTTGTACTTATCATCTAAACGTTCCTTATTAAGTTGGGACGGATAAGGTTTGGTAGAATCTTTTTTCAAAGTAGAGGGCGAGGTGATAAATTCTTTTTCAGCTGGCGGCATAATTAAAATGGGGGTGGAGCACTCCTCAAACTCTTCACTTACAATACTAGAAACTTTTTTCCCACTCTTGAGAGTTATAGCTTTCTCTTGCTCTCTCGATGTTGGCTCGGTATTTAATGGAAGAGACCCAGGCGGTTGCTCAGATATAATATTTGCGAGCTGCCCTACTTTGTTTTATAAACTTTTGACAGATCCTGTGGGGTTTCTAATGGTGGTGTCATTAGCATTAATATATTTTGAAAGTATTTCTTCTTTGCTTAGAGGTTTTAGAAAATTTTGAAGTGGTGGAGTGGTATAAAATCATGTTGCGGAGGCAGGAGAATAGAGTTTTTCGAATTACTCGACGAGAAATTAGGTTGATTACGTAAAGCATGATTGTAATTGTTCGGAAAAGCAAAACCCAGCGCAGGAAAATTAGCAGTAGAAAAATTATAAAAGCATTTCTAGGCATATTACTAACATAATCAACTTATTCGGAGACAATAGATGTAGATTCCTATACTTGAGGGGCGGAGGAAGCAGTCATCTGCGTTATCTTTTTACTAAGTATTTCTACTTGTAGTGCCAGTTGGGAGACGTTGTCCACTTCGTACTTACCTGCAGGTTTGTTTGGGCAGGATCTTGACACATTCAACTGATATGTGTTCATGGCCATATCATTGAAAAGCATAAGAGCTTCTTCTGGTGTTTTGTGGTTTAAAGTACCATCGAAAGCGTCGTCTATCATTTGCTTTGTATTTTGATTTAGCCCATTATAAAATGTCTACACTTGTATCCATACAGGCAGCGCGTGATGGGGGCATTTTCTTAAAAGTTCTTTAAATCTTTCCCAGGTTTCGTATAAAGATTCAGAGTCTATTTGACAGAAAGAAGAAATATCGTTACTAAGTTTTGCAGTTTTGGTTGGCAGAAAGTACTTCGTCAGAAATTTTTCAGTTAGTTGATCCCAAGTGGTGATGCTCCCTCTTGGGAGAGTCATCAACCACTGTTTTGCTTTAGTTCTTAGAGAGAAGGGGAAGAGTCTCAGCCTAATTTCATTATTTATAACACCATTGATTTTGAAGTTGTCACAAATTTCAAGAAAGCTAGCGATGTGCACGTTTGGATCTTCATCTTGAAGTCCGTCATATTACAAATACTGCTGCACCATTTGAATAATGATAGGCTTTAGTTCGAAATTATTATTAGCTAGCAGGGTGAACTATGCTTGATTCTATACCCTTTAGATTCGGACTTGCAAAATAGGACATAAGCCTATGCAAGGCTTCCTCTAGGTTGGGTTCTTCCATTTTTTAATTAGAGATTGACTCGGAATCCCCAACCAGTATTTGGAAAGTTTGGCCTTGAAATCGTGATTTTCTCCGAAGAGTACGCTGAACTTCTTGGTCCAAGTCTAAAATAACCGACACATTTCTGCGGGTCATACCCTATAAAGGGTTCGCAAGGGTACTAGACAAAATAGTGGTATTTAAGCCACCTTGCAATTTTTGAGAGAAATAAGTGGTGTAGAAAAAGATGATGTGGGTTTTTAAATAATATCATTAATTTTTTTTGTAATTTTAAATTTTTAGGAAAAGAGGCAACAAAAAGACATGATAAAAGTAATAAGTTCGTGTTTTAAAAATATCAATGAAAGTTGCATTCCCCGGCAACGACGCCATTAACTTAGCGTCTGCAAATCTGTTTCGAAAATAATTCCGAACTTGCAATCCAATGAAGGCAAGTATACCTATCAAACTGTAGTAAGGGGACACAAGTGTCGTATTTAGATCAAGGAACTGTTGAGTACTTATACTCACACGAATTACTATTATCTTATCGAAGGATTTACGTTTTGATTACTAAATTGGAAAAAGGAAATTGCTTACAATTATTTAAGAAAGTATACTACAAAAGATTAAAAAAAGGGGTTTAACGATGGTTAAGGGGTAGTACTCGATAATTAATCTCCACGGCTTAAGTTAATCAAAAATCAAAATTAGGGGATACAAAAATCAAACTAAAACATAATAAGGTAATTGTCCTTGACCGTGGGGGTTCCCAAAGCTTGAATACGCTTCTCTCGAAGACGTGCCCAACTGAGGTTAGGAATATCAGACCTGTTTCTCATCTGTATATGAATACCTAAAACTCACTTTAAGTAATGAACCCTGCTATTGGATTTCACTCCAATCCGAGAGATTTACATCATCCTCTCTCAAGGGGTGCGTGCAACTCTCTTTACTCTTGAGTGC
Source organism: Platanthera zijinensis (assembly GCA_039513925.1). Taxonomy (NCBI): domain Eukaryota; kingdom Viridiplantae; phylum Streptophyta; class Magnoliopsida; order Asparagales; family Orchidaceae; genus Platanthera; species Platanthera zijinensis. The sequence goes on along the minus strand of CM077084.1, from coordinate 198,706,405 downwards.
TCACTTGAAACTTGAGCCTCTCGGATAGCTAAGAGAAAAACCAGAGATGGAGTTTATATATCGATGATATAATTCCAAATGTGATATTTCAAGAGTAAACCGAAGGCACATTAAAAATAAAAAGTAAACTAAAGCATCCTAACTTAATCAACTAAACCTAAGATCATCAAGATCGAGTACTAAGAGGATTTAGTTACTCATGAGGAAGTACTGAATAAAAATCATGTTAAGAATATGCATAGTAAGAAAGAGAGAGAGAAAAGGAATAGTAAAGTATTTTATTTCTTATTAAAAAGAAGCTACCGAAACGACCAAAGGCCTTTACAAAGAGAGTTTCCAAAGAGATTATAAATATAATAAACAAGATTACAAGAATGCTAAGAAAAAAAACATTAAGCAAATATATTCGGAAAATAAACTCTCAACAGCTCTCTACAAGGCTTCCATCTGCCCAAGAACACTTGGAGCTTGTGGCTATTTATAGACATTTTTCGGAAAATACACGCCCCCCTTACACGCCTGGGTCGGGCATGTACTTGGAGCGTGTCAGATGCGGCGTGACTTTGGCTGACTGAAAATGAAGTCCGAAATTGACTAGCGCGGCAGTTAGTCTACACGCCCTAATGACACGCCCGTGTAAGAGGGAATTTCAGATTCGGCATGATGGTGGAGCGAGGAAAGTCATGCAGCGGATTTTTTTCGGGACTTGGTGGGACGCGCCCTAGAAACATGCTCGTGGTTGTAGGACACGGGCATGACCGAGGGCGTGTAAATTGAAAGTTTCCTGGAATTTGACTTCAGACCCATAGCTTCATTCCGTTTGGGTTACACTCCCTAAGTACACGCCCTAGTAGGGCATGACCCAGGGGTGTGTAACAGGAGAGAACCCCAAAAAACTAAAAAAACAAAAAATAAACTAAGTTAGAACAATAATTGAGAAAAGAAACTAAAAAGAACCTAAAATAGAAAAAGGAAAAAGATTTAATCGAGAATATAAATATTTTTGCACTAATAAACTAAGCTAAATTATGCTTCATTAAGATGTTCAAATATGTACCCAACATCCTATTCAGGCTGTGGTCTCTTATGCTCAGCTCTCTCCTTCATATCGAAGTTTTGCTCTGGCCCTCTCGGCTAGTGTTGTTCCAGCTTTGTATCAAGATGTTCTTGTTATCCCTCATTGGAAAGTTGCTATGGATGCAGAGATGCGTACTCTTACTGAGTGGGGTACTTGGACTCTTGTTCATATGCCTCCCAGTGCTGACGTGGTTGGCTGTCGCTGGGTCTTTCTTATTAAGTTTCTACCTGATGGATTTATTGAACGTTATATAACACCCCAGTTTGCAGACCTGGAGTCACTAGAAGCTAACGCCCGATGGTAGGGATGCCACGGGCGATGGGTCATTATTTTTGGCTATTTTTTAAAGCGCACGATCACTGGATCTAGTGCGCACGACCACTGGTCATGCGCCACTGCTCGTGCACACTTTTCACCAGTTAGCCAAGTGTTGTTTGGGTAAATGTACGATCTTTTGTCAAAGTGCGCACGACCACTGGTCGTGCGCCGCTGCTCGTGCGCATTTATCCCTTTCTTTCTGGAGTTCTTCTAGAGGTAATCGCACGACCATGGGATCAATTGCGCACAACCACTGATCGTGCGCCACTGATCATACGGTCGGGACGGTTCCGTCAATTTTGGTTTGTGGCCGTCTGATGCTTCCCCAATTTAGATCCAAGGGCTAGGATCTTCCGCCCAATCGATCTTATTAGGGCTGAGAGGGTTTTTCCTCTCATTATTCTCATCTTTAGGGTTTGAGAGAGGGATTGAGAGGAAGAGAAGGGAAGAGGAAGGAGAGAGCTTCTTCCGACATTGACGGAGCTTCGGAGCTACGATCGTCGTTCCGAGACCAGATACATGGAGTGGGTGTGGAGGCGCTCGTGTCAAGCCATTCAAAGCAAAGCTTCCATTGCTAGGAAGATGGGTCGTAAGGTAACGACACTTCACCTGTTGGTTTTAGGATGCACTTTTAGCATCTTTTCTTATTCTCTTTTCTTTTGGGCTCCAGATCTCTCTAAATGAGAGGGGTTTGGGTTGCCATGGTTCATGACGAACCTCCGGGTAGATTGTGTCCGTCCCCGGCATGATTTTGCATTGGAGATGCCGCTCCGTTAGTGGGTTAGGCATTGTGGGGGAAGCCGAAGTCGTGACCATTAGTCCGACTCGTTGATGTTGCATAGCGAGCTTTGATGATTCGGTATAAATCTGTTACGGCTAGATGTCGTTATGATTTATGCATTTTCCCCCTTTTCTTGAGTGAGTACTCATAGCTGGAACCGGGCAGGGTTAGCTCTGCTTCGGCGGTAGATGGTTTCCTTGGTGCGTGGGAATATTGCGGTACGAATGATGGTTTAGGGTGGGAAATTATGGTTGTGCTATGCTAAGGTGTTATTTCATCTCCGTGGTCAGCTGGCTATCCCGTGACGTGCATGTCACTTGGGGAAAGTGTCCCAGCGAGACTAGTCCCCTTCTGTGAGACTGACGAGAATGCAGAGCATAGGGCAAGCCCGGGCAATGAAGCCACGAGCGGGTGGGGTCCAGCGAGGGTTCTTAGAATCGGTTTGTGTGTGAGGCGGAATCCTAACGTGAGAAGTCAGAATTTGCAGGCAAGCCAGGAGTTTAAGACCCATGTGCGGGTGGGGCCTTTGCAATATTTCCGTGCAACAGACCTTGGGTCATTAGGGACAATGTAGTTCCCTTTTGTTTGCGGCTTTATGCCAATAGGGAAACGAAAGTACCCAGTGCTTGATGATGTGTTAGAAGCATACAAGATAGGGTTCCTTGGGAGAAGCCCGGGTTTCTATACATGTTGCATAGTAGGCCCCTTTCACTCGTATCTAAACCTAGAAAATGTGTTTGTTGTATGAGACATCCAAACCTGTTTTAAAGATTTATATATATTTGCATTTGGTATACGAAGTGCTGACTTGCAGGTTGGAGGGATAGCCAGGGGTCCGTAAGGGGCGGCCGAGAGGAATGAGTTGGTTACACAGTAGAGGTCAGCCTTTGCTGACCCACGTTACCTAAAATCTTTACAGGGCAAGGATCGCAAGCAGGAGCTAGTGCGCTGGGCGAAAATCCCTAAGCCGCAAGAAGTGTTGTTGTACTTTAGCTTGTTTCTTTTTCTTGTCTTGTATGATCCATGTTTTGGACATCGTCTGGATTGCACGCCGAGGTATCTTAGGAGTGCTTTTGCACGTTCATGTTTTATCTTGTGGTCTTTATTTGATGGACTCTTTTGTGTAAGGCCTTCAAGCCATTTGATACTCCTGTAAGTGGTGGATAACTTCTAATTGTTTTGCTTTGTTTCCGCTGTTTTTAGTTTTGAGTTTTGAGTTTGGGTAGTAAATATCATCTTATAATGCTGAAGATGCGGCTTCTATATGTTGTGGGGCCCCGGTCGGACCCATATTATACGGTCATTACAGGGGAGGTGTTATAATTTGGTATCAAAGGGAAGTTGGCGTTCCAAGGAAAGGATTTGTGGTCGAAAGTCAAAATCGAGTTGCGTATTAGAAGTTATCCACATAGGAGTATTGCGAGACCATGAGTGTCCTTGTGTTTGAGACTTGCGATTAGAGACAGTTTCTGCACTTGGTGCAGCGAGACAAGACCATAGACGAGTATGTTCAAGAATTCACTCGTTTGGGTCGATATGCGGGAACGACCATGGCGGATGATGAGGAGAGAGACAATCTCTTCTACCACAGATTGAGGGAGAATCTAAGACAGCCCCTCATATCTATGAAACGCGCGGGTTTCAATGAATTGGTTGAGGTGGCAAGGATTTTGGAAAGTGATATGGATCAAACCCAGCAGCGTAAGGGTTTCAAACCCAAGCAAGGGGAAGGGAAGCCTTCTCAATCCCACAGGAAGTCGTAAGGGAGTAGATGGAAGAAAAAGCCTCACCCGTACAAGTCTTGTGAGAAAAGTAACTGGATGTCCTGAGGGTCTCGCTCTAAGGGACCTCTGACATGTTATAATTGTGGCAAGGAAGGGCACATAGCAAGATTTTGTACTCAAGGGGTCACTGAGCAAGAACCAAGATAGGAGCAGACTGTGCGCTCTGGCCCCAGTGCCGCAGAGAAAGGGAAGATGGCGGAAGTGAGCCAAGGGCCTCCGTCAACCCAATGTGGTGACAGGTATGAGAGTTTAACTTCCACCTTGGGTTTTCATGAATTCAAGTCATTTATGTTTGTTGCATGTTTTTAGGCTTTATGATAGTTTCTGGGTACCCTGCTAGGGTACTGTTTGATACGGCAGTGTCACACTCCTTCCTTGCGGAAAGCTTTATCCGGAAGATTGGAGTTGAGTCTTTCTCAACAGACGCAGAATTAAAAGTGTGCATGCGCAATGGGTCATCTATGACAACCAGGTCTAAAGAACGTATATGTTGGAGTTTAGATGGATTCAACTTCATGTTGATGGCGACAGTCTTACCGTTGGCAGAGTTTGACATAATATTGCGGATGGACTTGCTAGCAGAGTAGCGTGTTAGTATCGACTGCTTGTCCAAGGTGGTAACCCTGAGGGGCGAAGGGCAACCAGAAGTTAAGTTTAAGGGTCTTCACGGAGTGTCCTGTTCCCTAGTTTTGTCCATGCAGTTAGTACGGGCGGTTAACCAAGGAGGTGTAGCCCTGGTAGAACTATTGGAGGTTAGCCTTTCCAGGTTATCTCTTGGAGAAGTACCCGTAGTGGTAGAGTTCGAAGACGTGTTTCCTGAGGAGCTTTCGGGAGCACCTCCTCGACGGGAGATTGATTTCTTTATCGAACTCGTGCCAGAGGCTAGGCCGGTGTCACGTCCTTCCTTCAGGATGACACCAAAGGAGTTGGCCGAACTTATAGTTCAGTTGCAAGAGCTTTTGGATCAGGGTTATATCCGATCCATTTCTTCACCGTTGAGCACGCCGGTGTTGTTCGTAAAGAAGAAATACAGTAGTATGCGGTTGTGCATAGACTACCGAGAGTTGAACAAACTGACTATTAATAATAAGTATTTGATTCCTCGGATATACGATCTATTCGACCAGTTGGTGGGTTCGGTGGTGTATTCCAAGTTAGACTTGAAGTCAGGATACTATCAGTTACGAATCCGAGACGAAGAAATACCCAAGACCGCGTTTGGCATGATGTATGGTCACTTTAAATTTTCAGTGATTCCGTTCGGGCTGACGAACACACCATCCGTATTCATGGACTTGATGAACCGAGTTTTTTTCAAATACTTGGACTCGTTTGTAGTCGTCTTTATTAATGACATCCTTATTTATTCTAAGTCGGAAGAAGAGCACGAGACTCACTTTAGATTAGTGTTGCAAGTGATGAGAGAGAACTAGCTTTATGCGAAGTTCTGCAAGTGCGAATTCTGGTTAGAGAAAGTGGCATTTCTGGGCCATGTGATTAGTGGAGATGGGGTGGCAGTAGATGCAACGAAAGTGGAAGCCATCAGAGATTGGCAAGTATTGAGGACCGTGGCGGAAGTCCGGAGTTTTCTTGGACTAGCAGGGTACTATCAAAGGTTTGTGGAAAATTCTCGCGGATAGCTCTACCCCTCACCTCACTAACTCGTAAGGATCAGAAGTTCGTGTGGACACAAGAGTGCAGTTAGGCGTTTGATACCCTAAAGGAAAGACTGATGACATCTCCAATCCTATGTCTGCCAAAGGGGACTGAAGGATTTCAAATTTTTAGCGACGCGTCCGGATGTGGATTAAGGTGCATATTAGTGCAACATGGCAGTGTGATCGCCTTTGGGTCTAGGCAGTTGAAGCCTCACGATAGAAACTACCCTGCCAATGATCTGGAATTGGCGGTGGCAATTTTTGCGCTGAAATTGTGGCGGCACTACGTTAATGGTGTGAAAGTGGATATCTACACAAACCACAAAAGTCTGAAGTATCTCCTAAATCAAAAGGACTTAAATATGCGGCAGCGCAGGTGGGTTGAGTTCTTTGGGGACTACGATGTGGTGATTCAGTATATGCCAAGCAAAGCCAATGTCATGGTTGATGCCTTGAGTAGAAAATACTCTGGGCAAGGGAATTGGATCGAAGCTCATAATGAGCGGTTGAGGCGGGACTGGTAGTCCCTCGGCATAGAGTGTGTGGCTAGAGGCGAGTTTAGTGTTGCTTGGTTGAACTGGATCGAAATGCAGAATGATTTGTGCGATCGTATTCGGGATGCGACCCGTTTGGATGCAGAGTTCCAACCAAACGTGGAGGAAGCTCTAAAGGGCGAGTGTAGCACATGGGATATGATTGATGGGATTCTTAGGAATGACTGGAGGATTTATGTACCGCAGTTCGGCAAGCTCCATGAGAAGTTGATGTTTGAGGCTCACTTCACAAAGTACTCCATTCACCCAGGCAGTACAAATATGTAGTTGGATATGATGAAATCCTATTGGTGGCCTGGTCTGAAGCGAGACGTAGTGTTGTACGTGAGTCGGTGCCAAACTTCTGCCTTAGTGAAGTTCGAGTGTCAGAAGTCGGGCGGGTTTTTGAAGCCTCTTCCTATCCCAGAGTGGAAATTCGACGACATCTCCATGGATTTTGTGCATGGGTTACCTAGATCGCAGTAGGGTAACGATGCAATTTGCGTGATCGTGGATTGCTTGACCAAAGTGGCACACTTCATCCCAAATCGAAGGGAGGACAGCGTGGAGAAGCTGGTGGAATTGTACATTCGCAACATTGTGAGACTGTATGGGATTTCGAAGAGCATAGTTAGTGACCGTGATGGACGTTTCACGTCTAAGGATTGGAGGTTGGTGCAGAAAAGTCTGGGCACGAAGCTTAAGTTCAGTACGGCCTTCCATCCTCAAACTGATGGGCAGACCGAGAGAGCGAACCGTACTATGGAGGATATACTAAGGATGTGTACTCTTGACTTCAACAAGAAATGGGAGGATCATCTCTTCATGGTAGAGTTCGCATATAACAATAGTTACCAAGCAAGTATAAAGATGATGCCATACGAAGCTTTGTATGGGAGGCGGTGTCGAACACCGATGTCTTGGACGGAGGCAGGAGACACCAAGCTTTTGGGGAAAGAAGTTGTAGCTGACGCTTGTGAGTTGATGCGAACCATTCAAGAGTGCATGAAGGTAGCTCAAGATCGACAAGCGAAATATTTTAATGCTCGCCACAGGAATGTGGAGTTTGCGGTAGGCGACTGGGTTTATCTAAAGATCAAGCCGTTCAAAGGCATTTCGCTGATTCGCTGACTATAGAAGTTTAGTCCGAGGTTTTTGGGACCCTTCGAGGTTATAGAACGGGTAGGAGAAGCGGCGTATCGGTTGCCATTGTCTAATGAGCTTAGTGGATTACATGATGTCTTCCATGTCTCATCTTGAGGAAGGCCATAGTGGAGTCTAGTGTGGTGATCGAATCGGCATCAGTATCGATAGAAGAGGACATGAGAATGCGAGTTCGTCTAGTTAATATAGAAGACTCAGAAGTTCGGCAGTTGCGGAACAAAGAAGTCAAGCTTTTGAAGGTGCGTCGGGATAACTGCGGGCGTGACAAGTTCTCTTAGGAGCGTGAGCAAGCAATGCGCGAGGACTATCCCGGGTTTTTTGTGTAAGGCTGGTTTGAAACGGTTGTTGATGTGTGGCAACAATGTTTTATTTGTTGCATTTATTATTTTTATTTCTTTCTGGTTGTCTCCCTGGATGAGGATTAATTTCGGGGACGAAATTCTTATAAGGGGGGAGGAGTTGTAACACCCCAGTTTGCAGACCTGTAGTCGCTAGAAGCTAAGGCCCGACGGTAGAGATGCCACAGGCGATGGGTAATTGTTTTTGGATGTTGTTTAAAGCGCACGATTACTGGATCTAGTGCGCACGACCATTGGTCGTGCTCCACAGCTCGTGCGCACTTTTCACCGGTTAGCCATGTTCTGTTTGGGTAAACACACGATCTTTGGTCAGAGTGCGCATGACCACTGGTCGTGCGCCGTTGCTCGTGCGCGTTTATCCCTATATTTCTAGAGTTCTGCCAGAGGTAATCGCACGACCATGGGATCTATTGCGCACGACTAGTAGATCTATTTTGCATGACCACTGGTCGTGCGCCACTGATCGTGCAGTCGGGACGGTTCCGTCAATTTTTGTTCGAGGCCGTCCAATGCTTCCCCAATTTAGATCCAAGGGCTAGGATCTTCCGCCCAATCGATCTTATTAGGGCTGAGAGCGGTTTTCCTCTCATAATTCTCATCTTTAGGGTTTGAGAGAGGGGTTGGAGAGGAAGAGAATGGAAGAGGAAGGAGAGAGCTTCTTCCGCCATTGACGGAGCTTCGAAGCTCCGATCGTCGTTCTGAGACCAGATCCGTAGAGAGGGCGTGGAGGCACTCATGTCAAGCCATTCAAAGCAATGCTTCCATGGCTTGGAAGAGGGGTCATAAGGTAACGACACTTCTCCTCTTGATTTTAGGATGCACATTTAGCATCTTCTCTTATTCTCATTTCTTTTTGGCTCCAAATCTATTAAATGAGAGGGGTTTGGGTTGCCATGGTTCAAGACGAACCTCCGCGTCGATTGTGTCCATCCCTGGCATGATTTTGCATTAGAGATCCTCTCCGTTAGTGGATTAGGCATTGTGGGTGAAGTCGAAGTCGTGACCGTTAGTCCGACTCTGTGATGTTGCATAGCGAGCCTTGAGGATTCGGTAGAAATCCGTTACGACTAGATGTCATTATGATTTATGCGTTTTTCCTCTTATCTTGAGTGAGTACTCGTAGCCGGAACCAGGCAAGGTTAGCTCCACTTTTGCGGTAGATGGTTTCCTTGGTGCGCGGGAACGTTGCGGTACGAATGATGGTTTAGGGTAGGAAATAATGGTTGTGCTGTGCTAAGGCATGGCTACGTCTCCGTGGTCGGCTGGCTATCCCGTGACGTGCATATCACTTTGGAAAAGTGTACCAACGAGACTAGTCCCCTTCTATGAGACTGACGAGAACGCCGAGCGTAGGGCAAGCCCGAGCAATGAAGCCACGAGCGGGTGGGGTCCAGCGAGGGTTCTTTGAATCGGTTTGTGTGTGAGGCGGAATCCTGACGTGAGAAGTCAGAATTTGCAGGCAAGCCCGGAGTTTAAGACCCATGTGCGGGTGGGGCCTTTGCAAGATTTCCGTGTAACGGCGCTTGGGTCGTTAGGGACAATGTAGTTTCCTTTTTTGCAGCTTTATGCCAATTAGGGAAACGAAAGTACCCAGTGCTTGATGATTTGTTAGATGCATACGAGATAGGGTGCCTTGGGCGAAGCCCAGGTTTGCATACATGTTACATAGTAGGCCTCTTTCACTCTAGTCTAAAACTAGAAACGTGTTTGTTGTATAAGACATCCAAACCTTTTTTAAAGCTTTATATATATTTTCATTTGGTATACGAAGTGTTGACTTGCAGGTTAGAGGGGTACCACGGCGTCCGTTAATGGTGGCCAGGAGGAGATGTGTTTTTTACACAGTAGAGGTCAGCGTTTGCTGACCCACGTTACCTAAAATATTTACAGGGCAAGGATCGCAAGTAGGAGCTAGTACGCCGGGCAAAAAGCCCTAAGCCGCATGAAGTGTTGTTGTACTTTAGCTTGTTTCTTTTTCTTGTCTTGTATGATCCATGTTTTGGACATCGTCTGGCTTGCACGCTGAGGTAGCTTAGGAGTGCTTTTGCACGTTCATGTTTGACCTTGTGTTCCTTATTTGATGGACTGTTTTGTGTAAGGCCTTAAGGCCATTTGATACTCCTATTAGTGGTTGATAACTTCTAATTGTTTTGCTTTGTTTCCGCTGTGTTTTGTTTTGAGTTTTGGTAGTAAATATCATCTTATAATGCTGAAGCTGTGGCATCTGTATGTTATGGGGCCCCGATCAGACCCATATAATATGGTCATTACAGCGGAGGTGTTACACGTTACAAGGCCCATCTTGTTGCCAAAGGTTTTACGCAGACTTATGGAGTGGACTTCTTTAACACATTCTCTCCTATGGCAAGGATTAATAAAATTCGTGTCCTTTTTTCGTTGGCTGTCAACAGAGACTGGGAAATGTCTTAGCTGGATGTGAAGAATTCCTTCTTTTATGGTGATTTACAAGAAACTATCTATATGGAGCAACCTTCTGGGTATGTTTCTCAGGGGATTCTCAGGGTTGTAAACAACAAAAGGCATTCTAAGGCCTTAAGTAAAGTCCCAGAGCCTGGTTTGACAAGTTCAATATGGTCATTTTGTTGGTTGGGTTTGCTAGAAGTGTTGTGGATCACTCGTTATTCACTCGAAAAACATCAGATAGTCTTGTTATGCTTGATGTTTATGTGGATGATATTCTTCTCCCCGGGGATGATAGAGAAGGTGTGGAAATGTCCAAGAAGCATCTCCTTAAGAATTTTGTTACTAAAGATATGGGATCTCCGAAGTATTTCCTAGGCATTGAGATATCCCGGAAACAAGGGCCTGTTATTCTTTGACAGAGAAAGTATGCCTTGGACCTTTTGAAAGAGATAGGTCTTCTTGGAGCTAAATCCGCTGGTTCTCGGATATCGGTTGGAGATGACAATTATTGGAGTGAGGACTCACCTCTTCTTAAGGATGTCACTGAAGGAAATTTTGGGAGAATTTTGATTAAAAATCAGAAATTTTCCCAATAACGGAAATGGTTCGAAGGCTATGTTACAATCAAAATAGGTTAAGTTCAATACAATAAGAACTATGATATCAATAGATCATAGCAAAAGCATATAAAGAAACCATCACATTCGATAGATTGTTATACCTTCGTGACGCTTTTATCAATTGTCGTCATGAACGGCTTCAAGCTCCAATGTTTCTCCGGTCATGATCATTTGATGAGAAATGAACGGAGCTCAACAAATGGTAGAGCCTCTAAATGAGACACACCACCAACGAGGTAGGCAACCTTTGCCAATAATGGCCTATGCTAGCACACTTCCTTTCTCAAATGAGTGAGAATGAGACAAGAAGGATGAAGGAGAAACTTTCTTTCACTTTCATGGCCAAAATTATCATATCATCAAGTGATGAGATGGTCAAGTATTTATCCAAAAAGACCTCTCTTTCTCTCTTCAAATTTCCCTCCAAAAAGACCCCATTTGGCATAAAGCAAAAGACAACTTCTAAAGTGCTTTTTCCATATAAGTAAAAAGCATAAAGCATAAAGCAGTTGCTTTATACTTTATACTTTATGTTTTATGATTAAATAGACATCATCCATTTAATTAACCACGCATGGCATGACAAATTGATCTCATCAATTAATTGTGTCATGACCAAGATTAAGAATTCATTAATTAATGATATTAATCAACTTTAATAAATTAAATAAAATAATAATATTAATTAATAAACTTTATTTAGCCTTGCCAAATACTAAAGAGATATAAACCTTATTATATCTTTGTTTAGTTTAATGGGCCTTAAGGAACTAATGAGGGATGCTAGTCCCTCCCACAGTCCTACAGCTCATTAGTGTCTAACACTTAGACATAGGACATGACTACTAATCCTTATTATTGATATAGTCCAATTGCAATTCTCGTATATAGGTATAGGCGTGTAACCTATTTAGGTCCCCACTAAACTGGAAGCAAAAAGGATGACTACACTAATCATTCAGTGATGGCTAACAACTTAGCACATCAGATGAATTTGATGTCCCCATCAATGATCACTTTTACAGACCATGGTTAACATGTAGCAATGTATCATGGCCCCCAAGATAGTGGTGAATTACACGCCAAAAATGATCATCAGTTAATAGTACCTAATTCAATATGTGACAAAGAATATAGTAAGATCGTAACATCCTTACATGTCCTGGTCAAGCAAAAGGTCACGGAAAGAGTCAATACCCACACGCTTGATAACTTTTTCAATCCAGTAAAAAATAAGCATTAAGAAGATGAAACCCTTTTCATCTCTATTATCTACCTTGGCCAAGGATTTATGCTTATCTCAATTTGGATCTCATAGGACATCAAATATGTTGCATAGATAGACGGATGTATTCCCATATCTAGCATACATATCACTCCATGACTTAGTGACTATGACCATTTTAACCGGATTCTACTCATGGCTAGAGGTAGTACCATATGGTCTCTTGAGTACATAGTAATTCAGTCATGAGTGATGATTATACTTCTGGTAATAAGGATCAATCTATATAGTAACAACTAAATAATCCATCGATTGAGAACAAGAAGCTTCCATGTCGATTATCACCAAAAGGGTTACTTCCAGTGAACTTGTCCAACAAGAACCTGTCCCCTTTGTTTAGACATCTCATATCACTAACTTGTAACTCGTCATCCCTAAGAAGAGAAACAAAGGACACACTAGTCTTAACTAGACTATTAATGTCCCATCAATAGTCCATTTACTAGGGATATTTAAGAAACATGGTATAATCAAAAACTCATCACAATATACTCGACTTCTCAAGAATAGGTTATAATCACCATTGTTCCTATCGACCCATTCATGCATTATCTTACAATAATGTCTGGATATAATAAATGCATAATCAAATAAATCTTGCCTTTAAAAAATAAATTGTTTTTACAAAACAATCATAATACAAAAAATGGCTTTAAGGGCACATATCTAACAATCTCCCACTTGCACTAAAGCCACTCAGGTTTAATTTTCAACCCCATCTCTTAGAGATATCTTTCAAAAAGCTCCAACTTTAATGGCTTCGTTAGTGGATCTACTACGTTCTCTAACGTGGGTACTTTCTACACAAGAATGTCACCGCGCTTGACGATCTCTCTGATGATATGGAAGCGCCTTTCAATATGCTTAGACTTCTAATGAGACCTAGGTTCCTTAGCCTGAGCAATAGCTCAAGTGTTATCACACAACAAGACAATGGGTTGTTCAATACAAGGAACCACTCCAGGCTCTGAGATGAATTTCTTCATCCATGCAGGTTCTTTTGCAGCATCACATACAACAACATATTCTGCCTCACATGTTGATGCAACCGTGATCTTTTTGGGTCCGGAGTTCCTTCACTTGACCCGTGGCGCTCTGTTACTTATTTAAAAAATTAAGTAGTGCCCTTTCCAATGGTTGGGATTTTTGAACGGTTGGGTATGCGCTTGATCCTACATTTGGTATTAGCGGGGGTCACGGGTTCAAGACCGGGGGGCGCTATTAAATCTAGATTTTTCCCTTCTACTTATATGGGTCTGGCAGGTCAGGCAAACCGTGGACATATGGTAACCCCACCTCTGAGCCATGTGGGCCATGTGGTAACCCCACCTCTGAGCAGACGGGTTGTGTTGGATGTTGGGGGAGGATTGTTTGGTCCAGCATTCCTTTACTTGACCCGTCGCGCTCTGCTACTTATTTAAGAAATTAAGTAGCGCCCTTTCCAATGGTCCGGGCTTTTAGAACAGTTGGTTATGCGCTTGATCTTACAGATCTCTTGTTTGGAACTCTTCCAATACACTGCTCCTCCATTCATAATGAAAATATACCCCGTAGTAGATTTTTTGTCATCTACATTAGTGGTAAAATCCTAATCGGTATAACCTTTTATACCAAGTTCACATCCTCCATATACCAAAAACATATATTTAGTCCTTCTTAAGTACTTAAGTATGTTCTTTACAACTGTCCAATGGGTTTCTCCTAGATTTTCTAATATCTTCTTGTAACACTTATAGCATGGGCAATATCCGGTCTAGTACAAAACATAGCATACATTATGCTACGTACTGCATAAGCATAAGGAACATTTTCCATATACTTAATCTCTTCAAGTTTGGAAGGACACATTTTATTAAAGAGATGTACTCCATGAGAGAATGGTAACAATCCTCTCTTAGAGTTCTGCATCATAAACCTATTTAGGACTTTGTCTATATAAAATTATTGAGAGAGGGCAATAAGCCTTCTAGATCTATCACTATAAATCCTGATTCCTAAAATATTGGAAGCCTCTCCCAAATCCTTCATAGAGAATTGCTCAAAAAGAAAACGACTTAATATAAGAGAGAAAATTAAAATCATTTCCAAAAATGAGAATGTCATCTACATAAAGTATAAGGAAAGCGAGAGCACTCCCATTGGTCTTCTTATACACACTTGGTTCATCAGGATGTTTAATGAAACCAAACATTTTGATAATTTCATCAAATCTCATGTTCCATGTTCTGGAAGATTGCTTTAGTCCATAAATAGACTTATGCAATTTGCATACCATTGGAGTGTCACTAGGAATAAGTAATCTCTCAGGTTGTTCCATATAAATATCCTCAGAGAGGATCCCATTTAAGAATGCAGTCTTGACATCCATTTGAATTATCTCAGAATTCAAGTATGCTGTAATAGCAAGTAAAATTCTAATGGACTTAAGCATAGCTACAGGTAAAAAGGTTTCATAATAGTCAACACCTTGTCTTTGACGATAACCTTTTGCCACAAATCTTACTTTGTATATTGCAATGTGACCATCATCATCCAATTTTCTCTTATAGATCTATTTGCATCCAATAGGTACAATACATTTTGGAGGATCTACAAGGGTCCAAACATTGTTAGAATATATATAGTCCATTTCTAATTTCATGGCTTTAAGCTATTTTCCAGAATCAACATCACATGTTGCTTCCTCATAGTTTTTAAGGCCTTTAAGATCACTATCCTCAATAAGGAATAGTGATTCAACTGCATCATGCATGAGACCATAACGTTCTGGAGCATGAGACTCTCTAGTGCTCCTTCTAAGATGACATGTATTAGAAGTACCTCCCACTTGAATAGGGATCTCTTTAGATATAGGCACAGTGGTTATTTCTTTGACTTATTCATACAAGTCAATTTTTCTCCCCACACCGCCTTCTTGGATAAACTTTTTTCCAAAAATATAGCATGCCTACTAACAAAAGTAGTTTGTTCAGTGGGATGGAAGCAATAATATCACATAGTTTCTTTTTGATAACCAATGAATCTACATAAAAAAGATCTTCCTTCTAACTTGTCTACCTCGAGTTTCTTAACATAGGCGGGACATCCCCAAATTCTTAAATAAATAACATTTGGCTTTCTACCATTCCACATCTCATATGGGGTAGTAGAAACAAATTTCGAAGGAACCCTATTTAAGATGAAGGTAGCCATCTCCAGGGCATGACTCCATAATAAAATAGGTAGATCAGTATGACCAATCATGGATTGGACCATATCTAATAATGTCCGATTTCTTCTTTCAGATATTCTATTATGCTCAGGAGTGCAAGGTGGTGTCCATTGGGATAATATTCCATTATCTTTAAGATAACTAAGAAAATCAGAGCTAAGATATTCACCTCCTTGATTTGATCGAAGAGCCTTAATGCTCATACCTTTCTGTTTCTCTACTTCTAATCTAAACTCTTTCAACACTTCAAAGACTTCAGACTAGTGCTTTAGAAGGTACACAAAGCCATAACGTGAAAGATCATCAGTAAAGGTCACAAAGTTGTTATACCCTCCCCGAGCTTACTCTGGAAAAGGACCACACACATCAGTATGTATGAGTCCTAATAATTGATGAACCCGGATACTATAACCCATAAAAGGTACTTTTGTCATTTTCCCAAGGAGACATGCTTCACAAGTTAAGTAAGGTTCAAAACCTGATGGATCAATAAATCCTTCTTTTCCTAACTTTGTAATGCAATCTTTTCCAATATGGCCAAGCCTTAAATGCCAGAGATAAAAGGGATTAAGGTCATCTCTAAGTCTCTTAGTCACTATTATATTTGATTTATGCTCATTATTAGTAATCTCATTACTAGTTCTTATCATAAATAGATTGTCAATCATATTTCGATAACCTACACGTTTAGATTTGAAATAAATGCAACAACAATTGTCTTTAAAAGAAAATTCATAATTCTCCTTCAAAAGTTTTGGAATGGAAATGAGATTCTTAAAGACATTCTTAAAGACTAAACAATCTCGCATAATGATAACATGCACAGATGCTAAATGAAGATGATAGTCTCCAATAGCGATAGAAGAAACCCTTGCTCTATTTCCATAGTGAGGAATACTTCATTTGTCTCTAGCATCCGACTTCTCTCCAGAGCCCGCGCATTCATACAAATATGAGTAGTTGCACCAGAATCTAGAACCCAAGTGTCAGATTCTAATCTAACATTTAGATCAATATGAGATAGCATATGTACTGTACCTTCAGAAGGTATAGTCTTGGGTTTATCCTTCAAACTAGCAATGTACTTTCTGCAGTTCCGTTTCTAGTGTCAAGGGACATCACAGAAAAAAACACTTTCCTTTTTGATCTTTCTTGCTATCCACTTTCCTTTTACCTTGATTTTTCATCATTCTTTTGACAACTTTCTTGCCCTTGAAAGCTGATTTCCCTCCTTTCACTACAAGTGCAGTTGCACTACCATTCTTCTTTAGATCCTTTTCGACCACAACAAGCATGCTGAGTAACTCAGGAAAAGTTCCCTCCAACTTGTTCATGTTGAAGTTTAGGACAAAGAGAGAAAAAGAATCTATTAGTAATTATAGCACAAGATCTATACTCAATTCGTGATCCATGGCTAGACCCAATCTACCTAGTTCTTTAATATACCCAATCATCTTTTTGACATGATCATGGACAGATGCCCCATTTGTCATTCTGCAACGAAATAGTGCCTTTGACACATCATATCTGATGGCCCTAACACACTTTTCATACAATTCTTGCAAATGTAAGATGGTGGTTCTAGCATTTTTCATCTCATGGTGCTGCCTTTGATGGTGCACATTCATAGAAGCAAGCAAGTATGATCTAACTTTTAAATCATCATCTTTCCACTTCTCATATGTTTCCTTCTCATCATCTATTGATTCAAAGGGCAGTGATGCGGGGTGTTGCTCATTAAGAACATAGGTCAATTTTTCATAATTGAGAACTATCTTTATGTTCATCAACCAGTCCAGAAAGTTAGGCCAATTAAGAGTGTTCTTCTCAAGCATAGAAGACTGGGATTTTTACTACCCATTTTGAAAAAGCATTTAATAAATCTGTGCAGAAATAGAAATTTGTATTAGGTTTTGCATAAAGAATCAAAATCTTATCATTAAGGGCTTAAAATAATAAGGTGACCTTCCACAAAAAAGTCTTTAAAACCCATACTCCTAAAATTGGAGACGAAGAATATCAAATTCCCTTAGTGGGGATGGAAGTCTCATCAACTTATATAATCACCTCACTTAATAGTTATTGATGACCACATATTTTGGTGACTGAATCTCATTCATTACATCTTATGCAAATATCCATCAAATTATGGTTTCTAGAACATATTTCCTCACCTAACAGTTATTGAAAATATATTGATAGTTAAGTAACGACCCTTTACCATCAAGTTACATTGAGAGATTGAACATCATCTCACCTAACAGTTATTGGAAATGAACAATTCTCAACCCACAACATCTTATGCATGACATCCTCACATCACCACCACAATGATTAAACCCCAATTAACCATGAACGTATGTCAAAAGTGTGTAGATGGACACTGCCACGGTAAAGGAAAGCCACGGGTGGGAAAAACCATTTCCACTTAATAATAAAATAAATAGGAGATTTTAAATTAGGTTTAAAGTATACACATATATCATATATATGCATATTCAAAAACATAAAATATGTTTTCATATTTAGAAATGTATCTAATACATAAGAAGAGTTTTATAAGAAATCATTTAACAGTATATCTAGTATAAAAATAAATGACTTGGATAAAAAAAACTCACAACATTCATCCCATGAATAAAGCACAAAAATATGAAGCTAATGGCCAAGGTGCAATTAAGAGATTTCATTGCCCAAATAAATTCTCTTAATTGCTCTAAGAAAAGAGATAAACCATGAAGAATAGAATATACAACCATCTCATGGATCAAGCACTGAACGAAAATGCCATAAACAATGGTCCTCAACGTCCATCTTCACGCCTCTCCAAATTGAAGGTACCGAGAATGTAGTCTTCAAGGGCTCCATCAAAAATAAAACTCTAGAACTTAAATACCCTTATGGGTAAGTACAAATGATGACAAATAAAACTAGTGGATATATACCCACATTTATTACATCATACATTTCTCAGATACAACAATAAAAGGAGAAAACCTAATGGCCATTAACTCATACAAAAATAATCATTGCAAGAAAAAAAAATATTGTATTGACTTAAAGATAACATTTTTCTAAAGAGAATTATTCACAAAGAAATGCAAGATAGCCATACAACCTCCCTCTGATACCAATTGAAGGAAATTTTGGGAGAATTTCAATTCAAAATCAGAAACTCTCCCAATAACGGAAACAGTTCGAAGGCTATGTTTCAATCATAATACGGCAAGTTCAATACAATAAGAACTATGATATCAATAGATCATAGATAAGCATATAAAGAAACCATCACATTCAAAGATTGTTATACCATCGTGACGCTTTTATCAATGGTCATCGTGAATGGCTTCAAGCTCCGATGTTTCTCTTGTTCAATATCATTTGATGAGATATGAACGGAGCTCCATAAATGGTAGATCATCTAAATGAGACACACCAACAACGACGTAGGCAACCTTTGCCAATGATAGACTATGCTAACACACTTCCTTTCTCAAATGAGTGAGAAGGAGACAAGAGGGATGAAGGAGAAACTTTCCTTCACATCCTTGGCCGAAATTATCATCTCATCAAGTGATGAGATGGCCAAGACTTTATCCAAAAAGACCTCTCTTTCTCTCTTAAAATTTCCCTCCAAAAATACCCATATGGGATAAAGAAAAAGACAACTTCTAAAGTGCTTTTTCCATATAAGCAAAAAGCTTAAAGCATAAAGCATTTGCTTTATACTTTATACTTTATGTTTTATGATTAAATGGACATCATCCATTTAATTAACCAAGCATTGCTTGACAAATTGATTTCATCAATTAATTATGTCATGACAAAGATTAAAAATTAATTAATTAATGATATTAATCAACTTTAATAATGTAAATAAAACAATCATATTAATTAATATACTTTATTTAGTCTTGTCAAATACTGAAAAGATATAATCCTTATTATATCTTTATTTAGTTTAATGGGCCTTAAGGAACTAATGAGGGATGCTAGTCCCTCCCATAGTCCTACAGCTCATTAGTGTCTAACACTTAGACATAGAACATGACTACTAATCCTTAGTAGTTGATACAGTCCAATTGTAATTCTCATATATAGGTATTGGTGTGTAACCTATTTAGTTCCCCACTAAACTGGCAGTAAAGAGGATGACTACACAACAACTTAGCACTTCAGATGACATTGATGTCTCCATCAATGATCACTTATGAAGACCATGGTTGACATCTAGAAATGTATCATGGTCCCCAAATAGTGGTGAATGACATGCCAAAAATGCTCATCATCTAATAGAACCTAATTCAATATGATACAAAGAATATAGTAAGATCCTAACATCCTTACATGTCATGGTCAAGCAAAAGGTCACGGAAAGAGTCAATACCCTCACGCTTGATAACTATGTCAATCCAATAAAAAATAAACATTAAGAAGATGAAACCGTTTTCATCTCTATTATTTACCTTGGCCAAGGATTTATTCTTATCTCAATTTGGATCTCATAGGACATCAAATCTGTTGCATAGACAGACGGATGTATTCCCATATCTGGCATACATCTCACTCCATAACATAGTGATTATGACCATTTGAACAGGATCCTCCTCATGGCTAGAGGAAGTACCATGTGGTCACTTGAGTACATAATAATTCAGTCATGAGTGATGATTGTGCTTCAGGTAATAAGGATCAATCTATATAGTCACAACTATCTAATCCATCGATTGACAACAAGAAGCTTCCATCTTTATGATCACCAAAAGGGTTACTTCCAGTGAACTCTTCCAACAACACCTGTCCCCTTTGTTTAGACAACTCATTTCACTGACTTGTTACTCATCATCCCTAAGAAGTTAAACAAAGGACACACTAGTCGTAACTAGACTATTGATGTCCCATCAATAGTCCATTTAATAGGGATATTTAAGAAACATGGTATAATCAAAAACTCATAATAATATACTTGTCTTCTTATGAATAGGTTATAATCACCATTATTCTTATGGACCCAATCATACATTATTTTACAATATTGTTTGGATATAATAAATGCATAATCAAATAAGTCTTGCCTTTAGAAAATAAATTGTATTTACAGAACAATCATAATTCAAAAAAATGGCTTAACGGGCACATACCTAACATTCACCAGGTACAGACGGCTTGTGGAGAAACTAATTTCTCTAACATTCACAAGACCAGATATTTGCTATGATGTTGGAAGAGTGAGTCAGTTTATGCAAACTCCTAAGGAGTGTCATCTATAGTCGGCAGTGAAGACTCTAGAGTATGTGAAAGGTGCTCCAGGGAAAGGACTTTTGTTTCAGAAAAGGGGACATTTGATGGTTGAGGCATATTCTGATACAAGCTATGCAGATGATAAGGAAGATAGGAAGTCTACGTATAGGTTTTGTACCTTTGTTGGTGGGAATTTGGTCAGCTAGAAGAGCAAGAAAATAGTTTTTGTCTTCAGGTCAAGCGCAGAAGCTGAGTATAGGAGCATGACTCTAACAACTTGCAAACTAAAGTGGTTATAAACACTTATGCTTGATTTTGGAGAGCTTTATGATCATCCTCTGCCAATGTTCTATGACAATAAGGGAGCCATATATATTTTGATAAATCCTGTCTTCCATGAGAGGATGAAGCATATCGAGGTTGATTGCCACTTCATTAGATAGGAGATTTTGAAGAATCAAATATGCACACCGTTTGTTATTTTAGTGAGAGAACTACCTGATTTTTTCACAAAGCTAGTTACTCTTTCTAAGGAGGTTTGTAGCAAGCTGGGCATGGTAGATATATATGCTCCAGCTTGAGGGGGAGTGTTGGAGATAGTGGAGATCGGGCAGACTTGTGTCTAACTGCGGGTGTCTGCTAGTCTTAGCGACCTTGCGTTTTGGTCCATCTGTTTGGTGGTGAACCTCAGCTTGTGGTCAGGAGAAGTAGAAATGGTCTGAAAGAAGCTGCAGCGGTCTAGCAGTAAGCCACATTAGTGGGATATCGGTTAGCCGCAACGGTCTGGATGAAGCCGTAGCAGTATGGCAGAGAGCGGCTACCGCAGTCTGCATGAAGCTGTAACGGTCTGGTTGAATACGCAGCCATCTGGTTGAAGCTGTAGCAGGGGACAGGTTGTTAACCAAAACTTTAGTCTGGTGGCAACCCGTGGTTGCAGTCCAATATCTTGCAACATCTGCGGTCTGGTGGGTATCCGCAACTACGGTCTGGTGGCAACCCGCAGTTACAGTCTGGCGGCCTATATCAGCGATCTTCCCTAGAGCGGATAGGAGACTTGCTAGTTGTCGCTTGTTGTTATATTATTTGTTGTAAAGTGGGTGGTTTGACCGTGTCAAACCGCGTAGGCTGCCCGGCTTTTATTTAGTCCCACATCGATTATTGTATTCTCTCATCTCCCCCAATTTATTTAAATAACAAGGCATTCCTATATAATGATTACCTTTTTGGAGTAATAAAGTAGGCCTTTATTTAGCTCTTTGTCAATTTTCACTATTCCCAACATTTAGTGTAGTGGTTAGAGATCATGAAAATACACTTACCCCGTCCACATATTTTTGAATTGATTGCTTTCCTTAAAGATGACATCTTAACGTGTTGATAGAACTCCACAACTTCGCTTTTAAAGTTTAGATGGGCTAAGATAGTACAAATACTATTTTGTTTTCTTCATACAGACCAATCTCTTCCTATAAGTCTAAATCACCTTTCATTAATCCATTGTTTACAAGCTCACTTCCTACAATTAATTCCTCATTTGTTTTCTTAGGATACCATTACTATAACTTTTGTCTGGATGGCTGAAGAAAACTCTTGATAGAGTTGAAGAAAAGGTGGTTCTAGTCGAAGGGTGCAGGAAAATTATTTGTGTACCCTAATGTAGCATTCACAGCTATTTATAAATCTTCTTAAGAATATTAAAGGGAGCGTACTTATTTACCAAAACCTGGACTGGTAGATTCTATTAAGGACAAGTTTGATGGTCAAGATTTTCCCTCTACTAATGGAGGCACTTCTAGTAGAATTAAAATTAAGATGTCTACATCTCTCCATATTCGATCAGAGTGATTCACCCTTTGATAACACTTGAAAGTTATAAGGTGTCATTATACTCACCTTGGCAGCAAGATAGTCATAACATTCCTCATCATTAGACGGAGTGATTAACCCAATATAGGCTTCTTCATTAGAATCTGAGGAGCTGCTACTACTATCACTCGGTTTCTTAGACTTCTTGTCAATTAAGCTCTTCTATTGCTACATTCCTATGTGTGACTTTTTCTCCTCAACCATCTAGTTATCCTTTCTTCTTGAAGGATATTTAATTAGGATGTGCCCTATCTTCTTGTAACCATAGCACAAAACATTAGTCGAATAATGTTTGTTGTGTTTATAAGAATACCTGTCTTTTTTGATCTTTGGTTTTACATTATGGAAGCCATACTTCCTTGAGCTAGAATAGGAAGAAGGTCTTCTCTCCAACTGCATTCTTTTGTTGAGAAGCTTCTTGAATTGATTGGATAATAAGGCTAGATCTCTATCAAATAGTTTTCACCCTGACGTGCTGGGTTAAGAATCTTCCTGCTCAGTATATCTCTCATGAGTAATAGAAGATTTCTCTCAACATCTTATAAGGCTTTCGGACTTGAAAGTTACTTGCCTCTCCTTGTTGGGGTATCTATTGCTCTCCTATTTAGCCTTCCTAATATTCAGTAATAGCTCATGGCATAGTGGCTTGCTATACAGAATTTCGGGTTCCATCCTGGCTATGTTTCTTATCTCACAAATAACACAAATCTTGATGTCCCAATGTTTATTTAGGGACTTGAGGAAGTTGTAATTCAGGTTATAGTTGAAGAACTCTCTTTGATATGTCTTTTGTCCATTTAGTATCTTAAAAGCTTCTTATTGCACTCATTGATTAAGTCTTTCTTATCATGTCTAGAAGCCTCATATGATTTATTCAAATTTGACTTTCTATCATTCCTTACTTCCTATATTCTCTAAATGTAGATAATCAAGGAGTCCTCTATCTCCATGGCAATCTTGTAGTGATTTAGATTCCAGAAAGATGAATCATTTACGACAATAACCAAGATGTTCTTTGCCCTTTTGACCATGCTTACCAGGATGATATCATCGTTTTCCATTTCACTGAATTTCTTAGGAACCTTAAAGGCAAGATCTATTTTTAATTATTTCATGGGAATGAATGGATCATATTCAACTATGATGAAGATCCATGGGTCCGAGACCTTCATGAATATCTTGACCCTCTCCTTGCAGATATCAAAAAACTTTTTGTAGATATGCAGCTTCATAGAGCACATATCTTTGTAGATTTCTCCAAGGGCATGGTTAGTATATTGTTAATGAATAGATATGTGCTCTACTTAATTTCTCTAAGGGAATGGTGATCGTACACTTAATTCCCTCTCCCAAGCCAAATAACCAAAAGACATAGCACAAGGAATAGACCCAAGCCTCCGACATGGAGGTCCCACCACACACCCAAAAGATCTTGGAATGCTTCCCCTCCTTAGCCATGTGTTGAGCTAAGGATACCTCAAAAAGTGCAAGAAGACTGGGGCAGTAGTAAACATGCCTTCTGAGGTACCCCTTGAGTCTTATTTATAGTTTTCTAAAAAAGGTATGCAAATAGCCAACCTCCGTTGTTCCAAATAGGTACGTATAGGCCAGATTGGCTTGCCATTAGAGTAACTCCGCTATTCTGAAAGGCTATGGGCAAGCCATTGAGAATAGGATAAAAAACATCATACAATACTGGAGAGTACTCGATGGTGCTAGCACTCGCCGCCTCCCTATGGAACTGGGCAAGTTTATGCCAAAATTTCCCACTCGCCAAAGGCCTGCCGAGATCTATGGCCGGGTGCAAGCCTGCTGCTCCACTCTCCCTTGCTCTGCTCCAAACCACTTGGGCGAGCCGGCGCATGCCAAGATCCCACTCTACACCAAGAAAGAGGCGTTTATTGTTTGGGCTTCACAAAATGCCAAGGAAGAGGCGTCGGGTGAGCAAGACTCACTCGACGTCGGGGAGAAAGGAATCGAATGGACTCGACGCCTGGGGAAGGCGTCGAGTGGATTCGGCAGTAGGGGCCCAACTTGCCTGGCTTGACTAGTTTGGTTCGTGTCAATCCGTACTTGCCGGATATGGGGTTGTACATAATTCTCGCTCTTTGCGAGGTTGCCCCAAGTTTTGAATGAAACATCCAACCACGAAAAATGTTGTGAGTGCGGCAGGAGCCAGAGAGAATCTTCTAGTGGGATCCACCCTTATCTATATATACCCGTCTCTGTATCTGGATGACCTTTGCAAGTCCCCATACTTTGATCTTGCCGAGATACCTCTTTCTAGAGAGCTTTAAGAAAGGCTGGACTGGGCTCGCAGGCTCAATGACGCTCGTGTTGCCTGCCTGGTCGCTATAAATCCCAGCACCTAGCCACGTAAGTCTTCAAATCCTCAACCTATCAAGAAAGCCAACCCAACTCCAAAAGTTGTCGAGTCGGCCTACCGCGACTCGGCCTCTACCCCAGATTCTAGTCTTGCCCCCAAATCAAAGGGGAAGGAGATCATCGAGGTCCCTACTGACCCGGATAGACATCAAACTGGCAGTAAAGCCTCTACATCGCGAGTCGACTTTCCCCCTGATGACTCACGGCTGAAAACTCCCCGTACACGACTACGCGACCCATCTCCTCCTTTCAGGACCACGAGGCTAGACCCACAAAGATAGGAGTCTCCAACTCACGAATCTTATCAACTGCCCACACCTACACCTGCACTCGCGGGGGGAGGTGTCGTGTCCATTCCGATCCCCAGCTTCGATCTCATCACCCAAAGAACTCGACGTCCTAGTCGCATTAAGTACCTTTCTTAGCCCCCTTCATACACCCATCGAGGGTAGCCAAGCCCGTCTCGTAAGCTCCACTTCCATTAGACCATCCAGCCTAGTTATTTTGAAGCACTCGCCTGTTGTACATTCATCTTGATTAATTGTCTTTGCAGATCTTCCCGACTAATCTGAGGATGAAGAATCTTCTGATCTAGCCCAGCACTCGCCACACCCTTCCCCCAACAAGATAGAGAACTTCCTAGACAACTTGCTAAACTTCGCCGAGCTTAGGAAGCATGTCGTGAGGTCTTCAAGAAGCATGGGCGTGCACTACGCAGGATGCGGAAGGAGAATGATCGGCGAGCAGAGGCTACAGGCACTGGAACGAGATTAAGTGCTGCTTGCGGACAAGGTGAAGCGCGGCTTGGCAAGCGTGATAACCTCCCCCCACAACAATCATGGATAGGATCAGCGAGAACATGCAGTTCATAAACTATGATCTGGAGTTTATCTACGAGTTCAACAACCCGCACCGACCTCCGGTGATGGGGACACGAGGCCGGGGTGGGTGCAAATGGCTACCTAGCTGAGCCTACCAGCACTCGCCCCCCAGCCCTCAGCTCACGCGCGATAAAATAATTCTCCTTGTTGTTGCACTAACTTTCTGAACTGCGAGAAACCCCTGTCTATAATAACTTGGTACAATTTTTAGATTTCATTGTTTATTGATTCTACTTAACACGCTACACTTTAGATTCGGCTCGCCATAGGATAGAACAGGTCGCCAAAGTCGACGAGTCAGAATCGGTGAGTTAGACTGACCAGTCGGCTCGTACATTAATTTCATTTTCTATAAATAGGCCCCCTTACCAACACGCTGGCTATCGCCTTTTTTCCGACTCTTAATCCCCTCTTCTTGCCCTTCTCGCCCCCTCAACTCGCACCATATCTATTGGAACCATGTGCAAAATGTGACCTGACGCAGACGGGAGGTATAAATGTGCTCGGCAATTTGCTGAGTACAGCTTCTATGAAGGAAACACCAGCGAGCAGGAGCTCGCCGACTTCATTGCCGACTATGACTGTGCGGGGTTTTCTGTGCACCGACCCACGGCAGGCAAGTCCATCATATCATTTTATGAGGATGAGCTCACCTTCCCCATTTCGCATTTTGAGGTGGGGTTGCACATCCCCTTTTGGTTGGAAATCCGTCAAATCTTTAAGTACTTTGGTGTGGTCCCAACCCTGCTGAACCCAAATGTCATCGCTATGATGGTGCCATTCTCCGGCTACCTCCGTCGCGAGGGAATAGAGTTTAACCTGACCATCTTCAGGAAACTCTTCATCTACCATGCGACCAATGACGGGGTCGCCTTCTTGGCCAGCTTGCAGTTCAAGGTAAGCGAGACGGCCAACAAGAACCAAAATTGGTTCTCAAAGTTTGTCTTCATCAAGGGCGAGCTAGAGAACATACCCTTCTAGCCTCTGTAGAGGAGCGAGGAGGTGTACCGGCCCCCGATAGTGATGGGCGATGATGACTATCTCCACAAATTATTCCTCGGCAAGGACTTTGATGTCTCCTTCATCTGAAGGGGCCTCAACTCGCTTCCCCGGTGCTGCCCGACGAAGGTATAGCTCTGCCCCTTCTTGACCCCTCAATGGGCTTGCTTATAATTAAAGATTAATGATTTTTAACTCCTTTTTCTGTAGGGGAGCGGTTGATTCCCGAGCACCCGCCCTTTGCGGGCTCGGGAATCTTCCCAAACCCACTATCGTGCAAGCGGGCAGCCACACCAGCCTGCCAATGCGAGCTGGGGTCGGGCAAACCTTCCTCCAGCAAGAAGCGACCCGACTCCATAGGATCTGTCTCACCTCGCCAACTCGTGCCGCTAAAGAAGATGAAGAATGTGAGAGCGGTCTCTCTGGGGAAACAACAATAATAAATATACCTGAGTACCCCAGAGACCATGCCAGAGAAGTCGCCAGAGAAGGACTAGGGCGGAGGCGGACTGTCGGCCACCAAAACCGCTGAGGAGCTCTCGACCACTGAGCTAGACCTACTGAAGGCCCACAACCACTTTGGCCTCACAGGGATTGACAAGGACTAGCTCGACAAGCTGATGGTTTGATGGGATGAGCAGGCCCACAAGGTCTCCATATCCTCCCTCACCCCCTCCTGGTCAGAGCGCTACCCTCCCATTGGGCATGCCCATGCCCTAGGGTTTGGGCTTTATGGCTACGAGGACATCGCGGCCTTCGATGCCATGAGCCTATAGCGACTCGCCCATAAGAGTTCGCGGGCTTAAATGCGCATGATGGAGCTCATACATTTATCGAATCGCTACTGCTACGAGTTCAGTCACAACCTGGCAAAGGTGGAGAAGGAGCGGGATATCATGAAGGACGATGTCGCCCCCCTAGCGAAGCGGATGGGGGTCTCCGAGAGCCTACTTGCAAAAGCTGCTGGCAGGGTGGTAATTATCGGTTGACCCCTTCTCCTTTTTGACAGAGGTTTCCAACAATTGCTTGTCTTTTCATATCTGGCAGGATGCCGAGACCGCGGACCGCATGCGTGCTTGTGCCGCCGAGCTGGAGGAGAGGAATAAGGTGTTGGAGGAACAAAACAAAGGCCTCCAAGATGAGGTCACTCGCCTAAGAGACATCGTCCTCCTCCCCTCTGGAGGCGATCTGGGCGGCCCAATCCAGAGTCAAAAGATCTTCACCGAGGCTGAGGTTGCCAAGAGGTTGCGCGTCAACTCTATCAGTTTCGCAATCTTCACCTTACATGTCATGCGAGATATCCAGGTGTAGACGGAAGGCTGCGAGGAGTTGACCCGAGAGACATAGTTCCGGAGTTTTTCTCCCCTCCCACTTCCCCCTGGCGAGAAGGAAGACAGCTTCGAGTTGCTCTTCAAGTGCGTCGTCGGCTATAGGGATGACAATTTTGGAGGGGAGGAGAGAGCTAGCTAATCTTTTTTTCTCTTTGTAATGATCTCTCCCTCCACTAATCTTGTAATCTCGCCGAGGCGAGCCCCTTTTGTAATGATATACATTAAATGTAAAATCACTTTTCCAAATTTTATTTTTTCTTTTCTGCGTTCATTTTCTATGTTGCACTCGCACACGTGCTTCCCCCCTCATCCCGCGACCTCGCTAGGGTAGCATTAACCATTAGAATATGTTTGAGTTAGGATACGTACTCGCTTAGAGACCCGGAGATCTAGACACCCCTAGACCATCAAGAGATAGACCACTCACCTCGATGGCCCCATGGTCACCCAGCTTGCCTGCGAGATCTCTCCTTTCTAGTGATTTGTGCTAAGCCCAAGATTTCTTCAAAATTTCCCAAGTAAAATTCCACAGGATGGAACGTAGTAGCCGAGCATACCCTTGTCCTGCCCTTCTGTCGAGATCTCAACTCGCCATCTTTGACCCTTCCCTGCTCAGATACTGTCACTCCATGGTGGTTGTCGAGATCCAATCTCGCAACCTCCACCTCGCCCAAAGATTCCTAGAGGTCATGCTTCCCAGCCTCTGTCCCAAGTAACCTCAACTGCCTGGTTGGCAAAAGTAGCCCGGGACGTGGCTATAGAGGAAAGACGATTTCTATCGAGGACCCCGACCCTGCCAGCAAGGTGGAAGCCTGACAGCAGGAGCATCTCGAGACAAAACTACTGGGTCATAACAATGTCCATCGAGGATCCCATCCCTGCCAGCTAGATGAAAGCCTGGCAGTGGGAGCATCTCGAGACATAACCCAGAGAAAAAAAGATGTCCATCGAGGACCCCGGCCCTGCCAGCTAGGTGGAAGCCTGGTAGTGGGAGCATCACGATACTTAACTCCAGGGTCATAACGATTTCAATCAAGGATCCCATCCCTGCCAAAAAGATGGAAGCCTGACAGCGAGAGAATCTTGAGACCTAACCCAAGAGTAAGAAATATGACCATCGAGGATCCCTGCCCTACAAACTGGTGGAAGTCTGGCAGCGGGATCTACTCAGGACTTAACTCCCGGGTCATAATGATGTCCAGCGAGGATCCCAGCCCTGCCATCTAAATGGAAGCCTGATAGTGGGAGAATATCAAGACCTAACCCAGGAGCAATAAAGATGTCCATCGAGGATCCCGACCCTGCCATCTTGGTGGAAGCCTGGTTGCGGGATCTACTCGGGACTTAACTCTAGGGTTATAACGAGGTCCATCGAGGATCATGACCCTGCCATCTAGATGGAAGCCTGAAAGCGGGAGCCTTTCGAGACCTAACCCCAGAGAAAGAAAGATGTCCATCGACGATCCCGGCCCAGCCAGCTCGGTGGAAGCCTAGTAGAAGGATCTACTCGGGACTAAACTCCAGGGTCATAATGATGTCCATCGAGGATCCCAGCCCTCCAAGCTATATACAAGCCTGATAGATGGAACATCTCGAGACCTAACCCCACAGCTAGGAAGATGTCCATTGAGGATCCCGGCCCTACCAGCTAGGTGAAAACCTGACAACGGGATCTACTCGGGACTTAACTCCAGGGTCAGAACGATATTGTTGATGCACGAAATGTGAAGGGGAAGTCGGGCACCACTAGCTAACGGTTCGAGCACTTGGGAAGGAATAGGGAAAACACTGTCGGCTAGTCGGTTACTAGCGGCTAGGAATGGTGGATAAGACCGGATAGAGAAAAGAGAGAAAAGGCCGCTATCAGCGGCAACACCAGAATTCGCCCGCCGCGGCTTTAATGCCTCTCCTGCGGCGGGCTTTCCTTTTATAAGAAATGAAGCGATTACACTTAGAAAGGAAAGAAGAAAGGAAGAAGCCGGCCGGACAATAGACCGCAAAGGCTAAAATCGAGGTCGCAGCTCTTAAAAAGCGAGCTCCTGGACTCGAGTCAGCGTCCTTTGGGTGTACTCCCGCCCCCAATTTATAGGCTTGGGGCCTTCCCAAACGGGCAGGGCTAAAATTACAGGTTGCCCGGGGTACAGGAGAACCGGGCAGCGGTGATAGGAAACAACCAAGAAAGAGAAGAGGGTAGAGGAAAGGCCGCGCGGCCTGGCGGGCTTCCTCTGGCGAGTTGAGAGGCCCGTCCTCTGGACAGGCTGATCTGGACTCCCTCTGACGGCGACCTGGGAAATAAGTCGTGCGGCTTGAGCAAGGACAGACAGACCCTTAGATGATGGCTGGACTGGAACTGGCGGCGGCCTGACGGAGAGGCCGCCCGGCTTATCTGACAACAAGCCGGTTTGCTGAGAATGGTGGCTAGAAAGAACAAGCTGCCCGGACTTGAAAACCTGGAGAACTTGTCGCGGATTCCGGGTTAACATAATCCCTGCACATTTTTAAGTTTCTTAAAACTTCGAAAATGTAGAACTAAGCCGGAGACCGCGATTGCCATTAATGCTCCTGCGTCTATAAAATGCCGAGGCCATTTCGTCAAGATTTTTGTCAAGCCACGGGTCACTATTCGCCACTTGCGGTTAGAATCCTCCAAGCCGACAAGGACTTCTACAAGATGGACGTCATGTCCTCGATGCTAGTTCGCGAAAAGAAGTCGTCTGGGTCAAAAAAGAGGAGCAGGAAAACGGAAAGTTCTGACCAACAGCCTAAGAAGAAAACTGAGAAGCCGATCACCCCGGCGTCTTCTGATTCTGGAAAGAAACTGATGGAAGCCGTCGCGGATTCCTCGCAGGCCACGACCAAAGAAAAAACGATTTCCAAATCTGCTCTCCCGCAAGCCGGAACCACCAAATCCTTCCACATTACCTACTCACAATCAGGTGAACCCCTCTTGAAGATCGCCGGGGCGGAGGAGAAGAGTGTCGACTCTTCCAAACCGCACGAGTTGCACACATCTGCTGACTTGATCTTCGTTGATGAGGACGACTCAGAGAAGCCACTAGAGGCCGAGCGATCTCTGACTGAGAAGAGGAAGCGGACAGAGACCATAGTCGGCCACCTGAAGCGACACAAGAAGAAGGATGAGACCCTTGAGGAAAGGATGAGGATGAAAACGCAGAAGATGCGGGTTTACAATCGCAATGTTTTTGTGAAGGTTGGCGCGGCTAGTCTTCAGTATAAGCCGCGGGAGAAGGAAGTATCTGAGAGTCCGTCGACTCCATCCCCCAAGACGAACGAGACAGAAAGCACGTCGGCAGTCAGCGATTCCCTGAGCGACATATTGAAGGGTATGGAGAAGTTCCAGCAGCAGGACAGGTTATTGGCAACTCCGCCGGCTTCTGAAGAGGCCGCCGACGTTGATGTCGAAGTTACAGGAGAGAAGCTTGGCGAACCGACTCCTGCGGTTTCAGAAGGGGTTGAAAAATTAAAACTCAGAGAGAAGATAAAGGAGATGAAGGAGATAATCATCGGGAAGCAGGTGGCGACTACATTTCCTGCCCTGCAAGATAAACACAAAGAAGTTGAGCGTATTGTAAAATTCTACAAGCCGCGGTCACGGAAGAAGGGAGCGGACACAATTTTAAATCCGTCGGCGAGCTTCTTCTGACCACGGCTCAACTGAAAAGCAAAGCAAAAGAAACCGCCTGGCTATGGAAAGAAAAGCTAAAGCGAATAGACTCCGAAAGGTTTAGGCGACCAGCGGTTAGACTTGATACTGCGGCTTTTGAAGGAGAGAAAACTACGAGCAGCGGTCTCGTTCTAACGATATCTTTTAAAAGGTGTCTGTCATGTTACTCAATCTAACCGCTTGTTTATTCGCTGCAGGTGCACCTGAAACTGCCGTTAAGCTGGGCGATCTGACGACTTTCTTACCTCCACTGATTCCACCGCTACCTCCAAGTATCCGTGACCAAAGGATGGCCGAATTCTAGGAGGAGGTCGCCGCCTTGCAGGCTAGAGTAAGGGAGCATGTCGGGGCCCTTCGAGCCAAGGAAGAAGAGTGGCGACTTCAAGAGGAAGATCAACGGTCTATGCTGGAGGCCGCTGAAAAGAGAACAAAGGAAGTGCTGGAAGACTTGGAGCTGGAGAGAGGAATGATGCGGTCTCAGGTGGAGGTCACTGAGAAAAGAACGCAGGAGGCACTGGTCAGCTTGGAGTTGGAGAGAGCGACGATGTAGACTACGCTGGAGACCGCTAACAAAAGGGTGCAGGAGGCACTTGCCAGCGCGGACATGGAGAGAGCGGCAAAGCGGACTGCGCTGGAGGCCACTGACAAAATGGTGTAGGAGGCCCTGGCTAGCTGGGAGGAAGAGAAGATAGCGATGCGGACTGCATTGGAGACCGCTGAGCAAAGAACACAGGAGGCGCTGGCCAACCTAGAGCAGGAGAAGACAGAGAAACTTGACCTGCAAGCTTTAGTGTTGATGGTCGGCCGGATTGAGAGGGAAAGGGCGGACATCGCTAGACGTGACGAGGAAAGGGATAAGGATAAACCAGATGATGCCAGCAGAGGTTTGCAACCTACTGGGACGACTACTGAGCAGCAGTAACTACCAAACCGCCCGGCTTCCGGAGAGACTTCGAACTCACCAGTAGTCGCGGCGGTTAGGTAGGTCGCTACTTCTGGCGACCCGGGAGATCGCGCTCTACCGCTGATTCCATTTGCCCGCATGGAGCGCGATACCTCGCGAGTTCATCGGACTCTGCACTCTATCCACAACCTTGTCAGTCAAGTGTATGTCCAGCTGGTACAGGTCGGAGACCAAGTCGCGCGGGTTGGTCGAGAAGCTCCAGAGAGTGGTGAGAGATAATTATGAGAACTCTATTTGGCTTTGTAATAAGCATAAACTCGTGATGCCGGACAGTCTGATTGTTGTGAACAATTGTTGTATACTTGATTGTATGTTACTGCGAATTGCTTGCAGCTTTGTGCGGTTTAAAATCCTTGTCGTTGTTGCTTTGTCTCGGAATTTTTCTAAGTGCAGGAACTTGACCGCGCGAACTGCCGAACTGTTTTGCGGTTTGAATACTTTCTCTTGCAGGTTAGGTCGTACGGTTAGATAACAAACCGCGATTTGACAACCATCACTGTAGCTGTGTAGAAAATCTATAAAAGGAGATGATCCCGGAGACTCCGGCACAAAAGATTAGGATGCGAGCTAAAGTAAAGTCGATGTGGTCTGATAAAACTTCTGCCGTCAGGACCGATGCGGCTTACTCAAGCCAAGCTAGATAGCTTTGTAGAGAAGTACATGAAAGACAGCCCGCTGCTCGCGCGGCTTCCTCTTCCTCACGAACGAATCAATACCTCTCGAGCCAACCAGATCGCCATTCCTGTCGATCACTTTGACTGCGGCTTCCGCTTCCCCGTGCTGATGGAAGCCGTAGCGGTCTTCGACCACTATGGAGTAGTGCCAGGACAGCTGCCGCCGAATTCCATTACGGCTATCTACAGCTTTATCTCCTACTTGAGGTCGGAGAGAGTCCGCTTCTCGATAAAGCTATTCAGAGAATGCTTCTCCGTCCGGTCTATTCTGGACTCTAGAACAAAGATCTTCAGAGGGCATCTGTACTTCGGCTGCTGGGGGATGAAGGTAGTCAACCTGGCGAACAAAATCCCGAATTTGTCAGAGAGGTACCTGATCTTCGAGGGCCAACTCGGACTCCTGTCGGTCAACCTGCAAGCTCGCGACGAAGCCGCGTTTGGCAGCAGCGGACTGGACGGCCTGGAGAAGGATATCTTCGACTTCTTCAAGGGCGAGCGGCTAGACGTCGTCCACTACCTCCCGCTGCTCCCAACTTTGGAGGATGTTCACACGGAGGACAGTAAGTATCAGCCAACCGAACTGCTCGGCTAGCCGCGCGGCTTGCCATCTAACTTGTTAAATTTGCCTTGCAGCTGTCATTGCGGTCCCGCTGAACAAGCCGCTAACTCCTGGCAGCCTAACCCTTACACAGAGGGAGAAAAGGGCCAAGAGGGCCAGGCCGGAGCGGGCTAAAGAGGAAGGAAAATCGGACTCCTCC
Source organism: Platanthera zijinensis (assembly GCA_039513925.1). NCBI lineage: Eukaryota > Viridiplantae > Streptophyta > Magnoliopsida > Asparagales > Orchidaceae > Platanthera > Platanthera zijinensis. The sequence goes on along the minus strand of CM077084.1, from coordinate 198,672,406 downwards.
AGCGACTTCATGCTGCATGGTATGGTAGGCGCAACCTGAAAGCGCTTAAAAAGATACCAGAAGAGGACTTCTCGCGGTTTACTGCGCAGGTCGGCGCGAGAAGCTTCGTGGCTAACCACTATATGGGCCTTGCCCATAGGCGGTTAGTCGCAAGTCCTGGCGACCTGAAGCGGCAACTCGCCGAAAAGGACGAAGAAAACGCACGCTTGAAGGAACTGAATGCGATAAGATATTACCTTATTTTTGCGGCTTCATTTATCAAGCCGCTCGGACTGACCTTTTTTCTTCCTTTGCAGAAAATATATAATCCGGCCAACTCGGCCTTTCAGGACGCGGTCTTTCCACAGCTTGTCCAAGAAATCAACGGAGCGTTTAAACGCCTTCGAGATCGCGGCGGCCTCGCCCCGGGATTCACTGACTTCACCTGCGCCGACCTGTATCCACCCTTGAAGAAAAGGGTGGCCGCGGTTTATCAAGCACTGAAGGGCAAGGAGAAGGTCGATGGAGAGGGCGAGAGCAAGGCAGAAAATGAAGAGGAGTACGACGAAGGAAGCAGGAGCGATACGGCTTCTTCAGAAACCGGCGGTCAAGCGTCTGAGACCGCACGAGTTGATGTTGTTCAGTCAGAGACCGGGGAGTCCGGCAGATAGCACACGTCTTCGTTCGACAGCGGCGAATACTCGCCGTCCGAGGTCGATGTCGATGGTGAATCGGACTCCGGCGCTCCTGCGTCTAAAAGACTAAAGCCGGATAGCTAGGACAAAATACTTGTAATAATTTTCTCTCTCTGAGACCGGCGGTATGATTTTGTAAACCGCCCGATCTACCTTTTGTACTTGACAGTAAAAATGAAAACATTTTACCTTTTGTGAAAACCCATTGTACTGCAATTTTACTTACTTGCTTATATATGCGGTTTAATCTCTCTTACTCGTTTCCAACTTAAGAAATCTCATTGATGACTTCACCGAATAATAAGTACCTCTATTCCAGTTAAACTCGAATAGAATACCAGTAGCCAAGTATATTAGTCGTCTGCGAGTTTATAACAATCTGATCGCCCTTGAACGTATTTAGAGCCATAAGCCGGGCGGTCAGGAAAGTATTCGCCAAGAAGGTAAAGCAGTTCTGCTGTTGCCGGCTATCATTTATATGCAATATGAGGTCGCACGACAAATATAGTTGATTGCCGATAGGCCATAGATTAATTGGAGATCAAAAAGATATATAGCGATAAATAAGCCGCTCGGCTAAGTAAATATACTGATAAGAAACTTTAATAATCAAGCTGATGGTGGCGGCCTGTCCGAACATTAATGTAGACCACGCTTCCAACATGAAAATTACTCAAGGGTAGGGATAAATACCATAAGCCGGCGGACTAGAATCATCTGACAGAATCAAGTCGGCCGAATTCCTGAGTTTATCAGTAATAAACCGACAGAGATGCCATGAGCCGAATAAAACAAACCGGAACATGTAACCGCACGGTCTGCGGACTGTGTAATGTAAATTGGCTAGGTTGTAAGACCGTGAGACAGTGAATAAGCTGGAACGAATAATTGCGAGGTCTATGAACTAATCATCATAACAATAATAATATATGAAAACCACAATTTATCTGCCACTGTAACTTGCAGGTTGAAAGGATAACAAAAATTATGCTTGCACTTTCTTACAACATAAACCAAGAGTCACAACTCTTCTAAAGAAGATCTCATTTTAACTCATCTGCGAATGATTCGAGCGGTGTTTATATCGGCGACTGATGTCATGCGGGATTTATATCTGCGACTGATGTCGTGCGGGATTGCCACTACACATCTGCGACTGATGTCGTGCGGGATGTGGAGCGCCAAAAAGGTAATATTATTTTTTTTATAAGTAAATGTCCACATACGTATGTCAATATTAAATGTAAATCTAAGAAGTAGAATTCAGAGGGCATATGAATGCTTAATTCTAGTGGAAAACTTAGTAAAAGGATATGGGCTTGAAGCCTGATTGAACCCAATTGTCGACGATTGTTGAGAGATATTTATGAAGCTAGATGCTGGTGAGGACTGATTTGCTGCTATATCTATTAAAACTATCATTATCAAAAGAAAAGAAACAAATGCAAGAAAATCCAAACACATGGGAGATACACGAAATATGTAAAAAAAAGACAAACAAGATACTATCGCTTCAAACACTTCCACTATTTAACAACAAAATCTTCATTTGCAACTTCGGCTTTATCAGTGGAAAATGTGCTGGAGGATCATAGGACAACATAGTCTGGTAATTTCCCTGCCTTTGCAAATTGATCTGCTAGTTTCCGGAGAGCCCGACAATCTTCTATATTGTGACCCATATCCTTATGATATTTACAAAAAAGTTCTTCATGTCGATGTTCAATCTTTGATTTCATACGTCGAGGCTTTTTAAATTCTTTCATACTAGCAAGAACGGCAGAAGATCTTCCATAGAAATTTTGAACTTGACATGCCTGTCTGAGTACCTTTCATACTTGAGTGTTTTAGGATCAAAAGACATGATAGGGCAAGCTTCCACAAACTCTGATGATTTATCCTGTTGTGGAAGTCTCGAAGCATTTTGGTAAGAACCGGGTTGATGACAAGAATTTTTCTGATGTTCCCTAGTCATCTGATTCAAGAAAGATATATAGTTGGCGTTTGCTGCTTCACCCATTATGAACCGATTAGCTATTTTAATAAGATCTCCATATGTCTTTGGCTCCTTTTTGCTAACTTTAAATTTGAGAGGACCTTCTCGAAGTCCACTTATCAAGGCATATTTGTAAAAGTCTGGATGAATGTTAACGATATCGAGCGTTTCCTTTTGAAACCGATCAACGAAATGAGCAGTAGGCTCATCAACTTCCTGCTTGATTGGAAAAGAGCTACTGGGTTTCTCTTCCGCTTCCTGAAGGTATCAAATCTCAAAAGGAATTGTTTTTGAAAATGCCCAAAGCAAGTGATGGACCGAGAGGGTAAACCATGAAACCATTCCTGAGCAAGACCGTCGAAGGTCATTAGAAAAAGCTTACACTTGATTCCATCCGACATGGCTTTTAAAGAAACAGCCACTTCAAATGCTTGTAGATGTGAAACTGGATCACTAATCCCAGAATAGCGTGACAAGCGAGGCTCTCTGAAATCATCAGCAACGGTATCCCAGTGAATTCGATCAATGAATGGAAAAGAAACTTCCTCTTCCCTCTCTAAGAGATCCTGAGTAGATGATAAGAAATTACTGTCATTCCTCGGGAGATTCATTGCAAATAATAGATGACAACCAACACGTATTTAGAGACCGCCGAAAAGCTGCAGTTTGACCGAGCGAACAGAATGGCTGGCGGTTACTGAACAGGTTAACCGCCCTTGCTGCTGCTTGCTCAACTAGCCGCTAAGCTCTAGCGGTCGAGCGGTCTGACAATATCTAGCCGCGGATTTTCACCGGCCAACCGAGATCTGAAGGTCGCATGTTAACTGTTGATGCACGAAATGCGAAGGGGAAGTCGGGCACCACCAGCTAACGGTTCGAGCACTGGGGAAGGAATAGGGAAAAGACTATCGGCTAGTCGGTTACTAGCGGCTAGGAATGGTGGATAAGACCGGATAGAGAAAAAGAGAGAAAGGTTGTTATCAGCGGCAACACCAGAATTCGCCCGCCGCAGCTTAAATGCCTCTCCTGCGGGGGCTTTCCTTTTATAAGAAATGAAGCTATTACACTTAGAAAGGAAAGAAGAAAGGAAGAAGCCGGCGGATAATAGACCGCAAAGGACTAAAATCGAGGCCGCAGCTCTTAACAAGCGAGCTCCTAGACTCGAGTCAGCGTCCTTCTGGTGTACTCCCGCCCCCTATTTATAGGCTTGGGGGCCTGCCCAAATGGTCAGGGCTAAAATTACCGGCTGCCGGGGTACACGAGAACCGGGCAGCGGTGACGGTAAACAACCAAGAAAGAGAAGAGGGCAGAGGAAAGGCCGCGCGGCGTGGCGGGCTTCCTCTAGCGAGTTAAGAGTCCCGTCCTCTGAACGGGATGATCTGGACTCCCTCTGACGGCAACCTTGGAAATAGGTCACGCGGCTTGAGCAAGGACAGGCCGACCCTTAGATTATGGCTGGACTGGAACTGGCGGCGGCCTGACGGAGAGGCCGCCCGGCTTATCTGACAACAAGCCGATTTGCTGAGAATGGTGGCTAGAAAGAACAAGCCGCCCGGACTTAAAAACCTGGAGAACTAGTCGCGGATTCTGGGTTAACAGATGTCAATCGAGGATCCGGCCCTTCCAGCAAGATTGAAGCCTGACAGCGAGAGCTTCTCTAGATCTAACCCTAGAGCAAGAAAGATATCCAATTAAGTTCTCAGCCCTGCCAGCTAGGTGGAAGTCTAGTAGCGGGATCTACTCGGGACTTAACTCCAGGGTCATAACGATGTCCATCGAGGATCCTAGCCCTGCCAGCTAGATGGAAGCCTGACAACGGGAGCATCTCGAGACCTTACCCCAGAGCAAGAAAGAAATGTCCATCAAGGATCCTGGCCCTCAACTTGGTTGGTTAAAGCTTGGCAGCGGGATCTAGTTGGGACTTAACTCCATGGTAATAACAATGTCAATTGAGGATCCCGACTCTGCTAGCTAGATGGAAGCCTGATAGCAGAAGCATCTCGATACCTAACCCTAGAGAAATAAAGATGTCCATCGAGGATCCCGGCCCTGCCAACTAGGTGGAATCCTAACAACGGGATCTACTCAAGTCTAAGGAAATCTAGGCCTGCCACGAACACCATTGCCGGAAAGAGCTGAAAGATCAAAGGATTTCGCATTTAATCAAAGGAAAGTATTTACATGATTTATTGGTAGAAACATTTCAAGTCATCACCATTCTAGGTGTGACTTGAGTACTACTCCTCCAGGACCTCTTCTACTGTCACCACTAGGATGCAATCCTCCTTCCTCCTTTGCCCCATCTCCTCTGCTTCTTCCCCGGCCTCCTGTCGGGATGCCTCTTCCATCCTCCTCTCCATCTCCTTGGCTCCCTCCTACCAGGAGAAGGAGTTCACCGCATTGACATAGCATTCCCTTGCCACCCTGGGGTCTCCCCGAACCCTGACCTGGATGCCCTCAGCGTTGAACATACGAACTAAGGGAAAGATGAGGGCACGCAGTAGAAGGCACTCAAGAGGGGTTGTCCGAAGATAGTGTTATATCTACTGGGTGCGTCAACGATGATGAAATTGTAGTTTCTTCACTGCCCCCAACGGTAAAATGGAGACCTAATCCTCCCTCCACCTCAATCCTGTCTCCTAAGAACCCAAAGAGAGGTCCATCTGAGGCCGGCACCCTCCGGGCCTCCACCTTCATCATGTCAAAGGCTTCTTGAAGATGACGTTAACCAAACTCCCATTATCGATGAAGATCTGAGAGACAGTAAAATTCTTGACTGTGGTCTGGATGACCAACGCATCACAAAAAGGATCCTCATGATCCGGCATGTCCTTCCTAGACAAGGTGATCTTCTCCTCCGGGGGTGGGGCTAGAGATGTAGAGGTTATGCTCCCGCGATACAAAGTATGGAGACTCTCCTTGCAGGCAACTTCAACTCCTACCCCCCTAGTGGATCACTCTGATCCCTCCTATTTTGCCGATATTGGCCCTATCCTCACACCGGTCCTCCTCTCCCCTACGCAAGACTTCTTCAATCCGCACCACCCGCGGTCTTGCTGTTGCTGCAGCTGCTCCCTAGTTCTCCTCAACTCTAGGAACTCTGGGCATGTGGCAATAGCATGGCTATCCTCCTGATGGAATTTGTAATAGGGAAACTCCACCCTGACACCCGGTATCCTCTGTCGGGCTCTCCTCCTCCTCATGGCTATTGTCATTGCCTGATGTTGATCGGGGATAGGAGGCCTTTGGACCTGCCTTTAGCCTGGAGGGTGGAACTGTAACGTACCTCAGACAACTAGACCCCTAAGACTTGTTTTTTCATGACTAGGTCATGACAAAACCCTAGAAATCCAAGAAGACCAAATGAACTTAGGCATGAAAGTGTGAACCACCTTGGTCTTCACATAGCAGAATTATAATTACTAGCTTAGGGATGACCATAGGGCTTCACCATAACTCCATGACCCCACCACAACATCACTGACCTTTTAAAGGGTCCATTAGAGCTATAGGGACCCATTAGGGTCAACTAAAAAGGTTAAGTTGATTAAAATCAACTCAATCGCTAATTAGGTCAAACTAAGCTCACGCATGGCCAATTGACCTCCCCTTACCCAAAGGGACACACCTAGACCTTCCCAAGCCCTAAGGGAGGCCAGTTGGTCACCAAGGATCATTGGAGTCAACCAAAGAGGCTAGGTTGACCCAAGTCAACCCTAGCCCTAAAGAGGTCAAAGTGCCCTAACTAAGTGTCAAGTGGCCTACAAGGTGCCCAACCAACCCTACCTAAGTATTCCTAGACCTTAGGGGAGGCCAATGGGTCACCAAGAACCCATTGGGGTGAGCCCAAAAGGTCAATTTGACCAAGGTCAACTCAATCCTTGAAATAGGTCAAATTAGCTCAAATGGGCTAACTCAAGCTCAAGCCCAATCGCCCTTATGCTAACCTTATTTGCATGAATAATAAGGGGTTAGTGGGGTCCCTTTAGGCTGAAATAATCAACCAAAATTCGTCCATGGTGATGAGGAGAGAGAAAGCTCTGTTTGTCCCTTTAAAGGAGGAGAGAGAAAGTGAAAAAAGGCCATTCATGTCCAAGGGAGACCAAGGGCCTCTGTAATTGATGGATACATTCTCCCTCATCAGTTTTGAGGAGTTGAATAACCATAGCCAGCCACCAAAGGGCTTAATTTAATTTCTCCCATAAGGAATAGAGAGAAAGAGGAGAGAGAAAGCCATTAATGGCTATGGGAGATCAAGAGTTCCACTCCAATTGATTCCAAGGGCTTGATACATTCCCCCTATCAATTTAGAGGATTTTAACAGCCATGGCCTTCCCCATAGGTGGCTGGATGTAGAGTATTTCAGATGGATGAATTTCTCCTCTTGAGGCCATTATTGACAATTGGTGCTTGACCCCTCCCCTCCCCCATTTTCCAACCTTAAAACCATACCTAGACCACCAGCAGTCATTTCCACCCTTCACCTGAAGAAACCGGGCAGTTTGGTAGTGTTGTTGAAGAGCACTGAAAGCTCCATCGCCGGAAATGGTGGCACGATGATCGGCGCGACTCCAACCCTCCGCTAAGGTCCTCCTCTACTCTTTTCTTCGTGGGTTAGAATCTTAGATCTTTTAGGACAGAAATTGGGCTCAATTGAGCCCGATTTGGTGAGAAAATTTTTTTATTTTCATGGTTTTTTATGCCTTGCGGGTTCGCCGGAAACCACCCCTCCTGCGGCTGTGCCGCCGCACGGCGTTAGCCCCCACCTCAGCGAAGGTGGTGGTGGTGGTGGCCGGCCAGGGAGGTGGCCGGGTAGCCCTAAAATGGGCTTGGAACATGCTCCAAGTTGGTTTAATCCTATCCTTTGGCTGGAGAATGAAGACAATGTCAGGGCCATCTGATTCTGCTTTAAGATCTGTGTTAGATCTAATATATTAAATGTTGATTTATGAATTTTTTCTCACAACTATTGGGCTGTTTTAAATTAATTATTAAAAATACTTAGGGTCCCTTACAGTAAATATGGTCTACATGAAAGTTGTAGCCATATGAGCCTAGTTTATTTTAAAATTGGTTTGAACTAATTAGGAGTTCAGGTCCGACAACATCACTCATTTTGGTGAGGTCTATACCTAGGATAGATCAGAGATTGTTTTGAGTGCCCCATCAATCAGCCATCCAAATGACTTGAAATTTTGGATGGGTGTCACTATTACCTATACCAAAAATATATCCAAAAATGTGAATTTTGGAAAACAATTTTCCGAAAGTGTTTGTAGAAATTTAATAATCTTTGTTTGAGTTATTTAAAGGGTCTAATGACCTCCAAAACCTCCTAAATTTTGGTGAGTGGTTCTTTTGGTCAATATAGGGCTCTGTATAAAATTTCATTACATTTGGAGATGAATTGGTATTGAATTTGGTAAACTCTAGCCTAGGCCCAAAAAGGGTTAATTTGGTTAAATTATTCCTTGTGGTGTTGAGTGACCAAATCACCTCAACAGAGGTTGAAACTTGGGCCACTGATTTGTTATGACATTAAACACCCTCACTTGGAGTTTTCGATGGTTTCGGGTAGATTTGCCCTAGAACCCTAGTTCAAACCCTAAGGATGAACTTTGGGTGTTTGTGAAGGACATGGAATGATATGTCTTTGTATGGACTTTGTGTTTAGTTCATGTGATCTTAGTGTAAGACCATTTTTTTTTCTTTTTAAACCACCGGGGTCTTATGCCCTGAATCGCCGTTTTGCGGTGGCACCGATACTCGGGAAGGTCGCCACTATAAAATGTCGATCCTGCCGGCCTTAACGATCATCTAATAAAGAGAGGCATGTACAGAGTTCAGAGAAAACTAAGTCCACAGTCACATATAATATTAAATATAAGAAATCACAGTAAGTAAATAAGATAATGCAAGAACTGAAATAAAACTATAAAAGGAAATATAAACGGGCTTAATCCCGGTACATCAAATCCTCACTACAAACACTCGTAGAAGATAAGTAAACTAATCACTCACGGAACAAGTAGTCAGTGCTCCTGTGCTACACTGTCCCACCTCCATGAGCACCGTACTCCGCTGGTGTTGTATCCCATGTTGTTGCCCCTATATCCCATCCAGAGTCCGGAAATGTTGTGGTCATCGAGCGTTAGTCTATAAGACTAATTCCTATCATGCCCCACTCCTCCCCTATGGCTCCTAGGCACCGAGCAAAGAGAAGGAAAGGGAAGCTATGAAGGTAGAAAGTACAAAGGAGGCAGGTGACAGTGGAGCTACTCTAGGAGTTATTTATAATTGTTATAATTTTAATGAAGAGAAGAACAAACTAGCAGTTCTATAATAACAAGCAGTAATGGTAGAAGGTATAACAGAGCAGTAAGTATATGAAAGGTAAACTAAGAAATGAGAAACCTTAACTTATATGAATGCTCATACAAACTTATAAGTTAAGGGGTCTTTTGTAATGCTCCCATCATATAAAAAGTCTCATAACGATATATACGACGGGGGGTGTCAGGTATATATGCAAGTATGAGTGTAATGCTATATTATGTCATGATTCATGCAAGTGCAACACACACACGAATCTACGTGCACAGACCTTAGTTCCCCCAATTTGGGCACCTAGATTCACCCCCAGGAACCTCCATAGTGGCAAAAAGAGACAGTGGGTCGGGCCCCCCACTTCTAGGCAGCTATCCATACTACCAGGCCTAGTACTTATGTACGCCTTTAGATGGACACAACCTAGAGTCGCAACGCACTAATGCTGCCCATATCCACCAGACTTCCTTTGGCTAAGTATCAACCACACCCGCCGAGTGAGCATATCGACATCGGTGTTAACGACCGTCCGATACAGAAGACCCGCCACATTTTGTTCATGTATCCGAGAACTCCCGAGCCATCAGCTCCCTGGACTAACCCGTTCGTTAAAACTACCACTGAGCCTACCGCTCGGATAACCGTACAAACTAACCTCCCGATTCAACTGGGTGTGTGAAGGTGAATCATAGTTACACTAATTGCTATTTAACATTGATTATTCTTATGGTTTAGGTTAGCCCAGGACTTCCCCCGGCTTACCCGTTGAAGGGTTCTCAAAGGGCCCTAGGAACTATGATGGTAGATGAAGCCCATCATTCCCTTTCGCAAGGCAATTATTGTTATTGGTTACTACCCTTGTCCCAGCTCACTGATTTACTCTTGAACTATTCCTAAGTGTATTTTACTCTTTCTCTCTTCACAGGAAAGAAAATCCTTCATCGATCCCGAGCACCTCTTACACTAGTCAACCCATCACTACTCCTCATCATGACTCATGATGATGAACTCATTTCTACTTCACCATAACTAGTAAACTAATAACCCCAACTCCCTATGTCCATTTCACATCCTATAACGATCTGCAGTTTTACTATATGCAAACCAATCTAAACTATATGATGTACATGATAGGAAGTACTCCAAATTATCATCCAAATTCCCTAAGATAATTAATGGGGGTCTATCATGACATACTTATTCTAAATCCAGAGACTTGTAATTTTCCTAAATAATTTGGTATTTAGTTAATTTTCCCAAATGTTATCCATGTGTGATTTGAACGGGACGTACTAGATTCCCTTAAGTTATGACCATACAAAAATTATTAGCACTATAGAATAGAAAGATATCAGTGAATACCAAATCTCATAGAATTTTATAAATGTTTTATCCTTTAAATAATTAATCCATAATAAATCCAATAATTAAGGGTAAAGAAGGAAGTACTAAAATTTATCATCAGAAAATTATGGAAAGATTACTGAATTTTAAGGGTGACTAGAAAGGACCTCTGACGAAAGATCGCAATTTATTAAGCTCATAATGTACCAAAATAAAATCAATTAATTTTACTTAGGGACAAGCACATTGTGAAGTAACCCATGTAAACAGACTTCCAATAATTTCACAAATATTTACAAAGCCTTACAATGTCATAAAAGGTCCTATGACTAAATTTCATGAGTTTCCAGTAAGAGTTTAACTCATAAGAAATTCCTAATTAGATAGTGCAACTTGATGGGTTGTGAATAAAGTACCCCAATTATTGATCTAAAATTTCACACTAAAATTTCTATAGCTTTATTATGGTCTTAAAACATAACTGACTAAATCTCATGCAAATTCAAGGTTAGAAAATCATATATAAAAATTCTTCAAGAAAACCCATAATAGTGCACTTTACAAAAGAACCTACTTGTAAACTATTCCCATGGACATGTAAAATATTCCAGAGATTAATGTGACAATAAAATGACTCCTACCATCATCCCTTGGAAATCCAAGGTCATAGGACCACTAAATTATTCTTTAAGGAGCAAGGGTCTAATTAGGCATAAGGTTATTTAAGTAGGGTGCAAGTGTCCAACTACCACCTACAATATCCCGAGGGCATTAATCCACCCTAAAATCCCATGGAGCAAACCCTAAGTACAAACAAGGACTAAACACCCTAAGTCCTTCATAAACCCTAAAAAGCTCAAACTAAGGCTTGAATTAGGACACTAGGGTTCAACAACCCTAACCCACCCCAAACTCTAATAGAGGGTGTCCCTAATTACCTTGGGACTCTGGCCAGAGCCCCAACCCCTTTGAGTGAGGATTGTCCCCTCCATGCCCAAGAATCCTAAACCCTAAAAATACCCTTAAGGGCCCAAAACTTAGTCACACCAAAACCCAACCAAATCATACTCAATGGGCTGAGATTTTAACCAATGACTCATGATGACACCTAAGACCTTCCACCAAAGTTTGGGAGGATTTGGAGGTCATTAGACCCATTTATTAAACTATACTAGGTTTATTAAATTTTTACCAAAACTATAAAAAAGTTTTCTCCAAAAATTCTAGTTTTTTTTATGTCCTAGGTACATATAAGATTGAGCCTGCCCATATTTCAGGTCATTTGGACATTTGGTTAACTAGGGGCACTCATTTTAATCTCTGAGTAGCCCTAAGCATAGATCTCACCAAAATGAGTGTTGAGGGCTGACCTGAACTTCAAATTGGTTCAAACAAATTTTATATTAAACTAAACTCATAGATCTACAAATTTCATGTTAACAACTTATTTCCTTTGGGGAACCTAGGTATTTTTAATATTTAATTTAAAAACAGCCTAGTAATGGGACAGAAATTTAAATAACAGGAATTAATAAAATCCAGATCCAGCACAGATCTTAAAGCCGATCGGGCTACTCCTGCATTTCTTCTTCCTCTAGCAATCTGCTGCAATCAACCCGACCTAGAGCTCTTCCAAGTTGATTTCTCATCCACCCATCCACCTCCCCGGCCGGCCCCCACCACCACCACCTTCGTTGAGGTGGGGGCTTGATGATGCATATTTTAGCTTAATTTATTTGGATAAAATATATTATTTTCGTTTTAAATCTCTTTCTTTATGTAATTTATGTTTCTTTTCTGTGTAAATATTATAACTAATGGTTATTTTCTATTTTTGAAGGTTTCAACAAGTTTGCGGCAAAAAATCCCCCATCATGCCCCCCTGACACGCCCTCCCTGGGTGTGTCATAGGGTTTGTAGCCTGATCCCGGTGTTGAGAGCCGCCAGAAGGATTTTCCTGCAAAAAATCGCTTGTCACGCCCCCCTGACATGCCCTCCCAAGGCGTGTACCAGGGCGTGACACGAGGAGCGTCACCCTCTTCCCGAGGCCTGCCGCCGCATTCAATGCTTTCTTCGTTGCTGCATGCAAATAGTACTATCACGCCCCATGACACACCCTCCCTAAGTGTGTCAAAGGGCGTGAATCGCCTTTTTTCGACGTCTGATTGATTTCCGACCACTGATTTTGACATGACGCACCTGTCAAGCCCCCTATGAAGGGCGTGTCTGACATCGTACCGAGGCAATCATCATTCCCTCCAGATTTTAGCTCCCGAGGCTCAACACCGTACCTATCACGCCCCCTGTCAAGCCCTCCCTGGGCGTGACCTAGGGCGTGACCAACCCGTGGGAAAACTCTATAAATACCAGGCCATTCCCAACATTCAGGACCATGTTTTTGGTAGAGGGGAGGTGCTGCTATTTTAGTTCTTAGTTTTTTGTATTTTTATTTTCATGTTTTGCTCTCTCTCTCCCACCATTTATAGTTTTATTTTTCGTGTAATGCACTTCAATTTCTTGTAATAGCTTTTTATTTATTATAACAGTAGTTAGTTTATTTTTATGCACTTGTAATCTCCATTCCTAGTTATAATTGCTCTTATTTTTAATGAATTGTAGTTAGCATTTCCTTTTTCTATATTCTCTCTCTTTAATTTTCGTGTGCACCTTTATTATCTACCCCTCTCTTTCCATTTTACCACGATTAACTAATCCTCCTTGTACTCGATCTTGATGATCCGATGTTCGAGCGATTAAGTTATGATTCTTTAATTTACCTTTTCTTTTTAGATTTTAGGCCTTGAATTACTCTTGATTTCTCATGGGCTTGAGGTATATTATCGATATATACTCTTAACCTTTGCTTTCATTCTGGGCTAGCCGAGTGGACGATAGAATGAAGTGAGCATTCAAGAGTAAAGAGGGTTTATGAACCCCTCGAGAGAGGCAGACATCCAAATCTCTCGGATTGGAGTAAAATACAATAGAAGGGGTTCACCGCGTAAAGCGAGCTTTAGGCCTCTGATTTAGACGAGAGTCGGTCGGACCTTCCTAAACTCAGTTGGGCACGACTTCGAGAGAAGCTTGTTCAAGATTAGGAACCTCCACGGTCAAGGACCTTTACCCGATTAAGCTTAGGTTTATTTATCGCATTTTTAATCGACTCTATCTGAGTTGATTCCTGTTCGAGTGCGCCCCTTTATCTCTAGCTTTAACTCTTTTAATTTCTACAAGTAATTAGTTTCTTTTTTTTAGCAATTTCAGTTTTTAGTTCAGTAATTAATAGAAATTTCAGTTGATAAAATAATAGCAATCTCCTAGAAGTAGAAGTAATCATTACACTCCAGGGAAATATGACCTTGATACTAATCTTTAGTATCCTATACTATAATCGATCAGGTACGCTTGCCTTTATTGGTTACAGAATCGGAGAATATTCTCAATCACCACTCCACCTTCTCTTACCTTCTAACCCTCTCTCCGCCGTTGTGATTTTATGTATCAGGGCTATCACCGGCGGCGGCACAGCCACAGGAGGGGCGGATTCCGGCGAACCCGAGGGGTTGAAAAACCATGGAAATTTCTGAAAATCTTTTCTCCAATCGGGCTCAATTGACCACAATTTCTTTCCTAAATTATTTAAGGATCTAACCCCACGAAGAGATGAGTAAAGGAGGACCTTAGTGGTGGCCTGGAGTCAGGCCGATCGCCGGGATGCCATTTGCAGTGGAGGAGTTGTCGGAGTTCTACAACAGCACTGTTTAAGGCCTTGGCTCCTTCAGGTAAAGTGTGGAAACTGCTTCTCTCGACCTAGGGAAGCTTTTAAAATAATCAAATGGGGGAGGGGAAGGGTCTAGCATGCAATGGCCATTAATGGCCATTAAAGGCTATTTTCATCCATGGCTTAGGGGGTGAACCTGGGCTCAACCAGGCTGGGAAATGGCTAGAAACTCCTCTTCCATCAGGGGTGATGAATCCAACAAGGGAAGAGGAGCACTTGGTATCCAAGCCATGAATGGCCTTTATTCCTCATTTCTCTCGTTTCTCTCTCCTCCATTAAACGGAAAAATTAGAGTTTTCTCTCTCTTGATCATCAAGGCAGAATTTGAAGGCTAATCCAGCCTAATGGCAGCCTATTAGCTCATAATATTAATTAAATAAAGTTAGCCCAAGTGGATTGAGCTTGAGCTTGAGTTAGCCCATTTGAGCTATTTTGACCTAACATTAGAGTTGAGTTGACCATGGTCAATTACCTTTTTGCTTGCCCCTAATGGGTCCTTGGTGACCCATTGGCCTCCCTAAGGTCTAGGGAGAGTTGGGTAGGGTTGTCTTGCCACAATGGAGGCCACTTGCCCCTTATTTAGGGCACTTTGATCACTTTAGGGCTAGGGTTGTCTAAGGTCATCTTGGCCTCTTTGGTCACACCAATGGGTCCTTGATGACCCATTTACCTCACTTTAGGGTTATGAAGGCATTTGTGGGGTCCACTTAGCTAAGGGAAGGTCAATTGAACCTTTGTAGGTCAGTTTGACCCATTTAGGGTTAGGGTGGTCCTAGGTCAACTTGACCAATTTGATTGCCCCAATGGGTCCTTAGTTACCCTATGGACCATACAAGGGGTTATGGGTGTTGTGGTGGGGTCATGAAGTCAGGTTGGAGTCCTAAGGTCAAACCTAGGTCTAGTGATGGGGCTGTTGTATCTGCAGACCAAGGTGATTTTCACCTTGAGCCTTATTCATTTTGCCTTTTCAGCTTCTTATGATTTTGTCATGACCTAGTCATGACAAAATCACTCCTAGGGGTCTACTTATAAATGAGATGTTATAAATCCCATTAAACAAAAATAAAAATTTTGTCCCCGAAATTCAGGTTAGGCCTGCGGGGTTTCTACTGAGAGTAGCTGAATGTAACATCCATTTGGAAGATGAATGCACACCTTACCCGAAGAGATCCGGGTACCCTTGCTATATCAGATCTAGTTGCTCCTATGTATACTCCTCCTGTCCATGGTTCTCCCACATAATCTTGACCACCTAAACCTTCTCATAGAACAAGACTCATGCTACTTTATCAGGGTTACCTCAACTACCTTGGTCAGTCTATCCTCGAACTTCCACTCTAACTCGGGAAGTGGCTGTAATAGTTCGCCAAAAACCCTTGCAGTTGCCTACACCAACCACAAACCTCACCGCACATCACAAAATCCATGACGTCTTCCTTCACTCTGGGGAGTTACATGTTCTAAGATACACCATACTTCCAGAGATTAGATTCCTTGTTTGTGTGGGTAGGCAACGGCTCAATAAAATCTCCACTTTACAATCAGATTCTTCTCCCTACAATAATCCCCGAGTAACATCGAATACAGTTCACTCCAACTTCACTATGTTCACGATGAAATGTTTTCTAGATTGGGTCTAAGGGAAACCAAAATTAGTAAATACTTTGCCCAATAAACAAAGGGCAAGCCCCAATAAACAAAAGATAAGCCCCTACCTACCTTGGGCTAAGTATCTTTGATATTACATATTATATCCGTCCTAGCTGGTTGCACAATCCCTAGGGCATCAATACTAGATTTGAGGTTCCATCTTGAAACTTGTTGATATACTCCATACTTTAAACCCTCTAAGTTACATTTACGACTACCTTATCTGGGTCAAAATGTTCCCAATCCAAAGTGGGTCTCTTCCTAACTTGAATTCCTATCCTACCATTTGTGTTTGTCCTTATGGTTGGCTCCGGGTAATCTTGTTACTGGTACGAGGGTTGAGACAAAGTTTCTTCTGCCATTCTGCCAATAGATTATTGGCCTCAATTCTCCTAAAGGCAGTCCTACCGGTTTGAGTAATCCTTGATAGGGACCGTAGGGACACCTGATTTAATGTCTTGGGTAGCCATTCTCGTGTTAAAATCCTCCTTTATTCTCTTTGGATATCTCCTTACCTTAACCAAGTTCATACAGAAGGTCTATTTCTGACTAGGGCATACTATAAGTTGTCATGGTTAGTCATGTGTCCTAAGGGGTTGAGTCAAACTCATTTACTTGAGAATTATAAGATGAGATCTTCGAAGGCAGAGGTGCTCCCTGCTGGGGTAAAGTTTGACGCAGGATACAAAGAAGAATTCCAACTATTAGCTAATGTACAAGTGGAACTAATGAAAGGTGGACCTTTACATGTGATTCCCCTGATGGGAAACAATTGCTTTCGCTGCTAGTTTGTCCGCAAACTAAGCTCGCGCAGGATGACCTAGGGATTTTGTGGACTTCTTCTCTTTGGATTGATGTTTCCTCTGATACCAGATTGTAAGACCCCATTTTTTATTCTTTTTAAACAACCGGGGTCTTTTGCCCAGAATCACCATTTTGCGTTGGCACCGACACTCGGGAAGGTTGCCACTAAAAACGTCAATCCTACCGGCCTTAACGATCATCAAAGAAAGAGAAGCATGTATAGAGTTCAAATAAAACTAAGTCCACAATCACATATAATATGAGATATAAGAAATCACTGTAAGTCCACAATATAATACAAGTACTGAAATAGAACAGTATAAGGAAATATAAACGGGCTTAAGCCCGGTACATCAATCCTCACTACAAACACTCGCGAAAGCTAAGTAAACTAATCACTCACGGAACATCTAGCCGGTGCTCCTGTGCTAGACTGGGCCACCTCCATGAGCACCGTACTTCGCTTGTGCTGTATCACCTACTTCTGCTCCCTGACTCTCATCCGGAGTCCCTGAAATGTTGTGGTCGTTGACCGTTAGTCAAAAAGACAAAGTCCTATCATCCCCCTGGTTTCTAACAATTGTTAAGAGAATAAAATCCGAACTATCAATCCAACAAGGCAAGTATACCTATCCAACTGTAGCTAGTGGACACAAGTATCGTATTAAAATTTGGGAACAGTTGAGAAATCTTACTCACACGAAAACTATTATCTTATTGAAAGATTGTTTTTAGGATTTTTTAAAATAAAACTAATTGCGATTAAGAAAGGAAATGTTGTGTTAAAAAGAGAAATACTTATCGCTAAATAAGAACAACTAAAAATGATTATAACAAGGGGTTGAAAAGATTAAATAGCAAAGTACTCGATCGAGAATCACCTCAGTAAAAGTTGATTAAAAATGCGATAATAAACCCTAACTTAATAGGGTAAAGTACCATGGTCGTGGAGGTTCCTAAAGCTTGAACACGCTTCTCTCGAAGTTGGGCCCAACTGAGTTTAGGAAGGTCCGACCGAACTCTCGTCCAAATCGGATACCTAAAGCTCGCTTTACGGTGTGAACCCCACTATTGGATTTCACTCCAATCCGGGAGATTTAACATCTGCCACTCTCGAGGGGTGCGTGCAAACTCTCTTTACTCTTGAGTTTTCACTTCAAACTAGAGCCTCTCGGCTAGCTAAGAGTGAAAATAAATATGGAAATTATATATCAATGATTTAACTCCAAACATGTTTTTTCAAGAGTAAATCAAAGGCCTAAACCCTAAAAAGAAAAAGCAAACTTAAAGCATCATAACTTAATCAACTCAAACCTTGGATCATCAAGATTGAGTACAAGGAGGATTAGTTAATCATGGAGAAGCGGAGGAAGAGAGATGGGTAGAAGAACATTAAGAAAACAAAGAAAAGGTGCACTTTTTATTAAAGCTAAAAGAGAACTACTACTTGGAAATAAAAGATTACACTTGCACAAAAATGAAACCTAAGCTAGCATTACATTAAGATACTAAAGCAATTACAAAAGCTATTATAAAAGGGGTACACTAAGGTAGAAATAAAAAACCTTAAAATGAGAAAGAGGGAGAAGAAGAGCATGAAAGACTTCGGGAAATAAAAGGGCAGCACCTCCCCTCTCGACCTAAAACTACTTTCTGGACACAAGCGGGAGGCCTTAATTTATAAACTTTTTTCTGTATGGTCACGCCTGATAGTTTTACTTTCAAGACAGCCTAAACACCTAGAGGGGGGGGGGGTGAATAGGTTCTACTTCTGTATAAAAACTTCTAGGCAGAATTCAATTTAATGGCTAACACAATAATCACAGCAATCACAGAAAATAAAACATCACAGATTGCACAATGTTTTATAGTGGTTCCCCAAGATCTGGGTACATCCACTTTCCCCCCTTCACCTATCTAGCAGTATGCTAGATTCGGCCAAACTTCCACTAATCTCAGATCAACAGATCCTACAACTCAGAACCTAACTGGTTCCTACAACTCAGGAACAACAGCCCTACCTCAGCCTTGCCCCAAGGCCTACAACTCAGAGAAGACCCTTCTCCTACACTCAGCCTTTATAACACAGGCTTACAACTCAGATCTGTGTAAACAGATCCTACAGAAATATAGAAAATATTATTTAACTGTCTTGCCTGAATTGAGAGAGAAAAGGCCAAGACAATTCTTGATCGGCTGATGAAATCAACTGTATCTGAGCTTTCTTCAAAGCTTCTTGAATATGAACTTAGCTGAGTTGATTTCCAAACAGCTTCTTGAGAATCCACTGGTGGTTTCTTTCTTCTTCTTCAAATTCTGGCTTGATCTCTCTCTATCCAGCACTTTGAATGATTCTTCTGAATTCTGATTAGAACTCTTCTTTGATCTATCCTTAGATAGTATTCTTTGATCTTCCGGAGAAGATCTTCTTAAGTGCCTAGCACTTTCTTGAAATGAATTGGATTGTAATCCTTCTCAACTTTTTGATTCTTATCAATGTTTTCAAAAATTACTTTCTCCTTCTGAATCTGTCTATTTATAGACTTTCTTCATGGTAACCGGCTAATCCGGTTTCTAACCATTTTCTGACAAGTCTGACAGCTTCAGTTAACCGGTGGCAACCCACAGCTGTCAAGTCTTCAAACAAGTCCTGTGCCTTAGTCTTGAACCACAAGTTGTCGAGACAATCTGTCAGAAAGTGTCGAGACCATCTGTCTATCTGTGTCGACACAACTGACTTTGGTGTCGACACAGTCTTAAGTGATGTCGACTAAGTTGCCTTTGAGTCGACACAGCTTCTTCTGAAAATAACTTGGTCTTGACTCTTCAGTGTGTCGACACAGTCTTCAGTGATGTCGACTAAGTTGCCTTTGAGTCGACACAGCTTCTTCTGAAAATAACTTGGTCTTGACTCTTCAGTGTGTCGACACAAGTCCTGTGTGTCGACACAGTTGTTGTAGAATCATAACTTAGTAAGTGTCGACTTAGCCTTCCGGTGTCGACATAGTCTTCTTCTAACACTGCTATAATGTGTCGACTCAATCACAATGTGTCGACACATTCTGCTGGTGTAGACAAACTTGAGATCGACTATATTCTTCTGTGTCGACACATTTTGCTGGTGTCGACAAACTTGAGGTCGACTATATTCTTCTGTGTCGACACATTTTGCTGGTGTCGACAAACTTGAGGTCGACTATATTCTTCTGTGTCGACACAAATTCCCAGTGTTGTTGTAGACTAACTGCTATGTGTCGACACTGCTTCCCATTGTTGTGTCGACCAATTTCTTCTATGTGTCGACACATCCTTCTCTGTGTCGACACTTGGACTTAGAATTTTTCTGCATACTTATCAATTTCTTCACCTGCACATGTCAACTCAAAACAACATCAAATACACTTTGATATATATCATTGAGCTAGGTTGGGCTTCTTCAAATCAGGTACACATTTTCCAATGTACCCAACAATCTCCCCCTATTTGGAGAAGTCATAACCCTTATAGCCAATGATATACACCATTTATAAACAGTACCAAATGATGTTATATGACAAAAACACAAGGATACTTAATTATAAACAAAATAATAAAAACATCATAGATAAACAATCTATCACAGATTTAAACAATATTTTGTTTATTACTGGGTAATGTTTGACTACATTGTTTTATATTTCATGATCACATCTCAACATTACAAAACATTATGAAGGAACAAAAACATAATCAGGATTGATCAGGCTCTGTAATGATAATCCCTTTGCCAGATTGAATTTTAGCTGTCATAGGAGCTTCTGATTCTTCAGCTATCTTCTTTCCTTTTAGATCAGCTTTCTTCTTAGCTTCTTCCTTGAGCCTTTGCCTTTCAAAATAGTGAAAAGGCTTTGGGAAGTATTTGCTTGGCTCCTTAGCATCTGGTGGCAGCCTCCCCAGCTTAGCTTTCCTTCTGAATTGTACTATTGCTTCCTGTCTTGCCTCATACTTCTGCCATTCTATCTCATTGTACCACTTCCCTCTTTCATGAACTTTGTCTTGTACAGCCTTCCATGCAGTGAGTATTATGTTCCTTGAAGTAGGACTCCACTGCTCATAATCTGGCTTGAGTGCAGCCTGCTCTCTAAATCTCTTCTTTGCTAATAGAGCATCTTGCTGTTCTTTCAGGAAGGCCTCTGGCATCTCAACTTTTTCAATCACAACATTATGCACATCCTTTGGAGGACTATACATATCCTGCACTTGCTTATCCAGAATTTCAAAATCAGAAGGGGGGTAAATAACTTGGGCAACCTCAGGTTGGTTGCCTTCAAGTAGTCCTGCTTGAATGCCTGATTCAGCCATCATATCATCATCACACTAGGGTGGACATCCCAAGGTGGCTCTTATACTATTTGTCACCATTTAGAGTGCTCTTGGCCTGCATGAATCAATAACCTCTCCCCCTTTATGACTTCTCTTGTCATATGATCTCTAAGATCATCCTTCTGAAACCTTATCTGTCCATCTAGATAATTTATACCTTCTTTGAAAAATGGTTTCAATTTTTGCAGCTTGGTTGATATTTCCTGTTGGCAGGTGGAGATAGCAGTTTGTACTGAGGCAATGATATCTTGAAATTGCTTATTAAACTCTTCCTTTTCTTTTTGTTTATCTGCAGGCAGGCCTGGAACAATTTTTTTCACTTCCTCTATTATCTCATGATGAGATTCAGTTAAATTATCATTCATTCTTAACTGATTTTCCAATACATAGCTTTGCTTCAGGGCAACATCATCTACCTTTTTAGTAATAGCCTCCTGTTGTTGAGCAAGATAAACCACAGCATAGCCTCCCTTTTGAAAGCAATCTGTCATTTCTGTCTTATGCATGTTGACTTGAAACTGGATGGACTTTATATCCTGAGCTAAGTCAAACTACATAGACTTGCTATTTTCATCAACATACTTTTCCAGAGCCATTCTTTGTTCATCCAATTTCACTTGTAGATCTATCATAAACTTGTTATGATCAAAGGCAGGAGATGCTTATTGAGGTGTTGTCTGTAAAGCCTGCTTATAATTTTTGCTTCCTCTCTTAAAGACAACTAGTTTTCTTTTCTTGGCCAGCCTGGCTTCTTCAGTTTCAGTATCAGATGAAGTATCTAGGTGAATTCTTTCTTGAGGAGGATGAAGTGTATCTGTCCCAGTGACCTGTTGCTCAGTCTCAACATTCACTGGCTCCCCTTCAACCTGTGGCTCAACTTCAGCTTCCTGATCAATTTCCATACCTATGGACTTCTCAATTTCTTGTCCTCCTCCTTCTTTATCTGTAGTAGTATCAGCATCAGGGAATAACTCCTCCAGAGTAAATTCCAGTTGAGCTGTAACTTCAGCAGCAGTTAAATCTTGAGATAAGTCTAACTGTGCTTCCTCTTGCACTTGTACTGACAACAGCTCCCCCTGAACCTGTGCAGTAATAAGAATATGAGCAATGTTTATAGAAAATACATTTGCTCCCCCTACACTTGTACCTGATCAGGAGTAGATACATTTTGAGCTGGAGAGTTGATGAGTATTAAAATATACAATTTTATTTCATATTAAATATACATATTTATAAATAAAAACCTTAGTTTTTATTATATAAAACTAACTATTTTTATTATATTATATTTTTCTGTTTTTAAAATTAAATTCTAAGTTTTTTCTGAAATTTTGTATTTTTCTTAGGTCACGCCCCTAGGTCACGCCCGTGACCTAAGGCGTGACAGCACTTTTTAATCCCTTTTTCTGCTGTTTTGCTGGACAGATAAATTTCGGGAATTCGATGGACACGCCCGTGCCAAAGGCGACACGCCCGTGACCCCAACCAAGTTCTATCCAGAAGTCCAGCCAGCTGCCGCGCTGTCGCCACGCCCGTGCCGCCTGTTGAAATTACATGCATGACACGCCCGTGACCCGTTTCGACACGCCCGTGACCAGTTCAAGTTTATCCAAATCTCCAGCTGGCTTGCCACCTGTCCCGACAGCCTGTATGTCACGCCCGTGACCCTGTCACGCCCTACCCGACACGCCGTGTCAGGGGCGTGTCACCTGAATTTTTTTTCTATAAATAGGCGGCGGCAGGGATTTGTAAATTCAATCGAACTCCAGCAGATTCCTTAAGAACTGTTAGGACTCCCCAGCTCTCTGACAAGGAACTGGTAGTAGCTTTCAAGTATTCTAAAGTTCTGTAAGTTGTAATTTTTCAGCTTTATTTTCAGCTTTTTAGAAAGTTGTAATATTTTCGGACTTTATAAAATAGACTCTTTCAATTTCAATTCTGAGTACTTTACTGTTTTTACTTTATTTTCTTTATACTATCCCGAATGAAAGGCGAAGCTCTGCTTATGTCCTGGATTAAGATAGTGTAAAACTGCTTTCAAATCTATTTTCAAAACCCTATTCTTTCATACTATCCCGAATGAAAGGCGAGGCGAAAGCCTAAGTCCTGGATTAAGATAGTGCGGAAGCGCTGCAAAATTTTACTACCCTATCTCAACAACAAAGGTGAAGCGAAAGCTTAAATCCTGGATTGAGATAGATAGGTAGATATTATTTTCTGTACTTTATACCGCCCCCATCCTGAGAAGAGGCTAAGAACCCTTAGCACTTGGTCAAGATGAGCTCTGGGCTGGATACTATTTTCAACTATTTCAACTCTACTTTCTAGCTATTCTAACTAGGGTTTCTTAATTGATCATATACCAGGTGACGAGACACTACGTTTACGTTAAAACCGTTTAAACGCAAGCCTTCCCGGTCGTACTTTCGAGTCAGTGATGCTACCAAAGGGACCCTCTCGTTAAGTTAGATAATTAAGAAATAAAGTTGTTCTTTAATAGGCGAATTAATATCCGCTCAAAGTAATTCTGAAATCGAGGACTAAACTCTAAGTCCCTCTCTTAATAAAATCACGTATATAATTTTTTTGTATCTTTTAATTTTAAAATAAACCCCACTCCGTTCTGTCGATAAAATAATAGTCCGTTCTAAAAAGTAGAATAATTAACACCGATCCCAGGAAAAATACGACCTTGATATTTTCTACAAAATACTATACTCCTATGCGATAGGTACTCTTGCCTTAATCCACAGGATATAAGTAAGTAAACAAACAAAGAGATAGACTTATATACGTAAAAGATTATATAAAAACCAAATCTATCATCTTCTTAAAACAAACTTTACTTATCAAGCTTTTTGGCGCCGTTGCCGGGGATTAGTTTATTTGTGTTAATATTTGAAACTAAAAGAACACTATTAATTATTTTTTTTTCTTGTTATTTAAAAACTTTAGTTTTTATAAAAATAAAACAAAAATAAAATTCCCTGAATTTAAAACTTTGTTTTTATAAAACCTAATTTTTTATTAACAAGTTTATTAACCACTAACAAATTCTAACAGAAAAACCTACCTACTAATTTAACGTATCTTATATAAAACTTGAAAAAAATAAAAAAAAGTTTATAATAAAAAACCTGCTTTTATTATAAAACTTCTTTTTAAAAAAACTTGTTTTATATAAAATAAAAACAACCTATTTTTAGTTATTTCCGTTTTAAGTCTTTTTGTGTGTTTGTATTTGTGTGTTTTTGTAACTTAGTTTTTTTTTTACTTAGTTTTTTTTTTATTCAAAAGCCTTTTTTAGTGTATGACCCGCGGAACTCATCTGATTTAACTCTTGGACTTGATCCTGAAATCGAACGCACCTTTCGCAGGCGCCTCCGATCTCTGAATCAAGAGCTCGTATTAAATCTGGAAGAGTCTGTAGGCACCCACACGTTCAAGAAATGGCAGCAGAGCAACAACAAATGCCAGAGGTGGTCCCCCAAAGGACCATGTCTTATTATGCACGACCTAATTTAGATGACACCGGGTCTAGTATCGTTCGTCCACCAATTGCTAATAATAACTTTGAGATTAAATCGAGTATAATCCAAATGATTCAAAATTCTGTTCAATTCGATGGATTGCCCGACGAAGATCCAAATACGCACTTATGCAATTTCTTAGAAATATGCGACACATTTAAGATAAATGGCGTCACTGATGATGCCATCCGTCTTCGCTTATTTCCTTTTTCGCTACGAACGAAAGCCAAACAGTGGCTAGGTTCTCTCCCCAGAGGATCTATCACCACTTGGGCTGAAATGACCGAAAAATTCCTAACAAAGTATTTTCCACCTGCAAAAACCGCACGTCTGCGTGCGGATATTTCTTCCTTTTGTGCAAGGCGAGTCTGAGTCTCTTTATGAGACTTGGGAACGTTTTAAGGAATATCTACGTCGGTGTCCACATCACGCACTGCCAACTTGGCTCCAGGTACAAATATTTTATAATGGTTTGAATATTCAAACCAGACAAGCCATTGATGCTGCCGCTGGGGGCACGCATCAATAACAAAACCCCGAGGCCGCTCAAACCCTCTTTGAGGAAATGGCCATGAACGCGTACCAGTGGAACGTGCCAATGTCACACCCTAAACAAGCTGGATATATGAGCTCGAACACTTCTTCTACTTTAGCACTCCAAGTAGAAAACCTAACTAAACAATTGGCTGGAATATCTGCTTCCTCCGCCACTACTTGGAATCCGAATAATAATATAATTGAAGAAATCGATTATATGGGGAACTCTTATAGACCTTCCTATAATCCTAATATGAACTTAAATAATAATTCTTATAATCCAGGATATAGGAACCATCCTAATTTTTCGTGGAGCAACCCAATAATGCTCAACGCCCTCCGATTGCAAATCCAAATGGATTTGCACCACAACCCCACAACCACAAACACCACCACCACCACAGAACCAATTTAGGCCAACCCCGATAGAAGACATATTCACGAAATATGTCAGTATCAATGAGTCCAATATCCGGAACCTGACGGATCAATTAAAAACTTAGAAACACAAATTGGACAAATATCAAAAAATGCTATCGGAACGCCAACTGGTAATTTGCCAGGAAATACGGAACCAAATCCGCGGGATACTGGCCATTCCAGTAACCCAAGTTGACAAGCCGTCCAACTACGAAGTGGCAGGGAGCTACCACCACCCGTTAGGGTAGAAAAAGAAGCTAGGTTAGCCTTCCTACAACACTTCCCGTTACGACTCTGCCTCCTCAACCCGCGAATTTCTTCCACACATGTTGTTTTACCTTATCCATCTAAACTAAAAGATGAGCGAGAAGATGAACAATATAAAAATTTTCTAAAAATGCTAAAACAAATTCAAATCAATATACCTTTCTGCGAGGCAATTGTACAAATGCCTAAATACGCAAAATATTTAAAAGCGTTATTTTCAAATAAAAAGAAACTCGAAGATATTTCGAGAGTTTTTCTTAACGCCGAATGTTCAGCCGTTTTATTACATAAATTACCCCCAAAATTAAACGATCCGGGACGATTTTCTATCCCGTGTCTTTTCGGTAATCTATTAATAAAAGATGCGTTAGCAGATTTAGGTGCTAGCATAAATTTAATGCCCTACTCGCTCTTTCAAAAACTAGGATTAGGTAACCCCAGCCCAACTAAAATGAGCATCCAATTAGCAGATCGTTCTATTAAATATCCAGTAGGGATAGTAGAGGATGTTCTGGTCAAAATAGACAAGTTTATCTTCCGGTAGACTTTGTTATTCTTGACATAGAGAAGACGCCGATGTTCCCATAATTCTCGGTCGTCCTTTTCTCGCCAACCTCTCGCGCGATAATAGACGTAAGTAACGGTAGACTTCTCTTACGAGTAGGAGATGACGAAGTTACTATCGATATAGATCCCTCTATGAAAAACTCTTTAATAAATGACGATTCCTGCTATCTTGCGGAAGCCTCTTTTGAGGAAAATGGTTTTCCCTATTCTGATTTATTTTCAATAACTGTAGAAGAATCGGACTTGGCAGACTTACCCATTTCAATGAAATGCCTACAATGACCCTTTAGAACCTTTTATATCTTTAACTTCTACAATTTAAAACTCCAACTTCATATGAAAAAACACCAACCCTCGAGCTGAAAACACTTCCTGCACATTTAAAATACATTTTCCTTGAAGCCGAATCTAAACTCCCTGTTATCATTTCTGCCGAATTAAATGATAAGAAAACGTCAGAATAATAGAAGTGTTAAAACAACATCGCCGTGCATTAGCATGGCAAATTTCTGATATCCAGGACTCAACCCATCTTTTTGTACGCATAAAATATTTTTGGAAGATAATCGTAAATCTATCCAGCCCCAACGACGTTTAAATCCTAAATGAAGGATGTCGTAAAGCTGAAGTAATGAAAATTATTAGACGCAGGAATTATCTATCCAATCTCAGATAGCACATGGGTTAGTCCCGTACAAGTCGTCCCTAAGAAGGGCGGTATAACGGTAGTGCCAAACGCTATAATGAACTAATTCCAACCGTACTGTTACAGGTTGGAGGATGTGCATCGATTATCGAAAATTAAATGATGCCACCCGTAAAGATCACTTTCCACTACCGTTTATAGATCAAATATTAGAGCGACTCTCGGGTCACTCATATTATTGTTTTCTCGATGGTTATTCAGGGTATTTACAAATTCTATAGCCCCTGAAGACAAAGAGAAAACTACGTTCACTTGCCCCTTTGGTACTTTCGCCTATAGGCGAATGCCATTTGGACTTTGTAATGCGCCAGCTACATTTCAAAGATGTATGCTAGCTATTTTTGGCAAGTTAGTAGAGGACGTTATTGAAGTATTTATGGATGATTTCTCCGTATTTGGGAGACTCATTCCATACGTGTTTAGATAACCTCGCTCGTGTCTTCAACGCTGTGAAGACACGAATAGTGTTGAACTGGAAAATGCCATTTTATGGTCCGCGAAGGTTAGTTCTCGGTCATAAAATTTCTTCCCAGGAATCGAGGTCGATAAGGCCAAAATAGAAATAATTGAAAACTTCCTCCTCCAACAAATGTAAAATCTATCCGAAGTTTCTTAGGCCATGCAGTTTTCTATAGACGGTTCATTCAAAATTTCTCTAAAATAACAAAACCGTTTAACTCATTTATTAGAAAAAGAAGCCCCATTTATATTCGATAGTGAATGCTTAGTAGCATTCAATATATTAAGGACAAACTTATCACTCTCCTAATTTTAGTAGCCCAGAGGTCCTTTCCTTTTGAGATCATGTGTGATGCGAGTGATTATGCGGTGGTAGGAGCTGTCTTAGGACAACGCGTAGACAAATATTTTCATCCTATCTATTATGCAAGTAAAACTCTCACATTACACAGACAAATACACGACCACGGAAAAGGAACTACTGCAATTGTATTTGCATTTGATAAGTTTAGATTCTATTACACTATCAAAAGTTATAGTTTTTACGGATCATTCTGCTTTAAAATATTTACTAACAAAGGCAATGCCAAACCCCGTTTATTACGTTGGATTCTCTTATTACAAGAATTTGATTTTGAGATCCGAGATAAGAAAGGGCAGAAATTTAGCAGCCGATCATCTTTCTCGACTAGAGAATGCTGCAACAGATACATTCCTGGAAGCCGACATCGAAGATAAATTCCCTGAAAAAGTCTCCTCGCCCTCGAAAAGGTAACAAACTCTTCTACTCCTTGGTTCGCAGACTTGGCTAACTATTAGTAGCCCGAGTCCTTCCAAAAGCTTTTTCTTTCAAGAAAAGAAGAAATTCTTTTCTGACTTGAAAAACTACTTTTGGAAGACCCGTATTTATTCCGAGTCTGTGCCGACCAAGTAATTCGAAAGATGTATTCGAACGAGGAAGGACTAAAAATACTACGGCACTGCCACGAAGGACCAACCGCGGACATTATCAATCCAACCGGACTGCACGTAAAGCCCTTGAAGCAGGTTTCTTTTGGCCTACTTTATTCAAAGACGCTCAAAAATGGTAAGCGTTTGCAACCGCTGCCAACGGTCAGGTAACATTCCCGTCGGACGAAATGCCCCAAAACTTTACTTAGAATGTGAAATTTTGATCTGTGGGGCATAGATTTGTAGGCCCTTACCTCCTTCTTTTAAAAATCGTTATATTTTAG